>OZ007498.1:58964718-60164718 GCA_963931805.1 Microdon myrmicae
GCAGAGTACCCATAGGGTAGTCGGCGAGGAGCGGCTTAGCTCTAAAAGAGGGCATGCACTTATGAAGTACACGGCGAGTTATGCTGCGGCCGCTTATCGGCCAATACTGCTGGCGTACAGAATATAACGTGGTTTGGATACCAGCGTGTTTGAGTCTAATATGCTCAGCTTGTATATTTAACTTCGTTATGTGATGCTGAGCTGGCAATAGGATAGGATGACGTTGATCTTCTGAAAAGGAAGAATGCGTAAGCCTGCCTCCGACCCGTAATATGCTAGCCGGATCTATTATTGGATTCAACGAGATCAATTTGCTTGATGCTGGGAGTGGCTGGCCAGCTGAGAGCGCCTCAACCTCGCATTTGAACGAATGCATTTGAACAAGCCGAATAACGGCGTTATGTGAACGCGACAGCTCGTCAACTCGCAATGGGCCCTCATTACGTTGAGGCTTGTTTTTAGCATTGTGAATGAATCTGAGCACATATCCAACAACTCGTTGTAATTTGCTGAATGAACTGTATCGTTCAAGTATATCCCATTTTCTAATTTCGAGTGACATACAACTAACCGTGGGTATCATGGGCTGGAGCCCAGGAATTTCTATTTTAGCGAGAGCTCGGCTTGGCCACGACGATTCATCATCCCTTAACCACGACGGACCATCGAACCAAAAGCTGCTTTCCACAAAGTCAGAGGGAAGCTGGCCACGAGAAACAAGATTCTGAGAGGAAATGTGATTCCAATGGCATGCGGATACATTTGTTTGTATCTCGCAGACGCGATTTGCTACGAAGGTCTTTGTGTGCTTGTGTGCAGGGGTGTTTTGCTGTTGTGGGGGTTGTTCCTCAGGAAGCGCGTTTTCTTGTCCTGAAAAGGACGTTTGATCTCTTTATCGATTGCTCCTGGAACAACACACTTCAGCAAGGGGTCGCTGCCGTGCTTCCTCTGACCCAGAGTGAAGAGCAAAGTCCTGATTGTTCGTGGGACGTAACCTAGGGGATAGCGTCCTTATACTCTGCAACCTTAGTACCGGTTCCTGTACCAATTTCTTTGGAGTCGTCCTGGTATATAAAAAAGAATCATCCAACGTTAGGTGCCAGCACAAAATTTCCAAAGTATTAAAAGAAGTTTTTTATATTGGTATAAGTTTTATTGTTGATTTAAGATGAAATACTTGAAATGGAAAATAACTGCTCTGTGGCAGGAGGATCTAGATACTGCGGCCTCGAAATCGTTTTGCTATCCCGTTATAAAGGAAAACACTTCGACAATTGTATCCCAAATATACACATTTTCGTGCAACAATCTCGATTTTTTTTTTGGTATTACGAGCGAGATGTTGTATTTACACAAGATAAGAAATCAATTTCTTGAATTCTTACGAAACTATTGCCCAGATTTGGGAATGTATCTGCTTTTGGATTTTTGTTTGCTTAACTCAATGGAATTTTTCAGATAGAGCTAACGATCTCTGAATTATGAATTTTCATAATGCCGTGGAGCAAATGTAGAACAATAAACGAATATTAGATTCGTTTATTGTGAATTTTAATTTTAATTCGGATTTTGGATTAAATTTTGCCGTGAGGGCAAATGTTATGCGATAAACGAATGTTTGATTCGTTTATTGCGAATTTTGGATCATGTTTGGGTTTTTGTGGGTTTTGATGGGTTTTTTGGTTTTAGCTTAAGATAGCTAGGATTTGGATGTAGGAATGGGGGGAAAAGGTAGTAGGGCTTTTTGGAGCACTACAGGGGTGCTTATCCAGTGCAAAACAATAGTGGAATCCGACCAGGGATAGATTTCATTAATTTCCGTTGAAATGCCTGCCCTTATGATATTGTACAGTCGAGAGAGCAATACCGCTGCGCAGAGTTCCAGCCTAGGAACCGTTAACGGTTTGAGAGCAGAAACTCGCGATTTTGATGCGATTATGCGGATATGCACTTGGCCTTGCGGATCGATGGACCGCAAATAAAAACAAGCCCCCGTAACCCTTTTCGCTAGCATCACAAAACCCATGCAGTTGTACATTAACTGCATTTGGTATAGTTACTCCACGAGGAAATTTGAGATTTTCTATCAAATGCACTTGCTCCTGGTAAGCAGTCCATGATGAGTGGATCTCCATTGGGACAGAATTGTCTCAAGTAACGCCAGCTTCCCATAATAGCTGAATAAGTATTTTGGCGTACCCCACATGGGGCCAAGGATCATAGGATCAAATAATTTCGAAATTTGAGATAATATACTCCTTTTGGTACTGCCATTTTGTCTATCGATATTAATAACGTAAAAGAAATAATCCGTGCGAGAATTCCAGCGGATGCCCAAGGTTTTTAGGTCCGAATTAGGATCTAGCGGCGTACGTGAACTATCAGGATGCTCTTGATTTTTGACGAGTAGTGCTGGGTGACTCGAAGCCCACCCTCTCAAGCAGAATCCTCCTCTCTTTAGTAGGGCGTGGAGTTCCTCACGGAGTAGTATGGCCTCGGTTAAAGTCGCAGCTCCTGTAAGTAGATTCTCCACGTAAAAGTTCTTGCACAATATTTGAGCAGCCTTGGGAAAATTGTCCATTTAGTCATCAGCCAGTCTGAATAACGTTTTTATGGCTAAATATGATGCGCAAGTTGTTCCATAAGTTGCAGTATTAAGTTTATACACCTGAATGGGGTCATGCATATTGCGGCGATAGAGGCTTTTTTGATATTCCGCATCGGAGGAGTGGACACGAACTTGACGATACATCTCTTCGATGTCAGCCGTGAGAACGAAAATATAAAAGCGAAATTGTAGGAGAAGTTCAAATAAGTCGTCCTGTAATTTGGGGCCTGCCAAAAGCGTGTCATTCAATGAGATACCCGTTGTTGTTTTAGCGAAACCATCGAAAACAACCCGAACCTTGCTTGTCAGGCTACTCTCCTTCAACACCGCGTGGTGAGGAAGGAAAAACCCTTGGACTCTTGACTCAGTGGGAGTGACATGTGCCCGAATAACAGGTATTCTTCGAGAAGTACAGTGTACTCACGCTGCACCTCAGGCCTGGCTTTGAGCTTGCGCTCCAAAGCATACAAACGTCTTAGTCCCAACGTATAAGAGTCGCCTAATGCGGTCTTCTTATGGTTGAAAGGCAATTTTGCATCATATCTCCCTTCCGGAAGTCTAATGGTATGAAAGGAGTAGTGATCCTCACAAGCTGTTTCTTGAGGCGAACGAATTTTTTCATTTGAGATCGATCCCAGAACCGAGTTAAATTCAAATCTGGGGGGTCGGATTGTATAGAAATATGGCAAGACACGTTTGTTGCCCGATAATTTGGATCGAGATCGCCCACAACAATCCATCCCAATTGCGTCTTTTGCAATACTACATTTGGCTGTTTCCTTAACGATATTTGTCCAATGCAGAGCAACTTGTAAAACAACTTAACGCCAATTAACGCATCAATCTTTGACGATTTAAAGAATTCCGGGTCAGCTAATGGAATGTGCAGGGTTTGTAGTATTGTGCCAGTCACGGGCACTAGGTTCACTACAAACACCACTCCTTGTCACTGCCAAAGTTCCGCCGACACTTCCCAAAAATGATGTACCGCCAACAGCAATATTTGAGTTCCTCATCTCAAGTCACTCGGGCACTCGTTCGCCGACACGAAATAAAAAATAACACGGAAATGCCGTTTCGAGATTTGTCTTTTTTATTGACTACGGTTCCTTCAATATAGGGTAATTTAAATACACTTGATTACAATAAATTTGCCCTTCTTACTCTTTATTACGAGTTTACTTATCTGCTTAAAAGGCACAGTGCAAAAATGACGCGACGCACAATAGCGAAACGAAAAACTGATGATTAACTAAAACCTCGAAAACTCTCGAGTATGTTTGGTATCTACGCGACTCCGCAATGACGGAGTGCGGGAGTGGCATGACCGTGCTGGTCTGCGGATGGTAAAGGACTCAGTGATTCAATCCTCGTATGGGGTGAGTTTGGTGGTGTGATGAAAAGGAAATGAAATTTCCTTTGACCAGTGACCAATGGCAGGCGATCTCGGGGACGCGATGGTGTAGGTGTGTGTGTGTACACATCACCGTGTTCATCGATGCGTTTAGTCAAGGATAAACAGAACCTGAAACGAGGAAAAAAAGAACAAAGGGGAAACGACCTAAAGCATCTTTCGGTAATGAGGGTCAGCTGTCTAAATAGCAACCTCTCATTAGATGCTAAAAGGGATTGCGATATTTCATACAATAGAGATCGTATATCGTCTCTCTGCCGACTGGGAGAATCAGATTCTTTTGTTCGCATATGTTTATGCTATTGAATACGATCCGACGGCAAAACGTGGCGTCGGTGATCGTTTGAAGGTCCAAACAAAGAAATATTTCCACGAGAAGTGCTTGCAATTGAATCAATAGTTGCAAGTCTTCGGAAAGTAATTTAGATGGGTACACAATGACGGTTGTGTATACCATCTGTGTCAATTATGCATGGCATCTATGGCGACGGCAGAATCGAACTATAGTGTGAAAATCTACACTACTTGAAAATTCGGTTTCTTGGGTCGCTAATGCAGAGATGCATTGATATTGTATGAATGCACTAGTAGACGCAATTCTTTTTTGGAATACTGTGTAATGCTTTTATGCATTAATGTCCTTGGAAAAGGAAATATTTTCAGTCGCATTGGCAGGAGACAATGGAAGTTGAGTTGCGGATATGGGGGGTTTTTCAGGTAAGTGGGCCGTGAGGTTTGATGGAACCGCCACAAATGTTTCTTGGCAATTCAAGAACATTCGGATCGATAGAAGTCGAAGGCATTAGATGCCCAATCTGCGATATGATTAGGAACTCAACTGATTTCTCGTACTTGGTGACCCGAGAACGCAGTGTTGCCCGAGTGGAATGCTTAACCGTTATCGAAGTATTATCGATTCCTGAAACATAAATGTTGGCAGGCCTTTTGACGAGGTTCAAATGCTCAGCTGTTTCCTGAGTCATAAAATGGACTTGCAAGCCCGCATCCAAAAAAATTGCGGTACGTCTTCCTCCTTCCTTGATTGTTAACAATATCAACCAAGGCAGTGGCTAGCACTCCATGTGTTGTGGTTTGAGCTTGCATGGTCATAGTGTTGCTTCCGAAATGCGCTGTAACCTGGTCTAGATTATTTACCTTGTCAAAATGCAACAAGGTATGATGGCGTTGTTAAAACTTATCGCATGACTGTGCCTTACAGCCTGAAACTCGATGTCCTTTGCTTAAACACTTTATGCACCAACGGCCATCTTGGTTGCCTCTAATCGCGCTTGAGGAGTCAAAGAGATGAACTTCCCACACGTGTATACCTGATGACTTGTGTCATTGCAAAAAATACAAGTCTGAGTGGATGCCACAAATGTCTGCTGTGGTCTATGGTTGCGCCATACAGAGGACCTTTCCGATGTGGTATTAGAAATGGGTTGCGTTGGGGCACTTTCTACTTGAGCCCGGCTTTTCATAAAGTCGATAAACTTTTCCATGGTGGGGTGAGCTATACTAGTACTGAAACCTTCCCATCGCTCACGGGATGAGGGATTGAGTTTCTCGCGAAGTATGACAGACAATATGGCATTCCAATACTCTACAGGGTCTTTTAAAGCTTGGAGTGCGCGCAGATGTTTCTGTAAAATGTCCACAAATGACCGAAAGGAGACATCCTTGGATATTGAAGGCATATCGATAATAGCCTTAATGTGACAATCACGTATATTTTTACGATTATCGTATCTTTCCTTCAAAAGCTCCCTGTTGTATTAATATATTATATAAATATATATATATATATATATATATATATATATATATATATATATTCTCCGTCGTGGGCCGGCGATCTTTGTGGTATTACTAAATATAAATATAAATGTGACTTACGGTCTGTCCTGGGTCTTGCTGGTCCTTCTGGATCGATTTGTCCTTCGTCCTGGTTTTACCGATGTCACCCACTGATAGTAATTGTCTCTTAGCAATAAAAGACTGAGATTATGCTTTTTGGATTTGACCGTTTTTGTTTTATTAAATGTTAAATTGATTTCTCTTCGAATAAGAAATTCTTGTTCACAAATATACTTAACACGAACTACTTGATCCTCAATTAAGACTAATTTTTCCACGTATTCACGACACGAGTTTTTCTTTTATTGTGGATTATTGTTTGACAGGGATTTCATTCTGGTATTGAAATATAAACCACCGAACTCTCATATATTATATTGTGTTACTTGTCTGTAACTTGTCTTTACACTTATTAATAACAAATTCTGTTTATTTTATTTTACACCACCGAACTCTCTTGTATTATATTATGTTTATTTTCTTTTATCTTTTATTGAACGAAGATAATTTACACCGGACCACTATGCGAGACAACACCACGAAGAGTTTTTCACTAACCACATGACCGCCTCAGTCGATCACTTAGAACCAACTCCGACGACCGTTTCCGTCAAGCATTCCAAACCAACTCTGACTGTCCTGGTCAACTAGCAAAAACCAACAACTTTCCTTTTCCGATCGTTCATCGCGCATCCTTTATCTGATCCCAAGGTGTTTATAGTTATAGAGGTATAAGGCCTCTTTTGACCTTCCTCTTTTGATTATAAGTACTCCTATAATCTGACTTCGTCAGGGCACATGAACCTGTGACGTGATAGCTTTTAATTTTCGTCAGGGCACATTAACCCGTGGCGTGTTTATTTTAAGTTTTCGTCAGGGCACATAAACCCGTGACGTGATTTTTGTTATTGGCGCCTAGGCTCTTTTACCTATGCGTCCTTAGATTAGTTGGTGATCCAACGGTCAATCGAGACTTCAAAATGATGATTGAAAGCTGAAAAAGAAGCTGATGATCTTACAAACCAAATGCAGTAGACGTTCGCGTCTTAACAAGTGAAAGAAGAATCACATTTATTTTCTTTTTTTTTTTTTCAAAACTGTGTTTATTAACCATAATTAGAATTTGTACATTTAAGTAAAACAGTGACTTAAAATTAAATTCGTGACAATTGCTTACATGTAATTATTATTATAATACATTTTCCAAACAATGTTTTAAGAGTTACAGGCTAGATGTGTGTTTATACATTTAGTAGGGTTTCGTCTTCCTGGAAAAGGTCAGAAAACCAGGAATTTCTTATTTCTACTTTACTTAATCTAAACCTAACCCTAAATATAAATATAACTTAACCTAACTTATTCTGATTATTATAAAGTGAGCTATAAACAAAACAAAGTTTTATAATTAATGGGATTTATGAATTAAAGGATGTGGAATGAGGTCAGTTATGGGTTTGAGGAAGAGTATTTCTCTCCGGTTGTTCGTTGGAAAAACGTAGGATGTTGGAAAATGGTTGGACGTTACAGTATTTGAACTGGTTAGGTGTAACTTCGGTGTTGTGGTATATGATCTCATTTGAATCATTTACCAGTCTGCCTGAGGCGAAGATAGCTCTGGTGTGGAGACAGTTGGGATAGTTAGTTCTGATATCTAGAGGGTTCTCTAAGAGCGAGGTTATTATGGGATTGGGATTATTTTGTAGGTTTTCGATAAATTTGATAGATAGCTCGAGGAATCGTCTATCGAGGCGCTCAATACCAGCGGTATTGTAGAGTTCGACGTTACTATAGTACTTATAGGAGTTAGGACGACGATGTAACCCAGAGACATACCTAAAGCATTTTCTTTCGAATACTCGCAATTTCTCCATTTGGGAGGGAGTGATATGGTACCATAATGGGCACGCGTACGTGAGTGTGGGCCTGATAATTTGTTTGTAAATGAGCAGTTTGACTTTGTGAGAGAGACTATTAGGTTTCCACATTACTCTTCTACAGAGATTAAGCTAAATTGTGGCTTTTTGAAGGGAATTTTTAATGTGGGAGGAAAAAGACCAGTTATTAGAAAAAGTGATTCCCAGATATTTTAGGGTTTTGGAGGGTTTTATTAGAGTGTTGTTTAGGTTAAGTTTAATTTTGTTGTGGCAGCGTCTAGTGTTGTTTGTACAGTGCTCGTTTTTGCCCTTGAACACTATGAGCTGCGTTTTATTTGGATTAAGGTGAATTTTCCACTTATTGAAGTATGATGATAGGTTAGGGAGAAAGTTGTTAATGCGATTTCTTGCAGCCTTAACAAATTTGCTGCTAGAGTAAATTAATGTATCATCAGCATAATTCAGCATCACAAGATTAGGAGATACGGGTTGAGGAATATCCGCGGTATATAACAGATATAAAATTGGCCCTAAAATAGAGCCTTGGGGAACACCCGCGGTTATGTTGTGGGTTTCTGAGACGGAAGAATTTATTCTCACAACGAATTTTCTGTCAGAAAGATAAGAGGCTAAGAGCTTTGTTGTGTGAGAGTTTAGATTAAATATGGAGTGCAGTTTGTACAGAAGCCCTGAGATCCAGACGCAATCAAACGCCTTAGAAATATCGAGAGATATACACACAGTAAGGCTTTGGTTTTGGAGACCAGTTGTAACATCGTGTGTGAGTTTTAGTAGAGCATGATATGTGGATTGTCGCTTACGAAATCCGAACTGACAGTTAGGGATGAGGGCATTCTCATTGGCAAATGAGAGAAGATTTTGGTAGATCTTGCCTTCCAGTATCTTACTTAATGTACTTAATAGGGATATTGGACGATAATTGAAAGGGCTATTACTACTACCGGGCTTCTTAATAGGAATTACTACCGCAGTTTTCCAGTTCTCTGGGAAGTGCGATGCATTAATTATATGATTAAGAAGAATGAGGATGGGAAGTAGATTCTGTGGGCGTAGCCTTTTAAATAGAAGGCGTGGGATTCCATCTAATCCAGTTGACTTTTTGTTATTTCCTGATCTTACGATCTCGGATAATTCGTCCGCAGTTAGAAAATTTGTAGTGTCGTCTAAGGGGTGTGAAGCTATGTTCGTGTTGTTAAATTCACCGTTGAAAGGAGTAAAAGATGTGAATAATCTGTTTGAGATGTATTCGTTTACTGTGTTCTCGAAGCCGGGAGTTGATAGAGAATTATTTTGCTCATGAATCTTTGCAAAGTGTTCTGCGAGGCAATTTGCTATGTCCGTATCGGACTGGGCAATATTATTGCTGATTGGGTTGATGAGATGATCAATTCGGGGTTTATATTTACGACCAGTTAATTGGTTGATGTTTTTGAAAAGATGCCGATTTGGTTTGATATTTGTAAGTGTGAAGATGTAGTTTTCATCTGCGAACTTTTTCAACTGCTCATTTATCAGAGTGGATAGGAGTTGGATTTGGCTTTTAATAATGGGGCAGTATCTTGTATGGAGTTTACGGCGGAGCTGCTTTTTAAGCCGCAATAATTTGGTTAGGATGCTGGGCAAAGGCTTTCCTAAATAGTTATGAGGAATGGTTGTCGGGGTGTTGTTGCTGAGAGCCTCCTTAAGAATTTGCTCTATTCTTAAAGATGCGTGATCGATTTCAGTAGGGAGTAAGTTAGATGCTTCAGGGATATACAAGTCAGAGAAACTTATCGCTATGTCCCTATTGACTTTTCTCCAATTTGTTTTGGTGAAGTTTGGGACAGGGTTTGACGAGTAGAGTGGGTCGAAAGAGGGGATTTGGATCGTGGTATGAACGGAACCATGATCAGAAGGAAATATAAAGGAGACTGTAGGTGGACCTGTGGGGAGAAAGTAGTGGTGCGCCGGCGTACGACGCTGGTTATCTTCCTCCTCCATCATCAATTGTTAGCCGGGTAAAACACTGATCCGAAAGTCCTCACTAAGAAATGAACGAACGCCGCGGCAAACTGTTCACAGAGGATATCCAAAGGATTGGTAGAATTAAAACACAGAGATTTAATTGGTGATCACCGCTCTTGTAATTTAATTTATTTTTATGTGAAAATACTAGCTATTTACTTAATCGACTGCAGTTAGACTTTTTACAATTAAAAACACTAAACGACACGAAACTCGACTCGCGTAAGGGACACGACCCGCAGGGGTACAGACTCCGGTGCACACCCTACGGGGGATGATAAAAATAATCCGTGCTCACGCGCTGAAGGATGGAAGACGACTCAAACGATATCCTCTCCAATAAGGATATCGTTTTTTACCTACCACCAGGGAAACGTAAAGTCTCTCTTGGTGGTATAGGAAACCAGATCTTGTAATAAAGGTCATGGTGTGGGATCGTTGAGATCAATGCTATTCACACGTGCAGTGGAACAACGAAACAGGCAGGCGGCAAGGACAAAAGAAAAGGCGACCAAATGGTTCGCTCTTTAATGAGGGTCATGTTTATACGATGCCTCGTCGCTATTTTCGACGTTAGGAGAAAAAGGTGCTAAAAGCAAATTGGATGTTTATGGCATCTCTGGCTGCAATAGAAACCGGGTTCATATTTGCATTAGGAAATGCTGGAGAATTTGGTTTCAGCGTCTATTGCGCTAATTATATGCAGCTGCTTGGGTTGTTTGTTGGTAAGACAAACAAAAAAGGTTGCCAGGCAATGTGTATGAAAAGGTATATGACGCTGCTGGGAAAATAGAAGGCGCGATATTTATGGTCCCTGTCATGACGGTTACATTGAATGCAATCCGAATTATTTTGTTTACTGGAATTTGTCTGGTACCGAATTGGTTCAGAATACCAAATAAGCAAACAAAGAAATCTTACGGAAAATTGTATGCGAAGGGATGCATGAAGGTAAGTTTTCTTTATAGGGATTTTATGATTACAGATGGTGATCTATATAATGCGTGAAGCATTTACAGGTACTAATACGGTTGCATTAGCAAACTTAAGGGAGTTGGGTAGTATTATGGGGGTTTTTCAGGTAAGTAGACCGTAGGGTTTGGCGGCACCGCTACAGACCCGCTGAGTGAACATCATCGGACTTGAGGAAGAAGTCGATTGTTGACTTGGCTGTGCTAGTGACACAAGTTGGCTGTAATGGGGGGTCAATGTATGTATATGGATAAGATGGGAGGAGGGCTAGCAACTGACGACCATATTTGTTGCATTTATTATCATTGAATGCTGTTTGACGAGCATTCCAGTCTCCCCCGATTATAAATGGAGCGGGAACAGACTGTTGGATTATCTGAGAAATGTCAGCATCTGGGAAATCTGGTTGTCGTGAAGGGTGAATATAAATGGATGCTAAGGCGAGCACTTTATTGCTCTCACAAAAAAGTTTAACTGCCGTGTATTCAATGCTGAATATATTAGTGAATCTAATTTCACTGAATTGAAATTTTTTGTATATTAAGATGCCGGTACCTCCGTGGGATCCATTAGTTCTGGGGTTAGAAACAAAAGTATAATTGGGAATGGAAACTCGGGAATTTGGTTTGAGCCAGGTCTCTGAAAGGAAGAGGATATTATTATTATTTATTGGCCTGTAGGAACCCGGAAGCTCATGACCTCACCGACTCGGCTTCGCCGTCGTTCCCTGTCCTGGGCACTCTCCTTCCACGCTTGACCATTCGATCCGATCTCCTCAAGGTCAAACCTAACATTGTCCGAAAGGAAGAGGATATTTGAGGAAAATTTTTCGACAAACAACCGGAGGTGTTGCTTACGTATATTAGAGTAAATGGATTCTGTGTTGAGGGAGATAATGGTTAGTTTAAAGAGAGCTGGAAAGAATATGGGAAGTTATTAGTGAAAGAATCTGACCTTTTTTTTCTGTTTCTGACATATGCCTCAGCGAAGGAAGCATGGCCTGTAGGCTTTGGATGTAACCCATGATGTCCAGATTGAAATGTTTAATATTGTCGTTAGAGGGACTGGTAGTGTTGAGGCTTCCTTTTGCTGCATCCGCGTAAGATATTCCGGGTCGGGTTAACTTTACTTCCTGCAATACTGTTGGTTTCGTTGTAGTTGGTTTAACTGTTGACATTGCTAATTTCCATCTTTGCAGAACTTTTAGCTTCTGAGGACATTGAGAGAAATTTGCTGGATGTGGCCCTCCACAGTTACAACATTTTACTGTAATCTTCTTTGTGGTAATGGATCCATCGGCGTTAGCGGTTTGGACTGTTTCTGGTTCCAGGCCTTGTGGATTTACCTTGCATTCATCTAGCTCGTGTTCCTCTGCGCATCTGCCGCAACGTCTTTGCTGGTGGCATGAGACCGCCAAGTGTCCTGAGTCTTGGCATCGCTTGCAATGTAGAATTTCTTGTTTATGTGGCTCCTCGATTGCGATTTTTTGGGTAAACAAATATTTAATTTGTTTAAGTTGGTTGATATCCTGATTTGGTGGGATTTGTATGATCCGGAGGCTTTTTATGTTGTTTGTCCTCATGTATGGTGTTTGGAAGTAGTCCAGCTTATTAATTTTTATTTGTGGACATATCCTAGCAATTTCCAGTCCTTATTCTTCATTGGTCCATTCTGGATCGATGTGCCTTATAATAAAGGTAGTTGGTTTGCTATTTGGATGTTGGAAGGTGAAAAACTGATATTGTTCCTCTAACAGTTCTTTAACTGCCCTTTCATGATCGTCTAATGATCTGACTGTTATGGAAGTCCTAGATCCTTTTATATTTGTGCTGACATTCCGGTGACCCAGAGCATTTTGCAGGGTTTGAATTATAGCTTTGGTGCTGGTCAGGTTTTTGACGTAGATTGGCGGGGGTCTTTCATTTCTCGCGGTTGATTTCGTTGTTGTTTCTGCTCTGGCTTGGGTGGGTATTTGATTTGATGAGGCCTTCATTTGTTTGTAAACTTTGGTGGGTGGTTCGCCTTGGCTTTGAGTCGAATTAGGGCGTTGACGGTACGTTTCTTCCATATGGACGTCATCAGTGTTATTGATGGAACCTTGTTTATGGATTTGTTCCTGGAGTTGTTTCACTTTAACCGTTAATTGGTTAATGGTTTTATGGGGTAGGAAGTAATGTACCTGCATGGGTACTCCGGCCTACTTCCTCCTCCATCATGTATTGTTCCACCGACGCAAATCACTGAACCGAAAGAACGAAACAAAACAAAACCTACGCCCCACAAAAACACTGAAGGAAAAGTTAAATGCACTATTTACTTGTAAATGTTCTTTTATTGCATCGATGTATTTTATTTTAGTAATCTATTGGTCCGCAAAATTCAATCGTTCTTAATTGTATCAACAAACTAAATAATTGCACCGAAGATAAAAAGACGCACAGAAACAACATATGAGGCACTAAACTTATTTTTATTAAAACGCGCGTTTACTCCACTCGACTTAGTATTTCTGCGTCCTCGAGCGCAAAACGAGGACGGGAGATCACATGACCATTGCGGTCAGAGGTTGGAATTGGACTCAAACGATATCCTCTCCAATAAGGATATCGTTTTTTAACTACCACCAGGGAAACGTAAAGTCTCTCTTGGTGGTATAGGAAACCAGATCTTGTAATAAAGGTCATGGTGGTATGTGTGGGATCGTTGAGATCAATGCTATTCACACGTGCAGTGGAACAGCGAAACAGGCAGGCGGCAAGGACAAAAGAAAAGGCGACCAAATGGTTCGCTCTTTAATGAGGGTCATGTTTATACGATGCCTCGTCGCTATTTTCGACGTTAGGAGAAAAAGGTGCTAAAAGCAAATTGGATGTTTATGGCATCTCTGGCTGCAATAGAAACCGGGTTCATATTTGCATTAGGAAATGCTGGAGAATTTGGTTTCAGCGTCTATTGCGCTAATTATATGCAGCTGCTTGGGTTGTTTGTTGGTAAGACAAACAAAAAAAAAAGGTTGCCAGGCAATGTGTATGAAAAGGTATATGACGCGGCTGGGAAAATAGACGGCGCGATATTTATGGTCCCTGTCATGACGGTTACATTGAATGCAATCCGAATTATTTTGTTTACTGGAATTTGTCTGGTACCGAATTGGTTCAGAATACCAAATAAGCAAACAAAGAAATCTTATGAAAAATTGTATGCGAAGGGATGCATGAAGGTAAGTTTTCTTTATAGGGATTTTATGATTACAGATGGTGATCTATATAATGCGTGAAGCATTTTTAGGTACTAATACTGTTGCATTAGCAAACTAAAGGGAGTTGGGTAGTAGTTATGGGGGTTTTTCAGGTAAGTAGACCGTAGGGTTTGGCGGAAACGCTACAGTTTCCAACGCTTCTTCGAACTTTTGTTTGTAATTTGCGGGGCTGCTTGTTCTGTCCATGTTTGTGGATTTTTTTACTGGTGCGTTTCGTAAGATGTCCAGAGCCTTCCTTTTTCTTTCGGTTATGTACTCCAGTGCATTGCCTGGGTCATCGCCTATCATCGGAGTTGTGTAGTAACTGCTTTCTCGTTGTTAAAAAAAAAATTTTTTTTTTTGTTTAATTAAAAAGAATAACAAAAAAAAATTTTTTTTAACAAAAAAAAAAAAAAAAAAAATGTTTAACATTTATTTTCGAAATATTTTGCCTTAAATACAAAAATCTAAAAGAAACTTACTACTTAACAATTTCTTGTACAGTTGGAAAACAAGATTCCTTCCTCTGTACCTATAATAAAAGTATACAACTAGAATGGCGACGAGCATCATCCCTTCAAAGGATATACATTTTCTTACCACGTCAAGTGACGGGTCGAAACATTTTCTTAATTACCTACGTTCTTTGTTCATTTCATGTATCAATACAAATCGATACCGTCGCGGCCGCATCTGGGAAAACCCTTAATGGAAATCCCTTTGCCTGCGTCATAAAAAATGGGCGCATCGAGGTCGTTTCATGAAACGGGAATTATCTGCTAAGATAATTGCCGTAGACAAGGGAACCGTCATACAAATTGGTATTGTGTGAAAAAGATACTTGAAAAATTGAAAAAGATAAATTGTAATCGCGTAATGATGTGCGATATTTGAAATGGCACATGAAATGAACTTATCCTAAGAGAAATGATAATAATGCTTAAATTAAACATGGATACAATACTTAGGTTGATAACTGATAATAATGCTTAAATTAACACAAGGTATTTTACCTTGGATCGGCAACCGTCTGGAATCCCTTAAGTATTACCTGGGATTTCTCACAGGGCCCAGACTTGGCAATTTCTTTTTTAGTGAACATCGGAGCCAAAGATATTTTTGTATCTTATGGGTATTGTTGTTCAGCGAGTGTTTTTACGGCGGCCGTCCTTTGTTCCATATAGGAAATGTTTCCTTGAATAGGTTTTAAGGGGACTGTGTCGCCGTGTATTTTATGCTTTTTACCAACTTTACTTGAGAGTTGGTAATCTGGTCCGCAGGTTTGCGTGCAGGGGACTTTACGTGCTGAACATCTGGTTCTTATATCACGTATTGGTTTTATATGGAATTTAATATGGACAAATTGAACGTTCAGTTCAATTTCTTTGATATTAAATTTGGTATTGGCCCGTTTAGTGTATGGGACAATGCTAGGGCTTGGGGAGTGTTTCGTCCTTTTAGTGGATGATTTTGTGTGTGTAAATTCATTGGTTGAGACTGGCTCCAAAAGAGGTATATATTTATGGGTGGGTGGTTTTGGACGTAACATCCCATGCGACCTGAAAGTTTGCATCTGAAGTTTCGATGGCCGAGACAACCGCAGCTGCTTCACCTTTCAGACAGCCTTTTAAATAGAATAATTTTTTGACTGGCGCAATTTTGATATCTTGGTGCACCAAGGCATTAAACAAATCGTAGAATCCTAGCCAGGACTTATGCGAACCTTCAAACGATGGCATGGAGATGGTTGGCAGCTGGGACGAATGAAAATTCTCCACGAAGTTTCGCGACAATTGAGAGATCATTTGCTGGCTTATGTTTTCAACATCCTGCGACATACTTACCGTTGCTTTTGGGCTTTCTGGTCGATCAGGAGCACCGGGAATGGACGAAGATAGGTTTTTTGAAGGGGCGAAAGGGAGGTTAAGAGTCTCGTTGTCGTGGGTAATTGCCTTGTTGTGTTACAGGAACAGGTTTTTTGGTATGCTCGGCTAAAAGTCCCACAGCGATACCATACGCCTTGTAGTACAATTCCTGGAAGGCGGTGCTGTATTCAAAAAGCTCCTCAGACGGCTCTAGTAGGCCCGCCAGAGTTTCCTGAAGCGACAAAAACTTTTCGCGAACCTTTTCAATTTCCGAGCACCTCTTTTCAAGCGTGAGAAAATCTGTCTCGGGATTGAAATTATTTAAGAAATTTACATAATTGGTTAAAGATCGTTTAGCACCAACCCCTTGCTGATCAATGCTTTAATTTGTTCCTCGGACATTATGGATAAAAATAATAAACAAGGAAAAGAAGGAACACCGCGACACTATTTCGAGACACACGAGGTTATATACAAATGGAAGCAAATATTGTTTGGGAAATTTGGTAAATGGATAGCCAATTATAATCTTATAACACTAAGTGACTTGTGGGTTCTGTTAAGCGCACGGACGCAGGTTGAGAACAACACCACAGATTGTTCACTAAACCCACGAGAGAAGACAGGAAAATGTCAGGAAGTAAAACACTGGTGAAACCGTTTGGTTGTACATCGGTTCTTTATTGTTCTGGTTACTTAACACTTTCTAGTTTAGTATAATACACTTCGTTGGGCTCCTCGATAGTATAGTGGTTAGTACACCCGCCTGTCACCCGGGAGACCGGGGTTCGATTCCCCGTCGGGGAGCCCCTGGCGCAAGACTAATGACCTTGCCCAGAAAAAATAAATCATTATGGAAAATTTAACAAGCCTCAGGATTTGGTAAATAAGGCCAAGACCGGTTCCCGGTTGTGATGATGATGATGATGATGATGATAATACACTTCGTTACTGTACTGGATCTGTCAGCAATGAGAGATTTGCTTTTTTTAGATATTTTGTTAAAATGTTTTTTTTTACCACTGTCGCAATCGATTTGCGTTTTAATCAGGTTAAGTGAACTGGGAAATTCAACGCAGGTTGACGCCGCGAACAATTATAAACGGAAAACACTACACGGACTTCTCACTAGAGTCGTATTTACACATCAATGGAACACATAAGGGTATCGTATTCTCCCGACTCTGATAGAGCAACGGCCTCGACTTTCCTATGACACGTGCGCACACCAATGGGAGCCGGTCAACGTCCCATTAGAAGGTTCATGCACAAGATCGTTTCTATTGGAACGAATGTCTTCCTATTGGAAGGAAGGGCAAACGAACGCGCATTGAAAAACGAATTGAAGGGAGATATGCAGCTGTTCACACATTAGCATTGGTAGCCCTAACATTTCTATCATAACAATAGAGGGTATATTGAATACCGAAATGCGATCCAATGTATAAGCGCTAAAAATGCGGCTTTGTTTGAACAAGCCAATGAAAATACATTAGGATTGCCTATGCAGTGGTGATCCGAGATAATTGGATGCACCTGCATAGGCATCGATTTGCATGATGTGATCGTGGGATGGGTGATTGCTTGAGAAAAGCAAACACAGAAGGATTTCTGAGAGCATGATTGCCATGAATGTCGATAAGGGTGTGGGGTAGATCTTCGTCTTGGTGCCGGCGTTGGCACAGGTTGTACGAAGATTCGCCATCATGCACTTCCATGGATAGTTACACCGAACGATAACATCTGAACAGCTCACGAGGGAAGGAGAAACACAATTTGAGTCATTGAAAGTACCGAGCAACTATCGATGAGTTGCGGTCACCAAATAAGCAACACAGGATAAATGAAACACGCAGGGTTTTGGTAGTTAACTTCTTTCTTTGTTTATTTTCGAACTTTATTTAAAAGAGTTATTTTTAATTCCGCTTTAATTAGTTCACACGGTCGACTCACACGATTCGTACTAACACTCGGGGATTGTGAAATTACTTTAAGGGTGACACACTCAGTGGAGTGCACACTCTAGTGTGCACTCGGCAGTGGAGAAGAGATGTTGCGCGCGCGATGTTTGGGATACGAATCAACGATATTTTATCGTTTGGGGTGAGTTTTTGGTGGTGTGGTGAAAAGGAAATGAAATTTCCTTTGACCAGTGACCAATGGAAAGCGATTTCATGGACGTGGTGGTATATGTGTATGTTCGTACACATCACCGTGTTCATCGATGCGTTTTTCCTGAAACGAGGAAAAAAAGAACAATGGTGAAACGACCTACAGCATCTTTCGGTAATGAGGGTCGGCTGTCTAAATAGCAGCCACTCATTAGATGCTAAAAGGATCGTATACATGATTACCTGTGAAGAAATTCGTTTTATGACTCTAGGGTAGGATGCGAGTATTCGCTTTTGTCCGATGGTCGAAGAGCTGCCACGGCCGTGGAAATGCCAGGGACATGTGGTATGCACATGTACGGCGGAATTGCATTGGTGGAACATGGGTGCCTAATGGCCGGGAATCTATGGTGCATATGCACGTTAAGGAATTGTTTTTAGAGATTTCAGGGTCGATTGCGTTAATTGAATGCAGCCGCTGGTATATTTTTGCTGGGAGAAATACGTCGCCGGCCAATGTGTGCATTAAGAGAATTTATCACACATTGCGAAGCTGAAGAATAGACAGCGCAATGTTTATGGCCCCTGCTAAAGGTTATGTTGTATGTAATTCAAAATCCTTTTGTTTACAGGAATTCGTCTAGGCAGATTTGCTTGGTAAACAATGGTGCCGGAATAGTTTTCCTGCGAATTCTAGTGATGCATTGGACTATGAATGCTCTTGTAGATGCAACTCTGTTTAGGAATCTTATGTAATGCTTATATGCATTAATGTCCTTGGAAAAGGAAATATTTTCAGGTGCCAATGCGATTGCATTGTTGTTGCTGATGTTGCTGACGTAGATGTCACGGCACTCTCCCTCCTGGATGGCACTGGTAGCAGGGTTTTTGGAAGCTTGATCCTTCCACCTTATTGTGGTTTTCAGCACTATTGTTAGTTTTTATTTAAATTTTTTCAACGAAAAACACGTGATAGTCAATATTTTCACCGAACACAATTATTTCACGCACGTGATTCACTTCGAAATGAAAAGAAATTTAATCGTTTGAAGTGACCGATTAAAAGAACACTGATTCTTTATATTAAACTGATCCGGCTCGAAGCACCATGTATAAAATGCACGATTCGTTTATCGTGCCGATTCAATTTGACCGAAAACAGGACGACGACCAGATAAAATGATACACAAAAAAAATGTTTTATATAAATCCTTATACGCCCGAACCGATATAATATTTATAAAAAACTGCGAAATTGTGCTCGGAAACGAAAACGATTACAATGGAGCGACCGCACGAATGTAACTACGAAAGATATAAGAGAGTTGAAAAAAAAGAACACAGTTGCTTTTATAGCGTTTACATATTGAAAACAAAATGGCGGTGGAACGCAATGGCAGGGAAACATCTTACAAGCTGTTAATGGATTTAATATGGGATTTCATGATAAAGAGCAAGGTTGAAGAAAGTACTAGAAGAAATACACGGTGTTCACGGTGCGTTTACCGCGCAAATTCGAAAATTCGACAAAAACGAACGACGATTCAACTAAATAAAGATATACAACAAATGTTTCTTAACTCTCTTTTTTTGTATTCGATGTAATTAACGATAAGGTTCAATTACGCACATGCAAATTGGTACATGTGAAGCGACACGAAATACAAATAATCGAAGTTAGCAAATCGACTGCTTTGCTTGAGGACGACGAACGAAGTGAAAGAAGTGTGAAGGGATCTTCACCGTTGAAATCCTTAATGGCTGCAACTTAACGAAAGCGTCCCTTGGTGAACGGAAGTAGGCGGAGCCATCATGTTCACGTGGTTGATTAATGGCGGTTGCCAAACGAAACTAGACGAATTAAACTATGCTGACGTGAGATTATAACACTTAAGGTGCTAATATAATTTTTGATGGTCGTTGTCTTTCGAATTATGTTGACCGTTAAATGCTGGCCATGCTGTTTTGTTAGGCGAGACGCAACACACGGAATACAATTTACAACAGTTAAAACATGGAAACAATAAAATAAAATCCTTAAATGTGCGTATTCTTCAATGAAAACTAATTTTGGTAAACCTAAGCATGCTGGTACACTAAACATGCTGCGACAGTTGTATATATCTAGGAGTGGAAGTACCTCCCGCTTATCTTTTAATTTATTATGTCACCGGACAGAATATGCACCAATATAAGAAGACACATTTTACACGTACAAGCAGATTTTAGATTGTTGACTGTTGGTTAAACCCTGTCTCTAACAAAGTAATCAGTTTATATCCCCTAGGGATCTTTGAACATTTATTTTTATTTTAATAATTTCTTGGTTTTTGGTCCTTTACAATTTAATTATTTTCTAGAAGTTTACATTAGCTTAGATAAATGAACAATTGTACAAAGCTTCTTCTTTTTAATAAAATGGAAAAATGATATTTTCAAAAAAAAGAGAAAGAAAACATACCCCAATTACAAAAGTTTAAATTGATGTCCTCTTTGTGGTCCAGCGTTATTAGTGGTTTCCTTCTGATGTTGATTCGCTGTTTCTCTCCATTTGTTGTTTTGTTTTTTTTTTATGTTTTTGTTGGTGTTATTCTGCCGTTTTTGTTGAGGTTGTGGTTTTCTCCGTTGGTATTTCTCGAAGAAATCTTATATTGATTTTAAGTTTGATCGTTTTTTGTTGTGTCACTGATTTTGTGTGGTTCACCTGTGTGTTGTTGGGTTTTATTTTATGTCACTTATTTTGATGTTTTATTTGTGGGTAGAGTTTTTATTTTGACTAGTCTATTGCAAATATTATATTTTTTGTATGGGAGCTCTGTCGTTCTTTTCGACACAAGGTTTTTCAAGCTCTTACGAGATAGTAAACTCGGGCTTCCTTGGGCTCACCGGCTGCGCCAATGTTGTTTTACTTTTCTTCCACTTACTTTAAACATTACACACACTTGTCACACCTTTAAAATAAAACACTCTTTGTTTGTTTTATATTTAAACTAATTTTTATTTCTAACCAACACACACATAAGTCACTTAACTTAGTTCCTAATTTCACATATATTCCTCGGTCACACATTTAATTGATGAAAATCTATTAAGTTTAACACGACTCTTTCTTTGTAAAACTCTTCAGAATGTTTTGAACAGTTATCTAGTACGTTTTTCCCGGCCTCACACCGCGCACCACTTGAAGGCCTCGGTCAAAATTCTAGAACCCACAACCCGACCGTTCCGCTCAACTCTTGAAAAACAACTCCGTTATCTCGCCGTCTCGGTCGAGATTCAAAAACCAACTCGTTATCTGACCGTCTCGGCCAAAATCTCGAAAACCAACCGTCTCTAGTGGTGTTCTTATTTTTTTTTCTTTGGATTCGAACGGAAATCTTTTTTCTTTCCGCCTGCAGATAAAAAGCATAACTCCTTTTCTCCGCCTGCTGTTTTCTTTAGCCGAACACAAAAGGAAAATCAATAGTGCATCGTGTTAACGCACAATTCCGATTCCCCCCCTTTTTTTTTGTTAGCTGCTTGGGTGAACGTGTAGTCTGTTTTATTGCGCCTGTTGTTTTCTTTAACCGCATGGACCAGGATCTCTTCCGTGGGAAGTCGGTACACAGGAAAAGATCAAATGTTGCGTTCTTTTTATTATTATTTTAATATAATGATTTATTTTCAACAATTTTAGATGTAACACTATTTAATTGTGTTATATATGTAGGTGTATAACCTTATGGTGCTCCTCGATAGTATAGTGGTTAGTATACCCGCCTGTCGCGCGGGAGACCGCGGTTCGATTCCCCGTCGGGGAGCCTCTGGCGCAAGACTAATGACCTTGCCCGGAAAAAAACAAATCATTATGGAAAATTTAACAAGCCTCAGGACTTGCTAAATAAGGCCAATACCGGTTCCTGGTTGTAGTGCCGATGATGATGATGATAACCTTATGGTACTCACGTGGCTGTGGGGATAGAGTTATGTGGGGAGGAGGTCGCTACGCCAGCATGGGCGAGAGTTCTACCTCGTCTCCACCGTCAATAAATGTTCCACGGAAGGAAATCCGTCGTTCCGCCGACACAAAAGGAAACACCAAAAGAAATCTACAACGCAGCGTACACAACGGAAAAAGAAGCAAAACACACGCGAGACTTAATAGTTCAAACTGTTTTTTTTATTTAATTTGAGTTGAGTACAAAACTAAAAACGGGCACTTATTGTTTTCGATTCATCAAAAATGGTTTACACTTTCATTATTTCAATGTATATTAAAGTCGAACAACGCTTAAAACATTCCAATTGATACTTTAAACTAAAACCCACACGACTCCGGGTATATATTTGCGTATGTTACTGTTTACGCTTCTCCGCTGGTGGCGCGGAGAGCGGGAGTTTCACCGTGCGACCAGCGTGGTCGGAGGATGGAATAAGACTCAAACGATATCCTCTCCAATAAGGATATCGTTTTTTAACTACCACCAGGGAAACGTAAAGTCTCTCTTGGTGGTATAGGAAACCAGATCTTGTAATAAAGGTCATGGTGGTATGTGTGGGATCGTTGAGATCAATGCTATTCACATGTGCAGTGGAACAGCGAAACAGGCAGGCGGCAAGGACAAAAGAAAAGGCGACCAAATGGTTCGCTCTTTAATGAGGGTCATGTTTATACGATGCCTCGTCGCTACTTTCGACGTTAGGAGAAAAAGGTGTTAAAAGCAAATTGGATGTTTATGGCATCTCTGGCTGCAATAGAAACCGGGTTCATATTTGCATTAGGAAATGCTGGAGAATTTGGTTTCAGCGTCTATTGCGCTAATTATATGCAGCTGCTTGGGTTGTTTGTTGGTAAGACAAACAAAAAAGGTTGCCAGGCAATGTGTATGTAAAGGTATATGACGCGGCTGGGAAAATAGACGGCGCGATATTTATGGTCCCTGTCATGACGGTTACATTGATTGCAATCCGAATTATTTTGTTTACAGGAATTTGTCTGGTACCGAATTGGTTCAGAATACCAAATAAGAAAACAGAGAAATCTTATGAAAAATTGTATGCGAAGGGATGCATGAAGGTAAGTTTTCTTTATAGGGATTTTAGGGTTATAATAATTGGGTCTGTTTGATGCGTGAAGCATCTAAGATGCTAATGCGAATTGCATTAGCGAAAGCTGGTGCAGACCCGGGTTGTGGTTATGGGGGTTTTTTCAGGAAGGCGAGCCGTGGGATCTGGCGGAACCGCCACAGTTACCTGCTGTATTTCAGTTGATCTGGTTGTGACTGTTGTGGTGGCAATCTATCTCCCTTCGTTGCCTTTATCCTGGATTTGTTATGAGATCCCGCTACGACTAAACTCTACTTCACTTTTTTGTTCCTAAGACCCGGATGACTCTTAATCGAGTTAGCAGAGCGATACCAATTAAAAATGCACAACTTATTTGGTCTTTGGTTTTTATTTTCTCATTTCACTTATCCTATTTGCTAATTTTACACTATTTATTGTTTGCATTTCTAACTGTACTAGAGTGTTTCTTATACGGTTTATGACCGAAGATATCTAGTTTTACACTTTTAATTTTTTGTATTTCTAATTCGGAGCATTAAAACAAGACGACCGCACGAAGACTTTTATTTTTTCACTCACCACTATTTCGAATGACCGCCTCGGCCAAGTATTACAAACCAACTCCACTCCTTTTCCGATCGTTTGATCGCAGGAAAACCTTTTTTTTTTCATTTTTGCTAACACGGCGTCAACGTGTTAGGTTCCTTGTGCGATGATCGCACTCAATATCCTTTGTATTAGGATCTCCTTTGTGACCCCGCGCATCCTTTGTCTAATCCCTAGGTATTTTACCTTGGATCGACAACCGTCTGGAATCCCTTAAGTATTACCTGGGATTTCTAACAGTGCTCAGACTTGGCAATTTCTTTTCTACTGAACATCGGAGCCAAAGATATTTTTGTATCTTATTTGTATTGTTGTTCAGCGAGTGTTTTTCCGATCGTCGTCCTTTGTTCCGTATAGGAAATGTTTCCTTGAATAGGATTTAAGGGAACGGTGTCGCCGTGCATTTTATGCTTTTTACCAACTTTACTTGAGAGTTGGTCATCTGGTCCGCAGATTTGGAATCAGGGGAATTTACGTGTTGAACATCTGATTCGAATATCACGTTTTGGATTTATATTGCATTCAATATGGACAAATTGAACGTTTGGTTCAATTTGTTTGATATCAATTTTGGTATTGGTCCGTTTAGTGTATGGGGCAATGCTAGGGCTTGGGGAGTGCTTCATCTTTTTAGTGGATAATTTTGCGTGTACCGCAAATTAATTGGTGGAGACTGGCTCCAAAGAGGTATGTATTTATGGGTGGGTGGTTTTGGACGTAACACAAATAAAGAATTGTGCTAATGTACATTTATGATTCTCTATGTTGTTTATTTTAGCCGAATGGGCAAGTATGTTTCTTCTGGGAAATGGTTTGTGTAAGCAAACCTTTGAAGGATCATAAAATTGCAGACGTGCAATTTATGATTCGCAACAACTTTACTTGAAAGTTGGTCATCTGGTCCACAGATTTGGATCCAGGGGATTCTGCGTGTTGAACATATTACTCGTTCTTTCACGTCTTGGATTCAACTTAAATTTAATATGGGCAAATTGAATGTGCAGTTCAATTTGTTTGATATTGAATTGATATCGCGGTATTTACTGTATGCGCGATTAATGATGGAGCTTTAGCTCCAAAGAGGTTTAATATTGAATTTGATATAGGCAAATTGAACATTTAGTTCAATTTGATATATATCAATTTTGGTATTGGCCCGTTTAGTGTATTGAGGAGTGCTTCATCTTTTTAGTGGATAATTTTGCGTGTACCGCAAATTAATTGGTAGAGACTGGCTCCAAAGAGGTATGTATTTATGGGTGGGTGGTTTTGGACGTAACATTCCTCCCCCTTTATAAAAAGAGTATTATTCTTGAAAGAGGAATAATACTTCTTTGGTGAAAACATGTGTGGCGTAGTGTGAGGTCGGTGTTCGTGGCGGTTTACAATAAAATTTCATTTGTCCCTTTAACTATTTTACATTTGTTGGGACTTTGGGTATACTTATGTATAGACGTGTACGTATAATTACGTATATATGTATAGATATAATTATGTATATATGTGTAGGTATTGACATTTGTTCGTTTTATTTATAATTGCGTTGGTGCACATACTTTTCTTTATTTATCTTATAGTTGAATTATCGTTCTAATTTCTGAATGTATATAGGTATTAGGATTACTTTTTTTTTGTATAGTATTCGTAACTTATTATTTCATTAGAGATCTATTTAGTTATTTAACAAATCAAATGGTTTTTTTTTTTTGTTAACCACAATTTTGGTTTTTGATACATGTGTTGGTATATTTTACTATAGTTTTAAAGGATTTTAATCAATGTGTTTAGCTTAATTTTGTTTTTCGATATATATATATATATATATATATATATATATATATATATATATATATATATATATATATATATATATATATATATATATATATATATATATATATTGATATATTGTGACTATAGCATGATACAATTTTAATCGATATGTTTACAATAATCTTTTTATATATATTCATTTCATTACAGTTTTACAATTACCTATTATAGTATTTATTCAATGATTTTGTTGTTGTTGTGTTTTTTTTTTTTATCCTTAATTACTTTCTATGATAGTTTAACAATTAAAAGTATTTTTATTATGTATATATGTTCGCTTCTTTTTTTATTTTATTTAATACGTATATTCTTTTAATTATACCGATTAGTGCTTTTATTAATTTATTAAAGTAGCTTAGGCTGGATAGCGTCGATTGACCAACCATTTTGTTCTTCAGAAGTTATTGCTGTGTCTAATGGCCTTCTGCAAAATTGAGGCGAAATACCTACTGGCGTATTCACAGGAGGAGGATAATTGTAATGCGCTGCCTGTGAATACTGTGGTTGGCTATTCTGTGGAGTGGTTGTGTCCATTACCCTACCATAAATTAGATTGGATTGGTGGTCTTGTGGAGTGGTTGTGCCAAATACCCTATCATAAACTTTGTGGGATTGGTGGTCTGGGGAGTGGTTGTCTGTGGTAACCACTGGTTAGGATTGGCAACTGTGTACATATTTGGCGGAAGTTTATTACGTATTCTAGATGATACTGGGGTGTTCCGCCGAACACTACTCCCAAAACAACGAAACAAACGAACGGAGCGAAAACAATGTCAAATAAAACTCCGGGAATGTTTTGTTTTGTTTTATATTTGTTCTCTTTTTTATTTTAACGCTTCACTACACCGCACGTGCGGTCACACTCGACGTCACTTTACTTTTTTTTCTTCGAAAATTCCTACTCTGATCTTCAAAAAACTCGAAACTACCCTCCTAGTCCTCTGCCGATCGAAATCTAACTGACTATCTCCATCCGAAACCCAAAACCTGATACAGATCGTATCTACGTCTCCAGAAGAAATCTTTCATTTCATCCGCTAACAGAATTTTCCACAGTATCTGTTAGCGGCATGTTATTAATGCCGATGGGAAATTTAGGTGCCTGAAAAGGAGAAAGTCCCTCGACGCATACATCCTTATATCATCATCACCATCCGTGGTGGTGATCGAAGTTCGGATCGACGCCTGTCGATTGTGTGCCACCTCTATTTGCATAAAACATCTGGCGCGCACAACGGAGATGATTGTTCGGGCGTACAGCCCGTGGTTGTTTGCCTTTGTAAACACAACTGAATTCCATTAGATCCTTCTAATGGGTGTGAAATTTTTACAAAGGAATCGTGGGACCGGAGTATTTCCTTTGTTGGCGTTGGACTTGTAAATCTTCCGAATTATCTTGTTGCGATAATTACGGTTGTTTACAATTTTGGCCGCGGATAGGCGATATGCTTTCTTGCGTTTAGCTGCCAGCGTATGCATCCGTTGTTATTTATCTACCAAAAATGTAATTCCTGGTAAACATCGTGCAGATGCTTTGGATGGAAGATTTATGGCCTGTAATCTGGAATTGTTTTTGCATACTATGGATGGATGCGTTGACTCGATGCTGAAAGTTTTTGAACGTTAAGTTCCTTGTTTTTTTGATGTCGGGTTCAACATTGTTTCAGCTTCCTATGCCCTTGTTACAGGCCTGATTAAGAGCTTTGGGGACACGTGTCTGTGGGCACGTGTACTGGATAAGGTAAGTAAGTTCCTTGAAGGTTTGGAACCTTACCTGGGCGGAATTGTGCGTTCGTAGGACGCTACACATATGCGAGGGTGTCGTGAAGCCCCTAATCCCAGCTGAGCCTCCCATGGCAGAGAAATCGCGTCGTGTTAACATCTCCTTCTGGGAGTGTTCCATTTGGGCGAGCCGTGTTAGTATCTCATCGAGGAGGCTATCGACGATGGGCAGAATATAATGTCGGTAGTGGTTCTCTCTAATACCACTTATTATCACGGAATTCGCCGTTCTCGATTTGGAAGGCGAATGTGGGACCGCTTGCCTGTCCGTAACAAAGTTCCGCCGCCTCCCTGCAACGCACAATGGCCTGTTTCACGCGGGAAACAAAGCCTGTGACATCTTCCACAGGGAGTTGTCGCATTCTTGAGAGTTGTGAACACAACTCTTCGTACGATTCTTGTGGTCGGAAGGCGTTTTTAGGTGCTGTTGAAATTGTAGGAACGTCTCAGGTGTCGCCTCACTTATCAGGCGGTGTGCTTCAGCATCTAGCCTCATGGGCAACCACCTAAGAAACGTGGATTCCTCCTCCTTTTCTAAACAGCTAAGGGCCGTCTTGCAACCATCTATGAACGTTTGAAGTTCGATAGCTGCATTTGGACCTTTTTCCCCAGAGAATACAGGAACCGTCTCTTATCAGCTCCCAACATTGTTTTGGTGGGCTTTTCTGATTTAGAAGAAAGTTCGTTTTCTTCTTCCCTGCTGACCGCTATTTGGGCCGAAGATTCTTGTTCCCTAGTGTTTGGGATAAGGATTAAGTCTGGATCACTATAGTGCAATTTTCTTTTACTTAACACTTCTAACCGTTCGGTTCCGCTTCGGAGTCGCCTTGGGGAGTTTAGTGGTGAGTCGGGAGGGTCGCTAGGGTTTGATGGGGTCGAGGTATTTGCCGTGGGGGAGACTACTTTACTCTCTCTCACTTGCTGGCTCGTTTTCATGGAGGGAAGCACGCGGTGAAATAAGTGGGTCAACGATAAACGAATGTGAACGCGAAAGGAGTGCAACCCAATGGGTCAGTGATGGGAAATGTGTCTACTGACTAATTAACAAGAGGAAGCGTACGGAATAGCCAGAGGATGGGACCTATTACCAGTTGGAAAAACAGATGATAAGTTACTATTAGTAGAAGCAAACCAACAATGGAGTCGAGGGCGTTCGTAGTGGAGGCTATTTAATACGTTTATTTATTTTGCTTATTTTTTTTTTTTTTGTTTAAATAGTTGTTTTGTAGTGGAAATACTTCCCAAATTTTACTGATCACACAATAAGGTCAAATATGTACAAGCCAATTTTCTGAAACAATTTCGTGTTTTTTTTTTTTTTTTTTTTGTTTCAAGGGAAATACACAGCGAAAACAAAGTAGTTAATTGATAAGTAGAACTTAAGATGAAACCAGAAAAAACAACTAACTGTAATAAGGCAAATCCTGAAATCTTGGACGTATAATAATAATAATTTAAGGGAAGGAGCACCAGAAGAGTAAAAAGTACAAACAAAAAGATTATATAACTACGACATACGAACACATATGTTGTTAGGTGGTGTAGTAAAAACAAATTTGTAAATATAACGTACTAATAAAATTTGGACTATTTAGTGCCCTTTGCACTCTTCGTTGATGTTGGAATGCTGCCTCTTTAATTTGGTTCCTGCGTGTTTACCAACGCCTGTGGCATGCTCCTGCTTCTTGTGGTTTTTTTTTTTTTTTTTGACATATCGTACTTCCGAGGCCAGACCCAGCTCCAGATGAAAGGGGAAAGGTGTCTTGCCCAGTACGATCGTGAATGATTATAGTGTCTTTATTTATTTTTTTTTTATAATTATTATATGGATACTGATTATTAAATAATTGTTCGTAGGTTCGCAGGATCTAGGATTTAATAGCTCTTATTAGAACCGTCCGTTCTAGGGCCTTACCTAAATCCCACCGCCTGCGCCATTTTATGTTGTAATATTTATTAAGGATCTTGCACTTACGTGATTCTCTGGACAAGTATTTCCACTGCTGCTTCAATTGGGGGTTCCTATGTCGTTGTCAGCTAGCCCTTTTTATTGATGAACTCACTATTCACTGCCCCGTCCGTGGTATTTCTCTTTTGCACGTCGCACGCTGTGGGTGTGTTGATCCTAGTTAACGAGTTAGGGGTCCAGTTGGCGGCGTAGAGGAATGCGTTCTTTAATTTACACCACTCACTTAAAACATAGTAGTCAATAAAACACTCTGGTTTTGCAATGGTGCGTTCGGAAGTTGAATCACAAAGAAAACGCAACAATTCCTTTTTATGCCTATTATTTTTGTTCATTTATTTTACACTTAAAGTTATAAATTTAGTCAAAATAGAAAATGGTATTTTAACGCCTAAATTATTAATAACGTTATTTCACTATTTTATTTTATTAATTCCAAACGTTATTCCGTTGGACTCGATGTAAGGTCCCGTTACGAACACATACTTCACTTTTCCACGAGTAGCATTAAGGATATCTTTTTTGTTTTTATATCTGACCGGCTCAGTCAATAAGTTCGACTCAACTCTATGCGGACGACCGGCTCGGTTCACAACTCAAAACCAACGCCTTCCTTTCCGATCGTTTGATAGCAGGAAAACCTTTTTTTCTTTTCGTCAACACAAGGCAACTTGTTAGGTTCCTTGGGCGATGATCGCTCTCAATATCCTTTGTATTAGGATCTCTTTTGTGAGCCAGCGCATCCTTTGTCTGATCCCTAGGTATTTTACCTTGGATCGACAACCGTCTGGAATCCCTTAAGTATTACCTGGGATTTCTCACAGTGCCCAGACTTGGCAATTTCTTTTTCACTAAACATTGTAGCCAAAGATTTTTGTTGTATTTTATGCGTATTATTGATCAGCGAGTTTTTTTACGATCGCCGTCCTTTGGTCCGTATAGGAAATGTTTCCTTGAATAGAATTTAAGGGAACGGTGTCGCCGTGTATTTTATGCTTTTTACCAACTTTACTTGAGAGTTGGTCGTTTGGTCCGCAGATTTGGAACCAAGGGAAAGTGCTGAACAACTGGTTCGTATATCACGCTTTGGTTTTATATTGAATTCAATATGGACGAATTGAACGTTTAGTTCAATTTCTTTGATATTGAATTTGATATGGGTAAATTGAACGTTTAGTTCAATTTCTTTGATATCAATTTTGGTATTGGCCCGTTTAGTGTGTGGGGCAATGCTAGGGCTTTGGGATTGCTTCATCCTTTTAGTGGATGATTTTGCGTGTACCGCAATTAATTGGTGGAGACTTGTGGGGAGGAAGTCGTGGCACCGGCATGGGTGCGAGTTCTACTTCCTCCCCCATCATTATTTGATCGTCCGGCGAGCACTAAACGTTTCCGCAGAAGCAAAGGCAACACCAACAGACGGACACTGGTAGGAAGAAATAAAACGCACAGATTCACTTTATTTTTACCGTTTATTTATGTTAAAGGAGAGACACAATTATTATATTATTATACTACAGCAAATATAATATCCGATAGCAAATATAATATCCGACATGGCGGTTGCAAACACTGCACAACATTGATTTAACTGACTGAAGATGGTCCGTATGTACTAGAAAAATAATAAACGCTGGTGTGTACTACTTGTACGACTTTTACTTTTTAGCGCGCTTACTCGACCCGCGATGTGTTATGGCGTCTCCACAACCGGCGGAGAGCGGAAGTCGGCACGACTGTACTGGTCTGCGGATGGTAAAGGACTCCTTGATTCAATTCTCGTTTTGGGGTGAGTTTGGTGGTGTGGTGAAAAAAAATGAAATTTCCTTTGACCAGTGACCAATGGAAAGCGATCTCAGGTACGTGGTAGTGTATGTGTGTGTTCGTACACATCACCGTGTTCATCGATGCGTTTTGCCTGAAATGAGTGAAAAACAACAATGGTGAAACGACCTAAAGCATCTTATGATGTATTTGCCACAGAATATTTGGATATATATATATATATATATATATATATATATATATATAAACGCTTACCAGTCGTTAAGGTGATGACGATATAAATTCTGGTTTCACTTCTTCAAACGTTTCGAAATCGTACACAGATCCAGCAGTTTTTGTCAGATCAAATGGTTCCTCTACGCACAATTCCTTCCGTTGTTGACTGTCGTCCTTTAGGGAATTCGCCTGTCAGCAATACTCGATGGGGATGTAAGGTTATTTTTCCTCAGCACCACCCACTTTGCACCTTTAAAACACTTTATGTGAATTGAAACACACTTTGCTGTTCTTAAGCGATCACTTTTATTAAATTTCACTTAGGAATATCTGTATATTCGTTTTTTTTTAAGATTATATGATTATATTTGATGTTTTTGATATTACTTACAAATATATGTACATCAGTTCGTTACACTAAACCAAGCACTCCTTAACGCACCGCCCCGGTCGAAATTCCAAACACAACTCGTTGTTATCTCACCGTGTCGGTCGAGATTCAAAATTCAACCCGCCAACGAAGACCTGTTTTTTCTTCGTCCTGAAGGTCGAAGGATATGGCATTTCTTTCTTTATCTTTCCCGGCTTGGGATCAAACGCGGAAACACAAAGGGAAAAATCAACAGAGGATCGTGCGAATGCACATTTATAATCCTCTATGTTAATATGCGCTAAACGAATGTGTAATTCGTTTTATGATGCCTGTTGTTTGTTCTAGCCGACTCGGCAAGGATCCCTTTTGTAAGGATACGTTAGGGAATACAAATAGAGAATTGTGCTAATGAGCATTTCTGATTCTCTATGTTGTTTATTGTAGTCGAATGGGCAAGGATCTTTTCCGTGGGGAATCGATACAAAGGCGAATATTTTCCTTTTGTTTGTTTTAACTTAATTTTGTTAAAACGAAAACTGGCGTTGGTTGTTTTAATTGTTTTAGATAACCATTTTTCTGAGGTCTCGTAAAATTGCTGGCGCGCAATTTTTTATGATACTCAATGGTTTTGTTTGAAGGACGGCATCTGGCCTGCACATTTGGCTCTTAGGGGTTGTTGTGGTGAACCCTTGGTTCAATGATTATGTTTCCCAGTTTTTTATGTGAGCAAATTGAACGTTTAGTTCAATTTGCTTGGAGTTTAATTGATTAGCGCAAATCGAACGTTTAGTTCGATTTGCTTGCTATCAATTTATGCGGGACAAGGTGTATGGGGTAATGCTTTGATTTAGCATTATGTCACATCCTTTAAGTGGATGTTTTTGGCGTGTATCGCCGTTAGTGGTGGAGACTAGCTCCAAAAGGGTAATTTTTATGGAATGGGTGGTTGTGGTCGTAACAGGGATTACCGAGCCAGTTCTCACAGAAATTGCTTATTGAGCATGAGTAAAGGTGTCATAGTGCTGGAAGAATTGTAGAAACAAGTCTTCCGAAACCTCCGGGTTCTTCAGCTCGCTCGAGCGGACGCCTCTGGATCTTCCGCCGCAAACCAAAACGTCCTCGTCCGTGCAGCTCAATTTAAGGGCTTCTTGGCATCTACCCACAAAACTACCACCTTCCAATATCTTGGTTGGAACAAATTACATACGAAAGAAGAACACAACAATTCGATTCGCTTAACTTTATTAATTCTTAATTGACAATACTTTTTCCAAAAGAAAAGCAAAATCGCGCCTCTCTTGTCTTTTTTCTTGGTAACCACAACGGAACAAAAAGAAACCGTCACATTCCTCTACTTTTTCCTTTCTTTTTCGACTTTTTCTGATAACCAACTATGCTCCGTTCAAAAACCCGTCTCCTCAAAACAACCGTCAACAACGGAATCGAAAATTCCTCCTGCTGTTTCTTTCTCTCACTCTCCCTCAACGTCCAGTCCGAAAACAGAATTCGAACTTGCCCACGATCCACACTCGAACTGGGGCGTGTTCGAACACTCACATGTGGATCGTGCGCTCTTTCCACCACCTTACCATCAAATTATATCAAAATCAAATTATATTAAAAACAATTAAATGATGGGGGTGGCGGAAACCGCACGTAACAATCTTTCAGTAATGAGGGTCGGCTGTCTAAATAGCGGCCACTCATTAGATGCTAAAAGGGATTGCGATATTTCGTACAATAGGGATCGTATATCGTCTCTCTGCCGACTGGGATAATCGGATTCTCTTGTTCGCATATGTTTATGCTATTGAATCCGATCCGACGGCAAAACGTGGCGTCGGTAATCGTTTGAAGATTCAAACAAAGAAATATTTCCGCGAGAAGTGCTTGCAATTGAATCAATAGTTGCAAGTCTTCGGAAAGTAATTTAGATGGGTACACAATGACGGTTGTGTATACCATCTGTGTCAATTATGCATGGCATCTATGGCGACGGCAGGATCGAACTATAGTGTGAAAATCGACACTACTTGGAAATTCGGTTTCTTGGGTCGCTAATGCAGAGATGCATTGATAATGTATGAATGCACTAGTAGACGCAATTCTTTTTTGGAATTCTATGTAATGCTTTTATGCATTAATGTCCTTGGAAAAGGAAATATTTTCAGGTGCCAATGCGATTGCATTGACGGGAGACAATGGAAGTTGAGTTGCGGATATGGGGGGTTTTTCAGGTAAGTGGGCCGTGGCGTTTGGTGGAACCCCTACAGTACCCCCCCAGTGAGGTTGGGTAGAGACACCTGTGTAAGCTGTTCTGAATAGAGTCTCCGGCCAGTGGTATCGGTTTGATTTTCCCACCGGTGAAGGTGGGATGCTTGCGGAATGTTCAGGGACCTAAGGACGAAGATCCCGACGTTTAAATAAAGAGGCGAACCAGCCGCCCTGCTGTGGTGGTGCTACGCGTAGTAGCTGAGGTTACGAGAGGAGCCGGCTTGATGGAATTGGGTAGGGAGTGAGGTGAAACCAGGCGTCCTACTAATTGTGTGCCACGCGTAGCAGCTAATGTGTAGTGAGGAGCTGAGGTTGTGGAAGAAGGGTAGTGTAAGGACGAGCATTGGCGAGCGGAGTCGCGTGAAGGCCGCGCTTGGTGGGCATGAGCGCCAATATGCGGTAAAGGGCCTAAAAGGGTGGATAGAGGCCAGTTTTGCCAGTATTTAAAGAAGGCCAAAGGTCATCACTTTGAACTCGAAGAATCCGAAGGGTGTGATGAGGAGCCGGTTAAAGGAGTTAAATTGAGCCGATGTGGGATCAAGCGAGGTTGCGTGGAGTCGAGTGCGTAAGGGGCATTGTGTCCCGATGTAAGAGACGAGCCGTTAAAAGAGGAGTCTGTTGTGGAGGAATGAATGGAGTCGAGAGAGTTGAATGTGAGTGACGTGAAGTCGAAAAATAAGTTAAATGTAGTCGGAAGAGGGTCAAGAGAAGTAGTAAGCGGAGTCGTGTGGAGTCGAGCAGTGTTGGAAAGGGTTAAATAGGGGTGAGCGAAGTCGTGTGTGTGCCGGGGAGGGTTGTGCGCTACTTAATACCCTGAAGGGGCTTACAAGGTTTATTATTTAAAATATTTATTGTCATAATTATTTGTATGCTCTATAAAATTTGGCAGCAACCCTTTTTAATACAATTCTGGCGAAAATCATGGTGAAGAGGAAAGCGAGGATTCAATTCATTGCTTAGATGTATAAATTATGCATCGCGTTATAATAGAGGACACTTTTCGCTTTACCTAAAATAAAATAAACAATCTTGTCCATCGTAAGATTTATCTGTATAGGCAAGAAAAAAAAACTAAAAAGAGAAAAAATTCGACCCGAAGTCCTCAAAATTTGCTTTGTCATTTAAGTTTTGTGCGTATAATTTAGATTTTATCATAGTTTCTAGATTTTCTTATATGAAACCAAAACAGTTAAATATGTTTCAGGGGTTTAGATTTGTTTACTTGGGTCAACGATTCTTTCCCATTTTTGGTTGTTTGTAATTTTTAATTAGCAAAATGTTTTATAATTATACATTGTTTTTTCTTATTATTGATTGTTGCTTGACGTGTTTTTCATTTACTAAGCGTATTAAAAATGCTTATACGTATATTTCAGAAAATGGTTCTTTCGTTTCTTATCTTCTTTCAATTTCATTTTTTTGAGTTATAGTGATAATGATGATGATAACTAGTTGAATATTATGTTAATCCTTGAAAGTTAATTTTTAAGTCTTTGTATTATTTTTACATTCGATTTTATTTTGGTTTCTCTATTTTATTTTGGTATTGTAAAGTTGTTTTTATTAATTTTGATAATAATAATATATAATAATAAATAATGCCAACGATAACTGTTTTTGTTATTACAAATGAATTATTATAAGTATTAAATATTACTTATTCTTGTTCGGAAAAAGGGGAATTCTCACTGAGCTATTAATTTTAAATATGTCACTTTAAATTTTTCTTACAAATTTGGCAATGTTTTATAAGATTTAACACTTTTTCGAAAAAATTGGTTAAACGTAATTTGGCAAGAAAGGGAAAAGAAAAAAGGTATTGTAATTGCCATTTGTTTATTCTTTTTGAGCATACATTTTCAATTAAACAACTTTAAATCACTTTTGATGTACAGGATGGAAAAGTGCCAGAAAGTTTATTGGATCACTCAGCTTGCGTTAACTATGAGAATAATTCATGCGGTCAGCCGCAGATAATCTATGCATACCAATGGTTTTGTTTAATTATGTATATATATGTATATAAGGAGTAATAATATTATTTGGATAATTTCCCAAATTAAAAGCGTTCACGAAACTGAAATACTTATTTTAATAAACCATATAACCATAATGTATGTGTGTTGCTTGGTACCCAGAAGGAGTTTACAAAAATGTTTTTTAAACTGGAAATACAACGAAAGGAAAAAAAAGAAAGGTTACTTAACTTGCAATTCCTAGCCGCTACTGTAGAGGTGGCTGCTGTTGTTTTTCCGGTGATATCGTATCGTTGCGCTGCATCTCCGGGACGTTGGTTGGCAAAGCGATGTTGGGTTAGGGATACCCTTTAATTGTCTTTTGTTTCTTTACAAAAAAAAAAAAAAAATGTCACTCGTCACTAACTGTGTTCACCGGTCACTAACGACGAAAACGCGGATGTTTGAAGGTCGCGATGTTCAACCCTAGGGGTCACCAATGTGGGGAGGAAGCATGCTGCGCAGACTTATTGCGCTAGTTCTCTTCCCCCTCCATCATAATTAATGTTCAGCCACGGGAAAGCAAGTCAAAAACAAAACTCCACGACGACACCGGATACAAGGACGAATACGAATTGAAACACTGTTTTTTATTTATTGCAATTTTATTCACTTTTGTTTAAAAAGGTATGTTACATCTCATTCATAGCTCCTAATAATTATGTGAAAGGCAAATTATAAAAATTCGGTCATTGTTTCATTTTTTTCTATTTATTTACTGTTATTTTGTTTTTGTTTTTAATTAATTTGGTTTAAAATTTGCACACGCACTAACACGACTTCGAATTTATCGCGCGTCTGCAGCGCTACAGGCCGCGGAAGTCGGCACGACTAGTGTCGTCGGCAGATGGCAATGGACTCCTTGATTCAATTCTCGTTTTGGGGTGAGTTTGGTGGTGTGGTGAAAAGGAAATGAAATTTCCTTTGACCAGTGACCAATGGAAAGCGATCTCAGGTACGTGGTGGTGTATCTGTGTGTTCGTACACATCACCGTGTTCATCGATGCGTTTTGCCTGATATGGGGGAAAAACAACAATGGTGAAACGACCTAAAGCATCTTTCGGTAATGAGGGTCGGCTGTCTAAATAGCAGCCACTCATTAGATGCTAAAAGGGATTGCGATATTTCGTACAATAGGGATCGTATATCGTCTCTCTGCCGACTGGGAGAATCGGATTCTTTTGTTCGCATACGTTTATGCTATTGAATCCGATCCGACGGCAAAACGTGGCGTCGGTGATCGTTTGAAGATTCGAACAAAGAAATATTTCCGCGAGAAGTGCTTGCAATTGAATCAATAGTTGCAAGTCTTCGGAAAGTAAGTTAGATGGGTACACAATGACGGTTGTGTATACCATCTGTGTCAATTATGTGGCATCTATGGCGACCGCAGGATTGAACTATAGTGTGAAAATCTACACTACTTGGAAATTCGGTTTCTTGGGTCGCTAATGCAGAGATCTGTGGGGTAGTACTAGGTCGATGTGCCGGCGTACGACACGGTGTTCTACCTCGTCCCACTACTAATTTCGCCGAAGTTCTTAACCAAAAGTTAATCACCGTTGCACTAAAGAACGATCACCACGAAGACGAAGTGCCGCTGACAGATATATCGCCATGGCATCGAAAATTGTCACCAAGTAAACTGTTCGCACCGGATATGATTAAAACACAGTCGCGGGAGTGAAAATAAAACACTATGTTTATCTAAGGTAGTGAATAATCTCTTATTTGATGTAATTTATTTAATAATAACAGTTATTTAATAATTTTACGTCGTCTATGGATATACACTGTTTCGGTATTTAACTTTTTCTGAACAACTCGACATAACACTTATATCATGAAACGTGACTACAAACACGACTCCGGGGTACATACGAGGGTGTATATTTACGCGTCCCCGCTGGTGGAGGAGAGCGGGAGTGAACCAACCGTCGCGAACGGTGGTTGTAATAGGACTCAAACGATATCCTCTCCAATAAGGATATCGTTTTTTACCTACCACCAGGGAAACGTAAAGTCTCTCTTGGTGGTATAGGAAACCAGATCTTGTAATAAAGGTCATGGTGGTATGTGTGGGATCGTTGAGATCAATGCTATTCACACGTGCAGTGGAACAACGAAACAGGCAGGCGGCAAGGACAAAAGAAAAGGCGACCAAATGGTTCGCTCTTAATGAGGGTCATGTTTATACGATGCCTCGTCGCTATTTTCGACGTTAGGAGAAAAAGGTGCTAAAAGCAAATTGGATGTTTATGGCATCTCTGGCTGCAATAGAAACCGGGTTCATATTTGCATTAGGAAATGCTGGAGAATTTGGTTTCAGCGTCTATTGCACTAATTATATGCAGCTGCTTGGGTTGTTTGTTGGTAAGACAAACAAAAAAGGTTGCCAGGCAATGTGTATGAAAAGGTATATGACGCGGCCGGGAAAATAAACGGCGCGATATTTATGGTCCCTGTCATGACGGTTACATTGAATGCAATCCGAATTATTTTGTTTACAGGAATTTGTCTGATACCGAATTGGTTCAGAATACCAAATAAGCAAACAAAGAAATCTTACGGAAAATTGTATGCGAAGGGATGCATGAAGGTAAGTTTTCTTTATAGGGATTTTATGATTACAGATGGTGATCTATATAATGCGTGAAGCATTCACAGGTACTAATACCGTTGCATTAGCAAACTTAAGGGAGTTGGGTAGTAGTTATGGGGTTTTTTCAGGTAAGTAGACGGTAGGGTTTGGCGGAAACGCTACAGATCCATTGATAATGTAGGAATGCACTAGTAGACGCAATTCTTTTTTGGAATTCTATGTAATGCTTTTATGCATTAATGTCCTTGGAAAAGGAAATATTTTCAGGTGCCAATGCGATTGCATTGGCAGGAGACAATGGAAGTTGAGTTGCGGATATGGGGGGTTTTTCAGGTAAGTGGGCCGTGGGGTTTGGTGGAACCCCTACAGACTGGCTCCAAAGAGGTATGTATTTAGTGGTGGGTGATTTTGGACGTAACGCTTTTACTTAACCCTTCTAACCGTTCGATTCCGCTTCCGAGTCGTTTTGGGGAGTTTAGTAGTGAATCAGGAGGGTCGCTAGGGTTTGATGGGGTCGAGGTATTTGCCGGGTGTGTGACTACTTTACTCTCTCTCACTTGCTTCATCGTTTTCATGGAGGGGAGCACGCGGTGAAATTGAGTGGTCAACGACAAACGAATGTGAACGCGAAAGGAGTGCAACCAAATGGGTCGGTGACGTGAAATGTGTCCACTGACTAATTAACAAGGGGAAGCGTGAGGAATAGCCAGAGAATGGAGCCTATAACCAACAAAACAAACGAGGAGTTACGCGGAATAATGGAAAAAACACAACTAGAATAACTAAAAACTAAAGCTGAATACAAGGAGAGAACAGTTTAAGAATAAGAATGTATTTGGTAGGCAATGCAAATCAAGCTAAAATCAAGTGGAAATCAAAAGAATATGTCACCACACAACCAGGGTTAAAGGCCAATAAAATTAAACTGTAATTGGGAAGGCAACAAGAATAGAGAAACCAAACAGGAACAAAACAAATTTCCTGTAGTCTTGGTATTTCAATAATGAATTAAACCGAAAGGACACCCGGAGAGTAAAACGTGCATACAGAAAAGATTATCTAATTATAGCATACGAATACATATGCTGTTAAATAAATTATATCCTTTCTGCTATATTTGTTATAATTTGCTTATGATTTCAAAAGGGAAAAGTGGTTAACGATGAAGAGAAAAAATGGATGTTGAAAAAACAAGAAAAATGTAATGAAATATAAAACAATTACAAAATTCAACAAAAAAAAAGCAGATAAAAAAAATGAAAAATAATTGAAATATAAATAATCACTCAATATCTTTTTGTTTTTCCACAAAAAAAAAATGTTCGCTGCCACTCCGGGGTTGATGCTGGCTTACTCTGGGATGCTGTCTTCTTTTATTTCCTGTGTGTTTACCAACCCCTGTGGTATACTCCTGCTTCATGTGTGGTTTAGTTTCTTTTTTTTTTTAACGTATCGTACTTCCGAAGCCAGACTCAGCTCCGGGTGAAAGGGAAAAGGTGTCTTGCCCAGTACGATCGTAAACGGTTATAATTATTTATTTATTTTATAGCTATTTATGAATAAATGGATTTTTTTTTTTTGTGTATAGGTAGGATTTAGGATTTAATAGCTCTTGTTAGAAGGCTAAGGCTTCTAAGGCTTTACCTAAATCCCACCGGCTGCGCCATTTTTTGTTGTATACAATATAATAAATAAATATGTTAATGACTTACGGTCTGTCCTGGCGGTTGTTGTTGGGTTGGCCTTGTGCACTTTGGGGCTGCTGAAGTAAACTCTATACTCGGATGTCCGCTGTTGGTTCGCTGCAGGTGCGGATGTGTCGGTTTAGACTGATTGGGCAAGGGTTCTGGCAAAAGCGGCGTAAAGAGGAATATCCTTCGAACCACTTCAGTTGGATCGCTGAACCGTGTGGTGTGGCAATGTTATACTATTTGTTTTTCACACCACACACCTTGCACACCACACACACTTATTTGTTCATGAAAACCCACTTTGTTTCAGTTAACTATTTTATTTATTCAAAGGTCTTTTGAATCAGTTTCATTTAAGTTTCATTAACTACACGCACAATTTGGTTTACTAGCTATATTATTTATTAACAGGACTTTGTACAAACTGACGGATACGACACCAACCACTCCTGGCGTTCTCGGCCAAAATTCAAGAACCGACTCCTTTTCCGAGCGCTTGATCGCAGGAAAACCTTTTTTTTTTTTTGCTAACACAAGGCAACGTGTTAGGTTCCTTGTGCGATGATCGCTCTCAATATCCTTTGTATTAGGATCTCCTTTGTGACCCCGCGCATCCTTTGTCTGATCCCTAGGTATTTTACTTTGGATCGGTAACCGTCTCGAATCCCTTAAGTATTACCTGGGATTTCTCACAGTGCCCAGACTTGGCAATTTCTTTTTCACTAAACATTGTAGCCAAAGATTTTTGTTGTATTTTATGGGTATTATTGATCAGCGAGTTTTTTTACGATCGCCGTCCTTTGGTCCGTATAGGAAATGTTTCCTTGAATAGAATTTAAGGGAACGGTGTCGCCGTGTATTTTATGCTTTTTACCAACTTTACTTGAGAGTTGGTCGTCTGGTCCGCAGATTTGGAACCAAGGGAAAGTGCTGAACAACTGGTTCGTATATCACGCTTTGGTTTTATATTGAATTCAATATGGACAAATTGAACGTTTAGTTCAATTTCTTTGATATTGAATTTGATATGGGTAAATTGAACGTTTAGTTCAATTTGTTTGATATCAATTTTGGTATTGGTCCGTTTAGTGTATGGGGCAATGCTAGGGCTTGGGGAGTGCTTCATCTTTTTAGTGGATAATTTTGCATGTACCGCAAATTAATTGGTGGAGACTGGCTCCAAAGAGGTATGTATTTATGGGTGGGTGGTTTTGGACGTAACACAAATAAAGAATTGTGCTAATGTACATTTATGATTCTCTATGTTGTTTATTTTAGCCGAATGGGCAAGTATGTTTCTTCTGGGAAATGGTTTGTGTAAGCAACCTTTGAAGGATCATAAAATTGCAGACGTGCAATTTATGATTCACAACAACTTTACTTGAAAGTTGGTCGTCTGGTCCACAGATTTGGATCCAGGGGATTCTGCGTGTTGAACATATGGCTCGTTCTTTCACGTCTTGGATTCAACTTAAATTTAATATGGGCAAATTGAATGCGCAGTTCAATTTGTTTGGTATTGAATTGATATCGCGATATTTACTGTATGTGCGATTAATGATGGAGCTTTAGCTCCAAAGAGGTAGGTTTTATGGGATGGGTGGTTGTTGCCGTAACAGTACCGTCAGGAGAGGGGAGTTCCATGGGCCTTTGCTGGTCTGGATTATTTCATTTGCCAGCATTTCCTCCAATTGGTCGTTAATTACCTGCCTCTACGTTAATTACCTGTACATACGTTGGTTTATTGGGGACTGGTCTTGAATGAGTGGTATCCTGTGCGATATTGCTCGAGTATTGGGGAGTTTCACTCCCTTTAAATAGAATATATCTGCATATTCTTTACATAGGATACAACACCTCTCCTCTTGGCTCAGTGTATCACCTAATCTGAGCTCATCCTCCAGCTTCTATTCTCGAGCTGTTGGGGCTTCTTCCTGTGCGGGAAACTGCCATACGTGTTGTATGTTGCAACATTTTTTTGTTGTACATCCTTTTGCTCCATTATTGGGAAAGGGTGTCTTTGGTGTTTTATCAACATCCAGCTTTGATACCTGTTTTAAAGGCATTATTTGATAGTTACCTAATGGGGTTAAGTTTAGTTTGCAGAAGGTGGTTTTAAATGGTTGGGTCCCTGTGTTTAGGATGCCTATAGCCACTGTGTCTCCTGCTGGTAAAATTGTTTCCGCTAAGAAGACTCCCGCCTGTATTGCCTATTTTTCACTGATCATTGCTTTTCTTAAAGTTATTGTTATTCGCACTATTTTTTGTGTGCGTACAGGAATGTAAACTTGTTTGGGGAATTTAATTTTCACGGTTTCTGCACTCCTTTGGGCATTTCCGTACGTGTACGATGTCGGGCTTTTATGGGTTTTTCCCTTGAGACACTATTAATGGTCTTTTTAGATTTTGCAACCACTATGTTAGTTGTTCTCTTTTTTCAAATGGGAATACTTTTGCTTCCTCGTTGTCGGATGTGAATGGGAATACCAACTGCTGATTTGGGCCTTCTACGTTACAGTATTTTGAAAGGAAATCGTTTCCTAGTAGGCCGTTTTCAGGAAGATCGGGCATATTGCTCACTACTTGGAATGTACAGGGGATATTGTTTTTCAACTTTAAATTTCCCTGACAACTTCCAAGGGTTTTACCTTTACCGAACGGAGTTTCCAAGATGCACGTTTCGTTGGTATTTATGAGGATGTTTGATCGCTTGATTTTTGATTCCTTAATCAAGCTTACCTCAGCGCCTGTATCCACCACTAGCTGTGCCTTACTGTCTGTGCTTATATCTAGCGGAAGCTGTACTATAGGACAGGCCATTGTCGGCGTCTGAGGTTGCAACCTTTGTTTATTTATTGGCTGGGTCGGGCCTGGGGATTTTGGCTCACCCATGGATCGTTTCCCGAACAGTGTGCTTGGTCCCTTGATTCCCATCTTACCTTCTGTTGGCATTCATTCACGCCGTGACCCGGTTGCCCACAAAATTCACAATTCTGGGTTATTCGCAGTACCCGGGGTCCCTGTGGAGGTTCTATTCTATTTCGTGCGAATTATGTTTTCTTAAACTCCACTTGAGTGAAATGAAGGAAAACACTTTTAAATAAAATTTATATTTTATTCAATTTCGAATTTAACAAACGTCTGCTCTTCAGAGTGCCGTTTTGTAAACTAAACTTACTCTAACATAAAATCTTATATCTAGGTTTATTTCTCTACGTTGCAATATAATATCTTTCTCACAATGGATATTATATTGCAATTAGTGTAATATTCATTTTCGTGTTTCCACGAGTTCTTGCTAATTATCTTTGAGTTTGTTCATCTGGATGAAATGTGCAATTAGGTAACATATGTTTTGATATACATTATATTATAATTTGGTTATTCCATATTTTATGTTTCTTTGAATGTTTGTAGTTTGTTAATATACCTTTTGAGTTTTGTTCTTAATAGTATTTCTGTGTAATTAGGTTACACATTTTGGTTGATGGGTTTTTGTGTCGTCAAGGATTCTTTGACGTAACATGCGCGATTCTCCCTATTAGTGGTTGGGTTGAAGTTTTCGCTACGATTCTTTAACCGTCGTGATTTCCCTGTTGGCAATGTGTGCAAAAAGGGGTATTTTTTCTTTTATTGCATTCAGCGTACGTGTGTCTCGTCTTTTTGCAATAACTGCATATTAAACGAGTATTGCCTGTCGGACGTCCTCCTGACCAGTGAGTTGGTGTTACTCCCTTTGTTGCTTCATATTTGGGTTGTTGGGATTGTCCTATTTCTTCCCTTTTATAAGGGGTTTTCCATGGAGGTGATTGCATGTATGGGACCATTCTTGTTTCCTGTATCGGTTGTGTGGGGATTTTCGACCGTTCAGTATAACCAGACACATTTGGATTTTGGGTTGGAATTGAGTGTTGGAGTGGTTGGGTCATTGTGTTATTTGGATCATAAGGGGTCCAGCGTCTTTTCCATCAGCGAATCGATAGGTACATCTCCCATCAACAATAAGAATTGTCGATGGTACGGATTGATCAATCCTTTTTTATAGGCGTCTTTCGCAAAGTCATCTAGTTGTGATTTTACGATTTCAGACTGTGCGAGTCCGTATTTTTGTTCTGCGGCTTTCTTGCATTCCAATAGCGATTTCTTCAATCGCAATTGGAACAGGATAACCGCCTCTGTTGGATTCTGCCAGATAGTTAGCAGTTTATTTACCAGATCTTGGTACTTTTCCGCTGGCAGACTTTTCTCAATAACCCCTCGGCCTCCTGGAAAGATGAGAACGGAGTGGACGCGAAACACGTAGAAGCTTCCCCACGTAACCTAGTGGGAAGGAGTTGTAAGAAAATTGGATGTTCTTCTGTTTGGAGATAGCTCAACGTCCTTTTGCAGCAATCTATAAACGTTTCTACTTCCGCGCCTAGGTGTGGGTGTCGTTCCCCAAAGAAGATGATGATTAGTTGCGCTGACAACTTCACCACCTTGGTATAGTCGACCGACATGACTCCGAGTTTTAGCTCGTGCGTTCGCGAATCCGTCATAGCTTGCTGTTCCGTGGGGGGTTTACGGATTTGTTCCGTGACAGGTGTAAGAGTTAAGTCAGGGTCGTTAAAGTCCAATTCCCACCTACTTACCTTGTCTATTTTCCCTAATCGTTCGGTTCCGCTTCGAAGTCGCCTTAGCGAGTTAGGTGAGACGTATTTAGAATTTGGGCTTTCTTTGCCTTCCATAAACGTGTGGGGATATCGTATAATCCGGGTGTATAAACGAAGAAGGGGTTAAGGGTGTTCTTTGGAAGGTGTTTGCAAATCTTAATCTTTTATGAAGTGGCTTTGTATATATATATATATATATATATATATATATATATATATATAAAAGCGGAAATACTTCCAAAATAGTACAAGGACTTTATTTATTAATTCTTATTGATATTTTGGATCATTGATTTATTTATTGTTTTCCCATATTTGATTTGGTAGCACGTGTTAAAAAATTTAACTAATCAACGTCAACTCAGACAAATTATGCATTTATAACATATATAAAAACAAAAACACAAAATGCATTCAAAACGAGTATTGTAGAATTCAATAAAATGTGCCTCTCTTTACTTAGCATGTGATAAGTAAATATGTTATCCGCAGTAAGGGTACAAATTCAATTTTAAGAATCTGAATATTCAGATAAATACTTGCAAAATTCGTTAACGATAAGCTTTTAGCCAGTCACTCAATATAATTAAAAAGAAAAACAAAACAAAAGATTACATAAACGATTAACAGTTTTCATGTACAACTAATATAGGAACAACTCAATTTGTAAACTATATTTTTTAAGTAACATAAAAAAATAAAAGAAAAAGAAAAAAGAAACAATGTTTACTTAACTTTTGGTAAAGCTGCTTGATATTGAGACTGCTACTGTTGTAACTGCTACCGTCCTTTATTGATCAGCTGCTGTTGTTGTTGTTGATGTTGTGATTTATTACAAAAAATTGTTTATTTGATTTAATTCGTAGGTTTACGAATCGTACCTCCGAAGCGAGACTCCGCTCCGGAATCGGGCTTCCTTGATCCTACCGGCTGCGCCAATTTGTAGAGTTATATTTTGTGTTAGTTTATTGTTTGGGTTGAACTCTTGGTAGATTCCTCGTATGTCCTGGCTTTGTTCTTTGATGATTCACTGAGGTCCTGATGAGCAACTCTCCCCCTCTTCGCGTGTGCTAGGGTCTATGTCAAGCGGTTGCTATTACATATATAATCCATAACAAAATTCGCATGTCACCATTTGAATGCGAATACGGCTTAGTTCACAACAATGAAACACAGAGAATAGTTGTCCTTTTTGTTTTATTTATTTAAAAGAAATTTGGAAGGGTATTTTCAATCAGTTTGCTTGAGTGCTTAACACATGTTACATTTAATTAATCCGGTCTATGTATTCAATATACCACACTGCACTTTTATCAAAATTAATATATTCGACTGTCTACATGTTTGGTCATAGGTTTGGCTTTAGGGACTTGACGCATTAAAAAGCCACGTACGCAACACTACACCGTAGTTGGTTGGGGAAAGGCTGACTAACGGCATGACCGTATCCAAATTTTGCCGTAAATTCGACCGCTTTTATCCAACCGAGGAAAGATCTGTGGGGTGGAAGTAATGTGCCTAACACGGACACTCTGTTCACTTCCTTCATGATTACGACGAAGCGAAGAAAACACCAAACACCGGACTAGTAAAAACACAATGCACTGGATTTCTATTGTTTGTTTTATTCACTTTTGTTTAAACGTTAATTTTAGTTTACACGCTAGTTTCGGGATCACAATTAAATAAATAAACAAATGTTGAACGAATGTTTTTTGGTTGCAAAGTAAAAACTATAATATAATTGAATATTGTGTATTTAATTAAGGAAAATAATATTGACTCGCGGAGACAACGACTCAAGCGATTATAATTGATTATCGCTTCCCTGTGCGCACCAGGGTAGCGATAGGAGCCTCGACCTGCTCGGGTTGAAGGATGGTAAAGGAACTCGGCGATAATCATCTCGTGCAGCGATGATTCGCCTCTTGGGGTGAGTTTATGGTGTCGTGGTAGATATCCTCTCCAATAAGGATATCGTTTTTACCTACCGCCAGAGAAACGTAAAGTCTCTCTTGGTGGTATGTGTGCGATCGATCAGATCTGTGTGGTTTACACGTGCTTGAGGGCAATGGGTAAACGAAGCAGACAGGCGATAAAGACAAAAGGGAGAAATGACCAAATGCGCCGTTGTTTACGCGATGCGTCGTCGCTATTATCGACGTTGGGAGAACAAAGGTGCTAAAAGCAAATTGGATGTTTATGGCATCTCTGGCTGCAATAGAAACCGGGTTCGTGTTTGCATTAGGAAATGCTGGAGAATTTGGTTTCAGCGTCTATTGAGCTTGTGGGGCTTCTCAGGGCCCGAGAAGCCACGAATCGCTCGAACCCCACCTTAATCAGCAAATCCAGCTCATCTGAGAGTTGAATTTCCGGCAAGATTACACAATCTTACCATGGCATTAACTGCCAACCAATTTGCTGAAATCAATTCGGTTATCCCCACGGATAACCGACATAAATACCCCATAGGCAGCTTACCTTTTTAAGGGCCGTTCCAAGCCCCTTCGAGCGGTCACACCTGAAAACATAGACCCACGGCAAAGAAAGTCGTAGCAACCAAAACATATTCCTGTCCCCTGATCGGCGCCCATGTCCATTGCCAACCATTAAGAAAACTTCCACAGTCCCCTTATTGACATTCATGGCAATCATGCTCTCAGAAATCCTTCTGTATTTGCTTTTCTCAAGCAATCACCATGCTCACAGAAATCCGTCTGTGTTTGCTTTTCTCAAGCAATCACCGATCCCACGATCACATCATGCCAATCGATGCCTATACACCTGCAACCAATTATTTCGGATCGACTGCATAGGCAATCCTAATGTATTTTCATTGGCTTGTTCAAACAAAGCCGCACTTTAGCGCTTATGCATTGGATCCCATTTCGATATTCAATATACCCTCTATTGTTATGATAGAAATGTTAGGGCTACCAATGCTAATGTGTGAACAGCTGCATATCTCCCTTCTATTCGTTTTTCAATACGTGTTCGTTTGTCCTTCCTTCCAACAGGAAGACATTCGTTCCAATAGAAACGATCTTGTGCATGAACTTTCCAATGGGACGCTGATCGGCTAGTACATATATAATGCACCACAAGACACAAATTGTCGCAACTGGTGATACGTGAAGGGGTCGCGACTGCTGGGACGAGGGATATACACAAACGCTATTGTTTCTTTAGTGTTTAATTTCCTTTATTTGGCACTTCACCGTTTAAGTTCAACATTGACATTTTACTTTCACTTATTGTTATTAGAGTTTGATTGTATAAATGACTGTCCTGGTCACACGCTCACGTTCCACACACACGTTATTAATTTATGAATATAAATAAGTTTCTGATTGCTTTTTAAAAGCACACACTTCAACTTTTAACAGAGATCTATTCTAGATACTTCTTACTGGAGACTATTATTATACTCCCGTAGCCGTATTTAACAGCGAATCACAACCAACTGCTGTGTCCGTTCTGGACTACTATCAAAAACCAACTCAGCTCCTTTTCTGAGCGTTTGGTCGCAGGAAAACCTTTTTTCTTTTTCGTTAACATAAGGCAACTTGTTAGGTTCCTTGGGCGATGATCGCACTCAATATCCTTTGTATTAGGATCTTCTTTATGAGCCCGCGCATCCTTTGTCTGATCCCAAAGTATTTCACCTTGGATCGGCAACCGTCTGGAATCCCTTAAGTATTACCTGGGATTTCTCACAGTGCCCAAACTTGGCAATTTCTTTTTTACTGAACATCGGAGCCAAAGATATTTTTGTATCTTATGGGTATTGTTGTTCAGCGAGTGTTTTTACGATCGCCGTCCTTTGTTCCGTATAGGAAATGTTTCCTTGAATAGAATTTAAGGAATTGGTGTCGCCGTGCATTTTATGCTTTTTACCAACTTTACTTAAGAGTTGGTTATCTGGTCCGCAGATTTGGAACCAGGGGAATTTACGTGGTGAACATCTGGTTCGTATATCACGTTTTGGATTTATATTGAATTCAATATGGACAAATTGAACGTTTAGTTCAATTTCTTTGATATTGAATTTGATATGGGCAAATTGAACGTTTAGTTCAATTTGTTTGATATCAATTTTGGTATTGGCTCGTTTAGTGTATGGGGCAATGCTAGGGCTTGGGGAGTGCTTCATCCTTTTAGTGGATGATTTTGCGTGTACCGCAATTAATTGGTGGAGACTGGCTCCAAAGAGGTATGTATTTATGGGTGGTGTAATGATTTATTCCTTTTGCACTAACGTAGATGTTAATACTCTTGTACACAACACCTGGAATCCATCTTCGAATCAAACACACATTTTAAATGAAACACTCTTAATTCATATATTTAACATTGTATTTATTTTAAGGCACGCACTTATAATTCCATACGCTATTTTATCTTTTATCCTTCACTTTAGTGTTCCGCTATTAACTACTATTATATCCACTCCGAAAACCAACTTACGTCCGTTCTGGACTTGACACAAAACACAACTCCACTCTATCTCGATCGTTTGATCGGAAGGAAACCTTTTTTCCACGTTACCTAAAAGCAACGTGTTATTTTCCTTTTCTGTTTTCTCGCTGACCTCACATAAAATCCTTTGTATCCGGATCTCTATTGTGAGCCATCGATCTTTTGTTTGATCCTTCGGTAATTTTCCTAGGATCGACAATTTCCGTAGGTCATTAAACATTACTTGGGTTTTTTAGTAATGTTTCGGACTGGTATTTACCACGAGTGTTTTTGGTAATTACTTTTTAATGGACAACGGTGCCAAAGATATTTTGCACATCTTAATGCTATTGTTGTCCATCAATCCTATTTACATGCACCGCTCTTTTTCCGTTTAGGAAACGTATCCTTAGAATGGATTAAAGGAAACGGTGTCGCCATTGAGTATTGTTATCAGATGTATGTCTGGACTGATTGGTGCATTAATCAATCTGCCTGGGATTCACTACATGTGATCCGAAATTGATTGGGGCTTCGCCCGGTATGAATGTTTGGGGAGGGTTGGGGGTGGTTTTGGTACGTAACAGTGGGTGGATTTGGAAGTAACAAAATTACTTAACATAACTTAATGTGACTTAATCTAATCTTATATACTGTTGTAGCACGATGCGTTTACCGTGCACATTTAAAATTTGGGCGAAACGGAACAAAAACACAGTGAATAACGATACATGAAGTTCATCAAAAATTCTCTTTTATTATATATGTGGTAATTGAAACGAAAATATTCAATTACACATATGCGAAATATTACATGAAAAAGTCGCACGACACGATACAATAGCGACCGACACGATAGCAATTACGAAAGAATAAGAGACTTGAAAAAAGCACACAGTTGCTTTTATAGCGTTTACATATTTAAAAACAAAATGGCGGTGGAACGCAGAGGCAGCGAAACACCTTACAGGATGTTAATATTTTAATAAAAAAATATTTAATTATTATTAAATTAAAAGAAACGGTGCCGCCATACAGTCTTGTTCTCAGACGTAACTCTGGACTCTATAGTTTTATTCTCTAGCGATGCCAGTAAAGAATTTTTCTTAGTGGATTAATACATTAATCAGTCCGAAGGGGATTCACCTTATGTGATCCGAAATTGAATGGGGCTTCTCCTGGTATGAATGTCTGGGTGGATGGTCTTGGTACGTAACAGCACATTTAATTTTATTTAGGGAATGTTACGTGTATGAGAACCAAATGAACATTTGATTCGTTTATCACATGTTGGTTTTTATAAAGTGAATTCAATGTGCGACAATTGAACTTTTAATCAATTTGTTTGACATAAGATTCAATGTTGATTTGGGGATATGTTCTGAAGGTATATGGGGTGCAAAACGTATGGGAGTAATGGTAGGACTTGGGGAGTACTTCATCCTTTAAATGGATGGTTCTGCATGTAACTTTGTTAACGGTGGACGCTGGCTCCAAAGAGTTAAGTATAAATAGATGGAGGGTTTAGCGTGTAACAGTCGATTGAACACCGATATTTATTACCTGTTTAAATATACAGTTTTTAGGAATTGATTAGCTGGTAATTAATGTAAAATTGATCTTGTGGGAATTTACCTTATGTGATTTCATATGTGATGGGGGCAGCCCCAGAAGCTACAAATGTAAAGGTTTTAGTGGATGACAATCAAATTATTTTCCAATTCGTTCGAATCGTAGATTTGAAAGATGTTTGACATTAGAAATTTGTTGACTGTGATAGAAGCTTGTAACTAATAGACTTGCAGTAATCATGACATTTTAATAACTATTTGACCCATCCAATCCTTATTTGTAATTTAATGTCTTTACTTTGTTTTTGCAACATCAGTAATTTTATATATATATATATTTGAAAATGAAAAACAAACAAAAATAATAAAAAACTAAAATAAATTTAAAACAAATACAATGTCACTTTACTGTATTCTAAATATATGGATTTATATATTATTTTATATATATAAGAAATATATGGAAAAGAAATATATGGATTTTATATATTGCCAAATTGTTGTTTATATTCTAGATGTATCTAATTTACCTCTTTTTCGTTTTTGTACATTTTATACATAAAATAAGGAGAATACTGACTCGGAAATATAATTAACGACAATCTGGACCTGAAATAATTTCAAATGTCTGTACAATTTATATTACCTATTTAATTTCACACTTGTATTAATTATAATTAATGAAACATTTAATAAGTGCATCTATAACGCCTTCATTTCTGTTTTTCGTCTTTAGTTAGGGCATTAAAAACATATTAGCTAACATTAGTTAAGGCATTAAAAACATATTAACTAACATTATAAAATTAATAATAAAATATATATGACAAAAAATGTATATCAAAAACTTAAAATATCCCCAAATATGTTATATAATATAATCTGCATAGAAAGAAATTATTAAATACTCTGTAAAAAAGTACAAAGCCGAGCTGTAATGCCTGGAAAATATTTTCGCCCATTATTACAATAAAAAGTTAATTTTCATTCACCCCCAACACATCATATTTTAATTCAATGTAAACTTTGTGATTCGAAACATTATTAAATATACTCTAATATGCGTTATATAATAATACTCTAACAATTTTATTATTTAAAAAAAAAAAAAATTGTTTATTTATTTATTTATATATATTTATATATATAATATATGTACATATTTTATTACATGTAGATATAGATTTATTTATTTGTATAGTATTTAATATTAAGCAACTGTTTTTAATATCATAACTAACTTTTACAATTCACTACCCTCAACTGTAAATCATACTTAGAATGCTAACCATTGTACAAATAACAATAATAAATTTATCTGAATAAATTGTACTGTAAATTCAGCTGCACATTTATACAACTTAAAATATAAATAAAACGTTATATAATTTTTAAACTTGCGTTTATTTTCATTTCCTGTTCTTATTGTGTGGAACATATTAGTTCTGCGACACTCCTATTTTAGCAAATCAACGTTTCGTGCGATCCGGTAATTTGGATCTCAGTTTGAGAAACCTCGAAAACGGAGATGTTTGTACTCACCACATGATTTATTGTTTTTACATTAACACGAGTGCACTTAAGTGTGAGTGCGAGCGGAGGAAAAGGAAGATTCCTAAATCATTTTATTTCCAATCAGTTCACTGCTCAAGAAAACGTTTAGTGCATTTATAAGCCGTCGTTTATAAGAGGGTGGCCTGAAAAGTTTCCGACTAACAAAGATGCAAGACATTTTTTTTCTTAAAATGTATTTTTATTTTTCTACATAGTCTCCTTGTAACTCTACACACTTCTCTCATCCCTCTAATCCGTCCAAATAGTACTCGCCGTTTTTCTCTGCAAAATCACGAAGGTGATTGCGTCCTCATTTGACGCAAATCTATGTCCTCCGAGCGCAATTTTGAGATTAGGGAACAAAACAAAGTCGCTTGAGGCTAGATCTGGTGAGTAGGGCGGTTGGACAAGCAGTTCAAACCGTAATTCGTGGATTTTCGCCATGGCAACCACTGTGGTGTGAGACGGCGCGTTGGCTTGGTGAAACAGGATTTTCTTTTTCTGCAAATGTGGCCGTTTTTCCGCAATTTCTGCCTTCAGTTGGTCAAGTAGTGATGCGTAGTATGCTCCTGTAATGTTTTGTTCCTTATTGAAGATAATATATTAAGATAACTCCATAACTATACCAAGAAAACAGTCGCCATTACTTTCCCAGCCGAATTTTTTTTTTTTTTTTTTTTTTGGAGCCGATTACAGTCCACTGTTTTGATTGTATTTTTGTTTCGGGCGTCTAATGGTGCATCCAAGTTTCATCGACAGTAATTAATTGGCGCCAAAACTCAGATTTATTGCGCCTAAACTGCGTCAACAGAGCGTTGGAAATGTTTATTGGAACACGATTTTGGTCTAACGTGAGCAATCGCAGCCCCCAACGCGCGGACATCTTTCTCATGCCTAAATCTTGATTTAATATGTGACAAACACGTTCTTTGGACATTTTCATAGCCTCTGCTATCTCTCTCGCCTTCATTTGGAGGTCGTCTAGCACCATTTGGTGAACTTTAGTGATGTTATCGTCATTTGTTGCAGTTTTTGGACGTCCCAAATGTACATCGTCTCCCAAGCTCTCACGGCTACATTTAAATTCAGCTGCCCAAAATTTCACAGTGGTAAGTGATGGTGCTCCTCGATAGTATAGTGGTTAGTATACCCGCCTGTCACGTGGAAAACCGGGGTTCGATTCCCCGTCGGGAAGCCTCTGGCGCAAGACTAATGGCCTTGTCCGGAAAAAATAAATCATTATGGAAAAATTTAACAAGCCTCAGGGCTTGCTAAATAAGGCCAAGATCGGTTCCCGGTTTTAGTGCCGATGATGATGAAATGATGGTGCAGAGTGGCCATTCACAGAGTCCAACATCTTTGATTTGCGTAGGCGTATTTCCTTTCAAAAACAAAAATTTAACCACACCTCGATACGCGATTTTGTCCATTTTCACAAAAACGCTCACATTGATTCACTCAAACGACTGTCAAATAAAAACTACGCATCCAAAATGGCTGAAATCTTGGTAAGTAACTATCAAAAGATGCAGAACTAGGTTTACTAGTTGGAAACTTTTCAGCCCACCCTCGTAGGAATGATGTTCGTGGAAGAGGCCGATTTTCGGCATTACTTTTAACAGTTGTCAAAGATGCCACCGGAGAGTACCCATTCCAGCTCGGTTCGTTGCGTCATGGGTGTGTCGGGTGTTCCCTTGACCATTCCCTCTAGAAGAATTGATGAATAGACATCGGTACCAAAGGGATATCAATTTTGCCTGACCTGTAATACGCTGGATCAGCCAGCTCCTTATCCTTTAGGTCATTCCAGTTAGAGCAGGGGAGATTGCGCGGTAGGTTTGGGTAAGACCAAGGCTTGAACCTGCAAATTAAAGGTTTCGTTGATGTTGGAGTGGATGGTGAGTGATACCTTATGCCTTGATACACTCATCCTTGTTTCTCTGACACCATAGACGGACACGAGACCGTTCTCCCTCTTAGGCTTCAAAATCGGTGATGCCGACTCAGTTATGAAGAAGACTTCCGAACCAGGGTCCGGCAGAGCTCGCAGCATCAAAGGCTGTCCCGTGGTGGTATAGACCTTTACGAGAGCTGTAGCCAGAAGAACAATTTGGACATTACTCTTTTCTGTAATATAGGCGTTGAGTGCTGAGGTTCTTCCGGTGGAGATTGTTGAATCCTTCGTTGTTTGTCCTCGACGAATTTGGACAGTAGATGTGCCAGCTGAAGCAAATGACCGGACAGTCGCCACCGAGGTAAAGTTATCTCTCGGCATGTGATGATGTGTTCCGTTTGAATGCAGCAACGAATAATGCTTCCGCTTACAATGCATACAGGTAAACTTTCTTGTGCACTCTTGAGTTCTGTGAGCATTCGAAAGGCAGTTGACACACAACTGGCGCTTGGTTACAATGAACCCTCTCTTGTTAGGACTAAATGCATTGAATTTGAAACAATTACGGATTCAATGCATCCCTGAACACATTGAGCAACTATGAGTCGTAGAATTATGTATGACATCCAAAGTTCTGGGCCTCATATGCAGGAAATCCCCCAGTACGTCATCATCATCATCGGCACTACAACCGGGATCCGGCCTTGGTTTATTTAACAAATCTATCCACCGGGGCCGATTTCGAGCCGATATCATCCAGTTTGGTACTCCCAGGCTCTGGGCGTCCTAATCTACGCCATCCCTTCATCGCAGACAAGGTCTGCCTCGCGGTCTCCTTCCACACATCCTGCCACAAAGGACTTTCTGGGCAGGGTCCTCTTCGCTCATTCGAGGTAGGTCTACCGGAGTCTACCAAGCTTGATTTTTCTTACAACACTGGCTTCAAGGTAGATTGCGTACAACTCATGGTTGTAGCGTCTCCGGAATCGTCACCCCAGCACGTCATAAGTTGGATAATCCATGTGTTAATTGCTCAAATCACCCGGTGTGGAATTCAGTTGTGAGCAATTGCCTATAATTCCAATTAAAGGATTGTAGGTAGTTTGGAAGTTCACTATATATAAAAAAATTAAAACGCACTATTTTTTAATAAATACATACAATCCATTTTATTTGTTACGCATAAAGATACAGAATATATCGCGGGAGTATGTTGTTTTGGTAAGGTTCGGTTCGAGACTAACGATGTGATGGTACTTCCGAACGACGTTATGTTTAATGGCCGAGTGACGATATGATTCAGCCCGGTTTAAACGACGATGCGAGACCGATGAAGGCGACTAATTCGTTCGATCTCTCGGGAGTAACTTCCTTTGCAAATTATCAAAATAACTTGCAGAGAGCATTCCCTTGATCCAAAAACTGTGCACGGAAATCGTCCACACCCTTCTTGGGATGCACGTGCGTTTTAGTTTATAGGGCTAAGTAATTCGTCTCGCCTCGAGGTCGCAGTTTGTTTGGATAATAAAACCCAATTGAAAAATAGTACAAAATGTAGGACAGGGTACATTGTTTAGATAATAAAGAAATAAAGCCTTTTAAAGATTCATGAGATTGAAATTGTGGAGCCGTCATAAATGGTCGGTGAAAGGTCGTGACAAAATCATGCAGGTAATTTTATTTTAGAGAATTTCGTTAGGAGCCAAACACCACGTATGATGAGATATGAGATTCCCGCAAACCGCGAGTTAATAAAATACTATATTCGTTTTGCTTAAAAATATGGTTTTATTAAATTTTAAGTTACTAACGATGTAGGTCTTTCCTTTTGTCGTTGCAGAAGAGGAGAGCAATGTGCTTCCTCTTGTCGGCTGCATTTATACGCTGAATATGTTGATAAGACAGTGCCCGGAGTCCAGCCCTCTGATAAGAGTTTTGTTGTTTTATTGGCGAGTGCTGCTATCTTTACGTTGAGGTCGGAAACTTTTCAGGCACCCTCGTAGTTTGTTTGTTTTTGGTAACGACTTGCTTACTAATGTCCTTCCTTTAAACGATCCTGATCTCCAACAGATGCTATATACTATGATGCATTTAAGGTGTGGCATTCCTTGGAACAAAGGACTTCTAGATTCTCTTGTTGTTTTTCTTTCTTTCTTTTTTAACAAAGCTCCGAGCAACTCTCTTCTCTTAGGTTTCGAGAAAAGAGGAATTTTTCCGCCATTGAAAATTTAACCAATGGATTTGTGGGGGTTCTCTATAGTACGCTGAGAACCCACCCACTAAACCGGCCACAATTTCGCCTGCAGCCGCGCATCACGCCAACCTCAGCCCCTTCCTTGTCCTATACCTTCCGCAAAGGTACCCGTCCCCCAGGGCATAACACAGGTAAAGGTTGCATTGTCTGAATTTATCATCGCATGCAGACAGTGCACCATAGAACTTAGTTTTTCATTCCATCGGCATCATACCAAAAAAATCTAAATCTAAATCCTGGCACTCGCATCTACTGCATTACTATGGGACAACAGCCAAATGTCCCTAAACGAAGAATCGTTCGCTTGTGTGTTACATAACATCAATTCCATAAAACGGATTTACTAACTTGCAACATACACCAGGGAAACCAATCGTCGCCCTTTGCCAACATATTTACTCTGCCATAATACGTGCGCAGTGTATTTCTATGACTTATTCAAAGTCACCCCAAGTTTTGTTCCACCGACAAAACTTGTTCGAGCACCTTGCGCCACGTTGCCGAGAATTCAACCCTTCAGCATTGTAACATGCAAAAAAGAATTCGGCGCACAATCGTCGTTGTGTGGGTATACGAATAGCCAACACCCCAAGTGGCCGTACGGACGGACAAACCACTGTGCAGATGCAGCTGCTTCCCATAATGCGTTCTTCTCATTTCCTTTGGTTCAATAAACGTTGCCACCACAGGCAACATGAACATCACGCACCCTCGCCGTGATCAATTCAGAGAGTTCCTTTCTGATCGGTGCCCGCATGAGTGACTTCACGTTACCATCAAATGGACTGAAACCACCCCTAGAGTGTGGCAGACTTTTACGGATGAGGTTTTAGTCGAGTCGTGTTTCAACAACCAAGGAGTTCAGCCAAGTCTGATCACTAGGAGTCGGTATTTTCACAGACGGTGCACGAGCCACCAGAATTGAGTATTACTCGCGATCCACGAATGAATGACAATTTGAATTCCCGTATGCGTGTGTTTAAGTTAAAGTTTATTAGTTCCTTACGTTACGAATTAACATCATCTACTGATTGACAATATAAATTTACCGTGTGCGTGAACTAAAGTTAAAATCTATTATATCCTTACATTGTGAACTGGCAGAATTTAATTTATATCCTTATGTTAACCCAATGACCGAAAATGTATATCCTTATGTTAATAAAATGACTGAAAATGTATATGCTTATGTTGAATTAAAAATAAAAATGATTGAAGGAAGTGGTTGTTATACTTGGTAACTGGTGAACACAAGCACCCCGCATCGGCGGCTTGGATTCCAGCGGTACGAGTGTTGGGGAAGAATGTGAACTTGTTCCCGTGTAGGCACCCACAACACACACAGAACTCCACAGATTGATACATTTTCCACCGTACATTTAAGCATCAGTTTAGTAAAGAATGGACAACAATAAAAGACCCACTAAAAACGGAATATGAGTCTGCTTTATATTTCCTGAACTATGAATAAACTCTCTTCCCTCAAAACAGGGAAGAAGCAGGGAGTTATTGGCGTCGTGCTTTGAAAACTATAGTGGTAATCCTAACAGACACACTCAAATCCAGAACACGCGACCTCTGGTCTGATGTGTTGATATTTTGGTTTTAACCTTTTCATAGAATGATTCGAATGAAGGGAAATCAAGACTTCAATATTAAGGTGATCGCTTTCCGAAGAGTTTTGATGTTCGAGAACTTGGTTTCAACAGGATGGCGTCACCTGTAACAGTTATGGCAGTTTTCCTAGCTGACCGGTCAACATCAAACTGTAAATTCATGAAATCGCTAATGGTTTTGTTTTTATTTCTAAGTGGTAAGTAAATAAGTTTCCGTATGTGTTGACAATTCGTAATTGACTAAATGAAGAATCGCAACTTCACGACTTATCTCTTGGAGTGGTCGAAGCCAAGTGACTCCTCTGCCGCCGATCAGAACAAAACCGACCCCATTAGAATCTCTCGGATATTCTAGACGCTAGACGTGGCTTTGCTGATGCTTTCCCGTTCTCGTTAGCTCCATTCGGGAAGTTTGTTTGACAATTTTAAGGTGGTATATAATTTTAGTGTAACACTGTGTGTTCTTAACTGGGGCTTCATGTAAAACCGCCACGACACTCCATCCCCAGTGAAATAAATGCGGAAATGATACGTCACGCGTTTTGGAAGAGGACTATAGAGGACGAATGAGTCGAGGGTCTCGGTACGGCCATGCAGGCTTGAGAAGGTCCAGAACAATTCGTTGGAACGTTCGAGTTGTTGTCCCACACTTGGTTCACGCAGAAGCTTCGCATATCGAGATGTCAGCCTCGCCTGTTCTTGGGTGTTAGCCCACCAGTGGAATCATGTCACATGTGGTCGGGAGAAGAGGGTTCGTGCCACTCCTCTCTTGTAATAACAAACCACTGCAATTTATTATAATATAAAACTGTAACATATATTTTCACAACTATACAACAATAAAAAAGTGGTTTGCAAGATTTCCTGAAAAAATGTTGGTCTTGAGGACGCTCCACGTCCTCCTGTGCAGTAAAAAAATAGACGACAGAGAACTTCAAGTTTTACTGGATGAAAATCATGTCATACTCAAGAAGAGCGTAGGGAACATTGTAAACAATCAAATGAATTGAATAATGTGAAATATCGTTTGTGCGTTTCATATATTACGAAGGTGATTCAAATATAAAGGATAATTTTACTTTTTTCCTTAGCAACAAGATGCGAGCTAGATAATCTTGTGAGTGGCTGTTGTTTGGTTTATGAAAAGTAGGAGAACCGGCTTGACTAGCGGTTGCACTCGACTTTGTATTCAGAACAGCCATGAGCGAGCAAGAGGTACATACGTCTGTTGCTCAACGGATTATTATAGAATTTTTAATAAATGGAAGCACTAAGCCCTCGGAAATTCTTTCTCGATTGAAGGAACGGTTTGGAAATGATACACCGTCTCAGAATCGTGTATATACGTGGGCCAGAGAATTTAAAAGTGGGTGAGAACGTATCGAAAATGAAAGTCATGATCGATGCTCAAAGGCAAGTCGTTCAGATGACAACATCCGTGCCGTTCGAGAGCTTATTGAAAGTGATCGCCGCTTAACTGTTGGAGAAATCTCATCAGAAATGGGCATCAGCTATGGAAGTGTTCAATCCATTATCACTGATGATCTTATCTTCAAAAAAATTACTGCTCGATGGATTCCGAGGTTATTGGCCGTAAATCAAAAACAGGTCAAGTCGGAGATCAGTGGATGACTTCTAGATCGATTTCGACAAAAAGGGAGCGTATCGTCACGTGTGATGAGACGTAGGTACATGATTATACTCCCGAGATATGGGAAGTGAGGACTGGCGAAGGAAGGATGAAGGCTGCCCAGTGAAGACCAAAACTCGTCTCTCAGCCCGAAAAGTCCTTGCAACGACTTTTTCCGATTCAAAAGAAATTTTAATGATTGATTTTCTTCATGAACAACGAACAGCGAATGCAGTTTACTACTATCAGTTGTTACAGTCGGCAAAAGATGCATATCGAAACAAAAGATGAGGTATGCCCATTCGAGGTGTCACCCTTCTTCATGACAACGCCAGGTCTCACACCGCGTTCTTGTCAAGGGATATATTGGAAGAAATGGGCAGGGAAACCCTCGGACCTTATAGCCCAGACTTGTCTCCTTGTGACTATTTTTTGTTCGCACCCTTGAAGGAATCACTTGAAGGAAAAAAATTCGAAAGTAAGAAGAAGTCGGGTAGCACGTGCGCAGTCAGCTAAATCTTTCTACGAACAAGGGATATTAAAGCTTCCAAATCGGTGGCGTAGATCATGCAGGAGACTATATTGAAAAATGTTGATAGTATAGTTAGTGTGTAGCATTATTAACTAAATGTATAAAAAGGAATTACCGTTTAGATATGATTAACCCTCGTATCTTTTATACCTCACTGTCGCACGATGCTACGAGACCCGAGTCCATCGGTTCGGCTAACGTGGGGATATCAACAGAACGTCGCAATAAACATGCGACAACGCTGGAAGCACATTTGTTGATTACTAACATGATTCCACAGATCTGTGGGTTCGTTCGCCTGCCCGCATCCGGCGACGGGATCATATTTCACGTTTCCAACGGCTGCTAGCTCATCGTCCTCCTTTTTGCCGTGTATACATTTTAGCTAAGTAAGCTAATTTAGTTTAGGTGGTAAATTATAAAATGTATGTATTTTAGTTTTAACATAAGTTAGAGTAAATTGTAAAAAATAAAATAAAATGTAAATAGACTGTTTTAGAGATATTCAAGAAAAAAAAAGAATAAGAAAACTGGCCGCAAAAGAGGGCGGGTGATGAAATAAAAAACCAGAGTTATTTTTCTTCATCGGTACTTATAAACTCAATTTCATGCAGCGTGTTCGTACGACATTTGATTAATAATCCCGTTTTGTGTCGCCATATTGGCATCACTGTATGTCTCCATGTGAATCTTTTACATCTCTGCTACACTTACACTAGGCAGTCAGCTTAGTTATATGGGAACACAGAAGAGTAGACTGTGTGAAATAAATCATCATCATCACCATCGGCACTACAACCAGGAACCGGTCTTGGCCTTATTTAGCAAGTCCTGAGGCTTGTTAAATTGTTTATAATGATTTGTTTTTTCCGGGCAAGGTCATTAGTTTTGCGCCAGAGGCTGCCCGACGGGGAATCGAACCCCGGTCTCCGCGTGACAGGCGCGTATACTAACCATTATACTATCGAGAAGCCCGAGGAGTGTGAAATAAATACTAGTTTAAAAATACGTTTTCGTGTCTTTACTGAGGCCGCTCGAAATCAAAATTGAACAGGGGTTATGGACCCAGGACGATTACACTGTTTGGGTGACATAGTGACTAAGAATCAGGTGAAGTGGAAATATAGTGTCCATTCGTACGCTTCTGGGCGCAGTTTGTGAACGCTTTGTGTTCGGCTGGCTCTCTCTCTTAAACCGTAATGGAACCAAGCAAATATAACAACCAATCTGGAGTGAACATTTTGAAGCAGTATTTATATACTTTATTATATTATACTTTACATGGTGATATGATGACAACATGGCCGGAACATCCCTGAACGGGGTCACACAAGTGCTTGCATATGCGGACGACATTGCCTTTCTAGGCGATAATCTAGAAACTACAAGTAAAAACATTGAAATCATCATGCAAAACACAAAAGTTCCGAGGAAAACGCTCAAAAACTGCACCACAACGTCCACAGAAACAGGAAAGGAAACACTGGTTACTGTTATAAGTGAAAGGTTTTTTATAATTTTTTTTGGTTGTTATTTTCTTTATCTTTAACAACTTTGCAAGGAGCAACCGTAGGAGGGAATAATTACTTGTAACAAAATAAACAAGCGTTAACGTTTAAGAACGGTTGATAACTTAAGACAATTTTTGTATGCACTTGAGGAGTGGATTCGTTACGAGGTGTTCGTTTAATTTAATTGTTCTATATGGGACACTACACTAATCAAATACATTTTTGTAGAACGCGACTCTCGACTCACTCGACTCGACACTCTATTAAACTTTGTTATAAACTTCGGTGGAGTACGCACCCCCACGTACGCACGCTACGTGGGGTGAATCGCGATTTTAGGTGCGCGCCGTTTGGTGGTTGTAATCAGACTCACCGAGGATGGAACTCTGAGGTGAATTCCATCCTAGGTTAGGGCTAAGAAACAAGGGAAGAGAGAGAAAAACGTTTCTCTTAAGGGTGCGGCCGCTGTAGGAAATGCACTGTTTCAGTGCAATGGTGTGTGTGCATGGTTCTTTCATGGATGAGAACGAACCTAGAACAAAGAAAGGGCATAAGTGCATTCATAGGATACGATTTCGGTAAAGCAAATAAAACCGAAATAGTCGGATGCTAATCTTTGTTGGAACATGTGCGTCGCGGCTAAACAAAGAGACGACGATACGATGTGGAAATGTGCTAATTGGTTTTAGCTAGGTTACTGGGGCCAACTGTTCGTGGACTTCAAAAAAACCTACGACTCAGTCGCAAGGCAAAGACTCTACCATATTGTAGTTGAGCTGGGGATCCCGAAAAAATATGCCGCCCTCATTCAAATCTGCATGAACGAAAACAAAGGGCGAGTTAGAATAGCAAACCACCTCTCAGAACAATTTGATATCCGGGACGGACTAAAACAAGGGGATGGCCTCTCACCATGCCTTTTTAACCTTGTCCTCAAGTATGTTATCAGAAAGGTACAAGACGACAACACGGCCGGATCATCCCCGAACGGGGTCACACAAGTATGCGAATGACATCGCCGTTCTGGGCGATAATCTCGAAACTATAAGTAAAAACTGTGAAATCATCATGCAAGCAGCAGAAGAGGTGGGCCTAGAAATAAATGAAGACAAAATAAAATACATGATGACGGCGAGAGCAGGTGGACCTCAGGGAACACATATAATCGTTAGAGGCAAGATATATGAAAAAGTTAAAGAATTTAAATATCTGGGAACAATACTGACGGCCAGTAGTGCAACGTCGAAGGAAATTAACAAAAGACTACACTCCGGCAACGCTAGTTGGCATGCAGTCAGTAAACTGCTGAAATCCAAACTGCTATCACGTAACATAAAGCTCCGTGTCTATAGAACCATAATCATGCCGATTGCTCTATACGGATGCGAAACATAGGCTCTCACAAAACGGGAATAAAACAAATTCCGCGTATTCGAGAATACAGTTTTAAGGGTTATCTTTGGTGGTAAATATGACGATGAGGCGGACAATGGTGGAAACTCCACAACCACGAATTGGAAGAGCTATACCGCAAACCTACAATAATGAGAGTAATCAAGTCGCGAAGATTAAGATGGGCTAGACATGTGGCGCGAATAGGCAACGATAGAACCGTGCGTAGAATTCTTCACGGTGGACCAACGGGAAAGAGACCAGCAGGACGGCCGCGACGGAGATGGGAGGACAATGTTAGGTTTGACCTTGACGAGATCGGATCGGTTGATCAAGCGTGGAAGGAGAGTGCACAGGATAGGGAACGATGGCGGAGTCGAGTCGGTGAGGTCATGAACTTCCGGGTTCCTACAGGCAAATAAATAGTAAATAGTACATCGATACCTCCTTTCCTTATCTACTTCCCCTCCGTCACTCGCACTATACTCTGACATTTAAGGTTACTTCAACATTCCTTTTTGTGGGCGCATTAGTGAAAAAAAAGAATTGAGCGTAACCTTCCGATAATGAAGTTAGTTCAACATATCCGAATTCTGCTTACTTCACTTTCTGGTGATTGTTGGTGATAATTAAAAAAAAAAAACATACAACAAAACCTTTTGTTTTTAATATTTTTTATAAATGTATATATTTATATAAATAGAGACAGTTTTGTTTATTAAATCTGTTGGAAAATATTTTTCTGATTTCTTTCTTATATTTTCACATCATACGGTTTTATAATGTTTTTATTATTATATACGAGTAACCTAAACAAAGTCAAATTACAAAGGTAAGGTATATTACTAAAAATTCAAATTGTATTGTTTACGAACTAAAAAAAAAGAAAATTACATTTTGTTTTTGATGGGAAAACATACAAAATAATTTCGAGTTTAACATTACTTCCAGAGTACGCAAATTGTTTTTCACTTAATTTAAAATTCATCATACAATGTTTGAAGAGCTGTAAAAATAATAGGAATTCATAAGCCGCCTTAATTAATATTTACTCACACTATACAAATATATATAAGCAGTTTAATTAATTTCTTTTCTCCTTTGTAACAAATTTTCCTTGAGTTTTCTATTAGTATCCCATTATTAGATAAAGAAAATATAGTAAAATAGTTTTTTTCTAGTTTTCAATTAGATTTCCGTCTTTAATGATTTTTGGTCGACCAGTTTAATGCGATTTAAAATGAACTTGTTGGAAAAGAGAGGAGTTTAAGATCAACTGAACTTGAGTGGATAGCGGCATCAATCAAGGCGCAATAAAACAAACAGCCTAACACGTATTAAGATTTAAGAAAACAATTGAGTCCAATCCTTGGTTTGACGATGATTGCCGGACGAAGATCGAACAACGTAAATGCATCAGAATTACGAGTACCTATTGGGTTTACAAATAAGTTTCCACCGTTTGGCGAAAGATGGCCCCACCGGAAAATTATGTAGTTATATGTCAAATGCCGAACGTAATATTGTGAGTTTGAACGGGTGATAACAACATCAACATCATCGGCACTACAACCGGCATCTTGGCTTTATTTAGCAAGTATGAGGCTTGTTAAATTTTCCATAATAATTTGTTTTTCCGGGCAAGGTTATTAGCCTTGCGCCAGCCGTGATAACAACATAACCTCAAAATATTAGTGACTTTGTATGAGGGCTCTCACAAAGCGGGAAGAAAACAAATTCCTCGTATTCGAGAATATAGTTTTAAGAGGTATCTTTGGAGATAAATATGACGAGGAGGCAGGACAATGGAGAAAACTCCACAACCACGAATTGGAAGAGCTATACCGCAAGCCTACAATAGTGAGAGTAATCAAGTCGCGAAGATTAAGATCGGCCGGACATGTAGCGCGAATGGGCAGCGATAGGACCGTGCGTAGAATTCTTGACGGTAGACCAACGGAAAAGAGACCAGCAGGACGGCCGCGACGGGAGGACAATGTTAGGTTTGACATTGAGGAGATCGGATCAGATGATCAAACGTGGAAGGAGAGTGCACAGGACAGGGAACGTTGGCGGAGTCGAGTCGGTGAGGTCATGCACTTCCAGGTTCCTATAGGCCAATAAATAATAAATAATAATAGTTACTGGGGATGAATAATGGATCCACTACGATAACCCAAAGAAGAGAAAATCATGGGCACCACCTGGCCATGCTTCAACATCGACAGCAAAACGAAATATTCATGGGAAAAAAGTTCATGCTGTGTATTTGGTGGGACCAGATTGGTGTAGTGTATTATGAATTGCTGAAACCGAGTGAAACCATCACTAGAGTTCTCTACCGAACACAATTAATGAGATTGAGTCGAGCACATTACTACTCCAGACATGACAAAATTATTCTTCTCCATGATAATGCTCGTCCGCTTGTTGCGGTGCCGGTGAGAAACTTTTTGGAAACACTTCATTGGGAAGTCGTACCCCACCCGCCGTATTCACCAGACCTTGCCCCTTCTGATTATCACTTATTTCGATCCATGGTACATGGTCTGTAAGAGCGGCATTTTACAACATATCAAGATACCAAAAAATGTGTCGATTCGTGGATATCCTCAAAAGATGAAGAGTTCTTCCGACGTGGTATCCGGATGCTGCCAGAAAGATAGGAAAAAGTAGTGTCTAGTAATGGACAATACTTTGAATAAAACGTAATGCACCGTTCTTTCACAATAAATTCCTCATTTTTTATAGAAAACAGCGGACACTTATTTGTACACCCAATACTTAGAGAGATGAGAAACATAGTGGTGTAAGTCAAGCGGTTAAAAACGGTATTTTGCAATTTTTTTTTATTTAATTGTGTAAAAGGCGGTAATGGTTGAAGGGAGGTGGCATTATTGCGTTTGGGATTGATAGCTCCTCAATAGTATACTGGTTAGTATACCCGCCTGTCACGTGGGAGACCGGGGTTCGATTCCCCGTCGGGGAGCCTCTGGCGCAAGACTAATGACCTTGCCCGGAAAAAACAAATCATTATGGAAAATTTAACAAGCCTCAGGACTTGCTAAATAAGGCCAAGACCGGTTCCAGATTGTAGTGCCGATGATGATGATGATGATTGATAGTGAAGAACGTGTGATTCGTACTGGCGCTATGACAGTTAGAATCATCAAAAATTGAACCAATGCGTAACACATCAGGCTACTGGCCGTGCTTAGAATCCGATTTTCAAACGCAAGTATATTCCACTGATGTGAATACGGCTCTGATGCATTTTCGTATTCGATTTTCGATCGGTGTTCTTCACTATTTGCTTGTGTATTGTGTGTGTATCTGTTAGAGACGCTACAGTATCACTGCTCGTGGAGGCGGGTTACAAAAGCAATTTGGTGTATACGTGCGGGTTAACTAGAAGGAAAGACCAGGCAGACAATACAGCGACAGCAAAAAAAAATCCATCAAGTGGCCAAAATGTCCTTTTTAATTGCACTGTGCTCTGACATTTAAGGGTACTTCAAAATACCTTTTTGGGCGCGCGTTAGTGTAAAAAAAAAAAAAAACGCGCGGAAACACTGCGAAGCTCAAACGAAGTGTTTTAAGTGCGATGGCAATGGGCATATATCAAAAAATTGTTCACAACTTACGAAACGCGTGTGTCATAAGGGGATCAGTTATCAAACATGATTGGTCTCAATTAAGGGGCGGAATGAAACCGTCAGTTGCCACTCTTTTGTATTAAGCCGCCATAGATACACGACGTATGAAACAAATCACGATAAATAATATGTCCAGTTCTACTTATGATTATCAAAAGTTCAGTTTATAATAAGCTACGCAACGTTAAGCCACAAGAATCTCACTCTGTGTTACGTGGCCTTGGTAATACTAAATCCCAGCCAATGGGTGTCTTTCTGGGTATAGTGCATGTTGATGGCATTGAAGCGCAGCAAAAATTCATAGTAGAAGGCCAAATAGTAAGATTGAATACGACGCTTTATGGGGTTTGATTTTGCGTCCAAATTTCGGTGCATCTTGGACAAGGGTTCGAATTTTCAGCTTTTATCACGGACGGAGACACCGGAAACAAATCAGATAAGTACATATAATATTGTCGAAAGAGAAATTGATATATGCACTCCTCCTCAATTTCAATATCTGACCCGATCTTTAATTAATGGATACCAATCAACTGCGTCCACTACCGAGTGCCCTGTGCGACTGACAATCTTCCCAGATGAGCAGATAACGTCATTCCGCCAGCAGCCAAGAAGCTATCCACTTTTGAATGCGACGCAGTAAAAACCAAGCTAAAGACTGGAGCACGGCATCGTACCTAAATCGTAAATCTAGTTTTTCCTAGTAGGGTTGTGGTCGTAAAGAACAAAGACGGCGCATCCAGAATCTGCGTCGAATTTAGAAAATTGAATTCCTCGTAGCGTTAATCGACGATATACTCTAAAAGTGCAAGCCGCTAAAGTGTTCGTTGTAATGAACTTGGAGAACAGCATTTTCCATGTGCCTATTGAAGAGTTAAGCCGTCAATATACTGCATTCGTTAGAAAAGAAAGTTTATTCGAATTCAATAGAGCGCCGTTAGGGTTCTGCAACTCGCCAGCCGCGTTTATATGCTTTATCAACTTTTTTGGTTTTTTTTTACACTAACGCTCGCACAAAAGCGTAACTGCGTATTCCAGGAGCTGATTGCTCAAGACATTATACACCTGTATATGGACGACATTATTATTTAAGCACAAACGACTAATGAATGTGTCCATAAGCAAAAAATTATATTAGCGGGGGCTACAAAACATACAAGGCAAAGACTCTGCTTTCAACCCGGCGAAGGCCAGGACGATCCTTGTCCGTGTCCGAACCAAGTTGATATGCAGTCTTCACGTGACACCCCTGGATAGCTAGCTCGGCACCCGCCAGATAGTGAACCAATGCATAACGCAAATTCCTGAGAAATGTTGGCGCAAGGCTAATAACCTTGCACGGAAAAACAAACTATTATGGCAAGTTTAAGAAGCCTCCGATATAGACCGGATACACGACGACGACCACGGAAACAAAAATGGCTACACGATTTAAGAATTTTCGTATGGAACGTCCACTCACTATACAGAGCTCGAGCTGCACAGCAGCTAGCCGATGCCCTGCCTGAATATAAGGCTGACATAACAACTATACAATAAATAAAATGGACGGGGAGTGGTGTTATTCAAAGAAACGAGTATGACATTTATTACAGCTGTCATGCAAAACACCATGTGCTCGGGGTAGGGTTTCTAGTCAGCCGAAAACTGAAGCATGCCATTATCGGCTTTAATGCAATAAACGAAAGGCTATGCACTCTTCGCGTGTGAGGCAAGTTTAAGAACATAAGCCTTATAAACGTTCACGGGCCTACAGAGGAGTCCCCTGACGACAAAAAAGAAGAATTCTACCAGAACGTCGAACGGGCCCTCAATGCCTGCCCAAGATACGATGTGAAAATCGTTCTTGGTGATTTAATGCCAAGATTGGTCGGGGGACGGTTTTCGGGCACTACGCAGGTTCCCATAGTTTGCATGAGAACACTAATGACAATGGACTGCGAGTCATCGAACTGGCAGCATCAAAAAACTTGGTCGGTCGTTGCGGGTACCAGGTTTCCGCGTAGAGATATCCACAAAGCCGCCTGGGTATCACCTGATGGAGCCACTCCCAACCAAATTGACCACGTGTACCGAGGTGCCAACGCCGACTAGGATCACTACCTTGTTGGTATAGTTTTCCGAGCGCGGATTGTCTTACGGAGACGTATTGCCTTATAAAGACGTATTGCATCCGGATCAACACGGCTACCTTACCCAATCAGAACACCAGCAACACCTTTGGTCATGCGTTAAGACTCGTCCTCAAAGAGCTCAATGAAGGGAGAGTAAGTCCTGGGGCCAGAATGCCGGGCGTAGAAGAGAAATGAACACGCCTTAAGAATACTGTCATTAGTACTGCCAACTCCATCTTAGGCAGTAGTCGTAGAGATCGGAGTGACTGGTTTGATGATGAGTGCAAACTTGCGACTGGACGTAAGAATGCTGCATAACGGGCAATTCAGCAGCTCAAAAGATCTGAAAAAAAAACTCCACAGATAAAAGAAAAGTGCCTGGGAAAAAATCTAGTCTGTGAAATAGAGATACAACTGTCTTATGGGATGCCGGTACGCGAGGAGAAATACAAAGAGCTCAGAAGATCCGAAAAAAGACCACAGATAAAAGAAAAGTGCCTGGGAAAAAATCTGGTTTGTGAAATAGAGAAAAGTAGAGAGCGAGGTCCGCACCAGGCGCGGAAGTTCTATCAAATAATCCGCAGTATGACGCGGTACACACCACGTTGTACTTACTGCAAGAATAAAGAGGGTGTTCTGATCACCGATCCTGAAGCCATTCTGGAGCGATGGGAAGTGCACTTCAATGAATTGCTAAATGGTCAGCTCACAGAAGAATTGGAGAGTCCACCAATGCAAGATCAAGACCAAATGCTGCCGCCACCAAGCATTGAGGAAACATTAAAAGCCATAAGACAGCTCACATCAAATAAAGCCCCCGGAGCTGATGGCATACCAGCTGAGGTGATCAAAAAAGAAGGGACAGTGTTACATCACGCAGTTCATGAGATCGTGGTGCACGTAGTGGGAGCAAGAGGAGATGCCGGAAGATTGGCATCGTGGTATAATTTGTCCCATACATAAGAAAGAAGATAGCACAGTGTGCAGTTATAGGGGTATAACATTGCTGAGTACCGCCTATAAGATAGTCTCCTCTATCGTACAAGATTGGATAGTCCCATTGGCTAAAGTCATCATTGGTCAATATCAGTGTGGCTTCATCCCAGGCAAATCAGCGATTCATCAGAAATTCACTCTTAGGCAGGCCATGGAAAAATGTCTGGAATTTAAGATTCCATTATATCATCTATTTATAGACTTTAAGGCCGCCTACGACAGCATAACCAGGGTAGAACTATATAATGCCATGAGTGAGTTCGGCATTGTAAACAAATTGATACGGTTTTGTAGGTTGACCATGACCAACGTAACTAGTCAAGTAATATAGCGGGATTGCTGTCCAAACCAATAAATATCTTTACTGGAAACGACTAGGGGACGGTCTGGCCTACCTCCTCTTCAACCTAGCGTTGGAGAAAGCAATCCGTGACTCTGGAGTTACAACAAGAGGGACTATCGTCACCAACTTCAGCCAGGTACTTGCCTACGCAGATGACATCGACATCACCGGTAGATCCAATTCGGCTGTACAGGACTCCTTCACTTAGATCGAGCATGCGGCACAAAAACTGGGACTGCACATTAATGAGGAAAAAAGTAAGTGCGTGGCGGCAACTTCTACGAAAAGAACATTGGTCAAACTATCAGGGTAACGGAGCACGATATTGAAATAGTGCAATCCTTTAACTACCTTGGGTCAATAGTATCAGCCGATAACAATATGGAAGTAGAAATACGCGAACGGCTGATCAAATCCAACAAAGCCTACTATGGTCTATCAGGGCTCTTTAAATACCGAAATTTATCCAGAACAGTCAAGCTACTACTGTACAAGACCACAATCTTACCAGTACTCATGTACGGATCAGAGACCTGGGTGCTCAATAAAAGACAGTCTGAACTCTTAGTCGCTTTCGAGAGGAATGTCTTAAGGAGAATTGTTGGCCCAGTATGTGAGGGGAGACGATTCCGGAGACGCTACAACCATGAGTTGTACCCGATCTACCTTGAAGCTAATGTTGTAAGAAAAGTCAAGCTCGGTAGACTCCGGTGGGCGGGACACCTAGCTCGATTGAGCGAAGAGGATCCTCCTCGGAAAGTCCTCTGTGGTTGGATGTATGGAAGGAGACATCGGGGCAGACCTTGTCAGCGATGAAAGAATGGCGTAGACCAGGACGCCCAGGGCATGCGAGTGCCAAACTGGATTACACCGGCTCGAAATCGGGACCGGCGCGGAGGGACTTGCTAAATAAGGCCAAGACCGGATCCCGGTTGTAATTCCGATGATGGATGATGATGATGTACAGCTACATAGCACGAAAACAACAGGTTTCGAGGAAGTTCTAAAGTAAGGTGAAGGACTGGTCAGATGTTTTCGGCCACCCTACTTTGTAGAATAATCAGTAACAAAGGTATTGCTCTGGCGCAAGACTAATGACTTTGCTCGGAAAAAACAAATCATTATGGAAAATTTAACAAGCCTCAGGACTTGCTATATAAGGCCAAGACCGGTTCCCGTAGTGCCGACGATGATGAAAGGTATTGTATTCACATCGACCGCATTTGAAGAGTATAGTAAATCAAACTGCATAGAGCATGTGTGTACTACGAATGGTGTCGCAAGAGGCAATGCACAAATAGAACGCGTCAACAGATCCATCTTATCTGTCATTTACAAGGTGTCTGCCGAAGATTCGTCTAGGTATTCTAGATATGTGCCGTAGGTTCAAAAAGCGATAAATTCTCAGATTATTTGCTCAACAGAGAAGTCGCCGTTCAAGTTAATATTCGATATCAAAATGCAAAACTAAGACGCCGATAACTTTCTAGCGTTACTGGAACAGAACTAGTATCAGACTTCCACAACGAGGGGCAAGAAATTCTCCAAGCGGCCAAAGAGCAAATACTACGTGCACCGAAAATGTACAAGGAGAACTTCGACCGAAAACGGAAGAATGAATTTAACTACAAGGAAACTGATTTAGTGGCTGTGAAATGTACACAATTTGTTGCTGGGAAAAAATTAGCAAGCCTTTACCTTGGGCCATACGAAGTCATCATCATCATCGGCACTACAACCGGGAGCCGGTCTTGGCCTTATTTAGCAATTCCTGGGGCTTGTTAAATTTCTCATAATGATTTGTTTTTTTTTTTTGTTTTTTTTTTTTTTGGCAAGGTCATTAGTCTTGCGCCAGAGGCTCCCCGACGGGGAATCGAACCCCGGTCTCCCGCGTGACAGCTATATACTAACCACAATACTATCGAGAGGCCATACCATGTAATTAGAGTTAAATCCAACGGCCGTTACGACGTTAGAAAGGCTGCTCAAGCAGCTGGCTCGGTGGTTACTTCTACAAGGTGGCGCAAAATTAATCATCCATTTTTTTTTTTTAATTACGTTTTTGCTAAATAAAAAAAAAAGATTTTGGGCGATGGAAATCTTTATTTGGACCTTTACATTTTTTTCTATTAAGCGGAACAATTTTTTCTGTCTAGTTCACAAATGTCAAATATGATTGACGTGCGACGCTGTTTGCAAAAATTATAACATCTTCCGGTGGGGTGATTAATTTTGCGCCACCTTGTACAAGCTCTGACCATATGAAATTGTGGAAGTACGTCGACTCAGAAGACGATTTGCTGTCGTCTGAGTCAGAGTTCGAGTATCAGGATGACCGAATGTAAAAGGCGGTAATGGTTGAAGGTGGCATCACTGCTCGCGAGAGGTTGTCAAGATGTCAGTCGTTACGCGCGAGAGGCGGAAAAAACGGTGGCAGAGAAGCCGTCAAAGAATCAAGTTGACTCAATATCATCGTTGTTATTTTTTTGTTTCATATACTGTACAGAATCAAGTTGAATTAATGTTATCTTTGCTTTCTTTTGTTTCATGTAGTTTAAATAATTATTGAATTAAACATTTTACATATATTTATACATTTAAATGTTTAATAAGAAGAAAACGAATGGTGCTATTTGTTGATACAGCTTTGAACTATTCTTTAGTTTACTGTAAATAAAGATAGATGGCTTCCCAATAATTGAAATAACTACATTTTGGAAGAAATTTGACTTACACCACTATGATGGTCACCACCTCAGAAGTTGAAGTTGGTGCAGATAGATATGCGACAATTCGGAAAGAGACATCGAGACTTCTCAAGCCGAAAAAAAAACGCGAATGAAAGAGGAATCTAACAAATTTTAGAAAATGCCAGAGCAAAGAACTCCATAGCCATGACAATAAGTACGGCTGCCTTACTCTCTACTACTCAAGTTCTCAGCGAATCTATGAACTCCCATCTATTGCGTTCTCCAACTTATTACTATTTACGGAAATCTTCTTACAATCGACACTCAATTAAAAGTTATTATACATGCTACTCTATCGCATTCAGATTTTATGTCTAACACTAAGCTCTAATTTTTGTAGCATTTGTTAATAATATTTTGAAACTTCTTGAGATCTTTCTATAAAGTTTTAACGTTAACTTTAACATAAAACATTTAAATTACACAAAAAAAAATAAAGAAGAAAAGAAAAAACAATCGATCAATTAACTCGGGAACCCTTCGTCTACGTCCATGAATAATCAATTGAAACTTGTGTTTTCAATGAGCTCCCCCTTTTCCCATTATCTTCAGTTTCTTTGTTCCTTGTCCGCCTGGAGTTTCTTCCAGGTGTCACCTAATGCCTTAGCAAAATGGTCATCTACCGATGGTGTGGATGATGGTGATGGAACAGAAACGATCGAGTTAGTTGGTAATGGAGACGGCGAGGTAGCGTCATGATGATGTGCCACAGCCACTTGATTTGGTTCTACTTTTCCTCCCAATGGTGAATGTTGTTCCGATGGAGTTGGACTCAACGGACTTTTCGTTGTTAGAGCTTGAGGCAATACAGTGACTATTGGAGGTGATGAGATTGGTGATGAACGGTGCTGATGTATCTCAACATTTGAATGCAGTTGTGGAGAATGTTGCATAGACGTTGTGGAACCCAATTGCGATGCTGGCGATGGAGTTGACGTTGGTGTCGGTGAAGGTGTAGTTGATGTTGGTGATTTTTTGCCAAAGAGAGCAACATAATCAGGGCCAAGAGAACGCCGAAAATGTTCATCTATCACTGTTTCACACATCGAAATGGATTCTGTAGGATTGAGAAGCATATTTTAAGAGAAAAAGTTCACTGTAAATTATTGGATTCTACTTACCATTGCTATGATTGTCGTTTTCACGATTTGAAAGGAGTAGACTGTCGCGTGAATCGCCACGTTTCGGTGGTGCTTGGGTTATTACACTTGGTCGAGCCAATGTTGTGGCATAGCTTGATCCTGGTAGGGGCTCCCGATAGGGTGGTGGCGGTGAGGCCCTCGGTTTCATTGTAGTCGATGATACGGACATGTCGATGGGACTTTCAATTATTTGCAATGAGGTGTGATTGGTTGATTCACCAAGTGGTCGAAGTGTCGGTGATTGGACGACCATCATTGGCGGAGAAGCTGGAGGTGACGAAATAGCAGACGAAGAATTTTGGGAAGATAATGAGTGTTGATATTCCGATGCAACGCGAAAACGACGATCACGACGCCATTTTGCGGTTGGAAGTTCTTTGGCAGATAGACGGGATTCTGAAATTAAATATTATATTGTTAATATGGAATTTATGTAAGGAACTCTTTATATATTAAATTATTCAATTCAATTTTTTATTTGGTAGATAATTACATTTATGGTATATTTTACAACTAGTTCTTAAGAGATTTAGGATAGCAATTCCTTTACAACTATAATCTTAAATCTATATAACGACAATAGCACAATTTTAATGAATAACAAATAATAAATTAAGGGAAAACTACAAGAAAAAACCCTTATTTGAATCTTAAGACTAATATTGCACGAGCTTCCGGTTATTTTATATAGTAATGACCTCGATATAATTTTCATAGACAGAGTACATATGTAGTGATTTAGGATAACGCAAGACGGGAAACGAGAACATTGTCAGAAAAAGAACAATTGACGAAGAAGTTTTGATTGATTTTGTCAATAAGGAACTCTACTGGTTTAACGTTGGCGTTTTCATGTAGTTCATGTGTCGAATAATGCCATGGCAAATTCAGCAACATTTTCAATATTTTATTTTAACACCTTTGCAATTTTATTTTGTGTGTGCGAGCACAATTACACCATACAGGGGCCCCGTACAGGAGTATCGCTTGAAAAATGGTTTTATATATTATAATTTTATTTTCGATGCTAAGCTTTGACTTTCTACACACTAATGGATACATAACTCTTACGACTTTGTTTATTTTGTCAATTGTGGTAGTAATGTGTCTTTGAAAGATAAGTTTTTTATCTAGAATAATACCTAGATATCTACAGTCTTCGGACCAATCAATATCAACTGCACACATACTGAGTTTAGTGCCATTTGGTAGGTAGCAGTGTTTCCTACATCTCGAAAACCAGACAGCTTGTGTTTTATTACCATTTATTTTTATTTTCCATTTGCTGTAATATACTGCTAGCTTGTCAAGAGCTGCTTGCAAAGAGTTGTAGACATTAGTGAATAAGGCACCCGAAGAGAAAATGGCTGTATCATCGGCAAACATAGCTACCTGAATGTTTTCACCTAGATATGGTAAATCTGCGACAAGCAATGTAAATAATATGGGACCAAGAACCGAGTCTTGGGGTACACCATGGTGGATTTGGTGGGTAGAGGATATGTCGGTTCCTATACTCACAACATATTTTCTCGAACAAAGAAAGCTCTGGATAATTTTGATAAGCGGTATTGGCAGCTTAAGTTTTAGTAGCTTATAAATCAAGGCATCGTGCCATACCGTATCAAAAGCTTTTTCGATATCTAGAAGAACCAGTCCCGTTGACTCCTTGTCGATGAATTTACCAGCTATGTGGTTTTTAATGCGCAAGACTTGGTGGATTGTGCTGTGACCACTACGGAAACCGAACTGAAAGTTTGGTAAGATGTTATTGTCTTCCACAAAACGATCAATCCTTTCCTTAATGATTTTCTCTAAGAGCTTACTTAGACAGCTAAGTAGACTAATAGGTCTGTAGCTTTCGGGGCTGTTCTTCGGTTTGCCGGGTTTCGGGATAGGTATTACCTTTGCTGTTTTCCAACAGTCCGGAAAATAACAATTCTTAAGACAAGCGTTGAAAATGAACATTAAATAGTTACTTGCAGCAGGTGGAAGTGCTTTGATTAATTTGTTGTTAATATTATCGAGACGCGCAGCCTTTTTTGATTTCGATTTTTTTATCAATTCTTTAACTTTGCTGATATTAGTTGCGTAAGTACTTTCAGCTGGTGTTTGAGAAAGTACATGGATAGTGTTAGCAACTTCAGCTTCAGTATACGCGTCGCTTAGATGCATAGATATGGAGTGGTTCTTACTAAACGTGTTAGCAAGTAGGTTCGATTTCTCCACTGAAGAAATAAACAAATTGTCGCGAACTTTAAACGGAGGAATACTTGACCCTCTCTTTTTCATAATTTTTGATATTTTCCAGAACGGTTTGCTAGCTTTGTCAAGAGAGCAAAGGTGTTTATTCCAACACTTGTTCCTATATGTTGAGATTTCGTTTTTAATTATATTATTTAAGACTTTAACATTAACTAGAAAACAATCGATTCTATAACGCAGCCATTTTCTTCTTTCAGAGTTTCGTAGCCTAATCAGATGTAAGATATTTTCAGGAAGCGGTGCCTTATCAACTGGAGCAGTGGAACATTTAGGTATCGCAAGATCGGCCGCTCTATTGATAACAGAAACAAGATTGTTACATAGGATATCAATGTGCTCGCTGCAGGTTATAGAATTTAGACTGGTATCACCTAGAACCAAGTTCGTGTTTATATATGATTTATAACAATTCCAGTTGGCGGCGGAATAGTTATGGTATAAACTGGTACGATTTACAGCTACTGTATGATTCACTGTGGGGCTAATCGGAAGGTGGTCTGAACTTAACGCATTTAGAGTTAATGGTACTGTGCAGTAATTTGGAATATTAGTGATATATAAATCAAGAGTTGAGGGGTTCTTGTTAGCACTCGCTGGGATATAGGTGGGGAGAAGTGGATAAAGTATGGAAAAACTTGGGCTGGATTCAGTAACATCTAGTAAAATGTTACCCCAGCAGTTTGCCCTAAGACAATTCCACGACTGATGTCTGCAGTTTAGATCACCAGCAATAATTACTTTGTTTCGAGTGTTGACTCTATACAATTTTTGCAAATCCCGCTTAAAGTAAGTAGATTTCTCAATGTTTCTATTTCCTCCAGGGAAATAGACCGAAAAAAGACTCACCTTGGAATTGTCACTTAATGTTACCTCTATACTAATTTCCTCAATTAACTTAAGGCGCAATGAAAGACGCAAGGAATGTTGTATACATTTTTTCACAACAATGGCGACACCTCCACCACTAGCATGTACCCTGTCTAGGCGATAACATATGTAATTTTGATGTGAGCAAGAAATGTCTTGTTTGAGCCAGGTTTCTGAAACAAGTGCAATGTCAATATTAAAATTTATCAAGAAACTAAAAAATTCATGCTTTTTGTTTTTGATGCTTCTCGCATTCCAAGTTATGATGTTAAGAGAGTTTCTTAACATGTTTTTTCCGAGTATATGTACTTAATAGCTAATGAAGTAATGACGTTAAATTGGTCAGCTTTGGTTTGACAAGCACTAAGCTTGGTTACAACTTCATTAAGAAGAGAGTTTATCTCGCTAAATGAGAACAGGTTATCAGTAGTTAATGTTTCTGACGGATTTTTCTTCGTGTGTGTCGTATCACTGTTGGAAGGTTGCTGGGTTTGATGGAGGCCAGAAGCCCAGGTGGATGAAGGAAGTGAAGGTTGACGCACAGATCGGGGTAGTGGAGGAAAATTATCAATGGATAATCGGTCGGGCACTGGCTGCTGTTTGTCACTCGGAGGCTGTAGGAAGGTTGTATTTCCTGTACCACGTCCGCGTGGGGATAATTTGCGGCGAATGTCTATGTACTGCTTTCGGCTTATGCATTCTGGATCGGTGGATTTATGTGGCCCACTACAATTTGCACACTTGATGACCTCATTCGTTTTGCAGTCGGATGTTTTATGGTTTCCCGAACATATTGCACAGAAGCTATTTATATGACAATGCATCGAGCCGTGACCATAAAGCTGGCAATTGTGACATTGTGTGACCTTACCTGGATTATGTTTTTTAAAGTCCCAGCGAACGATGGTTTTGAACAAGGTGGAGTAGTTCCGTTTTAGTTCGTTTAATTTAACAGTACCGCGTTGAATGTAGACGATGTACAAGTAGTGTTTGTACAGGGCTTTTGTTGACGGATTTAATGTGATGGTTTTAACATCTAGGCACTTAATCCCGAGTGCAATTAGCTCATTTTTCACTATATCGTTGCTAATTAAGTCTAGCCCGGATAACACTACCTTTAATGGACGATTTTCCTTACGTGAGCGGGTGAAAAACTCACATTTTAACCGTAAGAGTTCGGTTCTGATTTTATTATATATGTCCATTGTTGGGGCACATATTTTTTGCCCAAGCGAAATGTTTTTGATTAAGTATTTGTCTATCTTAATGTTGCTCAAAATATCACGCACTTGAGCACTAGTTGTTTTTAATACCACAATCGGCGGAACGGTTTCTTTAGGAAGTTCTGCGCACTGTTCGTCATTGGTCGGATCCATTTCAGGAAAGTCTTCCATCAGACTCTGAAGTGGATGAAAAAAGTTAGTGTTTGAACACATTTTAGATTTTTCTGGAACTTTATTGTTCACTTTTAAAAGTTTATCGGGAGGAGTTTGGCCTCCAATAACGGGGTCGTAACGCAACCGTTTGCGCTTAATTTTGTTTAACACACGTGGCCCAGGGGCCATAACTTAACGGTTTTAACACTTGTTCAAATTTTTGTATGCGAAAAACAAGGCAAAGAAAACAAGATAATGATAATTAAATTGTGAAAATTATTGTGAAAATAACGGCTGATTAAGATAAATAGCACGAGCAAAACTGTGAGACAAGTTGTCTGTTAGAAAGTCAGCCAGGTACTGTATATTATTAAATTATGTTGCTGGATATAATACCGGTGGTCAGATGGTGTGTGAATCTGATTAGTCATATATAATATTGTATCTATAAGTGTTTTCATATTTATAAAATTTTATTATATAATAAATACTAATTTATTATATATTTTATTAAATTTATAATATAATTTTATAATAATATGTACGGGTTATATGGATTATGGTATCCTTGTAGGTACGTTATATACAACGTTATCCTTGTAGTAACGTTATATACAACGGGGGCAAAGAGGAAGGGGAAGTAAGGACCAAAAAGTAGAAGCAAAACCTGAATGTTCAAGCTTTAATTTTTGTATGTTTTCCAGATATAACATGAGAAAAGCTTTTCGATGGTTACCAAATGTATTCTATATATGGTAACCATCACAATCACAAACAATCCCTAGAAACCGGAAAGTTACTCATTATCTGCAGTTTTGTTGTCAGCCGTTGCAAGCTTACGTCTATTAAAATAAATCTAACAAACATAAGCATCAAACAGAACAACCAGTGGCCAAGTAAAACAGCCGTGCGATGTATTCGTTCTTGTGATGAGGTTGCGTCCGGGAGAATAAGCGTCCTACAGATGACGATCACGGTGCGTCCAGAAGAAGGAAGCGTCCAGACGATGACGATAGCGCTGCATCCAAAAGAATGAAGCGTCCAGTAGATGACGATAGCGGTGCGTCCAGAAGAATGATGCGTCTAGAGGATGACGATAGCGGTGCGCCCGGAAGAATGATAACGCCCAGAGGATGACGATAGCGGTACGTCCAGAAGAAGGAAGCGTCCGTAGGATGGCGATAGGGGTGTGTCCAAAAGAATGATAGCGTCCAGAGGATAACGATAGCGGTGCGTCCAGAAGAAGGAAGCGTCCGGGGGATGGCGATAGGGGTGCGTCCAAAGGATGACGAAGCGATGCGTCCAGAAGAATGAAGCGTCCAGAGGATGACGATAACGGTGCGTCTAGAAGAATGCGGTGACAGTGTGGAGAATATGTAGGTGCATCGCGTACGGCACTAGGTGCACGCCTATCCCCATCATGAATTACCAGTTCCGTCTGATCCGCCGAACGATGACCAGCAAGAGGAATATCCATAAATAAAACGCACTGTGATTGATTAGTCTGAAGGATTTTTTTTTATTGTTTGGTTCTATTTTAAATTAATGTAAGCACAACAATTTGGTAACAAATAGATCCGGATAAAATTGAAGGTAGCACTGGTTAAACACGTCTTCCGTATTTACTTTAAACTAATCCCGACTCCTGGATGTGCGCGTCCCCAGACGCCACGGGGAGCAGAAGACGAACCGACCGGATCGATGGTTGAAATACGACTCCACTCTGGGTTAGGATCTGACTCTTGATCTAACCCCCAGTTCGATGGTGAGATCGGATGAAGAGAGATAAAATTTCTCTTTAGGGTGTGGCCACCAAGGAAATGCAATATTTTCTTAATGCCCGTGGCCAATGGACAGCGATCTCTGTATGCAGTGGTGCTTATGTGTGATCGTGCAGATCGTATTGTCCACCCATGCGCGAAGGTCAATGGGAAAACAAAGCCGAAAAATTAAAGGGAATCATGAGCATTGATGAAATGTGAGTTCAGCTAAGTAAACAAGCTGTATCTCATTAGGTGCTAATGCATTGGCTGTTTATGGCATCTCTATCTGAGTAGAAACCGGGTTCGTGTTTGCATTAGGAAATGCTGGAGGATTCGGTTTCGCTGATAATGCCTGAGATGCGGTAATTATTTGTCGATTGAACACACGAATCGTTGGTCGGTTTATTGCAGCTGCATAAACAAGCTGATCGACGTTGCTTTGTGGGACAAAGGAATCGCCAGCCAATGTGTATGTACATTACAGAATTCTTTCAGGGAATTTGAATAGCGCATTAAATGCATAAATGTTGGGAGAATTCTTTTTAGCGATTTTTAGATAATGCTGGTGATTTAGGTGCCAATATGTGACAGCTGGAATTTGCCTGGCAACCGAAGGTGCCGAATAGGTTTTGGATTTATGATCCTGTATGATGAAAAGAATTCTTGTAGGGAATTTTGAATGCGAATTGTGGTGTGAAAGGTAAGAATTCTTTTACAGAAACTTTTAGGTTATGCGCTAGATAACCTTAATGCGTGAAGCATTTACAGGTGCTAATGTAATTGCATTAGCGGGAAACAATGGGAGTTGGGTTGTAATAATGGGTGGTTCTTCGGGTAAACTTAAAAGAACCCCCACAATAGCGCTGTGAACCACCGTCCCAGTCAAGCTCGAAATGATTAGTGAAGTGAAAACCGTTGAGTGAATTTTGAATTGTGACGCCTAGTCAGCTGGCGTGCGACAGTTGGCACAGGGCAAGCAGATGTGAACGTACTAGATTTCTCCAGTACGTTCATTTGTGAATCCGCAACATTCCGCCCGCCTTCGCCAATTATTGGCGAATCATCCTCGTTGACATAGGAGGGCCACGAGGCCGAGGTTATGATTGGTGGCGGTGAGGTGATCTGCTGGTGGTCGTCGAAAGGCGTTGTCGGTTTGGGTGGGATGAGGACGTTTCCATGAGGTGGGTGGGAAGTTACGGGAGGAGGCCGCCCGCCACCAAGAGCGCTGAAGGCCTTGGTTTTGATAACGTCGCAGATAATCGGAGGAAGGGTGGTTGTTGGCCGGATGATGATTAGTTGCGGGGGTGGCGCCGCCGGCCAAGCGGGGAATTGCGCGCTCCTACCCTTTTTGTTGTGGCTGCCCGTGATAGCGATTGGTCGTGATGGTGCCGGTCTTGGGCAGCACCTTGGCCACCTGGTGCCTTGATTGAGGTAGCGTGCATTGAAGCGGTCGACATCCGAGCCGATTATCACCGGTGTTGCATTTATTGGATGAGTTCACGAGGTCGTGATTTCTCTGAGTGTTTGGGATGGAATTTCGTCGTGGTTCCGTGATCTGCCTTAATGCCTTTGAGTGGGTGAGCTCCTCAATACCTCTTGATCGCCTCTCCCCCCTGCGATGATTCTGCGGACATAAAGTGTGTTCGATGGTCATGTTGCGTAGGTGGTCGATAGTGGGTTGCCCCATGAGCATCTTGTAGGACCCATAGAATCAATGCCGACGAAACCTTCCTTTCATTCGCTTAGAGGAGTTGCGATCTACGGTCCTAAGGTCGACCAGCTCATCTGGGTTGGAGTTGTAAGTTCGCAACGCACGATCAAGTCATGTGGTGGCTGGTGACAGGTCTCGTCACACCGAAGCTGGACGATGTGATGGGTACTGCGCCTGTTAGCATCAAGTGAGTAGCCTACGCGATGAGGTAGGAGCGCTCGCTTTTCCCTAACCCTTCGAGGTTGAGGGTGGGATAGAGGGCTGCTCCAATGATGAGGTCCACCTTGTCGCCGGGGGCGTTGTTCGAATCTGCAAGGTCCAGATCCGCCACAAACGAGAGATTTCGTACCATTGTTTGTGATGGTGGCACGTACACCGAGAGACGCGGCACGACGAAAGGTTTCAGTGTCCAACGTTGGGAGCTGTGGCGGCGAGGGGCGGCGGTGATTGTTGCTTGCGTCCTTGCAGTAAGGCAGCGAGTACCCCCGACATCTTAGGTAGGAACGGACGCTGATTGGCCCCGGAGATGCAACCTTCGAGCGAGTGATTCCGATATGAAGATGGCGCTGGAACACGAGTCCACTAGGGCACAAACCTCAACCTTCCGATGTGACGGTGACTCGAGCGGTTGCGAGCAGTGCAGTTTGCTGAGAGGCGATGTTGATCATGTGTGAGCAGATCCGTTCATTTGGTTCGATTCGGGAGCGGGTGCTGCGCTCACCCTTGGTTATGATGAGGTCGTCCTGTTGATGGTGTTTGTCCTGACATGCAACAAGGTGTGATGTCTTCGCTGACATTGCCGGCACAACTTGCTGGAGTCGCGCAGCGGTGGCGATCCAAGCAGTTGTAACACATGCTTCTTTTGTCTGCGGAGAGTTTCCGCCGGCAAGGTGTTAGCGATCGGAAGCCTTCGCAAGCGAAGCTGTAGTGTGAGACTCTGCAGAACGTGCAGGGGATCTGTGGTGGTGCGGTGTGCATTAAGGAACGCGACACGACAGCATTCTGCTGGGCTCCTTGTTGGTGATTAGCTGCAGGGGTGTTCAGTTCCTTTCGCGCCTGCTTGGTGGTGAACGTCGGTAACTGCACTGAAGGCAGCTCATTTGGACGGATGCGATTGGCCTGGACATTGGTTCGGATTGTTGTGGAAGATGTTGGTGGTGCCGGGAAGTTTGATTTTGATGAGAGCGCGTATCGGGCATGGATGAACTTTGCATGCTCATCGAGGTACACTTCTTCGGCATCGGCGATAAAGTCTTCCGTGAAATAGTTGTGGTTACTATGTTCAAGGGCTGTCATGTGCATGCTGTACTCGTGCCGCCTGAGAATACCTTATCATTCGAGGTGAAGGCCACGTTGAGCGTCTCTATCGTGGTCAGCGTTGGTTGTCTCTTGTCCTGAAGGTTGAGGAAAGCGCGAGACATCCTGTTTGTGCCGCGAATTGAGCTCCTCAATCTTTGCCATCGTGACTACATGGAATTAAGAGACGTCGTGAAAGTGCCCCGAGTCTTCGTTCGCAAAATTTCAGTCCAGTATGTTATCTTGTTTGTACCGATGAAGTTTGGTGTAAATGGAATGTATAGCGTCATCTGTTGAGAATCAAACGACCTTAAGTAGTTACATCACTTACAGCGTATGGACATCTAGAAAATGTTGGCATTTTGTGTGTTGCTTATAAGTTAGAATCTACGAAGAAAAGGAAATCAAAAATGTTGGAAAAAATGGACATCTAGAGCCTCCCATATTGAAGAGCCCTCTAATCCCATCCATAAGCTAATGCCCCGCCTTAAGTGTCATTGACACAGATCTCAATCGATGTAGCTAGCGAAATTGGAGGCCGGTAACTAGTAATCGTGTGACGGTTCTAAATTACGCCGCTTGTCAATTTCAAATTATTATACAATAATTTTACGCTATTGTAAAATGCCAGAGTTCACTCTCTGAACAGAGCCACTCGTAGTTCTTGATAGTTTACATTAACGAGTGAATTATAAAAGTGAGAGAAACCAACGGCAGAGCCGCGTCACTAATTTATATGGTGTCGGTTTTCGTTGTTGGCTCTGGACACCCACACAATTTGGTCGCTCGCCGTCCAGTTGTTATGCAAATCGATTAAAAACTGTAAGTCTTGCCAATTGTATTTAAATAATGAATATATTACATAAAATTAATGATTCTTATTTAATTGTCAACTAACGTCAGCGCCAGAGAGCGTTTTAAATGAATAAATGAATATTTATTTTATGTTCGATGGTGAACACATAAAGGAACTTTTGGAATCTCACGGAGAGAGTTTTTGGCTCAGGTCCAGCTCCACTCTGGACTACAGAACCTGGTAGCTTAGTAAAACCCTGTATGAAACGGGTAGGCACTTAAGTTTAGTGAGGGCAAAATCCTCATTTATTTGGCCTAATACAAGCAGTGTAAAAAAGCTTACGAACTAATTTAAAATCTAGAGTATTAAGAGAAAAAAACAGAAAGAAAAAGAAGAATGGGGCGATAGGAGGCTGGAGGAGGGTGAGTGTATGTAAGTGTGGCATTTGTAACATTTGTGAGTCAGGACTTCAAGTGGAAGGTGACCTAACTTAGGGTTGAGAATTATATCTGGAAATCGGTCAAAATACTTGTTAATTGAAGATTAGTTTAATATCCGAGGGTAGAACCTCGTTGATAAATAAAAATATACTCGGAACCATGAGTAAATTCTTTCATATTGCAGTAAAGTAAATGGCAACCTCAAGCAGCTTGGCGTTTGAAAGTAGAAACACAAAGCTGTGGGACAGATAAAAAGAGTTGTAGGTTGAGGTCCAGGTCTATACCATCCATCGCCCTCGCAAGGGATGAGCTGTTATAGCCGTGTCATGCGATTGATTGTGGCAGATCAGTACCATTCCTCAGGTTTGAGTCCAATGCCCAGTCGTCCGGTGAAATTCCACGCCATTAAGCTATCATCATCATCGGCACTACTACCGGTAGCCGGTCTTGGCTTTATTTAGCAAGTTCTGAGGCTTGTTAAATTTTCCATAATGATTTGATTTTTCTCATCATTAGTCTTGCGTCAAAGGCTCCCCGACAGGGCATCGAACCCCGGTCTCCCGCGTGACAGGCGGGTATACTAACCACTATACTATAGAGGAGCCATTAAGCTATAGACTCCGTAAAATGGGCGAGAAAAAATTTTTGATCATGTTTCGAGAGATTGGCTGATGGTCCTATAAATCTTTAATCTTAGTCTGATTTTGACTTTTGACTACGTTGTGACCACCACAGTCGGTGATTACTATGGGGCTGTTAGACATGTATACCTTCACCTTGAAATAATGAAAAATTAAGAACTGTCCTCTGCTGACTGGTTATCTACACGGTTATTGCGAAAGATTTGTGGGGAAGAAGTACCAGCATGGGTACTTGGTTCATTCCTTCCACCATCATAAAACACTTATTGGCCCGCCGTCACAACAAGAGAAAACACAAAAGTTCCGAGGAAAACGCTCAAAAACTGCAACACAACGTCCACAGAAACAGGAAAGGAAACACTGGTTACTATTATTAGTGAAAGGTTTTTTATTTTTAATTTGGTTGTTATTTTCTTTATCTTTAACAACTTTAGAAGGAGCAACCGTAGGAGGGAATTATTACTTGTAACAAAATAAACAGGCGTTAACGTTTAAGAACAGTTGATAACTTAAGACAATTTTTGTATGCACTTGAGGAGTGATTCGTTACGAGGTGTTCGTTTAATTTAATTGTTCTATATGGGACACTACACTAATCAAATACATTTTTGTAGAACGCGACTCTCGACTCACTCGACTCGATACTCTATTAGACTTTGTTATAAACTTCGGTGGAGTACGCACCCCCACGGGTTAATCGCGATTTTAGGTGCGCGCCGTTTGGTGGTTGTAATCAGACTCACCGAGGATGGAACACAGAGATGAATTCCATCCTAGGTTAGGGCTAAGAAACAAGGGAAGAGAGAGAAAAACTTTTCTCTTAAGGGTGCGGTCGGTGTAGGAAATGCACTGTTTCAGTGCAATGGTGTGTGTGCATGGTTCTTTCATGGATGAGAACGAACCTAGAACAAAGAAAGGGCATACGTGCATTCATAGGATACGATTTCGGTAAAGCAAATAAAACCGAAATAGTCGGATGCTAATCTTTGTTGGAACATGTGCGTCGCGGCTAAACAAAGAGACGACGGTACGATGTGGAAATGTGCTAATTGGTTTTAGCTAGGTTACTGGGACCAACTGTTCGTGGACTTCAAAAAAGCCTACGACTCAGTCGCAAGGCAAAGACTCTACCATATTGTAGTTGAGCTGGGGATCCCGAAAAAATATGCCGCCCTCATTCAAATCTGCATGAACGAAAACAAAGGGCGAGTTAGAATAGCAAACCACCTCTCAGAACCATTTGATATCCGGGACGGACTAAAACACTGGGGTGGCCTCTCACCATGCCTTTTTAACCTTGTCCTCGAGTATGTTATCAGAAAGGTACAAGACGACAACACGGCCGGATCATCCCTGAACGGGGTCACACACGCCGTTCTGGGCGATAATCTCGAAACTATAAGTAAAAACTGTGAAATCATCATGCAAGCAGCAGAAGAGGTGGGCCTAGAAATAAACGAAGACAAAACGAAATTCATGATTACGACGAGAGCAGGTGGACCTCAGAGAACACATATAAACGTCAGCGGCAAGATATTTGAAGAAGTTCAAGAATTTAAATATCTGGGAACGATACTGACGACCAGAAACGAATATAAAAAGATTTAAAAAAATTTGATAATCATGTATTCATTCGAAAGTAGGGTTTGGTATTTTTCCATTTGACAGTTTGACGCCCACACGAGGTTGTCACAACATACTTCAAAACTATCGGAAACACATGTCCTTGTTTAAATATTGCAAATCTGCTGACCGAGTCGCTTGCTTTGCGCATTAAATACATTAGCATAACTTAGAAAAACCTGTGCTACGAAACATTACTTCACAGCACAGAAGAGACAGGCGGATCACTTTGTGCGGTCAGAGGCCGTTGCATCATTGCTGATGTATTTCATCTAATGATAAATATGTTCAATATCGTTGTGGTTTCATTTCATGCTTTAATTCCCATATTTTTACGCCATCATCAACAAGAGAAAAGAAATACAACACATAGGTGCATATATATCACATTCACCTCATGCCAAACATGACTGAGTTAGGGTGATGGTCAGCACCAAAAAAAAAAAAAGACAAAAAAAAAATGAAGAAACGAAAAATTTACATATTTTTGATGCCGATAATACGACAAAGTAGTTTTGAAGCACTTCCGGTTTTCATTGGATGTGCCATTGTTATCGTCGCTGACTTAGGAAGACGCAACCCGAAAAGAATTATGAATAATCGCTGTTGTCTTCGATTTGATGATCCGACGAGTTTGGAATTCTCTACGGCACGTTCCGCACACCATTTTGAGCATTAATTCCAGAATTTAAAATTCATTAAATGGGGAAGCACGCGTACAAAATTTTATAAGAGTGGCTCTCCGTAGGAGAGTTCCTTTTGAACTTGAATTATTGTATGAAAGTTTTTGTCTGGAGGACAAGCGGATGTTGTCGATATGTTCCGCCGCAATGAAGGAGAACATACAACAGTTGTGTGACGAAATGCATGTAAGTTAAATTGCAGGTAGCTGGCTTTCTTATTTTGGTTACTAATGGGAGTGCTGTCTTTTGAGCAGCTTTCCTATGGGTGGGATGAACGTGATTCCAATAAATTATTGACACATAAACAAACAAAATTATTTAGTTTGTTCATCGTCAAAAGGAAAAGGAGACACAATCTAAATAAAGGCACTTAACATGAAAGATCATTTAAAGTGTACCATTTTGTCGCAGGCACCAATTTATGATGTTAGCTCCAAAAAGGTGGGATGTGTACTAAACAGGTAAAAGGAGCTCTTGACTAGATATTATTCTGCTTTCTCTTAAACGAACGAGTGGGAAGTGCATGTTGATAGCATTCGAGGTAATTCAGTTCACTGTACACATTAGAAATCATATATGGCCATAAGCGTCCTAAATCGGCTACCATAATCGGAAGGTGTATAAGATTATATAAGCTTTGAACGAGAATTAATGCAGGCGATTTAGTTTTTGTGTAGTTCAAATATGGTTTTATTATAACACGAAGACGTAAAATCTAGGGCGACTAAATTACGCGATAAATTGCATATCGTTATTTGATTTTACATAATTGGAAAGATTGACAGTGCTGGGAAAGTATTAAATACATGAAATATTTCCAACTGATTCTCTGCAATAATGACAGTTACGAGGGTTGCCTTTTATATTTCGGGATTAGAGAACAAAAACAAATATTGATCATCGAAAATCACTTTATTGTTTTTCAAAATATTCCCCATGACGATCTATACACTTTTGCATGCGTTTGAACCAATTGTCGAAGCACTTTTGCCACTCTGATTGAGGTATCTCCAACACATGCATTCTGAATGCAGCAACCGCTTCTTCAGGTGTCGAAAAACGTTGACCTCTCAGTTTGTTTTTTACGTACGGGAATAAAAAGAAGTCATTCGGTGCCAAGTCAGGCCTATACGGCGGATGACCCATCAAATCGATGTTTTGGGTGCTCAAAAATGCAGTTGTCGCAGCCGATGTGTGAGAGCTCGCATTGTCGTGGTGAAGAGTGATCCGTCTTCGGCGGTTGGTTTTCCTGATTTCTTGGAAGACAACTGGCAAACAAATGGTTGTGTACCACTCAGAATTGACTGTTCTGCGTTGTTCTAGTGGTACGGTTGCGACATGTCCAGTTTTTCCGAAAAAACAGGTGACCATTTGCTTGGAAGTGCTTCGTGCGCGAACAACTTTTGTTGAATTTGGCTCATCTTGAAACATCCAGACAGTCGACTGCTGTTTACTTTCGGGCTCATACGCGTAAATCCACGATTCATCACCTGTCACGATGTCATAGACGTGTTTCGAAGCACCGCAACCGTATTTTTTGAGCATTTCTTTCGACCAATTGACACGAGCCTTTTTTTGGGCGATTGACAAATTGTGTGGGATCCAACGCGAACAAATTTTTTTGAGAGTCAAATGTTTATGCAATATTGAATGTATGCTGGTCCCACTAACGCCTAAGGTTGTCTCAATCTCACGATAGGTCACATGACGATCTTCCAATATCAGTTCGCGCACAGCATCAATGGTTTTCGGAACAACAACTGATTTTGGACGACCTTCACGAAATTCATCATGGAGTGAACTACGACCACGATTGAATTCACCATACCATCGATAAACACTGGTCCTTGATGGAGCTTCATCGCCAAAAATTGAATTAAGTTCATCCATGCACTGTTGCTGAGTTAATCCACGCCGAAAGTTGTAAAAAATAATCGTACGAAAATGTTGACGATTTAATCCCATTTTTGGGCCGAGATGAATCTTTTAAGTTACTGTAAACAACACAAATAGCGCTCGTATGTCAAAACGTTCTGAGTGCGTATAACCTCAAAAATGTCCAACTTTACGACAGAGCTGTCAATTGCCGGATTGCAACACTAGGGTTGCCAAATCCCGAAACATAAGAGGCAACCCTCGTATATCGGCATGGTGTATTCTGTTAGAAACAAAAATCATTCGCTTTGGTTGGTTTTATATAAGAAACGCATCTTAATTAACGTGATAAAATTATCATTAACAAATATACCCTCCTGTCCCGGCTTGGTAGAAACCGCGACGTGGTGCGGGGGTTTAATTACAATGAACACTCAGGCTATGCTGATGGAAGCATACGCTTCCGGTAGGGCCACCCATGTCAGCAGGCTAGCGAGGCGTAACACACAAAGATCTACCACCCCCAATCCAAGGTGATACAAGTCACCGCGCCCATTGGATGATTTGCAGCCAGGGGTACACCGGCTGTATTCTAACGTCGCGTCACTGACACCGGGTTGAATCAGAGTAGCAAGTAGAGCTTATCATATCAAAACGGGGATCTGATATGGCGGAGTATTTTAAACCCCAAGACTCGTGGAAACAAAAATGAATTACCAATATACACAAAACCTTCCCACGAAAAATCCGGTAGGCATAGATGTGATGAGCTGACACTACCATAAGGGAATAAATCATCAAGAAAACACTGGCTCGGCAAAACAAAGACGTAAGGAAAAACGGAACGCGGGATATACGCGTTGGCACGTGGAATGTTCGAACGTTATATAAACCAGGTGCGATACAGACGCTCGTAGAGAACCCCAAAGGATATAAAATGCACATCGTCGCGCTTCAGGAAGTCCGACTCCCACACCAAGTAATCGAAACCAACGCGTTCACACTGAAGTGTGGAGGGGCAGATATACACATAACTTCGGAACCTGCTCCATCATAACCAAGAAAATACGCCCCATGTAAAAGATGTGAAATTTATTAATGACCGAATGTCGATGCTAAAAATACAGGGCCCATGGTACAAATATGTACTTATAAACGTACACGGCCCAACAGAATCTACCGGCGAAGAAACGAAGGACACGTTCTACGAGTCTCTAGAGGAAGTATTTAATGGGATCTCATAATTCGATGTTAAAATCCTCCTCGGGGACCTCAACGCAAAAGTTGGTAAGGAACATATCTTTCAACCAACTATTGGTAAAGAAAGCGTACACGACGTTTCAAATGATAATGGTATTCGAATTATCACGTTCGCAGCGTCAAAAGATCTGGTAGTGAAAAGTACAACAAATTCATAAAGCCACATGGATATCACCCGACGGCGTTACGCGTAACCAAATAGACCACATCCTCATAGACAAAAGATACACTCGAGCATCCTTGCCGTAAGATCATATAGAGGAGCAGATTGCGACCCCCATCATCATGTAGGAGTCGACTCGCAGCAAACCCAGACGGGCAGTCACGGGAGACGAGCAAAAGATTCGACACTGATAAACTAAAAGACCTGCGCAAACGGGCTGAATATCAAGACGAACTAACGAATAGATTTAGCATCCTAGAGAATGGGTTAGTGAGAAAGAGGAAACCAATATTGTGGACACTAAATGGGTATCGGTCAGAGACATAATCAAACAAACAGCCAAAAGGTATTAGGATTTAAGAAAACAAATAAGTCCTAACCTTGGTTTGAACATGAATGCACGGCGAAGATCGAACAACGTAAACGCCTCAGAGTGAAAAATGTAGAAATATATGATGGTCAACGCAGAAAGATACGCGACGATTCGGGAATAGACAACGATTCTTTTCAAACGCAAAACACGTGAATGGGAGTAGACTCGGAACGAATAAATCCTAGAAAATACCAGAGCAAGGAACATCAGAGGTATGTGTGGGGGAACGAGATCGCGACGCCAGCATGGGGCAGAGTTCCACCTCTTCCCTAAAACTTCCTCTAAAGGTTCCGCCCGGTACAACACCGAGGGAAAGCACAAACACCGGACCAGTAATAATATACACACTTTTCTTCTATTATTAAGGGTTCTTTTATTGTAGTTCTATTTTCTTATTGGATACTAACATTTGACTGCGTTTAAACTTTCACTTAGATTTATTCTTTATTTTTGAATGTATATCAAAATCGAACAACACATAAAAATGACAAAATTTTAATTAATACTTTCACCAACTTTGACACGATCGCCGTCACGTCTGCGGTTCGTTACGTTTACAACTTTACGAAAATACTTTAAAACTAATACCCACACGACTCCGGGTATGTATTTACGCGTCTCCGCTGCCGGCGGAGAGCGGGAGTGCTGCGTGACCGTGACGGTCAGCGGATGGAATAAGACTCAGCGATATCTTGCTCGTGCAGCGCTCACTCGCTATGGTGATCATGGTGGTATGTGTGCATGGTTCTTTCATGGATGAGAACGAACCTAGAACAAAGAAAGGGCATAAAGTGCATTCATGGGATAAGATTTCGCTAAAGCAAATAAAACCGAACTCGTCGGATGCTAATGAGATCTTTGTTGGAAATGTGCGTCGCGGGTAAACAAAGAGACGACGATGCGATGTGGAAATGTGCTAATTGTTTTTAGCTAGGTTACTGGGAAATGGTGTTCATGGCATCGCTAGTAAGGGTGGGTATTGAATTCCTATTAGCATTTGTTTATGCTGTAGGATTTAATTGATGCCAAGAGACGCGGAATGCGTATTTGCTTTGGTCCCTTGGGTGTAAGTCGCCAGCCAATGTGTATGTAGGGAACATTGTTGTACACATGGCGCGGCTGGGAAAATAGACGGCGCAATATTTACGGTTCCTGTCATTTGAATGGTACCGAAGGTGCCGAATTGGTTTGGAATTCCAGTAAAGCAAGAAATCTTACGGAAAATTGTATGCGAAGAGATGCATGAAAGGGTAAGTTTTCTTTACGGGGACTTTAATATTATAGATGTGATCTATATAATGCGTGAAGCATTTACAGGTGCTAATGCTGTTGCATTAGCAGAAACTGATGTAGATTGGGTTGTAATAATGGGGGTTCTGCCTGATAAGGTAAAGAAAGAAATCTTGCGGGAAATTGTATGCGAAGAGAATGCATGAAAGGTAAGTTTTCTTTGACAGGGACTTTTTAAGATCATAGATTTGATCTATATGATGCGTGAAGTATTTTCAGGTACTAATGCGATTGCATTAGTGAAGTTAGGAAATTGGGTGAATGTTATGGGGGTTTTACGGTAAGTAGACAGTGGGGTTTGGCGGAACCGCCACATATGTATGTCGGCATAAATTCAATTAGAAATGGCTACCGAGGGAGAGCCAACATAATTCAAGACGCAAAAGGCTGTCTTGTCACAAAAACAAAAAAAAAAGACCATCACAATATGGAAGCTGTACTTTGAAAATCTCTGCAAAACCACAAATATACGCACCACACGTACATATAGGCGACCCTCAGATCGCAGAGCCATTTTTCAACGAAGTTGTAGATGGAATAAATCGATTGAAAAACAACAAGACTCCCGGAGTAGACTACATGCCGACAGGGCTTATGAGGCATGGAGGAAAGACAACCGCTCGAAATATCCACCAACTGATTAAAACAATATGGGATAAAGAAGTTATAGCGTTTGCGCCGATGCGTGTGATGCGAACCGACGCTATCACGATGAGAATCACTAAAAGATAGAACCAAAGCTCAACGCATCAGGCCACTGCCGCGTGTACGAATTCGATTTCTAAATTTAAGTACATTTAACTGACGTGGAATTGCTATGTTATTGCTTGTATATGGCTGATGGATTTTTCTTGTTCGATTTTCTTTCAGTGTTCTTCACTATTAGCTTGTATATTGTGTGTGTATCTGTTTAGAAACGCCACGCTACTCCCTCCTCAGTAACTTTGTTACGATCAACTTCGTGTGCAAACGACAAACCGAGGAGTGAATGTCGGAGCAAGCGAGTGTGCCGGTGCTCTATGCGGAAGTCGTGATCGTAGTAGTGAAGTCCTGTTTACTATGGGAGAGTGTGTGCTGTATGTACAGATCACACGAGAGGATTGTTGCGTTTAGCACAGATAGTGAAGAAGGTGAGTTGAACACATGATGAAACGGGTGAAAATCGAAGCATTGGCGCATCGGGCTACTGCCGCGTGTACGAATTCGATTTCTAAACTAAAATACATTCGACTGATGTGGAAATGTTATATTATTGCTTGGTATATGGCTGATGCATTTTCTTGTTCGACTTTCTTTCGGTGTTCTTCACAATTTGCTTGTATTTTGTGTGTGTATCTGTGCGGTAAATTTGCTGGGAAAGGATCAATGTACTGGGTTGTGTGTAAAAATATTCAAAAAGGCTCTCGTTTAGAGAACTTTATAATTCGTTTTGATTTAATAATTACAAAAATGCAAGATAGGGGATAAGAAGGGTGGAAAATGTTTGTATGTTATATACAAAGGAAAATGTTGACCATGAGAACAGTTTTTTGGAATAGGATTGCATTGTAAGGGGCGGTGAAAATGTACTATTGAAATGTAGGACATTGTTGTTTTTGGATATGATATGTATTTTATGGAATAAGGACACTGTTGCAAGAGCAACTCAACGAATAAATTCAAAGCAACCGTGCCAAAGTAAAGGAAAACACTCATCTCGACAACGCTTCATGGTAGGAAACGGTGAGCTGACTCTAGCAAGTTTGAAGTCAAAGTCGAGCTTTCAAGAGTCATCATAATTGAGAGAAAGCATTGAAGACGACCTTCGATTAGATCCGTTGTCAGCCGAACGGGTGTTTGCTGGACGATGACCCCGCTGCTGCGATCGAATGTGTTTCCACAAATAACAGAGGAACAACAGTTGCTGTTGCGGTGCAATAATAAAGGTACACCAGTGGTGTATTCGGTACTTGTTATTTTCCTGTTGTTTTTTGAGTTCATCTTCACAATTAAAAGTGTTCAGTTTAGTTATGGTCGATCGTGGTGTTAAATAAATCACAAGGATCTCATGAAGATGATCCAAACGTTAACTTAACTTCCGTGTTTTATTTTGACCATGAATTGTTGTTTTTTATTGATTTTCATCTGGATTTTTTTGCGTTGATTTCGTGTACGCGATTTTGGCACGCCGGCTAACATTGGTGCTTTTAGTTTGCTATTCTCGTCGAGGATGAGCTTGACGCAGACTATAATGTTACGTTTGCTGTTCTCATTGAGGAGTTTTTGGCTATTCCCAGTTGGCGACTTAGATCCAACTAATGGAGTTGGATTCAATGGTCTAAGCTTGCGAAACAGACACGAATTTGCGATATTGATTTAAATGGAAAGAGGGGTGATAATTAACATTGTTAATTATGTAACACGTCTGAGCCAAACATTTAAACCATGGAAAGCACTGCACCATGGGAAACTCAGAGCACTATTTGACGATTTAAATAAGTTAGAATTCAAGCATTTTTGTCTAGCAAGTAAGATAAATATAAGAAAAAGACAAGAATAAGAAAAATGCGCATAAATGAAAAAAAAAAACACTGTTTGATATTGGCGCAATCAATTACATTTCAAACGAAAACCAATCTAAGTAGTCTCGCCGAATATGGAGGTACGGAGCTGTTAACTGGGACGGTTTGAGTGGCCAGAAGTCTGCTGTGGAAACACTGATGTTAGCACCTGCACGAAATCGGTCACAGAAATTATTCTTCTCAGTGTGGAACTTCACACTCCGCATTCCACCAAACGAAATTCATCCGATAAACCTTAGTTTGATTAAAAATGCGAACAGATTAATCTATAATCCCACCGAGGTTAACAGAACGAATTTTGTCACAGAATCAGAAACGCGTGCAACCAGGCGATTGATACCACGAGGAAGGGTAACAAGGACAATGTGATCAATAAACTACTTGAATGCCCAACTGATTCGCGTCTCTTCTGGTTAATGGCAAGGTAACTTCGCTTCCTCCTCTTTTCCTCCGTTGGTGACGCGCAACGGGACGCTAGTTACGAATTTAAAACATAAAGCTAATTAATTTGTCCGGAGAAGCTGAACGTCTGCTGAGGAACACCACGATCATCGATGGCAATTTCGAGTCAGCATGGGCAACCGCGCTAAAACTCTATCAAAACCTGCGATTGCTCAAAGATAACCAGTTCAGTCTACTCTTCAACCAACCGTCACTGCCGTATGAGCCGGCTGATGGGATCAAGGCGCTAGGGTATGCCACAAACGAAGCTAAACATTACAGAATCTCGGAGTGCCGGTCACTTCATGGGAAGATGTTTAATTTCTCATACTATCCAGAAACTTCCCTTAATATGCGCGAGCTAAAGTTCCAAAATACTATATTATAAATCCCTATATACAATAACCTTTGTAATCCCAAATACTATTGGGTTGTATCACATGAAATGTCCGATTTTATAGTAAAAATTTAAAAGCCAATATTATTTTTCCGTAAACATTTTTTCAGTCAAAATAGGATCCGTCGGCATCTATAACATTCTTCCAACGTGCAACACGGTCAAATATTCGTTTTTCGTAGAACTGCTGACTTTTTGAGGCAATGAAATCTTCAAAGGCATTTATGACCTCAACTAGGTTCCGGAAGACCTTCTGCCCGCAAAATGAATCTAGATTGCGGAAACGATGGTAGTCCGTTGGGGAAATGTCAGGAGAGTGCGGTGGATGCAGAAGAATTGCAAACCCTAACTGCAACAGTTTTTGCATCTGTTACGGACCTCGCGTTCATGTCCTCCCAACATCCACTAATTTCCTCTAATTTCCCCTCTCTACCTGTAAATGAACAGGCGCAAGACTAATGACCTTGCTCAGAAAAAACAAATCGTTATGAAAAATTTAACAAGTCTCAGGACTTGCTAAATAAGGCCAAGACCGGCTCCCGGTTGTAGTGCCGATGATGATGATGATGATGACCTGTATATGAAATCAATATCGTTAAGTAGCTAATTTGCATAAACTACTTTATGCAAATTCTACTTGGCAGACAAAATAATAATAAACGGTGTTGGCGCCGAATAAAATATTATAAATGTCAACGGGGAAAAAAAAAAGATGAATTGAGATTTGAAAAAAGAGGAAGGCGGAAGCATCAATGAAATAAAAAAAAAACCCAACTTCAATTGAGAAATAAAATAAAGGAGAACCGGTGACCAGATACTGTGAACCTGTCAATTGGAAACCAACTTCATCACTTGGAAAACGTGAACCAGATACTGAGAACCTACAAAGGTGTCCAACAGCAACGACCGCTCCACGGTCCAACGATACCAGAACCTGTCAAGTAAGTCACTTTACTTCATCTTCCCCTAATATTACTCTTTTGTTTTCTCAACATTATTTAAATTGTTAACAAATAACATAACACACCGTTACTTGTGAGGTACGGGGTCTAGAATTGTCATGCAAAAGGATCGGGCCGTGCCTATTCACCAAAACAGGTTGCTTTTCAGCCAATTTCGCATGCAATATCTCGGTTTCCTCACAATATTTGATAGCGTTTCTCCTGGTTGAAGAAATGAAAGGTGGATTGGTCCTTTCGATGTCCACCAAATTGTCACCATAACCTTTTCTGGGTGAAAATCGGGCTTGGGGTGTGTTTTGATTTTTCACCTCCATCCAACCACGGCCCGTCTTTTTCGGTTATTATACAGCATCCACTTTTCATCACAGGTGCAAAAACTGTTCAGTTTGGTTTCTTAATCTAAGCGATTCGCAGATTTCCAGGCGCTGTAGTTTTTGGGACTCGTTCACTTCATGGGGTACCCACTTATCAAGTTTCTTTACCTTTCCTATGAGAGAAAGGTGTCGACTTATTGTCATTGGGTACATCCCCATGCCTTGTGCAATCTCCCACACCGATTTCGTTGGCTCCGCATCCATCGTTGCTCTTAAATATAGTCGTCAACTAACGTTTCCGGCTTCCCACGTAGTTCATTTTCGAGGCTGAAATCTCCCGAACGAAACTTTCCAAATCAACGTCGTATAGTGCGTTCGTTTGCCGCTACATCCTCAAATGCGTCATTAATGTTTTCCTTTGCCAATGACGCATTATGTCCCATTTTAAATTCATGAATGAAGAGGGTTCGAATTTGAACTGCCGACGTGGTAAACAATTCCAAAAAAAAAAAAATAACTGTACTTGTAACGAACCCTAAAATTCTCACACGTCAAGCACATGTAATACTTTACCTTATAAGAAAAAAGAAAATTTAACGTTCTGGTGCAGATGTTCATTCGAGAACTCCTTTTTTTTTTACACTAACGCGCGCACAAAAGGGGTTTTGAAGTATCCTTAAATGTCAGAACACAGTGCGAGCGGATGAAGAGGAAGTGGATAAGGAAGTCTTATTTCCAACTGAGCGACATTGCATGTGATACAACCACATATTTTATTGTGCAAATCTAAGTGCAACAAATGGCAAAGGCTATCAGCAATAACTTCGGTTACTTTTCTTTCCCTCCATTAGAAATAGCCAGCGGAACACTAGCCGTTAACGTGAAGGTCTTTTGGAGCCTCCTGTGATCACGTGTAATCTTCAACGCCAGATGTAAAGTTTGGCCCGTGTCCTATATGAGTAGATTGTAAGAAAGCAGTCGACTAGGTAGCAATAGTCCTTAAAAGCGGTGTTCCAGAACTGTCACCGATTCTTAGCAAGCCCTTTTGCTTATCTTATGCACGGAAAACATTTCTCCCGCTGGCAAACCGCTCGAATTCAACCAAACCCAAAGAATGGGAAAAACCAATACCAAATAATCAGCCAATAACCACAATTGTCGGTATTATTCAAAGTGATAGAGAAGGTCATCAATGCCGAGTTGATTAAATACATGGAGTGAATGCAACGGACTTCTAAATGATCGCCAATGCGGATTCCGTTGCAGGGTCCCAACGCCCTGTGCGCCCTGTGAAATACCACCCCATCAAGCTTTAGGCTCCGTGAAATGGTCGGGAGAATTCCCTGGACATCCTTCGGAGCCTGGCTGATGGACCGGTTCGAGAAAAGGCTGGTTAGGTGTTAGTCGGTCCCAAGGTGTGATACCACCCCGTCACGCTGTACATTCCGCGATATCGCCGAGAGAAATCTTCGACGGTGTTTCGGATGTGTGGCTGATGGCCCGGACTGACACGGGGATGTCATGATGGTACGTTCTGATATAAAGAATTCCGGAGGTAAACTAGTCTCCCATTCGGATCTCCGGGGGGGGGACTATATCAGGGGGAACATCATGCAGATATGATGATAAATAATGGAACTTTGAGAGGTTCGTCATCGCATAACCGGGCTGGCTCTGGAAGCCTTGCACACGCTCGACTGGTGACGGCATTTTGTAACATCAGGGGCATCGGTTTCACCAATACGAATGTAAACGCCGTCCACCAATATTTGCAAACAACGAAATCTGATATCCTTGCCCTAACTGAGACACGGGTCGATTCGTCAACTGATTCGACATATCTTCGTTGCTCAGGATACGACTTACGTTCGAGATTCCGTTTTAAGGGAGGAGTCTGCGTCTTCGCGCGGTCCAATCTGGTTTGCCAGAGGATGGAGGCGCTGGAATCCAATAATATGGACATCATATGGTTGAGGGTCGTGCTGAGGAATTCCGTTAAATTTCTTTGTTGTCTTTATCGCTCCCCGAATGACGATCAACCGGCGCATTTTTCGAACATCTTTCATATACCGTCGACTGGATACAGATCAACCACCCAGCTTCTGACAATGTTGTCCTTGTGCACAATTCCGGTTGGTTGTTACATTCTAACAGACCCGACGAGGCTGAGAGGCTGAAGGAGATGTTTGCTGTAAGCCACAACTTGACTCAACTCGTGGGGGAGGCAACGCGAGTGCCAGATGGCCGAGGCGATTATGCGAACACCCTGGATCTGCTTTTGACATCCGAATCGAGTATTTATACCGTAGAGGTTTCTGCGCCACCGGGAAACTTAGATCACTGCTTGGTATCTGTCGCACGTGCACTTGCATATCAAACGAATATCCGGCCTAGACAGCTTCGCCATGTGTGGAAGTATGGGGCTGCTAACTGGGACGATATGCGAGATTTCTTCGCATCCTTTCCATGGTCCGAGGTGTGCTTCGGAAACTCCGATGTTAACACTTGCGCGGAGTCGGTAGCAGAGATTATTCTTCTGGGGATGGAGATGTATATTCCACATTCCATCAAACGAACTTCGTCTGATAAACCTTGGTTTGATAAAAAATGCGAGCTGATTACAGCGGAAAAAAATAGAGCTTTTAAGCAATGGCGCTCCAATCCCACCGATGTTAACAGAACGAATTTTGTTAGAATCAGAAACGCGGGCAACCAGTCGATAAATTCCGCTAAGAAGGCTCACAACGACAGGGTGATCAATAAGCTCCTTCGGTGCCCAGCTGTTTCGCGATCCTTCTGGTCAATGGCAAAAGCTGTCAATGGTAACTTAACATCCTCCTCTTTCCCTCCGTTGGTGACAGACAGCGGAACGTTAGTCACGAATTCAAAGGATAAAGCTAATGTGTTCGTGAATTTATTTTCCACCAATTCAAACCTCGATCCCTGCCTTTTGGAGCCACCTGTGATCTCGCCGGTACGGTCTTCCGTGAGATTTCGTCTGCGCACTATTCGACGCATTCTACGTGAACTGGATTGTAGGAAGGCAACCGGCACGGACGGAATACCAGCAATAGTCCTTAAGAACTGTGCTCCAGAACTATCGCCGGTTCTTGGCAGACTCTTCCGCTTATCTTATGCACGGAGGGCCTTTCCTGCCTGCTGGAAAATCGCTCGAGTTCAGCCAATCCCAAAGACGGGAAGAAAGTGTCTCCCACAAAATTACCGTCCGATAGCATTACTGTCTATTTTATCTAAGGTAATGGAAAAAGTCATCAATACAGAGTTGGTTAAGTATTTGGAGTGCAACGGACTTCTGAATGATCGTCAATACGGATTCCGTGGCAGGCGGTCCACGGGAGACCTTTTGACACTTATAACCGATATATGGACATCTGCGATTGAAAGGCATGGTGAGTCAAGGGCGGTCGCATTAGATATCTCCAAGGCTTTTGACCGCGTCTGGCACGGGGCATTGCTGAGCAAACTTCGTTCATATGGACTTTCCCAACAGCTTTGCGACTGTACGAGGAGCTTCCTCGAGAACCAATCGGTTGTTGTGGACGGCGAGTGTTCGGATCTGTATCCTGTGAATTCGGGGGTACCCCAAGGTTCTATTTTGGCTCCAACCTTGTTCTTGCTTCACATAAATGATTTGTTGGAGACAACGGATAACAAAGTGTTCAGTTTTGCGGATGACAGTACGCTCGTTTCCTCCTTTTCGAGTGTTCGGCCGATTGGTGCATCCGCGTCGCATCTGCTGAGATGTACACAGATTGACTCTCTAAATCAGGATCTAGATAGGGTCCTGCAGTGCGGAAGGGCCAATCTCGTCGATTTCAATGCAGCGAAGACACAATATACAACATTCACAAAGAAAAATGGATCATCGGTTCCACAGCTGATGATGAATGGGTGGGCCCTCGAAACTAGGGAAAGTTTGAATTTGCTCGGCGTCACGGTCTGTGGAAATGTATCATGGCATAAACACGTGTCGAGTATCACAAGGTCAGCCACAGGAAAACTGAGTTATCTTTTTAGAGCCAAGAAATATTTTACTCCGGCAGAGCTTCTTCTCCTATATAAATCCCAAATTAGACCCGCGCTCGAATATTGCTCTCATGTTTGGAGCTCGGCTCCTAAACATACCGTCGACATACTTGAGAGCGTACAGAGACGAGTGATCCGCCTGATCGGGGACTTGGCGCTGACGTCGGGACTACAGTCACTATCACATCGAAGGCGCGTAGCCGATCTTTGTCTGTTTTACAGATATTATCACGGGTGCTGTTCTTCGGAGATTCTTGGCATTGTTCCACGCAATTCGGTTTATGTGCGCTCCACCAGACAATCCGACGGATCGCACCCGTTTGTGGTTCATCTCCCGACGGCGCGAACATCCCTGCATCAGAACTCGTTCCGTTACAGAGCGGGGAAGCTGTGGAACTTCCTTCCCACGCGAGTGTTCCCGGAGCGTTACAACCTGCAACTGTTCAAAAAGAACTGCAACCGTTATTTGATGGCATCTCGGGGCGCCCATCGTCGCTATAGGTTCGCCTCTCCCGAGAGAAGTCTAATTAAAAAAAATAAAAATAAAAACAAAATAAAAAAAAAAAGGAGACCTTGTCACCTTTGTATCGGACATTTGGACATCTGCAATTGAATTGGTGGATCAAGGGCGATCCAACTGGATATTCCAAGGCTTTTGACCGCGTCGGGCACAGAACGTTACTAAGTAAGCTTTGTTCAAATGGGCTTACCCAACAACTTTGCAACTGGATGAAGGACTTCATCCTCGATCATCGATCGAACCGGGAGGTAATTCGGTTTTGCTGGCCAGCAATCACTGACTGCATTAGTTCGAAGATGCTTGGGAATCTTTAACAGTGGTTCACTGAGTCTGTCTTTGTTGAACCATTTTGCGTAACTTGCGAGTCGATAACTTGCGTTTCCTAACATTTCTTGTAATAAATCTGTGGCGTTTCTAACAGTAACATACACGACTAATATTACTCATTTTTGGGCGCCTAGTGGGATTGCTCCCCTCAAACATTCATACAATTGCGAGGATATTCAATCAAACAATTTCTGTGATTAAGTTGGACGTTCCAATAGGATTCTGCTTCCGCACACCAAGTAAAAACCATTCAATTGTAATTGGAAAACAGAGTTATGTACTACACGCCCCCGTTATTTTGCCATCCCGTGGAGCACACGTATTCTGCTATTTTGGAGGGCATTGCGTGATCTAATTGACGCAAAAATGTAGCGAGTTAAAACCAACTCTTGTCCGAGTTATGTGCAATTTTCTCCGACATGTCATACGTGTTACGATCAGTAACCTGTCAGATGTGGTTTTTTGTATCACCCAAAATCAATAGCAACAACTTTTTAACAAAACTGCCAATAAAAATTGCATGGTTTTACCAAAACTTATGAATTATTCACCATTTCACCGACTCGAGATGTTTTCTGAACTATAGCTAAATATCTTTAATCCTCTTTTTGTTCACGTCACACGTAGGATTATCCCCAATCTTTTTTGCATAGTTCAACATGTATTCATCCAAATCAAAACGGTCTCGTGATGTCGTCTTACTTCACCTTTCTGGTGCGTTCGCCGTTGTTGGACTCCAATGAATGAATTGGCAATAGCTACAAACCAAGAAAGCCAAGAAAGCAAAGGTCCCATCAAAAACCCCAAGCAACAAGAATACACAACAAATAATTCCAAGACTGAATAAACATAAGAAATAAAAGCAAATCTCAAAACTAGTTTGCTACCCAGTTACGCTTAAAATAAAAATTACAAAAAAAAAAAGAAGCAAAATGAAGTTTTTTAAAGGGTCTGCGCCTTCCACACATCCCATTCAGCTCTGTGGGCATTTTATTTGCCTTGTACTCACAGACAAAAAGACAGCACCAAAAGATTCGAGTACGAAGTAGAGTAATAGAATGAAAGATGGCTTGGCGAAGAGGCAGAAAAAAAAAACGCGAAGAAAAAATGGCGGCACTATTCAAGGCATACACACTTAAGCGGGTCTTTTAAGCTTGAGTTAAATCTAGAGTCAAGGTATACGATAAAGCGGCCAGCAAGCCGCTGGGAGTGCGCAGAAGGTGAGTGATTTCACAATGAGACCTGGCACAGTCAACAGAAAGCAAAATTAAAACAATAATGATATTTTCTTTAGTGTATTCACCTTTTAGTTTTATAGTTTCCATATTTGAATTTAATTAAGGTGAAGAGGGGTGAAGCAGAGTCAGCGATCGTTAGCTTGTACAATGCTAATTTTGTAGTTTTGTGTTCATTAAGACAGGCGTCCAGTTCATGAGGATCACTTTAATGAATGAAGACAACTTGTTAGAACATAAGAAATCTAGAATTCGGAAATAAGTGCCGGAATGATGGGCAGATGGGAGAAGAAGCAATAGAAAAGTTAACAGCCGAATGAAAAAAATTCTAGAGAAGATTTGCCACTAAATGTTGGCATAAACTTAGCAGTTTAAAGTCAAACAACGGAATGAGTCAGGCTTTTACTTTTTTGGCACACAAAGCGCGGACCCAAAGGGGATTTTGAGTACTCTTATATGTCAAGACAAGGTGCGAAATGAGAGGAAGTATCGAAGAACATTGATGTTGATTGCCTGTATATTATAATAGATAGGCAACACGAATCACATTTGTGAGGTTATGATTATTCGTATATCTGGAGTTAATTTTTAACGTGGACTAATGTCGCGGGAAAAAGTTTGAAGAGGCGAGATGTAATCAGCAAGAATAGTCGAGCAGCGATCTTGACAAAACCTGTAAAAAATGCACAGGCACACGCGTCTGTGTGTTAACGATAGAATAGACTTATGCGATGGTGAATCAAATATAAATGTTAATTTTCCTTTGTTTGCTAATAACACGTTGCGAGCTAGATAATCTTGTGCGTGGCTGTTGTTTGGTTTATGAAGAGTAAGAGAACCGGGTTGTGGCATATTTAGCCACAGAAAATTTTATATTTGAATACAAAATGAACGGGTTACCTGTTTTTCTTCCTTTCTCCGGTAACCAGTTCAGCACTCCAACTATGATCGGTGAAGGTATGTGCAGCAGCTCTTTATTTTATTCAATCTGGATAGTCATAGCGTTAAGCAAAGATAGTGAAGAAGGTGAATTGAACACACGATGAAACGGTTGAAAAGCGAAGCAGTGAAGCATCAGACTACTGACCGTGTTTAGAATTTGATTTCCAAACTCGACTATATTCCACTGGTGTGAATTATTTTTTTGTTATTTATCGCTTGGTATACGGTTCTGATGTATTTTTCTTATTCGATTTTTCGTTCGTGTTCTTCACTATTTCGCCTGTGAATCGTGTGTATCTGTTAGAATCGCTACAGTCTTCTACTTAGAAATTTCTTGGATTTGAAATCTATAGTAAATCAAATTGTCCGAAGCACTTTTCAATAACTTTTTATTTATGTTTTTGCCTGCTTCTTTACAATTTCTGTTTTGATTTTCAAACTTTACTTTTTAATTGTTAAAGATTAGGACCGGGCTTTTCTGCGACTTTCACCCTTTTTTTTTCTTTTCTGATTCTTTTATGATTCTTCAAGAGACCAAAACGGGAAAAACGAAATTCCTCTTATTTCTTCTTTCTTAACTGAAAACCGAACTCGAACTCTATTATAACTGCTCTCAAAAACAGTATCGAGCAAGCAAAACCAAAACAAACGGAATCAATATATCCCGCTGTCTCTCTCTCTCTCGCTCCCCCTCAACCTCCACTCCGAAAACAGAATTCGAACTTGCCCACGATCCACACTCGAACTGGGGCGTGTTCGAACACTCACATGTGGGTCGTGCGCTGCTTCCACCACCTTACCATAAAACTATATTAAAATCAAATTATATTAAAAACAATTAAATGATGGGGGTGGTGGAAGCCGCACGTAAAAGGCTTGGCTAGCCGTTGCGGTCTTTGTAGCTAATACGGCCACGAGCGAGCAAGCGGCACATACGTCAGTTGCGCAACGGATTATTATAACATTTTTACCAAATGAAGGCGGTAAACCCTCGGACATTTTTTCTCGATTGAAGGCAGAGTTTGATGATGATACACAGTCCCAGAATCATCTGTATATGTGGGCCAGAGAATTTAAAATTGGGCGCGAACATGTCGAAAACGAAAGTCATGATCGGCACCCAAGGATAAGTCGTACAGATGACAACATCCGTGCCGTTATTGAAAGTGTTGGATTGAACACTTCCATAGTTGACACCCACTTCTGATAAGATTTCTCCAACAGTTAAGCGGCGATCACATTCAATAAGCTCTTGAACGGCCCGAATTTTTTTTGTTTAATATACTTCTCTCGGGAGAGGCGAACCTATAGCGCCGAGCGGGCGCCCCGAGATGTCACCGAATAACTGTTGCAGTTCTTTTTGAACAGTTGCTGGTTGTAACGCTTCGGGAACACTTGCGCGGGGAGGGACTTCCACAGCTTTCCCGCTCTGTACCAGAACGAATTCTGATACAGGGATGTTCGCGCCGTTGGGAGATGAACGACGAACTGGTGCGATCCGTCGGATTGTCTCGAAGAGCGCACAAAAACCGAATTACGCGGAACAATACCACGAATCTCCAAAGAACAGTACCCGTGATAATATCTGTAAAACAGACAGAGGTCAGCTACGCGCATTCGATGTTTTAGCGACTGTAGTCCCGACGTTAGCGCCTAGTCCCCGATCAGGCGGATCGCTCGTCTTTGAATGCTCTCAAGTAGGTCGAAGGTATGTTTAGGAGCAGAACTCCAAACATGAGAGCAATATTGGAGCGCGGGTCTAATTTGGGATTTATACAGGAGAAGTTGAGCCGGAGTAAAATATTTCTTGGCTCTAAAAAGGTAACTCAGTTTTCCTGATGCGGATTTGGCGATGTTCGACACGTGTTCATGCCACGATACACTCCCGCAGACTATGACGCCGAGCAATTTCATGCTCTGCTTAGATTCGAGGGCCTGGCCATTCATCATCAGCTGTGGAACTGATGACCCACTTTTCTTTGTGAATGTGTGAATGTTGATATTATGCCTTCATTGCATTGAAGTCGACGAGATTGACCTTTCCCCCCTGCAGGACCTTATCCAGATCCCGATTCAGAGAGTCGATCTTAGCCGATGGGACGTTGATGCACTAATCGGCCATCACTCGAAAAAGACGAAACAAACGTACTATCATCCGCGACACTGAATACCCTGTTATCCGTTGTCTCCAACAAATCATTTCATCATATCATACATCGGCACAACAACCGGGAACTGGCCTTGTCCTTATTTAGCAAGTCCTGAGGCTTGTTAAATTTTCCATGATAATTTGTTTTTCCGGGCAAGGTCATTAGTCTTCGCCAGAGACTCCTCGACGGGGAATCGAACCCCGGTCTCCCGCGTGACAGGCGGGGATACTAACCACTATACTATCGAGGAGCCCAACAAATCATTTATGTGAAGCAAAAACAAGGTTGGAGCCAAAATAGACTCTTGAGGCACCACAAAATGAACAGGATACCAACTTGAAAGCTCATCGTCTACAACAACCTAGATCGATCGATTTTCGAGGAAGCTCTTCATCCAGTCACAGAGCTGCTGGGAAACTCAGTATGAACGAAGTTTGCTCAGCCCGGGGCCAGACGCGGTGAAGAGCCTTGGAGATATCCAATGAGACCGCCCTTGAATCAGCATGCCGCTCAATTGCAGATTCCCATATATTGGTCATACGGATTAAAAGGTCTCCCGTGGACCGCCTGCCATAGAGTCCACATTGACGATCATTCAAAAGTCCGTTGCACTCCAAATACTTAATTAACTCGGCATTGATGACCTTTTCCATTACCTTAGATAACATAGGCAGTTATGCTATCGGTCGGTAATTCTGTGGGAGATACATTTTCCCCATCTTTGGGGTTGGCTGAACTCGAGCGACCTTCGATCATAAGACAGTTCTTAAGGACTATTGCTGATATTCCGCCCAGGCTGGTTGCTTTCCCATAAGATAAGCGAAAGAGTCTTCTAAGAACCGGCGAAGGTTCTGGAGCATAGTTCTTAAGGACTATTGCTGGTATCCCGCCCGGGCCGGGTTGCCTTCCCAAAATATAGGCGAAGGAGTCTACCAAGAAACGACGACAGTTCTGGAGCATACTTCTTAGGGACTATTGCTGGTATTCCGTCCGGTCCGGTCGCCTTCCTACAATCCAGTTCACGTAGAATGCGTCGAATAGTGCGCGGACGAAATCTCACATCCCACATCGAAGACTGTACCGACGCGATCACAGGTGGCTCCAAAAGACCCGCATCGAGTTCTGAATTCACGGAAAATAAATTCGCAAACACATTAGCTTTATCTTCTGAATTCGTGACTTACGTCCCACTGCCCGTCACTAACGGAGGAAAAGAAGAGGAATCGAAGTTACTGCTGACAGCCCTTGCCGTTGACCAGAAGGCACGCGAACCAGCTGGACACTCAAGGAGTTTATTGATCACTCTGTCGTTGTTGGCCTTCGCGTTATTAATCGCCTGATTGCACACGTTTCTGGTTCTAACAAAATTCGTTGTATTCACCTCGATGTGATTACAGCACCATTGTTTAAAAGCTCTATCTTTTGCCGATGTAATCTGCTCGAATATTTTATCAAACCAAGTTTTATCAGATGAATTTGTTTTGATGGAATGCGGAATGTAGATCTTCATCCCGAGAAGAATAATCTCTGTGACCGACTACGCGCATGCGTTGACATCGGAGTCCCCAAAGCACACCTCCGACCACGGAAGGGTGCGAAGAAATCTCGCAAATCGTCCCAGTTAGCAGCCCCATACCTCCATACATGGCGAAGCTGTTTAGGTCGGTTATTCGTTTGAAACGCATGTGGTTTCGCGACCGGTAACCAAGCAGTGATCTTAGTTTCCCAGTGGCATAGCAATCTCCACGGTATAAATGCTTGCCTCGTATGTCAAAAACAGATCCAGGGTGTTTGCATAATCTCCTCATGTATCCGGCACTCGTGCAGGTTCCTCCATGAGTTGAGTGAAATTGTGGCTAACAGCGAGCATCTCCGTCACCCTCCAGGCCTCGTCGGTTCTGTTAGAATGTACCAACCAATGTGCACATTAAAATCGCCAAGGACGACAATTTCAGAAGTTAGGTGGTTGATCTGTATCCAGTTGGCGGTGCATGAAAGATGTTTGAAAAATGTCGCCGGTCGATCGTCATTCGGGGAGCGGTAAAGACAACAAAGAAATTTAACAGAATTCCTCAGCACGACCCTTAACCATAGAATGTCCATGTCATTGGGTTCCAATGCCTCCATCGGACCGCGTGAAGACGGACTCCACCCTTAAAACGGAATCTCGAATGTAAGTCGTATCCTGGGCAACGAAGATATGTCGAATCAGTTGACGAATTGACCTGTGTCTCAGTTATGGGAAGGATATCAGATTTCGTTGTTTGCAAATATTCGTGGACGGCGTTTACATTCGTATTGGTGAAACTATTGTCCCTGATGTTACAAAATGCCGATATCAGTCGAACATCGACAGGGCCCGAAGAACCGAGCCGATTATGCGATGACGGATTTCTTAAAGCTCGGTTATTTATTATAATATTTGTATGATGTTCTCCCTGACATAGTCTCCCTCAGAGATCCAAATGGGAAATTAGTTTACCTCCGGAATTCTTTATCTCAGACGGTACCCTCATGACTTGTCTCCGTGTCAGTCCGGGCCATCAGCCATTTATCTGAAACATAGTCGAAAATTTCTTCCGACGATATCGCGGAATGTACAACGTGACGGGGTGGTATCTCACCTTGGGACCGACTACCACATAAACGAACGTTCTTTTCGAACCGGTCCATGAGCCAAGTTCCGAAAAATGGCCAGAGATTTCTGCCGACGATATCGCGGAATGTACAGCGTGACTCAATGGTTTCTCACCTTGTGACCGACTACCACCTAAACCAATTTTTCTCGAACCGGTCCAACACCCAAGCTCCGAAAGATGGTCAAGGATTTCTCCCAACCATTTCATGAAGCCTAAGGTTTAATGGGGTGGTAATTCACCGGGCGGCTGAGCTTTGGGACCCTACCTACTACTCAGTAATTGTGCCGACCGGCAAGCGAGAGTCGTCAGTTGAACTTAGGTTTGCAAAATCAAACGCAACACACAACTTGTTTACCAACTCACCCATTGAGGCGGCGAAGAGACGTCACCAAAAAGTAGCAGCAAAAGTTCCGGTGGTTAAATGGTAACTAAAGACTTATTAAACTCTCACTCTGGAGCGATGGGAAGTGCACTTCAATGAATTGCTAAATGGTCAGCTCACAAAAGAATTGGAGGCTCCAGCAGTGCAAGATCAAGACCAAATGCTGCCGCCACCAAGCATTGAAGAAACATTAAAAGCCATAAGACAGCTCAAATCAAATAAAGCCCCCGGAGCTGATGGCATACCAGCTGAGCTGATCAAAGAAGGAGGGACAGCCTTACATCACGCAATTCATGAGATCGTGGTGCACGTATGGGAACAAGAGCAGATGCCGGAAGATTGGCGACGTGGTGTAATTTGCCCCATACATAAGAAGGGAGATATCACACTGTGCAGCAACTATGGGTATAACATTGCTGAGTGGCTTCATCTCAGGCAAATCAGGAATTGGTCAGATATTCACCCTTAGGCAGGCGATGGAAAAATCTCTGGAATTTAAGATTCAAGTAATCATCTATTTATATACTTTAAGGCCGCCTACGACAGCATAACCAGGGTAGAACTATATAATGCCATGAGAGAGTTCGGCATTCCAAACAAATTGATACGACTTTGTAGGTTGACCATGACCAATGTAACTAGTCAAGTAAAAATAGCGGGATTGCTGTCCAAACCAATAAACATATTTAATGGACTCCGACAAGGGGACGGTCTGGCCTGCCTCCTTTTCAGACTGGCGTTGCAGAAAACAATCCGTGACACTGGCGTCACAACTAGAGGGACTATTGTCACCCACTCCAGCCAGATACTTGCCTACGCAGATGACATCGACGTCATCGGTAGAACCGAATCGGCTGTACAGGATTCCTTCACCCAGATCAAACAGGCGGCACAAAAACTGGGACTGCACATTAATGAGGGGAAAACTATGTACATAGTGGCAACTTCTGCGAAGAGAAGACCTAACGTTGGTCAAACTATCAGGGTAGTGGAGCACGAATTTGAAGTAGTGCAATCCTTTAACTACCTTGGGTCAGTAGTATCAGTCGATAACAATATGGAAGAAGAAATACGCGAACGGCTGATCAAATCCAACAAAGCCTACTATGGTCTATCAAGGCTCTTTAATTCCCGCAATTTATCTAGAACATCGAAGTTACTACTGTACAAGACCATGGTCTTACCAGTACTCATGTGTGGATCCGAGACCTGGGTGCTCAATAAAGGCACTCTGAACTCTTAGCCGCGTTCGAGAGGGTCTTGAGAAGAATTTTTGGACCCGTATATGAGAGAGGACGATTCCGGAGACGGTACAACCATGAGTTGTACGCGATCTACCTTGAAGCTAATGTTGTAAGCAAAATCAAGCTCGGTAGACTCCGGTGGGCGGGACACCTAGCTCGAATGAACGAAGAGGAGCCTGCCCGGAAAGTCCTATGTGGCAGGATGTATGGAAGGAGACAGCGCGGCAGACCTTGTCTGCGATGGAGGGATGGCATAGACCAAGACGACCAGAGCCTGGGAGTGCCAAACTGGATGACAGTAACAGACCCACTAAACGTCGTGAGAGAAACTGTTCACTAAGAAAGAAATAAAACGCACCGTTCCGTTCGAGATGATTCTTCTTCATTTTTAAATCAATATCCGGCGTCACAAACTCGCTCCTTGATTTAGAGATGACAAACAAAACTTAAACTGATTGAGTTTATTGTTCACAATGCTCTTAATTTGAATTGGCACAAGTTGTTACGAAATTTTTCGTTGATTTAAAGATGTTAAACTAAGTTTATCTATTGTTCACAATGTTCTTAATTTGAATTGGTACATGTTGTTACGAAATTGTTCGTTGTACATTAACTCCGAAGGATCTATCGCCACCTATTACTCAGCGCACAAAATGTTTACGACGGACTTGCGCACAGTGCACAACTATGACAATCAAAATGACGCGACTACGACTCTTCCCCTTAGCCGGTAAAATCTGACTCTTTTGTCTGTTGGCGTCAACATCGACTAACCGCGATTGTGATGGATTTCCATCGATCTGGGAGCAGCCAATCCGATCTTTTCCTTGGTGATAACCAATGAGCGATCGAATTGGTGTTTCCGATCGAAGCATTTTCCCTGTGGCCGTATAGGCCTAGATGAAAATCCATCCGCTGGAAGCCACGACAACGCAGAAGTGAAGGGTGCGCAAAAGAAAATCCGAATATCCGGCTGACCAAATAGATGGTAGATGAATACGGAGGCTGGCTGCCCTGGCATCATAAGCGATAGGGAATAAGTTTTTCTGTTGATGTTATGGCAACAGAACTTCGCCTATGATGGTAAGGCTAGGATACATGGGGTGCATATTTAATTAAGGAAAAACGTATCGTGGGACACGATCATTGGTATGATTGTTTAAATAACAATCATGATCGTGTCTAGTTCTATGATCGGTTGGTGGCCGATAATGGGAAATTGGTTGCAGCTGTTGAAACCTAATGGGCATGGGGGCAATGTTTGTTTACTACTTTGCGATCGCATATAGCATCACTTTGATTATGCTCGAAATGGTAACGTCTCATCGGTTGATGGGTCGAGTGTGTTTACATTAAATAACACTTGCATTCTCTTGTAGATAGCCCTCGATGGGCTGTGCTGTATGTTGTCGATCGAACGATCGACCGATGGATATGCCGATAAGGCAAGGGTGAACATGTCCTGCATGTATATGGAAAAATGCTTCTCAGCTATGCGTATTAACATGTTCGGGTGTTAATGTCGGTTACATGGTAAGAAAATCCAATTAGATTTCAGGACATGATGGTTGGATGCAAGCATGCCCCTGGCTGATAGTCTGTAGATGCCAATGCGACTGCCAAATAGCAAACGGCAATCATTCTAGGTGATTTTGCCACGGGTATGTTTTCAGGTAAGTATTGTTGCAGGGTAACTTGACTGCTCATCTGAAGGTAAGCTGCTTATGGTAGGTAATAGGATTGTAGGTAGAGAAAGAGCAGTTGGGTTAGGCCGATGGGTGCTTCTTCAGGCGTCTTAAAGAACCCCCACAGATTATCGCCCAGAACGGCGGTCTCATCCGCATATGCGAGTACTTGTGTGACCCCGTTCAGGGATGATCCGCCCATATTGTCGTCTTGTACCTTTCTGATGACATACTCGAGCACAAGGTTAAAAATACATGGTGAGAGTCCGTCCCGGATTTCAAATTGTTCTGAGAGGTGGTTTTGTATTCTAATTCGCCCTTTGTTTTCGTTCATGCAGATATGAATGAGGGCGGCATATTTTTTCGGGATTCCCAGCTCAACTACAATATGATAAAGTCTTTGCCTTGCGACTGAGTCGTAGGCTTTTTTGAAGTCCTCCATATTCCCACTTCTTTTCCAGCAGTTGTCTTATTATGAATTTTATTTGAATTTGACAATTATTTGTATTTAATGGGGACACAGATTGTATAAACATAACGTGAAATAAGAAAAACTTTTCCTGAAATGTCCAGAAATCAAGAGAGCTACCTTCTCGATTATTCGAATTGAGTTGACTAAGTGAAAACCTTTTCTTCTCGATTTAAACTTGACGACCAAAAGAAAGAGAAAGATAACTTTTTGACAAGTGCAAGAACGCAACACTGTAGAATCAAAAATTCTCTGGTAGCGAAAAATGCTACCGACACATTGTAGATTAGTGAAATGAAGGTGTGACTGATTCAGTTAGATCTTTTTTTTTTGATTTCAAGTAACCGATAATTTTTTAAAACGTCGCAATCCAAAGGGAATAATTGATGGTGTTATTCAAGCTATGTTCCGTTTAGAGAGTCATATCATTAACATTTATAAGCTAGGTATGAAGTTTTTTTTCTAGCAACTAAGTCAAAAATTAAGTAGAAAAAATACGGTTAAAAAAGAAAACATTTTAAAAATGTTGTAAATTGGAAGATAACTATTGTAATTTGTTGTTTTACTTTTACCTTAACCGTTACCCCAATTCTAGGTAATTCAGTTTGTAACCGTGCTAAGAATCGTTTTCCAAATGTCCAAAACAGGAAAAAGTAATGAGGAACTTTAATTAGTCTGCAGGGTTTGCTCTGCATAAAGTTAAGCAAAAAACAAAAAAGAAACCACACACTCGAGATGGTGTTGTATCCCATTAATTGGACCAGAAATCGAAGGAGAAATGATGGCCGGAAATGTGCAATAAAATTCTGTACCCAGTTCCCAGCTTTAGTCATCGCCTTCTACACATATTTTCACATTCGACTGCAGTGTCCAAAAGACTTGAATGAATCTTCCCATCCGCGTACCCATATAACTACGCCTGTTCTCCTGCGGCCGGGATGAATTATGCTTCTTGTAGCCGGCCGGGTTTATCTTATTTATTGGTCACTACGTGAAATACAGAAGCCGTTGGGCAGGTTCTGCTTTTTCTTCGTTTTCCTGTTGGAGTTTTCGTCTTGCATTGTTTTATTATTATTGTTGTTATTACGTGTTTCTTTTTTTTCTTTTTTTTTTTTGGATACAGACAACAACAAACGGGCGTGTATCCAATTTTAATTCAACAACTTCTTTTAATTGGGAGCAGCCATGACGTTCATTGAGGAAGGGGCGAAAAGTGACTTCATGAGAACACTTTTTATATGGACGCCACGAGAATACACGGATACTCCGAGCCTGCATTTGTATCTTTTGATTGGGATATAAATTGCTTCCGAGAGCAGGCAGACTGAGGACCAACCACCGTTGCGACGGGCAGCAACATAAAAACGAACATAAGGTCAACTACAAGGCCGTTCCTCTGATCTCACATATTATGTTTCGTGAAAGGAAATCTAAATTTGTATCTAAGAATTTGTCTTCACGTGTCCTGGCTTTCCTTTTTTTTTTTTTACTTCTACCGGCAAGATAAGGATGGAATGTGTGAGCAACTTTTAAGAATGAAACTGGTTGAGATTGTTGTGTAGAGGGACTGTCCAAAGATTTTAATGATGCAGCGCTTCATGTTCGGGAGAAGAAGATTCGTGCTCGGATATTTGCAATCCTTGGAATTCTTCGTCTGTTTTTATTTCGTCTTCCTGTTTGGAATGATTCAAGTTTGGATTCTTAAGAAGTCGTTGTCGCCTTTGTGGCAACTCTTAGTGGAACATCTGCCTAGAACTCGTCTTCCAAAGAAATAGCAATCGTGTTTTGAAGATATTTCCTTGGACGCTAATTTGATATTTCATTTTTGAAATAGATACAACGATATTTTTGTCTGTTTTTATATGCTGTCGGTGTTTTTTGACTGTTTCCATATCTTATGCAGCGGCGTTTTGTGCAGGTGCTTTAAAATTGCGAGGAATGTAATTAAAAGCTCTTTTGTTAACCAGAGGGATTTCTTTATTTGATATTGTCCTACAGTTTGACAAATTATAACCGACTTTTGACAAAAATGTTTTCTCCTATGCTGGTACAAATGTCATCTATTTTGATGCTGAGTTTGGATGCCATCTGTCAACGAATTCGTTGTTGGACATTAGTTTAAATCAAATGCTTTCTGCGATTTTTACTATAGAGCAAAGTGTTTGTCTGAAATTTTGTGTTGCAAACATAATTTCTCATTCGAAAAAGTCTCACACTCGTTCGAAAAATTTCTCACACTGGAAAAGTCGGAGAATGCTTGTAATATCAGGAAGGTGGCTCATCAGGGACAAGAGCATTTTGTTGATACAAAGCGTTCAAAGAGGCCCAAGAAGTAGATGAAAGTTAACCTCATCAGATACGCCCCTGCAACGGCAATGACTAAAGAGAACATCGATTCAATGAAGCAAATGGTGCTCCAAAATTTTGAATATAGTTTTAAAGATCTTTCACACGATTTATCCATAACTCACGAATCAGTTTGACACTTTGTAGTTAAGTTTTGTGGATGAGACACGTCCCAACACATAAGAACTTAATTCTCCTCAGATAGAGTGTGGGATTCCTCTATATCATATGGAGAACCATCCCACAATCCTAACCTAATTTCGACCGCTAACAGCGCGTCACATTATCCCTAATCCCACCGTTCGGCTATTTTACCTATAGAAGAGAGCATAGCTGAACTCATTATTCTATGCAGATAATGCAGAATTGAATTCAGCTATCTTTTGCCATACGGCAAGTCCATTTTTGCTAGCCCATGAGATTTCCATCGGAAATCATATCATGTCGGGTAGCAACAACAAGTCGAAGCAAATGACGCCGTCGCATCATAGCGAAACCGCTGGGGAATTTATCAAAATATCTAATTAGTTTTCATGATAAATTACCCTAGCCAATTTGGCGTCACTTCGGCTTTTCTCCAGACACTTCATTCGCTGGGGATCAATGCTCTCTTTTTGCAGGTGAATACCATCAACTTAATTTTCCTCTCTTTCACAATTCTGTCTTCGTACAGATCAATGTACTCTGAACTCACCATATTACCGAATTAGGTCAATGGGTTCCGCTCAGAACTACATTGATTCATGCACATACAACCAAATCCACCCCAAGTTAATCATACATTGTGTTTCTGTTCTCTCATTCTCCCGCTCTCTTCGATTATCAGTTTACCGATGTAACCTACCACACATCGACGGACGAGGCAATGAGAGAACAAAAGTATGTTCTCTTTTGGTTGTCGGGTGCAAACATTAAATCATGCAATTTTATCCCTTTTCGAGTCAGTCGTTTCACAAGATACCCAGGAGGAAGTCGTTACGCTAACCACCGCCGCGTGTGCATGCTTATGCACACGCTCGTCCGTGAAGTGTCCCTATATAACTAAATTAACTGTCGGAAATCGGAGACTTTCTAACGAAACAGAAGATGTGTAAAGTTATAGTGATTTAAATTGTATTTATATCGCGATAAAAATGTATCTTTAGCTGTTTTTCGTGGAACAGTCTAACGCACCTCGAGTGCGCAAGAACGTTCTACTTATCAAAATGTTAATTAAAAACTCAGCCGCGATGGCGCAACAAAATCAAATAAAGAAAAAAACATTTATACAACCAACCAATATCAGTGTGTTTTCTATTGTTCCTGTCTTCCTGGGTGGACTATCCTCATCGGAGCAACGTCGTTGGGAATATAAGGAATCCGTGTCGTACCAGGCACACCAACTTATACCCCCACAGCAGCATCGCAAAAGCGGGACTTTTTGTCCAAAAAGGCTGTGGATATGATCGAGCGAGCACTGAATTTTCCGGGCACACGCCTGTGATTTTTTCCTATATCTGAAACTCAAATTTTAGTTTATGGGACCCGTTTTGAGACGATTGAAGATAAGAGAACTGAAGGGGATGCTGGAATACGCCTATAAAAAATGTATGGCTGGTCCGGGCGTTGGAAAAATGCACCTCTTCAAAAATTGGGTCTATTTTGAAGGAGATAAAATAAATATTTATACTTAATTGACTTCTGTTGTTTTTATTGACTCAGTTCCAGTTACACATTAAATGAATGTTTAAACCTTTTGACTGAACACTATAAATTAAAGTCTCTTCTAATTTTAGTATTCGAAGGTAAGCACGTTAGAGGCCGCCAAATCGGTGACCCTGACGTGATTTTGGCCACCTGGGTAGCCAAAAATGGGTTCGAGGTCATGTTTGCTTTTCCCACTTGACGGTATTCCTCTTTGGGAAGCAATTTTAGCTGTGTGATTTGTAACCCATGATAACTCACTTCGATGTGATTAATGCTGTATAGCATTTGTCGGTGGAAGGATGTGTTGTATGAATTATCTGGCACAATGCAGTAACGGTGATGTGTTCTCCATAATGGTTTTATATTGGTGTTCCTATTGGAAAGATTTCCATGAGGGAAACCCAGTCGGTGCTGATTCAAAGAATATCGTAAAATCTGTTTTTGTTTGATGATTTTCGATTGTGTTCTTATAGCCTTGGATTTTGAAGGATGCCAGCATTTGGCAGCGCTGCGTACTTGGCCAATTTATTTACACAGCAAACAGATCGCCAAATATTTTTGGTTTACAAACCCATTGAAATCTTTAAATAGCCGTTCAAGAGGGGGACTCGAACAGATACGACACATCACACGAACACACAAACTACACTGAAGAACTTAGCAGGGAAAAAAATCGAGAAATAAATAAATCATCAGAGCCGTAAATAATGGCAATTAGCATAACAACTGCCTTAATAGCTGAGTTGGTAGGGAGGTTGTGTCTTGCATTTGATTGTGCAAACCTAGGTTCAACTGACGACTCTTGCTATTGTGCAGTTCGGCACAATTACTGAGTGGTATGTAGGGTTTCAAACCCCACCCGCCCAGGGAAATACCGCCCCATTAAGCTATAGGCTTCGTGAAACGGTTGAAAGATACCTTTGAGCATCTTTTGGAGCTTGGCTAATGGATCCCATCGAGAAAAAAAAATAGCTATAAATACCTAAATAGGTATCTGACTCAGCGCTATAGATTCGCGTTTCCTGGGAGAAGTAATATAAAAAAAAATCCTACAGTGTAAATAGTAGTCGAGAAAAATACTTTGTCGTCCTCCCGCGGTAGTTGCCTGATGAGATGGAACGTTGGTTTTATCTTTTGCTGTGATTTTAACTGATAGCAATGGTTCGAACCGCATTCTTCACTGTCGTCACAAAATGCTGCGTGGCAGATGTAAACGATATGGAGTTTGTGAAGGCATAACACGTTTTGTTGGGCGACAGATTTGGAGGCTTTTCGACCTTGTGTGAGAATTCATAGAGTTGTTATAACTAATGGTAAAATATATGATCGAATAGATGGCATTTTAACATGCTTCCGCTGCTGTGTACAAATATAACTCGGTATTTTCAGTACAAATTTGCACAGGTATTAAATTCTGTTTAACGATTAGCACTGCCTTGCCGAATTTAATGCTGTCATCTTCATTTGTGAATTCGTGTTTTGTAAGCAACGAACGTGAAATTGTAACATAAATGGGACACATCACAGGTCGACAGACAGACGGTCTTTCATCGTAGTACAAAACACCAAAAAATGCAGGAATGGATCACACGGCGAGGTAGAGTTTTTCGTATCCCTAAGTGTGACAACATAGGGGTGCTTTGGACAATACCTGTAGAGATTCAAATAAAAGACCGCCCGCATTCCCCGTCCTGCAAGCGATGTGAAAAAAAAAACGAAAAAGAAATCCTCACCGAAAGTTTCTGGTTAAGAGGACAAACACACTATGTTTGCATAGTAAAACAACGGAGTAGTGGATACTTCTGTAATAGGAATGCTAATGTTGCACTTCAACAGTGGATGCGAAATGAATGGTACAAGTCGGACAGGCGATGCTGAGGTTTAGTAGACTATAAGAATTAGGAAGATGGCGCAAGGCTAATAACCTTGCCCAGAAAAACAAATTATTATGGACAATTTATCAAGTCCCAGATAAGGGTCGGACACCGGTGGAGAGACTAGCTATATAAGGCCAAGACCGGATACCGGTTGTAGTGCCGATGATGATGATGATGAAGAATTGGGAAGAACACAAGCGAGAAAATACGCCGTCGAAAGACGATCAGTGGACGAACAAGAAGGAATGTGTTGCAAGCAAATAGGGCATGCATTTATTCCGTATGTCCCTCCGAAAAATTGAGTATGAAGTGAACCAATCATGGAAACGAACTCAAGCCACTTGTTTTTTTTTTTATGGTAACCATCACATGTAGTTAAAAAAAAAAGTGCCAAATCGCTGCTGTCTACCCGATTCCCCAAAAATTGCGATCTTTAGCACTAACTGATGACATCAATTCATAGCACTAACTTCTATTCTATTGAAGCTCTTGCACGGTAAAACTCTTGTGGTGAAGATATGCACTTAATCAAAACGATGAAAATAATTAGAACACTAGTCCTTTTAACAGTTGCTGCACAGCGACACCATTTTATTCTACATTCAGAAAAACAACAGGAAACAATTTTACATTTAATATAACTTAAACGCATATTTAGTCCGAAGATCATACTAGGCGACTACGTGGAAGTAGAGAACCCGACCGTCTCCTTCTTATCTCACAACTTCTAAATAGATTGTATTACTTCTCGAGTGATGGTCTCTACTCCCATAGGAACAGGGTCGACTCCTTGGATGTTGATTTTCGGTAGCTATTTACCGCTGTGATGGTATCTGCTAATAATTTGCCATTTTCGACGGTTTGCATATTCGTGTGTATCTGTTGAAAATCAGTGTCAGACCAGTTAAGAGCACGGACGCGGTTCCTCTTGTCCACAACATTTTAAATTGGGCCGAATCACAGTCGGAGGAGTCTTGCCGATGTGTTTTCTATTGTTGCGGTATTTCCCTACAACACAAATCCGTATCCGCATTGTACAATAAACTAACAAAACCACTCTGTTCTACACCTCATTTAAGAAGTGTGAAACAAATAATCCCTCGGGTAAAGAGTTTGAGCAATTCCCATTCATAGCAAGAAAAGAAAAGTTCTTGAAGGAAACACCATATGGTGCAAAAGGAAAACTCTTTAAGATCGCCGTTTGGATGATATCTGGATGATTGCACAGTCTCGTGAATTATGGGAACCGGTTGAACCAAAAAAGTTCATGAACTAGTTAAACTGATCTACGGTAAACAATACTGTCATAAACTGATCTACGTTTCGTCTAATGCGTTATTGAAACAAATACAAGCGCTTGGAGAATTATCAATAGGAACATATGTGACACTGATGCCACACGCAGTAACTATCACTCGACTTAATACCGTTGATATCTTTATATTGCTTGACAAAACTAAACAGTAAGTATTCAAATTGCTTTTAGCACCACTGCATGCACATCTCCCACGATGCCCTTTGTCCCATTTCGTTTTCCCGGTTTCGTTACCCATGACCTCGCTGCATGGGTAAACAATTTAATCTCCGCGACATCAACCGCACACTCACCAGGATCTACTGAGAGAGATCCTTTCCCTTTTTTCACAAAAAGATAAACTTCACTTTCTCTCGAGAAGAAAACTCAACCTAGCCGAGGGTCGACTCTGCACGAGTCAAGAGTCGAGTTTTATTCACCAGAGAGTGCGCACGGGAGTGCGCACGAAGAGGGAGTCAAGTGTAGTCGAGAAAGCGCGTTTGAATTATATGCAAGATTTGCATTCGCGGTCTGATACATATTTTGTTTTAATATACATTAACGTTACAATTTACTAAATAAGTAAGCCTAAAAATTTAATATTGCAACCTCCATTCGTTGGTATTAATTGTATAGCTTAAAAAGTGCGAAAGTAACAATGTTCGATAGTTTTTATGTGAAATGTTGATACTCTAACCAAAAATGCAGCAGCTAATTAAAAACATCCCCTTGGAATAATATATAGTGTTACCAAAATGATTGATCACCACGAATCCATAATCCGAAGGACCGCAATAAAAAAACGAATTTCAAGCAATATCTGTGTGTTTTATTTCTCATTTCGTGAAAGGTTTGCGGCGGAACACTGTGGTGTATTAGTGAACCCGTTCCCGTACCGGCACACAAACTAATATTACCCACAACCTCACTTCTCTCTCAACCCACTTTGACTTCATTCCATTGATCCGCAATCGAGTGAAAACAAAATACCCCAACTCAACGAGGGATTCACACCGGGCCCTAGTGGTAGAATGGTAGGTATCATTCTCCTTTAAAAATGTTCATCTATTCTCTCAGTTCCTCTTTCGATAATTTTCCACTTATGTCTCTCTCGGGGGGAATTCCCCAATATTTGGAAAACTTTCTATATCAGTCCCATACACAAAAAAGAGCCCAAATGCGCTGTCACGAACTATGGCCCTATTGCTAAGCTTTTCCATATATCCCCGGTTTTTGAAAGTTTCTGTACGAAAGGTTAAGCGTTCAAAGCAACTGCCCCATTTCTTCTAAACAACCTCGTCGAATTTACATCTTTCACGCTGACCGCCCTAGAGAGTGGCAAGAAGGTAGACATGGTCATAACCAACCTCAGCAAGGCTTTCGACAAAATTTCTCCTAAACTTATACTTATAATAATATCCACGTTTGGTTTTGAACTCTTTCTGGTAAAATGGATATCTTCCTACTTGGAAGATCGACTCTACAGGGTTTGTTTCAGATCCGCGACATCTAATCCCTTCCTGGCTACGTCCTGGGTCCCCCAAGTCAGTCACTTAGGACCCCTACATTTCATTCTAACTACAAACGACATCGATAGATCATCAAGTACTCCTGTGTGTCTGTCTATGTCGACGACATAAAATTCTATAAGGTTATTATGTCTCCATTTGATCCTGTATTTATTCAATCAGATCTCGACAGCTTCTGGGCTTGGTATTACAAAAACCCCTTAGAGCTTAATATCGCTAAATGTCAGTCTATAACCCTTTTCACGAAAACGCGTATCTTCTCCTCCCTGTCCCTACTCTCCTTGATAATCAAACCCCCACCAACGTACAATCGATCCGCGACCTTGGAAACGTTTGCAAAAAAGAACTTAATTTCCTTTCACATATTGACAAGATGGTTCTTAAGGCCAGTCCCACTGGGTTCGTAAAACGGTGGTCAAAAGAATTCTCCACCCCCATATTTCCCTCGCTCCCCTTGCATTTCATTTGTCCGTCCACTCCTCGAATATCCTAGTCAGGTATAGTCCCCTTATCAGCAGACACACTTTCCCAAAATCGGGAGCATTCAACATCGCTTCTTCCGTTTCGCCATACCGCCTATTGGTCCAACGAACATATCTCCCGAATGCTACCTAATATCAACTCCAAGTCATCCACCTTTGACTTCAACATTAACTTAAACCGGCTCCTCAACGTCTCTCTATAACTTATTTTCATCTCCCGTCCTATTCCTCACTATCGTAGTTAAGTTATTAATTAAGTTAGTTCACCAGATAGATCTAAGAATCTTTTGTAAGCTTGGTGCTAATAAATGGGGTGTAGCCCCGCTAAACTTAAAACTTAAAAACGAAACACGCCTGCCTTTAGATATCTATCTCTGAGGTTACTCCCAGCATACGTAGAATTACTGAATTCATTCAAATTACATTGATTAGCACAACCAATTATACCATTTCTGAAACATGTATATTTAAACAGTTAATACACAATAAATTAGAAAAAAGAAATAAATAAAAACAATAATAAAACTCGACTTAGCAATGTGTTTCATAAAATCCCAATCTTCGATTAAAGATTCTTTACGGAAAATGCTAAAAATAATTACACGTGATCATAAAAACTCTTAGTGGAACAATAGAAATATTGCGCCAACACCTGTTTTGTTACCGTCGTGTTTTCCGAAAGCTTGTGTTGAAGCTCATATGCGATTCATACTAAAAACAGTGGGTCATTTTAATTGGCCCGACTTCAATTGTCTAGCAAGGCGGTCGTTTTTGCTAATAATGACATATAAAAAGTACTCGAGAATATACGTCAGCAAAAACAGTTGTCACTTTTCATGTCGGTGAAAAGAAGAGTCGAATTTAAATGATCAACGAAGACGGTCAATTAATAATGCAATATAAAAAGTACCCACGATCGAACGTCAGCAAAAACGGTTGTCATTTTAATAAGTCAGATTTTAACTGTCAACGAACATCGTCATTTTTGTTTACAATAAAATATAAAATGTAGTCAAAATCAAACGTCAGCAAACGTGGTTGTAATTCTTAATAAGAAAACAGAGCTATTGCCCGAAGTCAAGCCTGTCTGTTACTGAGAGGCAATGAAGTGTCCCAAACTAAGGAGTGAGTGAACAGGGCCAACAAGGTAAATGCGTATACTGCGGCTGTACAGATCTTATGAACAATAATTAAACACTCAGAAACATTGCCATTAACATAAAAGCGTGTATACATATTTATAAGATAAAGAAGAATAAAAATGAATTAAATGTGTATTTTATTTAATAGACAATGTGCATGTAGTATGTTTGTTGCAAAATATTTATAAGTGTTATTTATTTATTTTTTTTTTTTTTGGTTTTGTTTTCAGTAGGAAAGCGGAAATCTTCAAAAAATACATTTGAATATTTCCCGTCTGAAATCACCAGCACATATTCCCGTTGATCTCCGTGGAACTTTTTATTTAGGTATTCCATCACGAGGGGTAGGGTTTATCTATTACTCCGCGCGTCACGATCCATTCGCTACATTATGACACATAGCATGCCATTGGTTATGGAGCACTATCAGAGTAATACATGTGCTGCTCCAATGTCATTCGCCCTCAAAAAAAATCAAAGAGAGTTTCGTCCCCTGAGAGCTATCGCTCGCCAACCGCATATTTAAAGTGTTTATAGGATATAATTTCGTACGGACCATGCATCTTTTAAGGTTAGAAGATATCGGGGTAACTGTTCGCTTCATATATCGCCCCAAGGTCACTCTGTGAGTACATGTTCCGTATTTTCTATTTTGCTTTCGCAGTTCAAGCGCTATGGGTGAATGACATGGTTATACTCGTATAGGTACTGTCGAAAACAGCTATGTCCTGATATCAGCTGCGTCGGCTGGTAGTGCATCCCGACATAATTTTTTTCACCTAAGGGTCTAAATTAGGTCTTATGATGTGGGTGCCGCCGCTCGGTAGAAACCTTGACGTGGTGCGGGGGCTTAAACTACAATGAATCACTCAGGCTATGCTGACGGAAGCATACGCTTCCAGTAGGGCCACCCATGTCAGACAGGCTAGCGAAGAGTAACACACAAAGATCTACCGCCCCTAATCTATGGTGTTACACGTCACCATGCCCATTGGATGGTTTGCAGCCAGGGGTATACCGGACATATTATAACGGCGCCTCTCTGACACCGGATCGAATCAGAGCAGTAAGCAAACCTTACCGTATCAAAGAGGGGCTGTGATATGGCGGACTATTTGAAACCCCAAGACTGTTTCCACGAAGTGAATTATCAATATACAAAAAACAATCTCATGAGAAACCTGGTAAGCATAGGCGTGATGAGGCGACACTACCATAAGGGAACAAATCATCAAGAAAACACCGAGTCGGCAAAAAGTAGACGTAGGGAAAAACGGAAAAAGCGGGATATACGCGTCGGCACGTGGAATGTTCGAACGTTACATAAATCAGGCGCGATAGAGACGGTCGTAGAGAACGCGAAACAATATAAAATGGACATCGTCGCGCTTCACGAACTCCGACTCCCACACCAAATAATCGAAACCAACGGGTTTACTCTGGCGTGTGGAGGTACCGATACACATAACCTCGAAACCGGCTTCATCTTAAGCAAGAAGATTACGCCCCATGTAAAAGATGTGAACTTTATTAATGACTGAATGTGTTAAAAATACAGGGCCCATGGTACAAATATGAACTTATAAACGTACATGCCACAACTGAATCTACGGACGGAGTAACGAAGGACACGGTCTACGAGACCCTAGAGGAAGTATTTGATGGGATCTCATCATTCGATGTTAAAATCCTCCTCGGGGACCTCAATCCGAAAATTGGAAAGGAAGATATCTTCCAACCAAATATAGGTCAAGAAAGCTTACACGACGTTTCAAATGATAATGGAATTCGAATTATTACGTTCCCAGCGTCAAAAGATCTGGTAGTGAAAAGTACGATGTTCAAGCACAAGCAAATCCATAAAGCCACATGGATATCACCCGACGGCGTAACGCGTAGCCAAATAGACCACTTCGTCATAGACAAAACACACTACTCGAATATGCTTGAACTACGATCATATAGAAAAGCAGATTGCGACTCCAATCACCTTCTAGTGATGGGCAAAATTAGCAGTCGGCTCGCAGCAAACCACATAGGCAGTCGCGGGAGACGAGCAAAACCGACATTGATAAACTAAAAAACCTGCGCAAAAGGGGTGAATATCAAGACGAACTAACGAATAGATTTAGCATCCTAGAGAATGGGAGCAGTGAGGAAGAGGAAGCCAATAGTATGGACTCTAAATGGACATCGATAAGAGAGACAATCAAACAAACAGCTCAAAAGGTATTAGGATTGAAGAAAACAATTAAGTCCAAACCTTACTTTGACGATGAGTGCAGGGCGTAGATCGAAGAACGTAAACGCCTCAGAGTGATCAACTTCGAAAGATATGACGAAGTCAACACAGAGATACGCGACAATTCGGAAAGAGACAACGAGACTTTTCAAACACAAAAAACACGAATGGGAGAAGACTCGGATCAAAAAAATCCTAGAAAATGCCAGAGTAAAGAACATCAGAGGTATGTATACCGGGATAAATTCAATTAGTAATGGCTGCCGAGGGAGAGCCAAAATAATCCGAAACACAAACGGCTGTCTGGTGACATAAAAAAACAATATCGTGACAAGGTGGAAGCAGTACTTTGAAAACCTGCTCAACGAGTGCACCCATCAACCACAAATAAACGCACCAGACGTAGGTATAGTCGAGCCTCAGATCCGAGAGCGCTCTTTCAACGAAGTTGTAGACGCAATAAATCGATTACAAAACAACAAGGCTCCTGGAGTCGAGTGCATACCGGCAGAGGTTGTGAGGCATGGAGGGGAGGCTCGCAAAATCCACCAGCGCATCAAAACAATATCGGATAAGGAAGTCACTCCGAAGAATGGAAAACGTCAATAGTCTTCCCCATTTTCAAAAAAGGCGACAAATCTGACTGCAAAAACTACAGAGGAATATCACTGCTCCCAACCACATAAAAAAACGACTAACAAATGTCATATTGTCGAGAATCACACCATACGCGGACGAAATACTGGGAGACTACCAATGCGGATTCCGTAGGAACCGGTCAACAAGCGACCAAATGTTCACAATAAGACAACTGCTGGAAAAGAAGTGGGAATGCGGAGAGACGGTTCACCAACCGTTCGTTGATTTCAAAAAAGCCTACGACTCAGTCGCAAGGCAAAGACTCTACCATATTGTAGTTGAGCTGGGAATCCCGAAAAAATATGCCGTCCTCATTCAAATTTGCATGAACGAAAACAAAGGGCGAGTTAGAATAGAAAACCACCTCTTTGAAATCCGAGACGGACAAAACCAGGGGGATGGTCTCTCACCATGTCTTTTTAAACTTGTGCTCGGGTATGTCATCAAAAAGGTACAAGACGACAACATGGCCGGATCATCCCTGAATGGGGTCACACAAGTGCTCCCATATGCGGATGTCGTCGCCGTTCTGGGCGATAATCTAGAGACTATAAGTGAAAACAGTGAAATCATCATGCAAGCGGCAGAAGAGGTGGGCCTAGAAATAAATGAAAACAAAACAAAGTACATGATTACGGCGAGAGGAGGTGGACCTCAGGGAAGACATAGAAACGTCAGAGGCAAGGTATTTGAAAAAGTTAAAGAATTTAAATATTTGGGAACAATACTGACGGCCAGTAACGAAATGTCGAAGGAAATTAACAAAAGACTGTATTCCAGCAACGCTGCTAACTAGCAACGCTGCTAACAGGCAGTAAACTGCTGAACTCCAAACTGCTGTCACGTAGCATAAAGCTCCGTGTTTATAGACGCATCATCATGCCGATTGCTCTATACGGATGCGAAACATGGGCTCTCACAGAACGGGACGAAAACAAATTCCGCATATTCGAGAATAGAGTTCTAAGGGGTAACTTTGGCAGTAAATATGACGAGGAGGCAGGACAATGGAGAACACGATACAACCACGAATTGGAAGAATTATACCGCAAACCTAAGTAATCAGGTCGCGAAGATTAAGATGGGCCGGACATGTGGCACGAATGGGCAACGATCGGACCATGCGTAGGATTCTTGACAGTAGACCAACGGGAAAGAGACCGCCAGGACGACCACAGCGGAAATGGGATGACAATGTAAGGTTTTACCTTGAGGAGATCAGATCGGATGGTCAAGCGTGGAAGCAGAGTACACAGGACAGGGGACAATGGCGGAGTCGAGTCGGTGAGGTCATGAACTTCCGGGTTCCTACAGGCCAATAAATAGTAGTAATAGTATGATGTGGGTCCGTCTTCCTTTTTTGGAGTTATCGCATCTTCGTTTTAATTCTCCGAGTGCTCTGTTTGCTTGTGACCCTCCTCTGCGACCAGTGGTCCTTTTGCAAAGTAACGATTTCTTTAGCTGTGATGTTAACTGGTTTCCTTCCAGCCATTACTTTTATGGTATCTTCGGATACCGTCCGAAAATTGTTACCCACTCTCAGTGAGGATAGCCTTTGTGGTGCGACCTGGGAATTTTAAACCCCTTTAAGGGGGGTTTTATATTTATCAATTCCCGGTAGTCTAAACAGGATACAAATTTAATCTACAACTAAGGAGGATACGAGGGTTGCCTCTTATGTTTCGGGATTTGGTAACCCTAGCGTTGCAATCCGGCAATTGACAGCTCTGTCGTAAAGTTGGACATTTTTGAGGTTATACGCACTCAGAACGTTTTGACATACGAGCGTTATTTGTGTTGTTTACAGTAACTTAAAAGATTCATCTCAGCCCAAAAATGGAATTAAATCGTCAACATTTTCGTGCGATTATTTTTTACAACTTTCGGCGTGGATTAACTCAGCCACAGTGCATGGATGAACTTAATTCAATTTTTGGCGATGAAGCTCCACCAAGGACCAGTGTTTATCGATGGTATGGTGAATTCAATCGTGGTCGTAGTTCACTCCAAGATGAATTTCGTGAAGGTCGTCCAAAATCAGTTGTTGTTCCGAAAACCATTGATGCTGTGCGCGAACTGATATTGGAAGATCGTCATGTGACCTATCGTGAGATTGAGACAACCTTAGGCGTTGGTGGGACCAGCATACATTCAATATTGCATAAACATTTGACTGTCAAAAAAATTTGTTCGCGTTGGGTCCCACACAATTTGTCAATCGCCCAAAAAAAGGCTCGTGTCAATTGGTCGAAACAAATGCTCAATAAATACGGTCGCGGTACTTCGAAACACGTCTACTACATCGTGACAGGTGATGAATCGTGGATTTACGCGTATGACCCCGAAAGTAAACAGCAGTCGACTGTCTGGGTGTTTCAAGATGAGCCAAATCCAACAAAAGTTGTTCGCGCACGAAGCACTTCCAAGCAAACGGTCGCCTGTTTTTTCGGAAAAACTGGACATGTCGCAACCGTACCACTAGAACAACGCAGAACAGTCAATTCTGAGTGGTACACAACCATTTGTTTGCCAGTTGTCTTCCAAGAAATCAGGAAAACCAACCGCCGAAGACGGATCACTCTTCACCACGACAATGCGAGCTCTCACACATCGGCTGCGACAACTGCATTTTTGAGCACCCAAAACATCGTGTTGATGGGTCATCCGCCGTATAGTCCTGACTTGGCACCGAATGACTTCTTTTTATTCCCGTACGTAAAAAACAAACTGAGAGGTCAACGTTTTTCGACACCTGAAGAAACGGTTGCTGCATTCAGAATGCATGTGTTGGAGATACCTCAATCAGACTGGCAAAAGTGCTTCGACAATTGGTTCAAACGCATGCAAAAGTGTATAGATCTTCATGGGGAATATTTTGAAAAACAATAAAGTGAGTTTCGATGATCAATATTTGTTTTTGTTCTGTAATCCCGAAATATAAAAGGCAACCCTCGTACAAATTTAACAGCACCAAGCAATCCATGTTTTGTGGTTACGAGTTATGATGTTATTTTAATAAAATTAAAAATACAACATAAAGTGGTGGACGAAAACATGACCACTACGAACAGTTTCTTCAGGAATCGCTTTGCAAATGTTCATTTTAATTGGTGTGGTAACACGATTTTTTTATTTTCGAGTTATAAATTTCCGTATACGAGTCCAATATACGACAATGCCCTTTCGTAATCAAATAACCCTCTCAGTGGTTCTCGCAGAGCAATGGTTCCGCGTCGCATTCTCAACATTCCATAATGTTCATGCCCTTACAGATTCCCTACCGTCCGCAATCTGGCTCCTTGGACTCAGTGGCCATTCGACGACAGCACAAATCCACAACGCCACACAATCAACAAGCAGACGCTCTCTACTGTGTGAATGTACGAATGTATATCGGAATCGTGCTATAATATGGCAGCTACAGAAATTCCAATCCTCTTACACTCTTATGTGGAATGTGGATTACAAAGGTAACAGAGAAAAGAAACTTATTTGCTCTGCACGCCAATGGCCTGGATAAAACGAAATTCCAATCCTAGTACTCCTTGCATTTGTACGATTAAAATTCCGAAGTTAATTCGCTTATACCCGCAGAGCCCTGAAGAGCTAGCCGCCTCTCCATCAGAATACCCCCTTAAGCAAGAAGTGGGAGGCGTTTGCTTTGCTTTTCTCCTTCATTTGATTTCCTCACCGCACTTCGCATTGATGTACCCAGAAATATTCACGTACATCGTTCGCGAAAGGCGGTCTTTGGTCGAAATAAGTACAAGACGACCTCGAGGCTACTCGCGGAATACCACGAAATACCACACGTCTGAAAAAGTAAATAAATTATGGCGAACCCCACGCACAAGAAATTTATGGTATTTCGAGGTAACGTCAATCTAATCCAGAATCCATCGATTTGGTTTGGAATGAGGGGAACACATTTATATTGCTTCCTGCCGGCAGCAGGACAAATGCCACAATTCTCTGGTGAGTAATCAGAAGATGAATGCTGGTTTTCGGACACAGAATTTCAACAGGTGATGCAATGGTCTTGCGACTCGGACTTTTGACTACCTTGAGAGTAATTAAATTTATGCTACAATAAAGAAGTTAGTTCTAGTGGTGATTCATTTCACAAGCAAGAGTTTATGATTTCGTTTCCACAATTTAGCACAAAGACGAGATCATGTGCGGAACAAGAAATTAAAGGCCGATAGAATTCTTTAGTCTGAAGTAATGTTGGTTTTGGTATGCTTCTTTAATGACCAGAAAAGTACACAGAAAACGATAAATTTGTTTCGACAGTTGCTTCGTCGGTTGGAGAAATACGATATCTTCCGGAAAAATGGAGTAGGAATATCAGATAGGAAAGCTTATATTTGCTATACGCTGAAATTGCAGCCCGCATATGCTTACATATTGGGTCCGTGCCAACAGTGATTGGAATCATTTAACATGAATGTTGGTTAATTTATGGTTTATCAACTCACCATATTATTTATAGGTAAACCTGTGTTAGTATATAATAAATTGAGATGTGTAAAAGAAGAAACATATTCAGATACCACAACAGGGGACTTAAAACGGCAAATACCTAGCCAAGATGCCAGTAAGACGAAAAATATGCCTTTGGTATTCTTTACTACTGTTACGTACTAGAAACACCCACTCGAACATTCGTACCGGGTCAAGCCCATTAAATTTCGGATCACATAATGTGAATTCCCTTCCGATTGATTAATATTAAATTTATCAACCCACTAATAAAGAATTCTTCAGCGGCATCGCTTAAGAATAAAACCGTAGATTCTGGACGTACATCTGAGAACAAAACTCGATGATGGCACCGTTTCATTTAATCCTATCTTAGGAAACATGTCCTAAACGGAACAAGGACGACCTCTGTGAATAAATTTGCTGGACAACAAAGCCATCAAGATTTTTGGGACCGTTGTCTAGTAAAATATAATAAATAAGGACCCATGGTAATTACCAAGCCTAAACATTAATGGAATTCCAAACTAATGTTTTAGGATTTGATGCCAATTGTCGATCGAAAGTAAATTACCGAGGGATCAAGCAAAAGATACGCTGGCTCACAAAAGAGATCCGAATATAAAGGATTTTATGTGAGATAAAAAAAAGGAAATAACACATTTTCTTGCAAAAACCCGAAAAAAGTTTCCTTCGATCCAATGATCGAATAGAATGAGTTGAGGAGATGAGTGTTAGTCATTGACCGAGACGGTCGAAGTTGAAACGTGTTGTGCTGTGTTGTAATACATATAAATTGTGGCATTTTGAAATATGTTCTTTCACTCAGAGAGCGCTGATTTTACATTTACAAACAAGTAATATTTCCAATATATGTCATGAGAATACATTCATATATATGTATATATATGTATATATATGTATATATATGTATATATATGTATATATATATATATATAATATATATATATATATATTTTTTTTTTAAATAACATCCTTTATTGGATATGAATAGTACAATCTTAACAATTTAATTTAATACTAGGTTTAAATTGTAATTAATTTAGTTTAATTAAGTAAAACGTGTAGGGGTTTACTGGACCAGTGTTCAGGTCCCAACTCGATTTTAGTATGTTAGATTTTCCATAAGCTAATGCCCCGCCTTAAGTGTCATTGACACAGATCTCAATCGATGTAGCTAGCGAAATTGGAGGCCGGTAACTAGTAATAACTAATAACCTTGCCCAGAAAAACAAATTATTATGGAAAATTTAACAAGCCTCATACTTGTTAAATAAGGCCAAGACCGGATCCCGGTTGTAGTGCCGATGATGATGATGATGATGATATATTTTTTTTTTTAAATAACATCCTTTATTGGATATGAATAGTACAATCTTAACAATTTAATTTAATACTAGGTTTAAATTGTACTTAATTTAGTTTAATTAAGTAAAACGTGTAGGGGTTTACTGGACCAGTGTTCAGCTCCCAACTCGAGATTTTAACATATTAATTCATGAGGTTTCGTCCGTTTTAGCCGTCTCGATTCGTGGGTAATATCCAAGAGCTGAATAGCTTCTACGTTGGTATGATTATGTAGGCGTCTTTCGTGTTTAACAGCATATTCTTGGATAGCTTCATAAATCCATTTGACCTCTAGGTCATCATGAATTTCCTGACTGTAGTTTTCTTTGGATGCTGTGCTTTTAGTTTTTTTTGATACACTGAGCATCCCTTGTAACTAGCTGTGTGGCCATTCTCGTGGCAAATCGCACATGTTGCTATGCTGTTGCGTTGTTTGGTATTCTGTTGTCTAAATCAACAACAGGGACTCCATTGCCATGTTTCATTGTTGTGGGCCATATATTTTTTATAATAACCCTATTAGCCCCGGACAGTCTGTGGCGTTCCTAACAGATACACACACAATACACAAGCAAATAGGGAAGAACACCGAACGAAAATCGAATAAGTAAATGCATCAGAGCCGTATACCATAGCGATAACATAACAATTCCACATCAGTTGAGTGTACTTGAGTTTAGAAATCGAATTCGTGCACACGGCCAGTAGCCTGATGTGTTACGCATTGGTTCAATTTTTGGTGATTCTAACTGTCATAGCGTCAGCTCGAGTTACACGTTCTTCACTATCATCCCAAACGCTAGAATTGGTGACCCACCGACGTGATCTGTACGCACAGCACACACCCATAGTAAATAGAACTTCACGACACGATCACGACTTCCGCATAGAGCACCGGCACACCCGCCTGCTCCGACGTTCGCTCCGTCGTTCGCAGGCGGACCCAATCGTAACAAAGTTACTGAGGAGGGAGTAGCATGGCGTTCCTAACAGATATACACACAATACAAGAGCAAATAGTGAAGAACACCGAACAAAAATCGAATAAGTAAATGCATCAGAGCCGTATACCATAGCGATAACATAACAATTTCACATCAGTTGACTGTACTTGAGTTTAGAAATCGAATTCTTACACACGGCCAGTAGCCTGATGTGTTACGCATTGGTTCAATTTTTGGTAATTCTAACTGTCATAGCGTCAATTCGAATCACACGTTCTTCACTAACATCCTAAACGCATCAAAGTCATTGTCTCTGAACCGCTTAAACCATCTTTTGCATGTTGCTTCCGATAGAGCATGATCACCATAAGCCTCGACAAGCATTCAGTGCGACTCTGCAGCACTTTTCTTCAAATGAAAACAAAACATTAATGCTTTCCGCAAATCATCATTTCCTGGTACAAGATTCGACATTTTTAACAAGATTTTAAAAAAATGATGTTTGTACAATGACTTGATGCATACTAAATATGTTTGACAGATGTCATAGCAACCAAATAAAAAAAATATAAGCGCTAGTTCACAACAAACGTTCCCTATCGATACATTTGTATCTTGACGCTCACTTCACACCGGTACACCTGGTATAAACGTCAGAGGCAAGATATTCGAAAAAGTTAAAGAATTTAAATATCTGGGAACGACACTGATGGCCAGTAATGAAATGTCGAAGGAAATTAACAAAATACTGCATTTCGGCAAGGCTAGTTGGCACACAGTTAGTAAACTGCTGAAATCCAAACTGCTGTCACTTATCATAAAGCTCCGTGTCTATAGAACCATAATCATGTCGACTTTTCTATACGGATGCGAAACATGGACTCTCACAAAACGGGAAGAAAACAAATTCCCCGTATTCGATAATAAAGTTCTAAGGGATATCTTTGGCGGTAAATAAGACGAGGAGGCAGGACAATGGAGGAAACTGCACAACCACGAATTGGAAGAGCTATACCGCAAACCTATAATAGTGAGAGTAATCAAGTCGCGAAGATTAAGATGGGCCGGACACGTGGCGCGAATGGGCAACGATACGACCGTGCGTAGAATTCTTGACGGTAGACCAACGGGAAAGAGACCGGTACGACGGCCGCGACGGAGATGGGAGGACAATGTAAGGTTTGACCTTGAGGAGATCGGATCGGCTGGTCAATCGTGGAAGGAGGGTGCACAGGACAGGGAACGACGGCGGAGTCGAGTCGGTGAGGTCATGAACTTCCGGGTTCCTACAGGCCAATAAATAGTAATAAATAAAATAGAATCTTTAGTTGAAATTGCGAACGCATAGTTACAATGCAGTGAATTTATTACCAATCTTTTTCAGTGATTGAGATATTAATAAATTAATTTAAAAAACATTACCAAATAAATGCCAAACTACCGCATCGGTCGTCATACTATTCGGAAATTTCCAAACAATTACCATCTGCTGCGATCACGGTTTTGTATTACAAAAGAAATGGCATGTGCCTGCAGCTAAAGAAAAAGAAATAAGAATTAGATTCACCGAGATAGCGTACAAAAAAGGCATAACTGTCTGTGGTGTATACAACGATCAGATAAGATCAAAACTATCTTACTCAGTAGACCGATTTAATGACAATTTTTTTTGTGAAGAGTTTTAATTAAAAGATTGTTTTACCGAATAATGTTCCCTATTAATTTCCTTATTCAAAACCTCCATAATAGGATCTTCTTTCTTCTTAAGAAGAAAAAAAAAACGAGAGAAGAAATTAATGATCCGATTAATGATTTCACTGCCACGAATTGGTTCCGTTTTGACCTAGTCATCTGCCGTTGACTAATTAAAACCAAAAACAATACAAGGGCGCTATTATTAAGAGACACACTGTCTTCTAATCAAAATGGCGCCACATTTCCGCTTCATCAATACTTTTTGATTCAGTTTTTTGTAGAACAATATCAGTTAATTACACCAATTTCTTGATAAATTAACCCATTTATATTATAAATGTTTACTTGGTATGTGAATTGAAATACCATTAAAGCATTTAGAGAATCTCTCACGATCGTCAAATCTATAACAACGACACAATATGTTTTTTTACTAATTAAAATCGCAAAACTAGAAACACATTTGTAGAAGTAAAACAGCGACAAATAAAAATCATAAAAAAAAGAAGTGCAATTATACACAACAAAAAATCATTTAATTATTTAAATTTCGAGCGGTGGCGGTTAGATGGAGCAACACCACTTGCCTTCTTTGTGGTTTTGCAATGTGGCGGACCACAGGGAATTGTTGCTGCTGTTTTGAATCGACTAGAAAATTCGAGGTAATTAAATTCGTTTTTGAATTTGTAATTCCGTTGAATTCAAACTTGCGCCTTCGACATTTATTAACGGCATGCACCGCTAAGCAGTAGTTGAGCTATTAATAGCACAGCTTTTTTTTTTTTTTTTTGGATGCAGTTGGCTTTTTCGATTTTCAAAGTTTTACGAGGTGAATAAAATTTAGATACGCTGCAAAGGTAACCTGATAAGCTGTCGGGAAATCTAAGCGTGCTGGAGAAAATGCAAAGCAATAAGATATGATAGATTTCTTGTAATCTAAAAATCAATTAGACAGTAAAAAAACGCATAAACAAGATTTGGAGGCTGGATGCCGTATCATAAATTGTCTTAACCGGATCAGACATCTCTAATACAGTCGGATAATTTGTCTGTCCCGTTGATGAGAAAACTTAGCATTCAATTTTTTTTTTTTATTTGAATGGTGAGTTTACTGGCTGTTGGGCAGCTCTCATAGCCTTAGAGGTCTCTCGTAAAAGACATTCAACGTAGCAACTATAACGCAGTCAAGCCCAATCACCAGTCACTTCCGTATTGCTGAAATCAAGATCAATATGACGTAAAATGATAATACATTAGTTCGGTAGTTTGGTCAAATATTTTTTTCAATCTTGAATGTGACGTAAGCAGTTGTTTGACAATTATACATAACATGTTATTCGACACATAAAAGGGAAAAGACTGGCAAAGGAGCTACCAATGCATATAGGTCTTAAGGGGGTATCCTGGTTTAGCGGCTTCAAAAATCGATTTTCTTTTTATCTTAATCGATAGTATACCACTTGCAGAATATGCGCTTAAAGCCCCAAGTATGAATTTGTCTTTTAGCGGGTCAAAATGAGCTCGAAAAGTACGCATACCCCGACACAGTAAAATTCAAGAGGGAGCCGGGCAACGGATTTTACTAGCATTCTCAGTCAGCTGGTGTTTGTAAGGGCATTGTATATATTCAACATATAGTATATACACTTACCAAACGTGTTTTCAAGTCAGCTGTAATGGCTTTCTAGCTATAATTCGATTACCGACACCGAGCGTGGTTGGTCAGTTGTTAGCCCCACCGCTCGTGTTTTTTCATCTACAGCATTGAATTTTATCTGATGATCTGACAATCTGATAAAGAAACTGACTAAATATTACGGCTTGGCCATAATTAGAAATCCTGATTCAGTTCAGAATATGCAGCGCGAAATAATGGCTACGTATCATCATTACACATCCACAGATAAACATCCGAAGCACGAAAAGTGCCCTGCTGGAGAAAATAGTTGGTGTAAATATCGCCGCGCTGAAAGCCTCGGACAAGAACATACTCATCCAGAGCCTATACACCAGGATGTGGCAAAATATATATCTATGAAGATTTCTCCAAGAAAGAGCTGCTTGAAAAATGTTTGGAAGGGTATACATAGAATGCTATTGAGAGTTTCAACTCCACCATTTGGCGACTTGCACCGACGCAATTTTTAGTGAAGGGGACATGTATGTACTAAAGTTGATGTACGGCTTACAAATAGTTATTGATACTAGATGGAGAGATTTTACCGATGAATTCAACAGTGGGCGTGCAGCTTCTCAAAATCGTCGCGGTCCTATCTCTACTTGAGAAATGCAAAAGCAACAAAAACGCAAGCTGCTGGAGGAAAATGGATTGTATGAGGAAGCTGAAGAGATTTTCTATGGTCCAAGAATAGCAGATTGACAAACGACGTAAAGTTATAATAATTATCTTCCATCTAGCTTTTTCCCCGTTCGGAAACTTTCAATACATTTTTCTCAAAACCTTGTTTTTGGAACGTGTGTTCAAGATAACTCATAATTTTAGAGATGAATTTATATGATATTAAAAAAAAAAGAAAGGTTAGTTAATTTGCCACTTGATGAATATATTTTTAGAAGTTAAAGTTTTGTTCATAAAAACTTATAAACAAAAATAAGATGAAAATGTTCGCAAAAAAAAATCTCCTTTTACATGCACGTTCTTTTATAAAAAAAATTTTTTTAAATACCTTACATACTCATCAACTGAGTACAGTCATAAACTAAACAAAACCATTTTTTCTTTTTTTTACGCATCATCCAACGAGGCTCTAAAAAAGATTTTTTTTTCCCGGGGTGAGTTCGTTTACTAATAACTTGCATGTTTAAGCTTAAAATCTAATGAAAAAAATCAATTTACACATTAAATGCTCAAATTTGCAAATATATATATTAGATACTTTTTTTCTAAAACAATCGACAAGATCGGTTTGTTTTATGCCCTTCTACACCAGGATACGCCCTGTAGTGATCTTAAATCAGTACTCTCATCTAATGCCCATTACTATTATTACGGTTTTTAAGAAATCAAGTGTTGCCATTTGCAAAAATATATGCCCCACCCAATTCCAAAAAACCATTTTTGAATATTTGAAACATGAATAGAAATAAAACCACAAATGTTATTTTGTTGATGATTTATTTAACGTAATAAACGTATTGAAATTTTTTTTTTAAATGACCGTCGAGATGTGCCCCGCCTCTCCGTTGGCACTCCTGCAATCGACTACGCAAACTTTGGCAAACTCGCTGACGCACGCTGCGAGATATCGCGGTTATCTCCTCCCAAATGTTCTCATCGCTTCTTCTTGAACGTGGCCGCTTTGTTTGCTTAATATTCGTTGTCGATGCCGTTTGCTCGAACTTCTTGTTCCAAGCTTTGATTAAATTAACACTTGGACACTCTCTTCCACGGTGTAATCCGTATTCAATTCTAAATAGGCGTCATACAGTAACGCGTCGTTGTCTTTGTAAAATTGTTGTACACAAAAGCAGGCTGCTGTCCCGTGAAGCGCTCCATCGTGACTAAAATTGCATTAACCGACGCACAATTCCCCAACACTCGCGCGTCCCTCCCTCTAACGGTTTTAAAAAAAATCAAGTGTTGCCATTTGCAAAAATGTGTGGCCCACCCTATACCAAAAACCCAATCATCCATCTATAATTCAATTCCTAATAATTCTCACCCAAAGCAGTTTTCCTCAAAGGTTTCGGCATAGTACGAAACTTATGTTCATACTACGCGCTAAACAATTCCCTGGAATGATGACATCATGAAATGCGTATCTTCAAGTGCATTTCATGACTGTGCCTTCCGGGAAGTTGCTCAACGACATTCTCATACAATCCTCCCATTGAATCATATGCGCGAACAATTAAACCAAAAGTTCATTTGCCGCACATTGATTCAATTCGCAATAACCTTAACATCGCAAAATGCCTAATTCCAAAAGCATATCATGATTTTACCTTCCAGGAATTTGTTCAAACAAATTCCCTCATCCTTCTTGGAACCCCATTTCAATTGAGGCAAACACAAAATCTTGCTTGTGCTTCTTGGAATTTCTATATACTCTTTTTAACAAATCTCTGTATTATATATGCAGAGTATAACAGTGCGGCGCATTTTGGATTCGGGGTCAGGCTTCTCTCTTCCCACTAACAGGAACCTAACGACGGTTGAGGTAAATAACGCTGCAGCTCGACTTGACGAGATTCCAGTTGAAACTTCGGAGACTCATGTCCCGAGGTACCAACTTGAAAAGACATCAGATTCCTCAACACGACTTCACTTTTCGTCTCATCCGGGAGCGTAAAAAGCTCTGCAGAATGAGATATCGTCACCGTTTTACGCCAAGGGAACCATTGTTGCTCATCCAATATTCATGATATTGGTACACTGATAAAGCAAAGTATTCAAAACAATCGTACCCGACCATTGGAAGACAAACTGAAGGGTATTCAGATGAACCAAAACGTTTATAAAAATGTTAAAACGATATGTGGCACGTCTCGTATCACTGGGACAATCATACACAACGGTGTTATTGTTAATAACGACACCAATAAAGCAAACATCATCTGAGAGACCTTTGAAAGTAATCACAGGCTTACTCTCCAGGATGGCGACTCGGATACTAATACGATCATTACTTCAGAGGTCCACAATAAATTAAACAATTCTAACGAACCAATTGTTGTCTTTAACTCAGCTAATAGTGCATACTTCGACGACACACGTGATAATAGACACGGTTTCGTTACACTAAATACCCTTACAGAACCTAGTTAAATTTCGAAACCCCAAGAACTCACCCGGTATCGACAAGATGTCGTGCCACTCGTTGTGAAGGCTCACTGCTTTATTCTTTATAAAGTTCCTCCATTCTGTGCAACCATGCCTACAACATGGGGTACTTTCCCCAAGCTTGGAAGCATGCTGTTGTTTGTCCAATACCAAAAATTGGGAAACCAACTTATTACCCATCAAGCTTCCGTCCCATTTCGCTACCCCACTTGCATCAGCAAAATATATGAAAAATTCATACACGTGAAGCCAAATAACTTTATTAGTGCTAAGAACCGAATGCCTGATTTCCAGATTCGATTTAGAAGAGCGCACAGCACTACTATGGCTCTCAACTTACTTCAAAACCACATCTTTGTGAATCCACCATTGCGGTAAGCCTGGACATTGAAAAAGTTTTGACAAGACGTGGATCGAACGTCTCGTTTTTAAATTATTGAATACCGGCCTCAGTAGAACGACGTGTAGTATCATCTACCTGTTCGTTCTAAACAGAACCTTCCAAGTTCGAGAGAATGGAAAGCTTTCCCGAACTTTCAACGCCGCTGGAGGCGTACCACAGGGCACCATTCTAGGACTCATCTTATTTATTATCTACACCTTAGATATTCTTCGCCCTGTGGAGGGGAGAGTAAACCAGATATGCTATGCGGATGACGTTCTAGTGTACATGTCATCTAAAAGCCATAAATTCGCAACAAATCGACTCAACCGCCACCTGGATGAACTGTATCTGTATTACAGTTGATGGAAAATTCGACTTAACACATCCAAAGCAGTAGCTATAATTCTGAGTAGTAAACACTCCCAACCTACTTTTCGATATTCACAGAATATTCGAATACAAGTGGCGCAAGACTAATGACCTTGCCCGGAAAAAACAAATCATTATGGAAAATTTAACAAGTCTCAGGACTTGCTAAATAAGGCCAAGACCGGTTCCCGGTTGTAGTGCCGTTGATGATGATTCGAATACAAGTAGAAAGTACTACGATTACACCACAGGACAGGAAGAAATATCTTGGGGTCATTTATACCCCAAAAATGAATTTCATCATACATGTCCCACATGACCCACATTCTTCCAAGGGACATCGGTCGGTCTAAGCAATTGAAGTGGAGCAACAAAGTTGACGCCAGAGTTAAGCTTCCCTGCTATAAGCAGCTAATCCGATCTGGAATAGCTTACGCCTTTCCGATATGATCCTGTATATCATCTGCCCAAATGGAAAGATTTCGAATTTTCGGATGGAAGCTCCTTAGAAGATACGCCAATCACTCTAGAAGGCCCGACGGTCGCCATTACCAGAACTCTCATCTATACGAAGGCTACTCCATTATCCCTAACGACTAGTCCTCGCTACAATTACCATACAAGTACCTCGAAACTATTCAGTACAGCGAGTATCCCTGCAATCCTTCTCAAAAAATGCTCATCCATTCTGTCTGCTCCCCTCTCACTGATCTTCAATCGCTCACTCTCTTAAGGCGCATCCCCAACATTTGGAAAACCTGCTTCATCACCCCCATCCACAAGAAGGATCCAAAAACTATGTCGCGAACTAGCGCCCATCGCCAAACCCAATATTCTAGAAAACATTCTATCATCATCATCATCATCGGCACTACAACCGGGATCCGGTCTGGGCCTTATTTAACAAGTCTGAGGCTTGTTACATTTTCCGTAATAATTTGTTTTTACGGGCAAGGTTATTGGCCTTGGGCCACAGAAATCATTCTATACCCATCTCTTAGTTTTCGTTGCAAATCTTTTATTTCATCAAGGCAACATGGTTTTCTCAGTGGCCAATCAACTACAACCGACCTCGTTGAATTCACTTCCTTTACACTGTCAGCACTCGAGCACGGTAACGAGGCGATATGGTCTCGACCGACCACAGTAGAGCATTCGACAAAATCGCCCATAATCTAATCCTCTTCAAATTATGCGGCCTCGGCTTCGAACCTGGATTGCTGGAATGGATTTCTTCCTATCTAAAAGATAGACTTTATTCCGTTTGGTTTGGGTCCATGATATCCAACCCCTTCTTTTCCGCCTCTGGGTTCCCTCAAGGTAGCCACCTGGGCCCTTTTTAATTTATACTTGCCTCTAATGACATTGATAAGGTCATTAAAAATTCCAGCTTGTAGCTCTACGCTGATGTTACCAAGATATACAAGATCATCGAGTCACCTCTTGATTCTGCACGGCTACAATCAGACCTTGACAGCTTCTCGAGGTAAACTCCGTCCCACCCCGCAATGGAATGTCTAAAAGAAAGTTCCGCGGGGATCAACGGGAATATGAGCCTGGCGGGAGGTGGTTTTAGTCGGTAAAAACCCGGCATGCCTCAGGATCGGTCTAGACGTACCTTTTGAAGATTTCCACCTTCCTACCGAAACCAAAAAACAAAAAAAAAGTGTCTCGACTTGGTGTGACATAAATTGACATCGCCAAATGCCAACTTATAAGCTTTTCCCGCAAGCGTATTCACTCATCCTCACGTTTCTATTCCATCCATAATCAATCCCTGACCATTGTCCAATCTATTCGAGATCTTGGGATCCTTTGCGACAGGCAGCTTAACTTCCTCTCTCACGTTTCTATTCCATTCATAATCAATCCCTCACCATTGTCCAATCTATTCGAGATCTTGGGATCCTTTGCGACAGGCAGCTTAACTTCCTCTCTCACATTAATGAGATGATCCGGAAAACCTATTCTGCCCTCGGATTCGTGAAACGGTGGTCTAAAGAATTCTCGGACCCTTACGTTAGTGGATCCCTTTACCTTATCTTCGTCTGTCCTCTGCTTGAATATGTTAGCCAGATATGGTCTCCTTACCACAGGACCCATATTCACAGAGTCGAAAGTATTCAACGTCGCTGCCTTCGTTTCCCTCTTCGAGGGCTAGGATGGGAAAACCCCTTAATCCTTCCCCCGTATATTAACCGTCTCAAATGAATCAACCTCAGAACGCTTGAGGAGCGCAGGGTCGTGGCTGACATAGTGTTCGTTCATCGAGTCCTCTCCGACTCGGTCTACTGCGTCTAGCTCTTTAACTTAATTCGTCTGAACACAAACCCTCGAAATACGCGTAATTCCCGCCTTCTCCACATTCCCCTCTCCCCTGACCTCTTGTGGACTCAACGAACCCCTTTCGTGGATGCTGAGAAATGTCAACTCCAATTCCATCTTGTTCGACTTCGACCTCTCTACCCATAGTCTCAAGCACCGCCTCATAAACCATTCTCACCACCCATCTTAAGCGGCGATTCTACACTTTACTATAACCCGCCCCCACCTATCGCCCCCTATCCCTGCCGTCTTAATTTGTCCTGGTTACCTTAGGTTAAGTCTAGTTAAGATAATTCTTAAGGTTTGTAATTTTTTTTTTTAATTATACTTCTCTCGGGAGAGACGAACCTATAGCGACGAGCGGCTGCCCCAAGATGCCCCCAAATTACTGTTGCAGTTCTTTTTACACAGAGGCAAGTTGTAACGCTCCGGAAACACTCGCGCGGGGCAGGAATTCCACAGCTTCCCCGCTCTGTAACGGAAGGAATTCTGATGCAGGGATGTTCCGTCGGGAGATAAACCGCAAACTGGTGCGATCTGTCGGATTGTCTCCAATGCCACGAATCTCAGAAGAACAGTACCCGTGATAATATCTGTAAAACAGACAGAGATCGGCTACGCGCTTTCAATGTGATAGCGACTGAAGTCCAGACGTCAGCGCCGAGTCTCCGATCAGGCGGATCGCTCGTCTCTGTATGCTCTCAAGTGCATTGTCAGTTAGCTGCTGAAATCCAAACTGCTATCACGTAACATAAAGCTCCGTGTCTATAGAACCATAATCATGCCGATTGTTCTATACGGATGCGAAACATGGAGTGTCACAAAACGGGAAGAAAACAAATTCCGCGTATTCGAGAATAAAGTTTTGAGGGGTATCTTTGGCTGTAAATAAGACGAGGAGGCAGGACAATGGAGGAGGCAGGACAATGGAGGAAACTGCACAACCACGAATTGGAAGAGCTATACCGCAAACCTACAATAGTGAGAGTAAACACGTCGCAAAGATTAAGATGGACCGGACATGTGGCGCGAGTGGGCAATGATAGGACCGTGCGTAGAATTCTTGACGGTAGACCAACCTAAAAGAGGCCGGCAGGGCGGCCGCGACGGAGATGGGAGGACAATGTAAGGTTTGACCTGGGGGAGATGGGATCAGATGGTCAAGCGTGGAAGGAGAGTGCACAGGACAGGGAACCACGGCGGAATCGAGTCGGTGAGGTTATGAACTTCCGGGTTCCTACAGGCCAATAAATAATAATAATAATAATAAATGCTCTCAAGTAGGTCGAGGGTGTGTTCAGAAGCAGACCTCCAAACATGAGAGCAATATTCGAGCGCGAGTCTAATTCAGCATGTATATAGGAGAAGAAATTGGGGTTATATACTTTAGTTGTAGGTAGTTATGGTGCTTGAATTAAGCCAATAAATGGGGTGGTAGGGGCTACCTGTGAAAGTATAAACTCAAGTTTTGTAGGGCACTAAATTTGAGTTTATACATTTACAGACGAAATTTGTGATTTTTCAGAAAATCAATGGTAGGTAAAAAAGCAATTAAACCTTGAAAGGGTTTCCACTGAGCTGGTGTCGGTTGACAATATTTTGTTACAAAACTAGTCATAAAAGTTTGTTACTCATTCCAAGAAAACTGAAAATTTATGTTTCCTCCTCTTCAACCTGGCGTTGGAGAAAACAATCCGTGACTCAGGCGTTAAAACTATAGGGACTATTGTCACCAAGTCCAGCCAGATACTTGCCTACGAGTCTATAAATTTTCATAACACTGTACTTTCACCAAACCACAAACTATTTTACTATTTATTGGCCTGTAGGAACCCGGAAGTTCATGACCTCACCGACTCGACTCCGCCATCGTTCCTTGTCCTGTGCAGTCTCCTTCCACGCTTGACCAGCCGATCCGATCTCCTCAAGGTCAAACCTAACATTGTCCTCCCATCTCTGCCGTGGCGGTCCTGCCGAGCTCTTTCCCGTTGGTCTACCGTCAAGAATTCTACGCACGGTTCTATCGTTGCCCATTCGAGCCACATGACCGACCCATCTTAATCTTCGTGAGCTGATTATTCTCACTATTGTAGGTTCACCAAACCGTAAACATCCATAAAAAATGTTTTTTTTTTTAATAGTTATTTTAGTTATTCAGGACCACAAACACTGGTCTTTGAAACCGGGAATGTATATGAAAACTTTAACATCAATAAGATTCAAGACGGTCCTAACATTGAATAGGCTTTAGCTACACGCAGCAGACGTTTCTTAGCAGAACCATACTCCTTGCCACAATAAAAAAAAATAATAATAATAAAAAAAGTAGGATACAACGAAGTAGCTTTTAAACTGTCTGTTGTATTCCAGAATACTACCATTATTCGCTTTAACACTAACTCATGTCCTTTCAAACACAACCCTTAAAACTACATCCTCACATATCTTACATTCTCAGTTAATACAACACATTTCATAAATAAACAGACACTATATTCTATATCCAGTCACTTACAGCACATTTCATAAATATGCCCCTTTTCATAACAAGCACATTTTTCATTTCAAAACATGGCCACTTTGATTTTCGTTCAAAGTTTATTCAAAATTCTAAGTCACAGAGACTTCTAGATTGTTTTGTTCAGTTTATACGCCACAGTCAGTTAGAACAAAATGTTCTATATAAACAAGTAAATTTATATGAAAAAAGTAGAAAGAAGAGAGCTCAGCTTGAGATAGCTGAGTTCGATCAAATAAAATAAAACAAATATTTAAATAAAAGAGATCTAAATTCATTAATAAATATAATAACCTCCTCGCTCTTCCCTCGAAAGAGGAAGCACGGCGTTGGAGCCGTAACACTGGTGGCAGCGGTGGGATCCACGAAGACTGGTGGACTCCCCGAAGGACGACTCTATCCTCGAAGGAAGACCGATCCACGAAGACTGGTGGACTCCTCGAAGGAAGACCAATTCTCGAAGGAAGACCGATCCACGAAAACTCCTCGAAGGAAGACCAATCCCCGAAGGACGACTCTATCCTCGAAGGAAGACCGATCCACGAAGACTCCTCGAAGGAAGAGCAATCCTCGAAGGAAGACCAATCCCCGAAGGACGACTTAATCCTCGAAGGAGGACTCGATCCCAGAGGAAGATTAGTGCAAGATAAAACCCTAAAGAGGGAAGGAAGGTCCTCATTTTCGACTTGGATGGCGGAACATTGGATGTATCGAGTGCAAATAACTTCGAAATTTCATTTGCCGATGAGTTCCAGAGGAAATCTAAATTAACCTCAGTGGCAGCAGAAAAAAAAAAAAAAAAAAAAAACCAACAAAAAGACACCTCAGAAAAAAAAAAAGAACAAAACATCAATCAACATATATTAGTAGTAAGAATCGTTAGCGAAATATCAATTTTTCTGTTCATTTTTCCGTAGAAATATTTGTACCTTGGAACTTTTAACTTTTCCTTTTTACTAACAATTTTGTCCGATAGAAATTATTTCGAATATTCTCTTTCCAGTATTTCGACGACATTTCCGTTTTGTCTTTTTCGCCGAATTTTCTTTCTCTACAGCTTTGAGACCAAATTAACTTTCTTTTTCATATATATTGAATAACAAAAAGAAAGGCCATTTTTATATACCGTATTTTTAAGAAGTGATTTTGCCATACATTGATTTCAGAGTTTTCAAGATTACGAGTCCGTATTACCCGAGACAGGCGGCTAGGCAGGGGGAAGAACAAATCCACTCTCTACAAATACACCATAACCCCCCTGAAATGGCTCTTTCTGTCGGAATTTGTGATGTTTTCAGAATCGTCCCTACCTTTGACGGAAAACCCTGCGACCTAGATAAATTTATTTCCGGGGGAGACGTTTTATTTAGATCTATAAAAAGGGCAGACCCGGAGATATATGAAACATTTTTGGAGCTAGTCAAAAATAGACTAGAGGGTCCTGCCTATGATCTAATTAGGTATAGCACAATTGCTAAATGGGAGGATTTAAAGGATAAACTTGAATCAGAATATAAAGAGGAGCAATCTCGGTCAACGGCACACAATGAGTTGATATCCCTGAAACAAAACTTCAGAGAAACCGTTCGGGAATACGGAGATAGAGTTGCGAATGCTCTGAGGACGCTGAACTCTGCTACGTGTGAAATAACAGCAGACGCGGTGGTTAGAGAATTCTTGATAGAAGAAAACTCAAAATTGGCAGTGCAAATATTTGAGGATGGTCTCAAGAATGAACAACTGAAAATCCTAGCCAAAGTCCATGGGGGAAGTAGTTTAAAACAGTCGATTGCACATGTAGTATCACATGCTGCTCGAATGGACAACTCTCCCAGGCCATATAACTATAATGACAGATTTAATCGAATAGTCTGCCAAACCTGCGGTAAGCCAGGTCATTCTCAGGACACTTGTTATCGGAACATGCAGTCCAACAATTTTCCGAATAGACAACCAATAAAAAGAGAATATAACATTATATGCAATTTCTGTGGACGGAATAATCACACAGAGAACGAGTGTAGATACAAGATATCTAGGAATGGACCATCCTTAACAAATTACCAACAAGGTACAACAACGCGTAATCCATTCCGAAATAATCCTGCAAACACCGAAAATCGTTTTAGTGAATATCCTAGAATCACCAATAGACAAAACGATAGACAAAATGTTCACTTTTCTCGGGTGCAAGAGTCGGAAAACGAGGCCTGACGCCAGCCCAATTTTGTGGAAGACAGACAAAATTTTTCTATTTATAACATTAGATCTTTGGCAATAGATAACGACAATTTTAATGAAGCTCCTAACCAAATAACTAAAGCGATACAGATAAACGAGGAGAAAACAAGCACTAATATAAATATTCCGATTCGTACTCCAATTTTGGAAAATAATTCAGCAACACAGACTGAAAATTCGAAATTTTCAGCAGTAGTAAAGACTGAAATCCCTAATATTTCGGATATTCCTATTGACCACACAGACACTTCAGCAACCAAGACTGAAAACTCAGCAATATTAAAGACTGAAAATTCAGAACTTGCAGAAAATACACTAACAAAAATCCCTCACATTTCGGCTATCCCTATAGACAACCCCGACACTTCAGCAACAAAGACTGAAAATTCAGCAGTGGTAAAGACTGAAGATCCAAAAGGTGCAATAAAAATCGAAACCCAGGTCAGTTCAGTAGTTAACACTGAAGAACACCATGTTTCAGCAGCAAAGTCTGAAGGATTGAAGGTTTCTACAGCAGATATAACTGAAGAAATAGTTCAAACAGCAAATAAGACTGGGAACCAAGATGTTCTAACAGCAAATAAGTCTGAAGAACTATACGAATCAGTAAATGAGACTGAGAAACTAAACGATCCATCAGCAATGAGTAAGACTGAAAAGGTAAACTTTCCGACAGAAGTTAAAGCTATAGAAAATGATGACATTGAGCCGAAAACACTAAACATTTTAAATAACGATACTGAACAGCAACACGAAGTAATGAAAATTGAAAATAATAATTCAATTAAAGAAGTTAAAGCTATAGAAAATGATGACAATGAGCCGAAAACACTAAACATTTTAAATAACGATACTAAACACCAACACGAAGTTATGAAAATTGAAAATAATAATTCAATTAAAATAGGTATTGAAAAGAAAAACCTTATAAATACCTTACAAATTAAATTTTACAACAATAAACATGTATTCGAACACAAAGTAAGAAAAAATACAAAGGTACACAGTCATTTAGGACAACTGAGATCATTTCTTAAGAAAATGTTTGGTATTATGCAATTCTATGCAGTCATCATAATAATAGGCCCAAAAAAGTTTTGGAAAATTTTCCATAAATTTAAAGAAAAGATAGACACTTAACAAATGGCCTTTGTTTTTATTCTATATAAAACAATTGTAAGAAATGACGAAAACGAAAAAAAAAAAAAAAAAAAAAAAAGAAAAGGTAAAAAAAAGGGGAAGAAAGAAAGAAAATTTTAGAAAAAAAAAATTTTATTATATACTGGGATATAATACATTTTAAAATATATATTGGGATATAATTCGAACGAAAAAGAGAATTTTGAGAAATAATATTAATTATATGTATAGAAAAAAAAAAAGTTGTTGGATAATAAAAGAAAAGGTTCCAAGTGGAAATATTAAGTTAGTTAGAAATAGTTAAAGTTAGTTAAAAGATGTAAGTAGACTATAAGTAAACTTTTAGATTATTGTAACCTATTTTTCTAGTATTAAGAACTTTTGGATTTTTGTAACTTTTGATATAAGATTAACTTTGAACGCCATTGTAATTGAACGAAAATCCAAGTCGGTAATTAAACCTAATCTAAGCAATAGTTAACAAAAAATTATTCTCTTCAAGGATAATTTTCTTTCTCGAAGAAGGGTGGGATGTTGTATTCCAAAATACTACCATTATTCGCTTTAACACTAACTCATGTCCTTTCAAACACAACCCTTAAAACTACATCCTCATATATCTTACATTCTCAGTTAATACAGCACATTTCATAAATAAACAGACACTATATTCTATATCCAGTCACTTACAGCACATTTCATAAATATGCCCCTTTTCATAACAAGCACATTTTTCATTTCAAAACATGGCCACTTTGATTTTCGTTCAAAGTTTATTCAAAATTCTAAGTCACAGAGACTTCTAGATTGTTTTGTTCAGTTTATACGCCACAGTCAGTTAGAACAAAATGTTCTATATAAACAAGTAAATTTATATGAAAAAAGTAGAAAGAAGAGAGCTCAGCTTGAGATAGCTGAGTTCGATAAAATAAAATAAAACAAATATTTAAATAAAAGAGATCTAAATTCATTAATAAATATAATAACCTCCTCGCTCTTCCCTCGAAAGAGGAAGCACGGCGTTGGGGCCTTAACATGTCCAAGAAAATCGTTTTACATTAAACCACGGAGAATTTGTGGATTTTTTGTAGCATTTCGAACGGATACAAACGAACACGCAAACCAGAGTGTAGAACACTGCAAAAAAGAGAATCGAAAAATCAGAGAAGTATACTAGAGCAAATAACAGCAATTCACAGCTTAAGTAGCGATAAAATACATTCTTGTGTGCACGCGTTTTGATGGATTAGTGTTTTCGCTTCTAGTCTTCGTAGCATGCATTAAGATTACGTTCTTCACTATCATTAATAAAATGCTATAATATGTACAAAAACCTTTCCAATTCGATGCCGACAAGAGAAAAGTCAACATTTGCTCTTAGGTGTATAATAAAAATATATTCCATTAATTGCGCTAAGGGAGCATTAAAGCATCTGGGCATGATATTGCACATTGAATTGCACTAATATAGCCAGCAATAATGATTCCCTAAGGCAAAAAAATACTTTTGGCATACTGATCGATACTCATTTAGTAGCGAAATCGAAACTCATCGTTTGCGGGCAGTACCAACGTACGTGCAATTTCACTGGAGATTAGTATTGTATTACAATTCTTGGCATTCATTAATGATAGTGTTGAGTGCCTGGCATTACTTTTGCCTAACTCGCTTGACATTAACCTAGGAAATTTTAAGGTCGTTTTAAACGATCGACATCGAAATAGCTATGGTTTTGAATACCAAATTTACCGAAAAATAGAACAATGTTGCGCGAATGTTAGACATTCATCATAGCTGCCTAAAACTATTGCTGTATTACATCAAGTTTCAAACATAATATAGTTATAAATTTGAAAGCGTTTTCTGTACTAAACTAACTATCCATGTATTATCCATGTGATGCTGGGGGAGAAGAAAATTTGAAAGATGACGGGAATTTGCACTGATACCGCTTTGGAACATGGGTTCGAACAAGACAAGATTTCTTCCCAACATTTTAAGACAAATCACGGAAAGTTACTTAATTATTTAAACATAAATTCATTGCCCCTTGATTTCCTTATAGCCACAATAAATTTTTTTCACGCTTTCCTCCTATCTCAATAAACCCTGAACAAAGACCTTCTGGCTGTACGTGCCTATGCGCTGTTACACCAAAACTCGAGCCTTGATATAAGATTTCAGTGGTAATTGAACCACCTAGTTTTTTGTTCTGTCGTTGTCGTTTTTACACAAGTATATTTCGTGTTCGCGACATGGCTATCGTGTGTACCCCGTTTAATTGTTCCATGTGCCACCTCAATGTTTCCCACTTAGGAAACACAAATAAAGTTGAAAAGCCACAGCAATGTCGGGAGGTGGCATAAGGGGGTTCATGTAGTACAGGGAGGAAACGACAGGGGCACTCCGAACCTCATAAAAAAATTCAAATAATAAAAAAAGAAGCAAAGAAAAAAAGAACGGAAACGGGCGCACCGAGTGACTAATAAAAACATCGCATGACTTCGGGGTTATGATTCGGGCGTTCAGGCGATAATGGCTCATATACCTGAGTCAACAGCAGACATGGTGGCGATGTGTACAGCAGCATAATGGAGCGCAATTCGAATGGTTGACTAGTAGCTATAAAGTTTAGTTGGTTTTCTTTGAAAATGTAATTCGAGGCCACGGTGCGACGAACTGAATTCGAAACCTTTTCGTGGTGGGTTTGTTTTTATTTTGCAACTTGTAAAAGTAAATTGCTTTTAGTCACAACAGGCATCGGTGTAAATTTTCGGTCAAACGACCGCGCATTGGAGGAAATAGTTTAGAAGATTCCGAAGGAGAGTTATTGCCTCAAAGTTAAAAGCCTTTCGCTTGTTGTTTTAATTATACGATGTTAGTGGAGTTTATAATCCCACAAAGCCGAAATAGGGTGCTTTTTTAAACTCAATAAAACTTGAAATTGAAAAATATAACAAATGTAATTTTAATCACAATGTTTTATTCATTCGTTTTAAAATTATTTTGGGCATATGAGCAACAAGATACTGATGATACCACGCCTCGCCAGGAACAATCGCATCAGAATTTTACAAAAAAAAATATATATAAATATATACATTATATGGACATATATAAATATATATTGTAGCGAGCTTAGGGTTCGCTGGATTAATTATTCACACAAAATAAGCCGTGAAATCAATTTTCTATTAAATCTTTATTTTTCTGTTCTTGACAACCGTTCTTTTACTTTTCGCTCCTCTGTCAAAAGTGACACTTCTGTCACTGGAGACATCGTTTTTCCTCTCGCTTCTTTTTGCTCATTGTCTCCAGTTTCCCAGTACTTTCCAGAATATTCCAGTACTTTGTTTTGGAGTCTTGCCAGCTCGTCACACTACCCTCCGCCTAGATTAGTTCGTCCTGAACTAAGTTCACTGGTCATCTGGGTTAACCAAAGTTGCCAGTCGGTCACGATGTACCACTTTCATCTTGGCGTTCGGCGGTGGAAGTTCTTGACCTTCTTCCAAATTTTTTGCTGCTCTCCTTTTCGCGTCAGCTCTAGCCTGCCGCCATTCTTCCTTTTCCTGACGACGGAAACCCTCTTGCATTTTAGAGATCTCATGCGAATATATAAGAGAAAATGCATGTGCACACCCGTAAACTCTTCTGGAGTTTGCGCATCACGTAAGCGATCTAGATCTTCATCTTTAATTACACGCATATCATCTGGTATTGGAACATCTCTCGATTTCATAAGCGTATCCAACTGGTAGTTTCGCATCTTTTCAAATAACTGAAGCAGTTTGTTCTTTGGAGCTGACGGCAAACACCAGCGTGCGTCGTAGTAATAGACTTTCCATAGATCGTCGCACGTTAATTCTGGTTTCACGTGTTCTTCTCTATAGAACGCAATCTTTCCCCCCGTATGTGGTGGCTTACAATAGCGGTCTCGATCTCCAACATCCGTTGATCTCTCTTGTTCGGAAACAGTTGATTTACAAAACGCCTGTTTGTATAAATAAAGACGAACCAGTAGTTTACTTCATAATCACGATTGAAGACTGTGGTGATGGTTTGTTTCTATTATTTTTTCCAGGCAAGATATCGCTTTCGCTTGCATTTTTTACTACTAGTCAAAAACAGAAAACTGATAAGAGCAAATTGATGCTCCATATCAAAGCACTCTTAGGTACGGTTCGGGTATAGAATTGGTGTCGAAGAAAAACCAAATTGTACGCAGTTACTGATTGTTGATCGTTATCTAAACCTTTGTTTCTGTTATTTTTTCCACCACTGTATATCTTTTTTATATCTATAATAAAACTACTTAAACGTAGTATAACTTAAATCTAACTAAGTCCAGCTTCAGTCTACCTAATACTAATTAAGGTTATGGACCTGTGGATCAGGTCCTGCTGCACGTCGTCCGCCTCGCCTATCAACAGTCCTTTGAGTGCCAGTCGACCGAGGTTCCATTAAGGAGGACCCGCTCCCGACCGTTTATCAGCCAGTCTGAGCCCAGTCGAGACACCAGTATTTTTTTCTATTGAGTCTTTCGAAATTAATTTTGTCTTCTTCAGGTATGCTCACACAGGACTTAGGATGGTATTTCCTACTCCTATGCTTGTTGGCACATACTTAATTGTTAACTGTATTACTTATTGTAGCTCTTAATTTTCGGTCAAATAAATGCACTAAATAAAATCAGTTTTATCAATTGCTCGTCTTTATCATCATCATCGGCACTACAACCGGCATCCGGTCTTGGCCTTATTTAACAAATCTCTCCACCGGTCCCGATTTCGAGCCGATGTCATCCAGGTTGGCACTCCCAGGCTCTGGGCGTCCTGGTCTACGTCATCCCTCCATCGCAGACAAGGTCTACCGCGCTGTCTCCTTCCATACATCCTGCCACAAAGGACTTTCAGGGCAGGCTCCTCTTCGTTCATTCGAGCTAGGTGTCCCGCCCCCGGAGTCTACCGAGCTTGATTTTTCTTACAACATTAGCTTCAAGGTAGATTGAGCAGAACTCCGGAATCGCCCTCCTCCACATACGGGGCCAACAATTCTGCTAGAGACCTTCCTCTCGAACGCGAACGAACGTTCAGAGACCCTTTTATTGAGCACCCAGGTCTCGGATCCATACATGAGTACTGGTAAGACCATGGTCTTGTACAGTAGTAGCGTGGATGTTCTGGATAAATTTCAGGATTTAAAGAGCCTTCATAGACCATAGTAGGCTTTATTGGATTTGATCAGCCGTTCGCGTGTTTCTTTTTCCATATTGTTATCGGCTAATACTATTGACCCAAGGTAGTTAAAGGATTACTTCAAATTCGTGCTCCACTACCCTGATAGTTTGACCAATGTTAAGTCTTCTTTTCGCAGAATTTGCCACCATGTATTTAGTTTTCCCCTCATTAATGTGCAGTCCCAGTTTTCGTGCCACCTGTTCGATCTGGGTGAAGGAGTCTTGTACAGTCGAATCAGATCTACCGATAATGTGGATGTCATCCGCGTAGGCAAGTATCTGGCTGGAGTGGGTGACAATAGTCCCTCTAGTTGTGACGCCAGAGTCACGGATTGCTTTCTCCAACGCCAGGTTGAAGAGGAGGCAGGCCAGACCGTCCCCTTGTCGGAGTCCATTATATATGTTTATTGGTTTGGACAGCAATCCCGCTATTTTTACTTGACTAGTTACGTTGGTCATGGTCAACCTACAAAGTCGTATCAATTTGTTTGGAATCCCGAACTCTCTCATGGCATTATATAGTTGCTCGTCTTGCCACATGATATATAATTGGTACGTGTGTGGGATCTGGTAGATAGCTATGAGCATCCAAATATAAAATATGCTTCAGGTGGTAATGTATGTATTTCTGAAATACTCGGGGATAGGATAGAACAATCCTGAGATTAGTTCATTGTCCTTCACATTTGTCGACCGGACGAAATGATTTCTCACAAGGGTCTGAATTATATTATCAATTCTGGACACTCCGGATGCATCATACAGTCTCTTATTGGATATGTGGTGACGAACGTTGGAATGTTCGCTCCTGTACATCTGCATGCAGGCTCTAAGGCAGTTTCTTTTAAATATTCTTACCTTTTCCATATTTGATGGATTAATGTTCCACCATACTGCACTCGCATAGGTCAAAATTGGACGTGCAAACGCTTGGTAGCAAATGATCATCACATCGAATCGAAGATGGTTCGAATAGAAAGGGTTCTTGAGGGACATATATGCCGCTCTTGCCCTCTTCAACTGTTCATTTATGTGCTCACCGACAATTTGTCCAAATGAACACCCGGATATTTAACTCGGTGCGAGGTTGACGTATTAATCGGTCGATCACTCGAAAAAAAGGACAAAAGCGTACTATCATCCGCGACACCCTCTTATCCGTCGTATGTGTAGCAAAAACAAGGTGGAAGCCAAAATAGTACCTTGAGGCAATATTCGAGCGCGGTTCTAATTTGGGATTTATACAGAAGAAGAAGTTGAGCGGAGTACTATATTTCTTGGCTCTAAAAAGATAACTCCGTTTTCCAGAGGCGGATCTGATGATGTTCGACACGTGTTTATGCCGCGATACATTCCCACAGACAGTGACGCTGTGCAATTTCAAGGTTCGAGGATCTGGCCTTTCATCATCAGCTGTGGAACCGATGATTCACTTTTCCTTGTGAATGTTGTATACTGTGTCTTCGTTGCATTGAAGTCGACAAGATTGGCCTTTCCCTACCGCAGGACCTTATCCAGATCCCGATTCAGAGAGTCAATCTGTCTACATCTCAGCTGGTGCGACGTTGATACATTAATCGGTCGGTCACAGTCGCAGGATCTAGTCAACTTGAGCCGCTGCAGATTCTGTGTGCGTGATCCGAACTTTCCAGAACACAGCAGAGTGGATGTGTTACGTACAAAACCCCCCGTCTAAACATGCATACCGAGCCAGGCCCCATTCAATTTGGAAGCACATAATGGGAATCCCCTTCGAATTTATTAATCAACCCCCGACACAAAAAAAAACGTTGAGTACAGACGTACTCTATGGCGGCACCGTTTCATTTAATCTTATTCAAGGAAACATTTCTTAAACGGAATAAGGGACCGCGCCCATAAATATATTTGCTGGATAACAATACCACTAAGATATACAAAAATATCTTTAGCACCGTTGTCCAGCAAAATATAATTACCAAGTCTGGACACTGCTGGAAATCTCAGGTAATGTTTAAGGGTTTCTAGACGGTTGCCGATCCAGGATAAATTGCCTAATGATCAAACAGAGGATGCGTTGGCTCAAAAAAGAGATCCTAATACAAAGGATTTTATGTGAGATCAGCACAAGAGGAAAATAACACATTGTCTTTGGTTAACGTGAAAAAAGGCTTTCCTCCTCGAACGATCGCCAAAGAACGGGAGTTGAGTGCTAGTCGTTGACCAAGACGGTCACATTTTTAAAAGTGTTGTGCTGATAGTATAGTGGTTAGTATACCCGCCTGTCACGCGGGAGACCGGGGTTCGATTCCCCGTCGGGGAGCCTCTGGCGCAAGACTAATGACCTTGCCCGGAAAGACCAAATCATTATGGAAAATTTAACAAGCCTCAGGACTTGCTAAATAAAGCCAAGTCCGGTTCCCGGTTGTAGTCCCGATGATGATGATGATGATGATGATGATGATGATGATGTGCTGTGTCGCGGTGCGTCAAATTCAAAAGAACAAAAATACAAGTGAAACTAAAAGATTGTGTCTATAAAACTTATGTTTTCAAGTAGTAATATTATATTAATAGTGCAATAAATATTTTTGTCTATAAAACTATAAAACTTATGTTTTTAAGTAGTAATATTATATTAATAGTGCAATCAATATTTTTTATACACAAACTTACACGGTTTATCTTACTGGACAATTTCACGAGTGTTTGGGTAAAGCGTTTTAAATCACACCGGCATCTGCTATATGAAAAAGGATTATAATTTCCTATCGACTTCATCACGTACCGGGATCAGATTTTAAATAAACCTCCAAGACCAACAACAGTCATCCAATATTCCAAAGTGAAGAGCGGCCAATAAGAAAACCGTAAGTACCCTCTTGCTATCAAGTTTATATTGAAATTGTTATACGACTGCCGGACCAAGCACGTATAGCGAAAATATTTATGGTGTAGTATCTTAGATAATCTCTGCCTCGCTCTATCAATCCGAAATGTATTGTATCCTTGTGACGTCGGAAACTTTCCAAGCCACCCTCGTATCTATGATATGATAATGGGTAAACAATTTGTGGTGAAATGTGGAGATATAATCTCTAACAAGACCTTTCACATCAAAAACGGCTTACAGCGAGTGCAGTGAATTCTCCCATTTTGTTTGGCATTCACGCAAGTGATCTGGTGGTAGAGACACAAACTGTTGTCTGGTCACAGAAACAAACAATATCGTGACAAGATGTAAGCAGTACTTTGAAAGCCGGCTCAATGTGCGCGCCCTTCAACCACAAATAAAAGCACCAGACGTACATACAGCCGAGCCGCATATCCCAGGGCGCTCTTTCAACGAAGTTGTAGACGCAATAAATCGATTGAAAAACAATAAGGCTCCCGTAGTCGGCTACGTACCGGCAGAGCATGTGAAGCGTCGACGGGAGGCAACCGCTCGAAAGATACACCAGCTCATCAAAGGAATATGGGATAAGGAAGTCACTCCGGAAGAATGGAAAACCTCAATAGTCAACCCCATCTTCAAAAAATGCGACAGATCTGACTGCGAAAACTACAGAGGAATATCACTGTTCCCAACCACATAAAAAAACTACTAACAAATGTCATATTGTCGAGAATCACACCATACGCGGACGAAATACTGGGAGACTACCAATGCGGATTCCGTAGGAACCGGTCAACAAGCGACCAAATGTTCACAATAAGACAACTGCTGGAAAAGAAGTGGGAATGCGGAGAGACGGTTCACCAACTGTTCGTTGATTTCAAAAAAGCCTACGACTCAGTCGCAAGGCAAACACTCTATCATATTGTAGTTAAGCTGGGAATCCCGAAAAAATATGCCGCCCTCATTCAAATTTGCATGAACGAAAATAAAGAGCGAGTTAGAATAGAAAACCAACTCTCAGAACCATTTGAAATCCGGGACGGACTAAAGCAGGGCGATGGCCTCTCACCATGTCTCTTTAACCTTGTCCTAGAGTATGTTATCAGAAAGGTACAAGACGACAACATGGCCGGATCATCCCTGGACGGCGCATACAAGTGCCCACATATGCGGATGCCATCGCCGTTTTGGGCGATAATCTATAAACTGTAAGTAAAAACTGTGAAATCATCATGCAAGCGGCAGAAGAGGTGGGCCTAGAAATAAATGAAGACAAAACAAAATACATGATTACAGCGAGAGCAGGTGGAAGTCAGGGAACACATATAAACGTCAGAGGCAAGATATTCGAAGAAGTTAAAGAATTTAGATATCTGGGAACGATACTGACGACCAGAAACGAAACGTCAAAAGAAATTAACAAAAGACTGCATTCCGGCAACGCTAGTTGGCACGCAGTCAGTAAAGTCCTGAAATCCAAACTGCTATCACGTAATATAAAGCTCCGTGTCTATAGAACCATAATCAGGCGGATTGTTCTTTATGGAAGCGAAACATGGGCTCTCACAAAACGGGAAGAAAAAAAACTCCGCGTATTCGAGAATAAAGTTTTAAAGAGTATCTTCGGCGGTAAATATGACGAGGATGCAGGACAATGGAGGAAACTGGACAACCACGAATTGGAAGAACTATACCACAAGCCTACAATAGTGAGAGTAATCAGGTCGCAAAGATTAAGGTGGGCCGGACATGTGGCGAGAATAGGCAACCATAGAACCTTGCGTAGAATTCTTGACGGAAGACGAACGGGAAAGAGACAATGTAAGGTTTGACCTTGAGGAGATCGGATCAGATGGTCAAGCGTGGAAGGAGAGTGCACAGGACAGGGAACGATGGCGGAATCGAGTCGGTGAGGCCATGAACTTCCGGGTTCCTACAGGCCAGTAGTAAATAAAATAGTAATAGTATAGATCTGGTGGGTTCTCTCATCCATGCAATTGTACGCCGTCGAGATTGTGGCGTATAGATCTGGGGAAAAGATTGATGTTATCAACATACTTCTGCAAGACGATTTCAATAGAATCAAACGTTTTTGCGACGACTGGAGATTAAAGACCAATTTCCAGAAAACAGAGACTATCCTTTTCAGAACGCCCTTGACCATGGGGATCGAGGGATACAAAACGGAATTGGAAGAATGTTTCCACTGTAGGAAGTAATAATCTTCGCCTACAGGGAAAAACTGTAGTTAGATACCTCGTTATCTGGCTCATCAATATCTTTACTTTGATAAGGATATATCAGCTGCCTTTTACCGCAGCTAAAAACGCATATGCTATGACAAGAAGTCTCTTCCGTAGTAGTCTTCTCTACTCTAAAGTCAAAACAATTTCATACTCGGTATGGTATGACATATCCCTATTCTACATGGAGGAGTTTCTGGTGTTCAAGAGGCAGTCTTTGTGTTCATGCCTTGGAATGTATAGAACATCACAGTCGTAACATAAGAAGTTCTCCTCCAATAAAATCCTGTGCGGCAAATCAGGACTCAACAGGGTAGATAACCTCATAATCAAAATTATCATTTATATTCCGTGGTGCCACGGATAAGCGCCTTCTCCATGATAGCCATATCTCTTATGTTCAGAACAGTAGTGATTAGTGAAAGAGATAATATAAAAGGGACCGAACTCATCCCAACTGGTGGTGGGTGCGTGACGAAGAAAGGACTTTACGTCCCCAAACATAGTATGCGTATCAGGCCCATCGATTTCTTTCCCTATCCTCCATTTCTAATTATTTCTTATCATCATCATCGGCACTACAACCGGGATCGGGTCTTGACCTTATTTAGCAAGTCTCGAGGCTTGTTAAATTTTCCATACTAATTTGTTTTTACGAGCAAGGTTATTAGCCTTGCGCCATTTATATTTTATATTTATTTATTTATTGTTTATGTATTGAACATCTAATGTTTTACATTAGTGTACATCTGATGCGCACACCGGCGACAATGAAGTTGGTTGAACTTGACGAACATCCACAATTTTATATTTCGTCAAGTTGCAAAGGCTTCCTGATGATGTGCGTGCACATCATCACTCTCCTTTATCAACTAACCGCTTCAGGGCACGTCCATCCAACCACTTGGTATCCTCCCTTCGTCTCTACTACTCTACAACAGGTTATGGGCACTGCGAAATACAGTCACGGTTGGATAAACTCGTGGAAAACCCAAAAACAACACAGGAAAGCTAAATTCTCGTCTATCAACAAAATGGCGCCATCCACATCGAGCATCGAACAACTGCGGAAGGATAATTTCGACACTTGGAAGCTGCAGATGGAGGGGATCCTAGTAAAGAACGAGGCATGGGGCTATGTGAGAAATTGTGAAACTTGAATCGACGGAGGCGCGCACAGGCGTGGTCGAGCAGTGGAAAACAAGAGATAGGAAGGCTAAGGCAGACATCATATTGGCGATCGGACCATCTGAAGTCAAGATCATTAAAGGGTGTGAAACTTCCCGAGAAGTATGGGAGAAACTCATCTCCGTGTACGAGTCAAAAGGTCCGGCCAGGAAAGCCAGTCTTCTGAAGAGATTGACGCTTCATCGAATGAGCGATCACGACGACGCGCGAACACACTTAAGTGACTTCTTTGACACCGTCGATAAATTGAACGACATGGAAATCGAAATCAACGACGATCTGCTATGCATCATGCTCCTGTATAGTCTCTCCCCGAAGTTCGAGAACTTCAGATGCGCCATAGAATCTCGAGGAGTTACCTTCACCGGAGGCGCTACGAATCAAGATAATCGAGGAAAGCGACGCCAGGTGCACCAACGAACGACATGAAGCCGAAGGCGCGATGGCCGCCAAACAACGCGACACCAGGACGGAGCATAAACGCCATGGACACAATCACCCCGGAAACCGACAAAAGCCTTCCCACAAATGTTACCATTGGGGAAAAGCCGGGCACAAGATCGACGAGGACCGCTCTCTCAACAGAAAAGGAATTGGGATCTTCTAAAGATCGAGGAAAGGAAAGACCGCGGGAGCAGCCGAAGTTCCTATAAAAGAAGCAACAAGCGGTCCAGACACCGAGGAGTGGATAAATGCCATGACGTAAGAAATCGAGGCCATCATCAGAAACGGCACTTGGACTCTGGTAGATCGGCCGAAACAAGACAAAGTCATCGGCAGCCGCTTTGTCTTGCGGAACAAATCGATTCCCGACGGCACGCTAGAACGAAGAAAGGCACGCATCGTTGCACAAGGATTCTCCCAAGTACCCGGAATTGGCTACCACCAGACGTTCGCTCCAGTCGCACGAATGAACTCCATTCGAATTACGGCCGCCCTAGCCGCTCAACACAACATGAGCATCTGCCACCTTGATGTTGCAACGGCCTATCTAAACGGCGAGCTCGACGAGACAATTTACATGGAGATCCCCAAACACACCGACGTTGTTCTGGAGAAATTAATTCAATCTGGAAAAGGCAGAGAAAACATTAAAGCAAAACAAATGCTAACGCAACTGCAAAAGGGGAATAAGCTATTCTTGCTAAACAGAGCTCTATACGGACTTCGCCAAGCAGGACGACAGTGGCACGCGAAGCTGAGCTGCGAGCTCAAACGCCTCGGTCTCAAGCAGTCCACTGCCGATCCTTGCATATTCTTTGAAGGAAAAAGAAAGGACATACTACTGGTCACCGTATACGTGGACGACATTTTAGTTTCCTCACAAATAACTGCAAAGAGGAACTATCAAAGCAGCTTTCAAAAACATTTAACCCAAAGGACCTCGGCGAAATAAAGCTTTGTCTTGGAATCGAATTTCATCGAGACAAAGAAAGAAAGAAGAACTGCGGATGACTCAAACCAAATACATATCCGAAGTCCTAGACCGTTTCAACATGAGCGACTCGAAGCCCGTGAGTACACCTCTGGACAGCGGCACTATACTACAGAAAGGGAGGGAGGAACCCGACAGAACCTGTCGTTTCGACAGTTAATTGGATCTCTCATGTACCTGGCAGTATGCACAAGACCAGATGTAGCCTTTGCCGTGAGCAGATTGCGCCAATTCAACAGCTGTTTCGACGAGCATCACTGGAAAGCCGCCAAACATGTCTTCGCTACCTGAAAGGCACGGCGAACATTGGGTTATCCTATAAAACGAGCGGGAAATGTCTCACCGGATACGCCGATGCGGACTGGGCCAACTGCCCGGACGACAGGAGATCGTACACTGGGTATGCCTTTATGCTCAACGGCACAGCTGTCTCATGGGAATCACGTAAACAAAGAACTACCGCGCTATCATCCACAGAAGCAGAGTATATGGCCATATCTGATGCGACGAAAGAGGCAATACATCTACGAAGACTGATTAGTCAACGGGGGTTCGCCTTACCAGACAAGCTGAAGTTATTCAAGGACAGCAACGGTGCTCAGAAGCTGGCTGAGAATCCTGTATTCCACTCCCGGAGCAAACATATCGACGTCCGACATCACGGAATAAATGCCTACAGACATTCTCACTAAGGTCCTATCCAAACCGAAGCATGGGAGGTGTCTCGACCTCTTAAGCCTGATGTAAATTTTTCGCACTGGTGCGCTCATCGAGGGGAAGTGTTGGACATCTAATGGTTTACATTAGTGTACATCCGATGCGCACACCGGCGACAATGAAATTGGTTGAACTTGACGAACATCCACCATTTTGTATTTCGTCAAGTTGCAAAGGCTTCCTGATGATGCACGTGCACATCATCACTCTCCTTTATCAACTAGCCGCTTCAGGGCACGTCCATCCAACCACGTGGTATCGTCCCTTCGTCTCTACTACTCTTCAAAATTATGTTTGTAGGCTTTGTTTCGTTTTTTAATTTTTGCCAGCCAACTAAAACACAAAAATTAGAAAACTTGAACATTTTTATATCGTAAATTTAAAGAGGAATACTTCCTACGCATAAGTTATTATCACACGTTAAAAAACAAAAAGTAATCGTACGCCTAAAGGCATCAGAAAAAAAATTGATATTGTATAATTTAGAGAGCTTGCGAAGAGCCGGTAAGGTAATGTACGAATGATATGTATAAAATAGAATTTATCATTTAGGTCAAATCTCTAATTGTGTTAGAAATAAATATGGATTTAGAACCGAAAAAAAAAATATCACCAGGTCGGTGTTACAGATAGCGAGAACGTGGCATAGCGTGAGCATGTGTCGAATATCACCAAGTCCGCCTCAAGTAAGAAGAAACCTTTGAGGGTCTAAAAGCTAATTTAACTTCGGCACAAGTTCTCCTCTAGAAATTCCAAATTAGATCAGTGATCGAATAGTGATCACATGTTTGGAGTTCTACTCCTTAACGTTCTTACACCTATTCGTGTACCAATCCGCTTATTTCAGAACACAACAGTCGCACTAACGTCTCGATGTCTGTCATACCGATTTGTCTCTTACAGATATTACCACAAGAACTATTCATTGGGTATCTGGGACGTCTTTCTAAGGAAATCGGATTTTTGCGCTCCACAGGGTAAACCGATAGATCCCATCAATAGCAATACATCTCTCAACGCCGCGCACATTTCTGTTCTCGTTTCACTACAGAACAGGAATTCTCCAGAATACTTTTCCACAGTTCTATTAGCACCTCAGGGCGCCGCCTCAGCATTAGAGATTCATTTCTCCTGAAAGTTAAAAAAAAAAACAGATATTTCGAAGGATGGAGTTTTGGACAGCTTTCGGGTATTATCCGATGAACTTAAAACGAAATTGTTGTTATAGTTTGTAGCTTGTTACTGTCCACATGTTTTCCGCCTCTTACCGCCTTATAGAGAATTCACGATGAGCCAAATAAACGAATGATACTGTAGCTTCCTAAAATTTTAGATTCCGTAACTTGACACCAATTCGTAGGACTAAATAGTAAGCTTATTATCCAGATTAACAACCCAGCCATTGAAGCAATTCAAGTCTATCCTAAACCATCAATAAAACCCTTTCGAGATTGCCATCCCATCTACTATTCTGGGCAGTATAGTACTATCTAATTTGATCAGTCACAATTCTCTTCAACTTCTATTTATCCGCCTAGATTGTCGGATCGACGGATTGCCTTACTGCTACGGCTACATAGCCACCCGAGGTATTCCTTTCCAAATTAAATAGTACTTTCGCCATTACAAAGCGTAAACAAATTATCCTAGCAAAGTGTATCGGATACGCACCACTGACTTCCAAATAGAGGTGATTTGTAAAAGATGGAGGAAGAACGCTTGAAAGGTTCATCGCAAACCTCTTGCGTGATCTATTACTCGACCAAATACCACCGGATACTTTTGCAATACGGCAAAACGACAGACAATTTATAAGATGATTACAAAGATAATTTGTCAATCAGGTAGATTGCACAAGCGAATCGATAAATAATAATCACTGAGATGAATGGAACAGGCGCAACTGTCAACTAACGCATTAAATTGGAATGATTATTTTGACAACAATAAAGTGAAAAGTCCCAATTCATCAAGCGACAGTGTGTCACAGTGTTGTTTTGACCCAATATATCAAATATTTTTTAACACGAATAATTAACAAACCTTTTAGTAAAATATGCTGCGATTGCTGTTGTTGATTTTGATGATGGTTCTGCTGATGATGGAGCTGTTGTTGTTCTTGTTGCTGCTGCTGATGATGTTGGTGGTAGCGATGATGTGCAGCAGCAGCGGCGGCCACAGCTGCTGATGATGTGAAATCCCTCCAAGGCTGCCACAATAAGCTGTTGGCAACGTTTGTTGCATTATTATGACCATGTAATTGGGAACGGGGAACGGATTGATTATGTGAAGAACGCTGATGGTGACTATAAAGATGACGGTGATGATACGAAGGATTTCCAACAGTCAAATGACCAGGCGGACTACTGTTTGCACTGAAGCCACTATTGCTACTATGTACGCTGGCTATGCTTCCACTTGGACTTAGGGCACTATCACTATTGCTTTGAAACCGTAGCCCATTATGTCGTTGATTTGATACCGATGCCGCTGCTGCAACCCGTTCGATCTCTTTAATCCGATTGTAATATGTTTGTTCGAAGGCATTCAAAATGCACAGGTATTCCATAGTGAATGGCGAGATTTTTTTTTCAACTAGCACAAAACTATATTTTTTATATTTATTTTTTCTCACTTAATTTGCTATTAAAATAATTTTCACAACAAACTTTTGGCAGGGGATCTAATATAGGGTAAGCTGAGATTATCACTCAAGTACACGACAGGCTTGAATCTCAGGGGGACTGATTTTTGGAGGCGATCCTCGGATTTGCCACAAGACACAAGATTGGAATTACACAGAAAACACAAAGTTACTTATAAATTCGCATCCGAAGCGAGACACTATGGGGATTGAATTGTAACCTTTCAATTGGACCGTTTGAATTGTTGGCTCGTGTATTTCGAGAAAGGAAGATTGAGTCGAAGCGAGAGGGGAGTTACATAACTTCACAATATAGAAAACTAGGAACAACGCAGTCTCCCAACTGGTGCGGAAAGCCCGTCGCCAACGAAAGTCGTACTCAATGAAGGTATCAACATAAACTGAAGACTCTACATCGATCCAGAAGCGATCGTTATACTGATCGCAGTGTTTTCCTTCTTTTCTTCTTTTCGGTGTTCTTCGCCGTTGGGGTCTTAAGTCAGTACAAGTATCTATGAGTCTATCTGCGGTAGTGTGTGTGCGCTGTCACTACATGTGTGCGTGCGCATAATTTTTTAAAGTTTACCTCACCTACCAACTTTTACTCGATATCTGAGATTCATTTAGGGGTTTAAAGATGCCAAAAGGAGTGGAAAAACTCAGCATAAACCGAACTGAATTAAGCTGAAGTCATCGTTACCGTGTACCGGTTGGCTGTGTTTATGTGTACCTATGTGGAGTATTGTGGCGAAAGGCCTAACGAATGAAGGAGAGAAAAACGAAATTGGTGCGTGGGTCGATTGAGAAGACGGCGGGAGGAAACGGGCAAAGAGTATTTCTTAAGAAGAGCTTACATTTGAGTTGGTACACAGCCGATGTGTGTTGCCAATAGCTGTCGAATGTGTTGGCTTTTGGTGAGCCCACTTTTTACAATTGTTATTTATTACACTTAGTGCAGTCAAAGATTTCGCAACTGAAATATTTATTGTTACGTAATAAAGTGCTCAATATCTCTTACTTATTTTCTATAAAAACTTTTACGACGAGGGCAATCATTTATATCTAAATTAAATTGATCAATAAATTTTTGTTATTATTTGTGTTAATATTATTTTTATTATTAACATACTTGCGATTATTATTACTTACATTTATTATAGTTATACACATTATGTTGTTAATATTTTCACAGTTATTATTATAAACAAAAACCCAGCTCTTTGGCGGATGATACATTGCTAAGAAGAGTAGGACAACTAAATATGTAGGGGACGCACTTAGGATCTACAATTATTAAAATTCTTGTATGTTTTTACAGTTGGTGCAGAGGTTAGAATATAAAAAGCAACTGCCAAATTAAACGACAATAAATTGCGAAAGTACCAAAGCATTAGAAACTGATGGAGTATGTACGAACAAAAGCGTAGCTCCATTGCAGTCTTTATTGGCTAATCGGAATCAAGAGTTTCGTTGGGAAGTTTTAAAGTTTAAGTCAAGATTATGTAAAAAAAAAAAAAGGGAATGAAATTTGCGAAAAAAGACATTAAATCAAGAACCTGTAGTAATGATATAGACAATGTATTTTATGTGTATAATTTAAAACCTTCGTTTTTTCTCATTTTTCCCAACATTTTTTATTTCCGTTTTTGTTTTAGATTCTATTATATATATATATATATATATATATATATATATATATATATATATATATATATATATATATATATATATATATATATATATATATATATATATATATATATATATATATATATATATATATATATATATATATATATTGGCGCAAGGCTAACAACCTTGCCCGGAGAAACAAATTATTATGGAAAATTTAAAAAGCCGCAGACTTGTTGAATAAGGCCAAGACCGGATCTAGTTGTAGTGCCGATGATGATGATTTATGAAGGGTGGTTAAATTGTAAGGGCCGATGTTGAATGTGAACCACACCTAAACGTCAAGTTTTTTTCTGCATTTCATTTGACATTTCTCAATTTTAGACTAACTCAATTCGAACCATTGAAAGCCACACAATCGAGCAATGCGTTAAAGTTATTCAGGCTTATTATGAAAATGGGCGTTCAAATCAATATGCATATCGTGCATTTCGTGATTTTTTCGGTCAATTTAATCGTCCAAATGTGCGTACAATCGGAAAAATCGTGCAAAAATTTGAGCGAACCGGGTCTGTAGGAGATGTGAAAACACCAGTGCATGCTCGTACAGCTCGTACTGCAGAAAATATTGCTGCTGTTCACGATAGTGTGGCTGAAGAGCCGTCCACCTCAACTCGTCGTCGTGCCCAACAATTGCACCTCTCACGCTCGTCGTTGATGATCATTATGCATAAAGACTTGCATTTACACGCTTACAAGGTGCAATTGACCCAAGAACTAAAGCCTCTTGACCATTTCAAGCGTCGTCAATGGTCAGAATGGTGGGAAGAAATGGCAACAGCGGATGATCAATTTTCGAAGAAAATCATCTTCAGTGATGAGGCACATTTTCACCTCAGTGGATTCGTCAATAAGCAGAATTGCCGCATTTGGGCGAATGATAATCCGAGAGTGATTGTCGAAAAACCAATGCACCCACAAAGAGTGACTGTTTGGTTAGGTTTATGGGCTGGCGGCATCATCGGGCCGTATTTTTTCCAAAATGAGGCCGGTCAGGCAGTTACTGTGAATGGTGTTCGCTATCGTGAGATGATAACGAACTTTTTATGGCACGAATTGGAAGATATGAATGCGGACGATATGTAGTTTCAACAGGACGGTGCCACTTGCCACACAGCTAACGAAACAATGGCTCTTTTGCGCGACAAAATGGCCGTGTTATCTCACGTAGTGGCGATGTCAATTGGCCGCCAAGATCATGTGATTTGACACCATTGGACTTCTTTCTTTATATATATTGTGACGCATATGCGTCATACTCAGTACTAGAATATTCTAGAAAGTACTTTAAAACTGGAGATGATGGGCAGTAGAAAATTCGAGGCTGTGGAAAATACCGAAACGAAACACCGAATCAGAATGAGGAAACGGTATAAATACGTCGCACGCAGATCGGGAAGTAAGTAAGAAGTAAGCAGTAAAAGACGCGATAAGTACGGAAGCGATAAGTAAAGAAATCGTTAAGTGTACGGTAAAAGTAACGGTTGTTATTAACGGACTAATAAAGTGTTACATTAATTCAAAATCGATTTAACGGCTCTTATTTATTAAAAATAATTAATCCAGCGAACCCTAAGCTCGCTACAATATATATACGCTAGACAAAAAATTCTAGCTTTATTTCTTATATTATCACTTACTGGTCCTACGCAGACGCTCTATGCTCAACAATGTAAGACATTCTATTCGTTTCTTAATTCAAATCCATCATACGCACCATTTTTTTTTCTTTCACAATATCAGCAGCTTTCTTTTACAGACCATCAAAAAATCGATTGAATTTGATTTATCAATGTAAAGGCGAGTTAACACATATATATGTTTTTTTAAACTAACGCCCCCACAAAAGGGGATTTTGAAGTACCCTTAAATGTCAGAGGACAGTGCGAGCGGACGAAGAGGAAGTAGATAAGAAAGGAGGCATCGACGTACATTGGTCTTAAATGTCTGGATATTATAACGACGAGGAAACACATTCGTGTGCTTCGGCAAAAGAATGACTCGCTATGTATATTTGTGTGCCTAGCATTGACTTTCAACGTAAATATAATGGCCCACCGAGATAGTATACTGGAGAGACACCAATGCCACATGAGTCATTATAAACATCGACGCCACAGATATCCATGGATTGCATCTACCGACGGCCACAAACAAAGCCTCTACTAAAGACACGATCACGAGTCGCAGGAGAGGCGAACCTATAGCACCGACACGGCACCCCAAGGTGCCACCAAACAACTGTTGCAGTTCTTTTTGGACAGTTGCAGGTTGCAACGGCCTGAAAACACTCGCGCCGGTGAGGGAATTCCACAGATTTCCCGCTCTGTAACGGAACGAGTTCTGATGCAGGGATGTTCCCGCCGTCGGGAGATGAACCGTAAATTGGTGCCATCCGTTGGCTTGTCTTGTAGAGTGCAAATTGCGCGAACAATACCACGAATCTCCGATCTCGTGATCTGTAGAACAGACAGAGCTCAGCTACGCGCCTTCTATGTGATAGCGACTGTAGTCCCGATGTAAGCGTCGTGTCCCCGATCAGGCGGATCTCTCATCTCTGTATGCTCTCACGTAGGTCGATGGTATGTTTGGGGGCAGAGCTCCAAACATATAAGAATATTCGAGCGCGCTTATATAATAATTTGGAATTTATCCACGAGAACAAGTTAGGGAGTAACATATTTCATGGCTTTAAAAGGATAACTCAGTTTCCCTGAGGTGGACCTGGCGATGTTCGACGCGTGTTTACGATACGTGGCGCCGACCCATTACAAGCTTTCCCCAGATTCAAGGCCTTAGTCATTCACCATCAGCGGTTTTTTTTTTTGTATTACACTTCACTCGCAAGAGGCGCATCTATAGCACCGAGGTGCCACCAAATAACTGTTGGAGTTCTTTTTGAACAGTTGCAGGTCGTAACGCTACGGGAACTGATGATCCACTTTCTTTGTGAATGTAGTAAACTGTGTCTTCGTTGCATTGAAATCGGCGAGATTGTCCGCGTTCCGCGACGCCGCCTATTGTTCGTGTTGTACGCTACCTTTACACTTAATGATAACCGCCGATTCGCTGAACCTTAAGACGCAAGGCTAAACGACTCCAAACTTAGGGATAGCGAACCCGACACACGACTAGATGATTTTCGTTTAGAAATCAGGGCCCCGGCAGACACAGCGAGGTGGATTACCCACTCGGGGCTTCGCCCCCCCCCCCCCCCCCCGCCTCCCGAGCGCACGTTACCGAGGGGTTGAACCCCGACCTGATGTGCGCGCGTTGGTAGTTGGATGGCGACTGACTAATAAAGGAAAGAATCTATTCATCGTGTTGTGGCGGTTGAGTCATAGCTAAAATCGAATCGCCGCCATTTACTAGGAACTTCGAAAAGAGCTGCTGTGCCTGTATAGAGAGTTTGTTTCCGGGAATTCCTGCCGTTCTGGCTGGGCTACATTCCTCGGTTGCTATGTGTACCGAGAAATCGATTTTGCGAACACGAGCAAGTATGGGCATGAGTTTCCGGGGGAAATTGGAATTGCTTGGGTGCAAGCGAGGGATATAATTTGGATAGAGAATTAACCGAAGCAATTTCGGGAAAATGTATGCGGCTCGGTGTAGTTGGTGGTGATGATTAATATTCCGTTGTAGGTTTGAATATGCGTTTTATTGCAGCATATGAATTTCCGGGGAAATTAAGATTGCTTGGTCGCAAGGAAGGAATATGCCTTAAATAGAGAATTTACCGAAGCGTTTTGGGAACAATTATATGTTGGGTGATGTAATTGAGGGAGATGATTTATAATGTATTCGATTGAATTGTATTCTGTTGGGAGTTTTGGGAAATGCCTTTCATTGCAGATTGGGAGATGGATCCTTGCAAGTTCGGGATGTGTTTTTGCATGTTTTGAAATGTGTTACAGGTTAGGTTAGGGTGATGCGCTGTTAGCGGTCAAGATTGGTTGGCATTGTGGGTTGGTTCTCCATGTGGTATAGAGAACCCCCACAACCCCACTACTTTTACTAGGCTAAGCTACTTTTATTAAATTCACTGGCTTAATTTTAATGGATAAAATTGAATACCTCTCCTGGGGCACAACCTCACGATGCATCCCCTTTATAAATAAAACCGAATCGCCAAGGGATCGAAATGTAAGCAAAATCTCGAAAAAGATACTTCGGCTGGTGTCAATCGTTAGGATTTTGTGATAAGAATTCGGTTAGGGGAATCCTCGGAAATCTGGGATATGAGTATGGCAATTGCACATCCGGTTCAACTTACCATGTGTTCGTTTTTAGTTTGGGGATTATTGGAAATTGGGTGTATAGATGATAAACAAACATTTGATTCGTTTATCCCGAATTTTGGTGGATCTGGATAATGGATTTTGAATGTGTGGGGGAAAGAGATGATAGGGCTTTTCAGACCACTACATACTTAATATTTTAGTAATACATATACTCTTATGATATAAAGGTAAAAGGTGCATATTTCTACAGTTTGCAAAAAGTGAGCAAGAAAACAACCATCGCTTGGGATAATCCCCTTAAATGTAAAGTTCGTTTCTTGAACATTGGCAATTTTCTGAAAAGAATTAGCAAGCATTATATACTCACGTAATGTGAAGAATTCAATCTATTGAAGGGAATTCTGTAAGCACTGCTGTTGCATTGATATCTTATATGAATTTAATGTGGAGCTCAGTATAATTACCTGCAACGAAATGAAAGAAATATATTTCTCAGGTTATTACCAAATAGTCTAATGATTTATGTCATTTAATTAATAAAAGGTAGAAGTTTAGTTGAGGTAACGCCACTCTGGCTCCCTCAAAAATGAGCCATTTTTCGTATTTTTTTTTTTTTTTTTTGTGGAGAAATGACTGGGTTGCTGGGAAAAGTGTTCATAACGGGTTATCGACATACATTCTTAGAAAGTGAAAAAGAAATGTTTATTGGCATTTTCATACAAAAGAGCGGCTGTACTCATAATAATAAAAAACAAATTCGTGGAGGCTCTGTGGGGGTTCTTTAAGCATTCCCGAAGACCCATCGTCCTAATCAAACTCCCCGTCCCCAACCTGCAAATACCTGCATCAGCCATAAGCAGCAATCCACCCTGAAGCATAAGTCCACGGCAAGATTACCATCTTGCCATGGCATCAAATACAAAGCATATCGCAACTCGCGCCTAATTGCCAAAAGCCGAATTCTTTGCCAGTGTAAATATTCACACTGGAATTCGACCCTCGACTCACTATGGATGCAATGCACAATTGACGTGGATAAATACACAACCGTCATTGTGTAATCATTCCGATCACCAAATCAAGTCCCACGGTATAGTTCTCGTAAACAACCTATGTACCACCAGCAAAGCAAACAAACGCATATCTTAGCGTACGACCCCCGAAATAGCGTTTCTGTTGACATAATACTCAGAAATCTAATCCTGCATCAACGAATCGCTATTTTAATCATAACGACCTTTTTCGGACGCTATACGAGCGACCATCTATTTGCACAGCTGACCTATTTGAATTCAAATATCGTTAGTCAGTTTTTGTTTTTCCTTATTCGACTGCAGCCGATATATGAAATACTGTTCTTCCCCACGTACGGGCCCTCTTCCTGTTTGTGTGCATCTTAAAAGTGATATGCGCGCGAAACAACATCCACAATCGTCACCAGAGTCAGATCTTACCTGTAGAACCACGCCCAGATATCGGGCACGTTGCGTGTCGGAGTTACCTTCAAGTGAAGAGTTAAATTAAGAGTCGAGATTCACCCACCGCCACATCCACACGCACACAGTCGAGTCGCAAAGTGTCTTGAGAAGCTATTTTCAAAAGTCCTCATTAGTTGTTAATTGAAATCCATTTGCGAAATTTGGCTTTGTGAAGTCAAACCAAAATTAAGTGCTCTTGGAAACATTGTTTAAGTGAACTATAATACTAAAATAATCTTAAATAAAAAGGGTAATTAATCGATAAGTAAATATATAAGAGAAAATTAAAAAAAAATTCATGTGCGATATATTTTCAACAATATGTTTAGACAATCCTTGTTTATTCAAAAAGTAACAATAAAGTGAAAAGGTTTGCAGCAGAACAGTTATAGTGTTTTATTTTCATCGCTTTCCAGTGTACATCGGTGGATTGACTTTTCTGTGTTCCCCTCGGATATTTGTGCGGACAATTGTCGACGGAACTCGGACTGTGGAAGTCTAGTGAACCTTGCACCCTTGCCGGCGCCCCGACTAAACTTACCCACAGCTCCACCCCGGGAAACATAACTGTAACGATTTTTGATCTGGAAACAAAAGCCGAAGTGTTTTTTAGGCTTAAGATCAAAATACATGATGATGTCGGATTTTTCCAAAATATTGACTTTTAACAATATGGCGATGTTTTGAAAAAAAAACCCAAAATCGACAAATTGTTTATTAAAAAAAAAAAAAACTCGTCAATAATTCAAAATCCCCTACGTCATTTTATGATGAATGTTATTACAAAGTTACAGTTGAAATTTCAAGTCAATCGGATGAAAAATAAGGAGGAAACATTTCCCGAGGTTTTAAAAAAATGTTGTTTCGAGAAAAATGGGTTTAAAGTTTTGTAACGTTTCAAAATGGTATACGAGGGTGGGGTGAAAAATTTCCGTCCTGACCTACAAATGACACCAGCAGGTCTAATTACTATGTCAGCTTGTATAAGGTGGGCCATACATTTTTGCAAATGGCAACACTTGAGATCTTAACCGTTAGAAAGAGGGCGCGCAAGTGGCGGGGAATTGTTTACTGCGTTGTTGTTGGAATTTTTTATACGTTTATTACGTTTATTATTAAAGGGGTATGTCATGAACATAAGGTCAAGTGCCCAGATGGTTTAGGACATTGCTTACTTGGCATAGGCTAGAGTTGGTGAGGCTGACTACAAAGAGACATTCCTTGGTAGTAGTGGGGTTTGAGATGTAGTGGGACTTATCGTCGGACAGCGTCTCTTGGAGATGGGGGAGGTTAAAATCGCCACGGACTACAATGTCGTCTTGGGAAGAACTCAGCTCAGTTAAGCGGTCGATTACAGCAATTGCGAGTTGGGATGACTCGATAGTTTGCGAAGGCGGTATGTAGAAGCATATGATGTACAAGGACTTTAAGCAATGTTCAATTTTTATAACGACATAGTCGAGGTTGGGAGAAGAAGAGATGGTGATAAGAGAAGATGTTAGTCCGTAGCAGCACGCCTCGGCTGGGGAAGTTGGGGCAGGAACGATAAACATCGTCGTCGCGAAAAACTGTGAGGGGGGTGGGGGCGTTCTAGGCTATTGATACTGGGGCTGAGGTTACTTTCGGTAGGAGTGTATATAAAGAGACAATGGAGTGAGTATTTTGTAAGATCGAATGGGTTTCGCGGAATGTACAGCGTGGCGGGGTGATATTTTACCTTGGGACCGATTACCACCTAAACCAACTTTTCTCGAAGCTCTGAAAAATGGCAAGGGATTTCTCCCGACGATATCGCGGAATGTACAGTGTGACGGGATGGTATCTCACCTTGGGACCGACTACCATCTAAACTAACCTTTTCTTGAATCAGCCCATCAGCCAAGCACCGAAAGAAGGGATTGCTGCGTACGATTTCACGAACTCTATAGCATGATGAAGTGGTATTTTATCGCGCGATAGGGCGTCGGAACTCCACCTACCACTCGGCTTTTAACTGCCTTGTGGCGGGTCTTTTAACATATTCCGAGAACCACCCATTTTTCTTAATTCAACTCCCCATTTCTCATCCAATAAAGTTTATTAACTTACCTGCAATCAGGCAGCGTTAAGCTACCCTTCAACCACTTCATTTACCTGTAAACCACCCCATGCCAAGATCATCATCTTGCCACAACATCAACCACATCGCTGTATTCCCTTAAACATATTCGGTTCCTCTGGTCGGCACCCATGACCATTGCAAACCATTGGGAATCTTCCCCGGTCCCCTTGTGGGTATCCATGCCTACCATATACACAGCAATCCCACTGTGTTTGCTTTTCTCCAGCAACCGCTGATCCCACGATCGAGCCATGGCAAATCGCTTGCTTATACAGCTGCAGCCAATTATCCCAGATCGGTTGCATAAGCGATAAACATGCAACGAATTGGATGCGACCCTAATGTGTTTACCTTAAACAACTCTCGTACCATTAACCAATACAAACAAGACCCAAATTTTCGGTTGACCTATCGCCACCAGAATGTATAGCCTACAATGGCATTATCGTGAACGCCTGAGTAACCACGATGTGCATATCATCGTGACCCTTGAAATAGCGCATTTGTGTATCTGAATGCAAAAACTTATTTCGTTCTCAGGCGCAGGCTATCAAGGATTTATGGCCCTCGAAATAGCGTTTCTGTTTATTTAAGACACAGAAACCTATTTCTCCCTTCGGCGATCTTCGCTATCGCTCATCTAAGTAATGCATGCAGTCCCTTTGTTGATTCAGGTGTGGTATCGTTCGTGGTCGATGCTTCGAGCGAAACGGGCGTCATACTTGACCGTACGGTCATACGGAAACCCTTCCATTCGATCCTTTTGCGATCAGCCATTGGCCGTCGCCAAGTTGAGCCTACTCGCTCCTCCCACACCGATGTAATCCACCACAGTTGAATCTGACGAACGTGGATTGCATCGGGGAGTCAGATTGCACCCCTTGTCGCGAGCACTTGAGCTGAGAGTCAAGTCTTCCTCTCCGCTCGCCTTTTATTGCTGTCGGTTTATATGCAGAATTATGAATTATACCCTTGGGACGTAATACGCATGTTCATAAAGTAAAATCTAAAGAAACATTGTGTGAAGAATCGGATGTTCATAAAGTAAAATCTAAGGAAACATTGTGTGAAGGATAAATCAAAATAAAGAAAACTTTACACAACTAGCTCCATCAGTGCCTTTTATTTATCTTTCCTCTCGGAACGTGGTTTAGTGACAATTTTTGTGAGGAAATCGTTGGTGGGTGAGAAAGCTCCTGTGTCGTAAGACGACAATACTATCATCACTCGCCACAGCCCCTTACGACAAGCCGGCTTAGCTGTGAGTATATTCTAACGCCCTACTGACAGGACTCATTCAATTATCTGCGTACATGAATTTTATGACCGATCAATCATATGCACACCGTAATAGAACGATTGTGGCAACACTGGGATGATGATGTATAGCTACAAGTGTAGCATAGGTCAGTTTTATAAGATTAGTATAAGTGAATTTGTACAAATAGTGAATTTGTACCCTTTAAGATAAAATAAACTTCAATTCATAAGGAACATTCCTCGAATCAATTTCTTTGATTTTCGGGTACACCGAGTCGCTTCCACTCACTCATGATAACGGGCACTCAACCGGACTATTATTTTTTGTATTACTTTTCAGGAATTGCGAATGCGTTTCCCCCATCAGTGGTAAGGAACGGTTCGCAAAAATGTGAAAACCTAGGTGGATCGATTAAGATACCGCCGGTATCTATCCTTCGGCTGAGCGGGTAGAGTACTCGGCTCAGCGAATTTTCTGCTCAAGGCGGGGAGTTTGTAATACCATCCTCTAAAGGAATCAGTGGAATAGCCCACTAATTAACATTCCCGTTTCTAGCCGCCGTAATCTATTCACACCATTTATCAAACGAATTTTATTGGATGAATTTGGTTTTGGCAAACCAATTCAACAGCTCATCTTCACGACCGTCTGGCATTTTATGGGTGATAGGATATTAGAATAAGTATTCTAGTACTTTATTTACTGAGTATTGTACATTAGATATTTGCAATAAACGTCATTGGCATTCTGCACTTCCGCATGACTTAAGGGAGTATTCTGATCTAGAATTTGAAAAAATCATTTTTTTTTCATATTTTCTAAGCTTAACCCTCTAAGAATATGTCTTTAAGAGGATTTTAGAAAATTCAAATTATTTTCGGAGGTATGGCTGATTTGCTGACGCGCCGTCTAAACCGGCTCGGCCGGAACGAATCGAACAAAAGACATTAGGGACTTTCTGTCAAGCTGCGACCCTGTTTCCTCGTAAAACCTTTTATGCCTTTATATATATATATATTGAAATACAATAACCGAAGGTAACCTTTATGTATTTTGAGATTATCTTTTATATGTAGTGTGAGCTTACAACCAGTTGCGAACAGTTGAATTCTAACCTTCAAGCCACTACTTATTATCGTAATAGTTCGACAAATAAAAATCCGCAACATATGTATTGCCCACCTGGCACAGGGAGTTGGTGTAAGTGGCAAAAAGCTGCATCTGAAGGTACATTACAGGAGTTTGACCACGAAAATCCTCCTCTATGTGCGAAGGTATTGGATATTATGAAGCCGATTTACGAGAGTTTATCGTCGGAGGAGTTATTGACTCGATGCTTAGGCTCAGAAACTCAAAATAATAATGAGTCTCTAAACTTTTTGATTTGGACTTTCGCGCCAAAACATATTCATTCCGGAACTCACGTCATTGAAATTGCTACGTTTATTGCTGTTTGCATATTCAATGAAGGCAAAATTCCTCTTTTAAAAATAATGATGCTTATGGGAGTCAAAATTGGTCCAGAAGCTTATTCATTCGCTGGGAAACGAGACAATGCTCGGATTGACCGCTCAGAGATACGAGCGTCTAACGCATCAAAGGAGCCCAGAACTGCTCAGTTGGAAGAGAGAAGCGCGAAAGATGCTTATTTCGAAGTCGAGGAAGGTCCAATGTATGCAGCAGGAATGGTAGATTGAATAAACGAAGCCTAAAATATCATATCATGACTTAGACCTCGAGAAACTTTACGTGACACTTTAAACACGTTTTTCTCGAAACTGTCTTTTTTAAAACAAGACCCACGATTTTTCAAGTTCTATCGAACCGATTTACTTCAAATATAGTATATGTCTTCTTTATAGGCTTTTCTATTGCATGAACTATCCTCATCCCCAAATTTCAATGTTAACTATTTTTAAAAAATTCGAAAAACTTAACAAAATTTGTTAAGGGGGCAACCTGGTGGCGGTTCTACTAACGCCACGGCTACCTTTTCCACTTACCTCCAAATCTTCCTGCCCTAAAGCTCTAGACACCTCATAGTTCTTCGATTATGCAATCGCATCCAACACCCTCAAGCATCACCACATCAAGGACATTCACGCAATTAATGCGTTATATCATCTTTCCTGGAAGAAATCGGTACGCCAGTACCGCATACATCAATGCATCTCAGCATTGTTCTAAAAAGAAAACATTCCCGCTGCCATACTAGATAACCGAAATGGATTATAGAAACAATGAGCAAAACCCATGTCTGCCTGCGTTTACTGTCCCACACGTGCGCGACAGATTTTCATGTTGTACCAGTACTCAGGGCGGCTTTTATGCAACCTTTAAAGCACCAGCGCAACTCGCGCCTAGCTGCCAAGAGCCGAATTCATTGCCAGTGTAAATACTCACACTGGAATTCGACCCGTGACTTCCTATGAATGCAATACGCAATTAACATGGATGTAGACATAACTTTCATTGTGTAATCATCCCAAACGCATCCTAATCCCCAGCGCAATATTTAGACAGCTGCAAACACTTCTTCCCAAAGATGCTCTTTCACGAATTTTCATTCCCACGGTTCGACCACCCATGAGCTCGCATCACGAGCAAACAAAGTGATCCGCGCGAGTTAAGGCCCCATTTATTCATATCTTTGTGGGACCATAGAATATATAGAATTATATAAAAATATGAATCACCCAAGCGGTGATCATTTATTGACACCCAAAAAAATGAATCGTCTAATAGACTTTTTTTTTTATTTCGTAATATTTTCAAAAAAAAAAAAAAAAAAAAAAAAAAAAAAAAAAAAAAAAAAAAAAAAAAAAAATCTGTGACCGCACATTTTACAATTCAGAGATTTGATCAGTTATATCTTACAACTGAAACATTATCTTGGATAAAGAAAAGAAAAATATATATAATTAATAATTAAAAGAATAAATCATAAATTAATAATTAAAAAAACAATAATAAATAATATAAAATGTAAATATTTACATGAAATTTTGACAAATCAAGCAAGAAGCTGGGTTATGAGAGAATTTTCAGAACTTTCACAGCTGATGTTAAAGTTATATACTAGTTTACGAATTCTTTCAGAAATCAATTCAACATCCGCCCTTCCGTGAAGACTTAAGGTTGAATAGTGCCAAGGGAGGTCTAGCATCATTTTCAAAACTTTGTTTTGTGATACCTGTAACTTCTTTAAATGGCACCTTGCAGCGTTACCCCATACTGGACACCCATATAACAGTATAGCTTGGAAAATAACTTTATGAATAATAATCTTATTTTCATTTGTGAGTAAAGACTTGCGATTAATAAAAGGGTAAAGTATCTTAATAGCAATACTCATTTTATTAAGAGTACTTTGAATACGTTGTTTAAATGTGAGTTTTGTGTCGAGATGAACTCCGAGATACTTTACGGATTGCTCCCATGCAATCGTGGTACCATTTATTTGCTGCTGACTGCTGGGAGGATTGCAAGCTTTTCTCTTGCGTGTAAAAACGATGGCTTGTGCCTTCCCAACATTCAGCTTGATTTTCCATTTCATATAATATTTTTCAAGTATCTCGATCGCATGCTTTAGATTTGTCTCAACGTTGAGAGAAAATTCATGCGACGCAAATACTGCAGTGTCGTCAGCGAAGATAGCTGATTCACACTGCGGTAGATTTGGAAAATCCGAAGTGTAGATATTGTAAAAAACTGGACCAAGTACTGAGCCTTGAGGGACGCCACAATCAAAAAATATCAATCTAGAAACATCACAATTGACATGAACCTGAAAACATCTATTGGATAAGAAACTCTGGACGACCTTACACAAATACAAAGGAAAGTCGAACTGTATCATTTTATATATTATCCCATTGTGCCATACGGAATCAAAAGCTTTTTCAATGTCTAACAATATCATGCCCGTTGATTGACCACGTGAACGATGGTCTAGAACATGGCTGCAAATTCGTTTAACCTGGTGCGAGGTGTTGTGAAAGCGTCGAAATCCAAATAGGATATCGGGGAAAATATCTTTATCTGAAACAACTTTTAAAATATGTTGTTTCAGGATTTTTTCAAAAACTTTACTTATGTTGCTAAGTAAACTAATTGGCCTGTAACTTTCAGGGGTATCTGGGGCTTTTCCAGCCTTAAGGATAGGTACAACCATTGCTTTTTTCCAACATTGCGGAAAGTATTGACATTTAAGGCATGCATTGATTATAAATGTTAAGTATTTAATTCCAATATGAGGCAATTGTTTTAGATAGGCATTCTTAACTTTGTCTAGCCCTCCTATTTTTCGTGTTTGCAAGCACTTGATTACATTTCTTACGTTTTCTTCTTCTACAAATGCATTTAGAGGAGTTAATTCGTTTGTGGTGTCGAATCTTTCGATTCTGTTACCGACAAGTTCATTTGTTTCAAATTCACCCAAATGCTGAGAAACCAAGTGATTTTTTTGAAAAACTTGTTCCAAATAGGTTTGCTTTTTCAAAACCTGTACAAAAAGTAGTAGAAGAATCCTTCAGAAATGGTATTTTACGGTTTTTATTCTTGATTAACTTCACTATATTCCAGAACGGTTTAGCATTTTTATCCATAACGCTCAGTTTTGTGTTCCATTCTCTATTACGATGGATTTGTATCTGGTCAGTAATGCGCTCATTAAAATGGGAAACCATTGATCGAGAAAAGGGCTGACGGTAATTCTGCCAATTTCTTCGATGAATGTTTCTCACTTTAATAAGCTCTAAGATATGGATTGGAAGTTTTTTAAAAATATCTTTTTTTACTGTTTTGGGAATACTTTCATCAACCGAAGAAATTATAGCTTGTGTAAAGTTTTGTACAATAAGGTCAACATCATCTTTACAAGACACACTTTCAAGATTTGTAGTACTATTTTGAAGGCTCATTTTAATCTTTGATTTGAATGAATTCCAATTAGCATTCTTCATGTCCAGGAAATATTGAATCTTTCTTTCACCCAACCAAGAAAGGTTACAAAGAACAGGATTATGATCTGAACTGAGAGCACTTAACGAAACGGGTTCTGTTATAAGACCAGGGACATTTGACACAAACAAATCAAGGACAGAGGGGATGCCACGAGAACCTGCGGGAAAATAAGTTGGACAAGGTGGATAAAAAATATTAATGGGTAGTGCCAATGGAAGGGCAGCCAATATATTGCCCCAAGCATTTGCTCTTACACACCCCCAATCTCTATGCCGGCAGTTAAAATCACCACCTAATAGAAATTCACCATTCATTGTGAATAACTTTTTTAAATCCTGCTTGAGCCATTTTCTTTTAATATCCGACGAAGATCCACCAGGGAAATAAACAGAATAGATTTTTACTGTCTTATGGTTTCTTAACTTAATCATTACACCTACATTCTCCACAAGCCTAGTTGGAATTACAGGTAAAAGCGAATGTTGAATTGACTTCCTGATAAGAATCGCCACTCCCCCACCCCGTTGGTCTACTCTATCAATGCGATAGCAGTTAAAGTCAGATGATGGGAGTCTTATATCAAAATTAAGCCAAGTTTCTGTTACTAGAGCAACATCAACTTTATAGCTATTTAAAAAGTTTAAAAAGTCATGAAATTTATTACGTATGCCTTTAGCATTCCAAGTAATTATTTTTATATGTGTATCTGCCATTTTACTTAACATTATTAGTGTTTAAAAACTTAGTGGCTAAATGCGCGATCACATTAAATTGTTCTATTTTCGTTTTACAAACTGATAAATTTGAGATCATTTCCATGCACAAGGAATTTAGTTCCTCGATTGTGAAGAGTGCTGAATTGTTGTTGGGTAAATTATTGTTATTGTTTGATGAAGAAGCGCCGCGTGAGTCATTTTCCCATGCATTATTTGTTGGTGGTAAACTTTGAATTTGCGGGCTTGAATTTGGAAAGCTTTTGCTCGGAGCATTGGTTAGTCCCAGTCGTCGCTGTGGCTGTGGAAGCGTAGGAAAATCACTCATAGAGGCAAACGAAATCGGTTTTTGGCAAGCTTGATGATTTGAAATTTGAGTTGATGCAGCGAAATGAGTTCTTGGATGGATCTTGGATCTTCCAGATGATCTTTCTTTTATTTCTAAGTATTTAGATCTACTGGTGCATGTGACGTCAGTAGCTTTATGATTGCCGTTGCAGTTGGCACATTTATTTACAGAAGCGTTATTACATTCGCTTGTTTTGTGTGAACCAGCGCAAGTAGCACAATATGTTTTTATGTGACAATTTCTCTCACCATGTCCAAACATTTGACAATTAAAGCATTGTGTCACCTTACCTTTGATTTTCCTTTGGAAGTTCCAATTCACTTGGGTATGAAAAATTGAGCGATAATTTTTTTTAAGTTCAGTTAACTTAATTTAATTGTTCCATTTTCAAAGTGAATGAGATAAAAAAAATCAGTAAATTGATCATATTTTTTTTCAATTTTTTTAACATCAGAACATTTTAAGCCAAGCGAAATGAGTTCAGCTTTGAGTTCATTAGTTTTTATATCATCCAGTCCATACAAAATAACTTTGAAAGTTTTAGCACTTTTAATATCATGAGAAAAATATTGACAATTATCCTCTTTAAGTTTTTCTAATACAATATTAAATGATTCAATAGTTCCGAACATTATGTTTATACCAATTGTTAATTTTTTTATTGAATAACTGGATATATTAAGCTTTTTCATGAGGCTATGCACATATTCTGGTGATTTTTGCAGCACTTTGATTGGTGGCACATACACTTTTCTGATTATTGGCGAATCAGTTTCGTCCATTTCAGAATTATCTGTATCTGGATGGCATTGTAGGGGAGTGAATTTATTAAAGTAGGGGTTTTACCAAGCCCGCTTGTTGGATACATAGTGGAACGAAGTTTTTTATCCGAGGACAAGCAATTGTCCCCGGTATCAGGCGATCTATCGCGTTTGGGAATGATTGTAATGAGAACTCGCGACCGAGATGAACACGTCAAACGCAGTCGAAAGCTCCGGGTGAACTGAATCGTCTAATTCCATACAACTTAACGAAAGTACATCACCATCCAAACTACTAGATGTCGCCCCGGATAGTCTTAACGAATCGACAGTCAGATAATGGTGGTAGAGCGATTCTACTTCCTTTTTCGTCTGGGATACTGATCGAGTGAGCATGGTTTTTTAAGTAGCTCACTCTTCTTGGAGACACCGATCGGCATAGCCGCAACATAAGAATTTAAAATAAGTAGTCCTAAGAATAAAAAATAATAAAGATATATTTTTAATTAAATATAAAATTGTTATCGGAATACTTAATTCGCGCAAAATTAGTTAGTCGAGTTTAATACGCGGTGGAGTTCGCCTGCGCAAGTGCAAGAGATTGAAGAGTGAAGTTCCTATAGGAAAAATCATTGTAAATTAAATAGAATTAGGACCTTGGTAAATTTATAAACACCCACGAATATTTGTGTCAGTAAAATTTACGAACTTAGTGCCGGACCTGATATCGTGAAGATCCGCCACAGTCCAAACAATTAAATAAAAAGACAGCTATCACCAACTATTTCCTGGCGTTTCATTTTCTTCCTGGTACAGCGGCATGCAGCAGTGAACATTTGGTCGTATCAGTGAATATTGTTAGTGTCAAAAGGTCAATATTTTTGATTGCTGTTTTTTACAGCACGTTAAATTTGTGCGTCTAGACCAGAATACCCCCTTAAGTAATGTTTCTTTACGGTATGCACATTGTATAAAACAGACACACCCTGAAGCACAACTCAGCTAACGTTCGAAGGATACAGATCGTCCTATCGTCCTATCCCGCGTCTTTCTAGCGTGTGCACCTGTGTGTGAAAGTGTGGCCGTCACTGAGAACGGCTGTATAGTCATTGAACTCGTAACCAAAGTGTTGTGCAAGGTGCGCGTAAAAGATATAATAAATATTAATTAAACCCAAAAATAGGGTGTAACTTGAATAAAACGACAATGTCCAAGTGCCCGTCTAAAACTCTCGTTGAAAACACATCGTTCGTCGCTCGTCCACAACAAATTTACAGCATTGTCGCGTACACGTGTGTGCTGACGTGTCTACCGGCGTGTATATACCGAACGGCCAATAAAAAAAAAAAAAAAAAAAAAAACTGTGTGTGTGTTAATGTGTATGCGTGTGAAAGCAGATGTTCTCTGCATGTTGCTTCACAAATTAAACAATTGAACTAAAGGTGGAAACAAATAATGGAAAAAAGAAAAGCAATTCTACAAGTAATTTCAAAGAGGAGGCCCAAAGCCCAGCCAAACCTCCTTACCAAACGGCATAAAGCCAACTCAGACAACAAAGAAAAAACTCGCAGAGAAGGAATGACCACTCCTGATAAGCCACATTATTCCGGAGAAGGGAATAAATTTAAAGACCTGGCAACAGAAGACCACAAAACCAGCAATACTGAAATGAGTGACATAGATGTCGAACGTGCTCAATTTATTGCGGAGCTATACAAAAAGAAGAACGATTTGGATCGACAAATCAAAGAAGCCTTATCGGAAAGCAACATTCAACAGCAAGAGGAGAAACAACAACAGCAGCAGCAACAACTGCTGGAAAAACAACAAGCAGCAGCCAATAAGAAGGAGAAAGTGCCTCCCATCATAGTTAGTTTTATGGAAGCTAAGGACCTAATTAAATTGGGTAAGTTAACATGTAGAAATTTTAAAACGAAGAATTTAAATAATAATAAAATAAGTTTTTTATGATAGTTTAGATGATTATCATAAAATTAAATCTGCTCTAAGGGAAGCAAGTAGTGAGTACTTCACGTACACACCTAAATCGGAGAAAACTATCTCCATGTTACTTAAATGAGTTGATCCTTCTTTTTCCTCCGAAGAACTGCTCTCGGAACTACAAACCGTCGAAAATGACAGTTTAAAATTCATTGATGTGAAGCCATTCTCCACTTCTCTCTCCCGAAGTCGCAACCGCAAGTTGCCGTTCTTCATTGTCTCCCTAACTCCAAACAGCAAAGTCGATGCACTTAGGAATATTAAAGTTATCTTCCACCAAACAATAATTTGGAAAAAAAATAAAGAAAGTTGACCGGGTGTTGCAGTGCATGCGGTGCCAACGATTCGGCCATGTTGCATCTAACTGCTGTATGGAATTTAGATGTGTAAAGTGCCAAAATAATCATACCGTAGGAGAATGCCCCTTAGGTAAAGAACAGGTTCAGGATATAAGCAAACTATCTTGCGTCCTGTGCAAAAATACAGGTCACCCGGCCAACTTTAGAGGTTGTCCGCAATCCCAACAACTAAAAGCCAAATTTGAATTTAAAAAAAAAACAACTTGAAGAAGAGAAATAAATGAAAATGAAGGTTCGTTCTTATAATAACTTCGTTGCACCTAGTGTATCATTCGCTCTAATTGCCGGTAGTCCATTAAACTCAAACTTCGCGGCACAGGGAAGTAATATCACAAAACCTTCCGCACCTAGCATATCATTTTCTCAAATGGCTACTAATCCAATTAATACAACGGCGGCGGAACTTTCACGCAACGTCATAAAAGCGCCCGCTCCAGAGGCAAATTCAGATATAAGAGCAATCCTGTTAGCCATACAAGGACAGATTGCTGGATTTGAAAAAAAAACTGACTGAACAAGCGGCCCGAATAGATAATATTTATTCGTCCTTGTTCTCAGACAACCCAACATACCACAATGAACTATCCAACTAATTTAACACTAAAAATTATTGCTGTGAATGTGAATTCACTAATCCACGTGGAAAGGAGGGATAATCATGGTATCTGCTTGGAGCCGAATGCCCCGATGTGCTTCTAGCTAGCGAAACCAAGCGAAACCAGAGGCACAAATTGGGCTACGAAAACTATAAAGTCATTAGACGAGATCGTCCACACGCCACACAAGGAGGTGGAGTTGCTATCTTAATTAAGAAAGGCCTTCACCACAAGGTCGTTTACAGCACAGCTGTACACAAATTTCAGCTGCTGGAAGCTTGCATTATAGATATACCTTTGAAAAGTCAAAATATCCGTGTATGCACCTGAAGCTCCTCAGTGTTCGCAATTTATCACCGAACTGGATACCCTTTTTCGTAATCTCAAGTTAGACCCGGAAAACAATTATTTTGTTCTGGCGGGAGATTTCAACTCCAAACACAGTGCTTGGGGTGATATCACGCCGAACACAAGAGGTAATGCACTATTCAACTGGTGGCAAACAAATGCAACAGAATATAAACTAGAATTGTACGCTACAAGTACACCATCTTATCCAAGAGGAAACTCCTTTCTGGGCTTACTTATGATTGACGAGAGACTACAATTATTAGGCACGGACCTAAATATTCGAAATTGCCTTCGCACAATCGGGTATGATAGTGACAATTACGGCCTCGACGCCGTTTTACATGTTCCAAACGAACATGCAATACTTGAGCAGTACGACCAGATACATTCGTTCGTTTTCCGAAAAGCACACTGGTCGCGCTTTGATCGCATAATAAAAAGAGAACTATGTCTCATGGCGTAGACCCTCCAACTAATAGAAACCTTCGAAATGAGGAAATAGATCATTATCTCTCAACGATGGACAACATTGTCATCCAAACAATGCACCGTTCCATTCCAAAAGCGGCGCACATGGTGGAGAATTTTAATAGATATAGAAACTCAATCCTGCCCTCTATAGACAAAAAAGCGCTCTGCTCTCCCAGCTCATACTGCTCTACAGACAGTTCAGCGATCCTTATAGCCAAGAAATAAAGACAATTAAGTCATTGATTAAAAACGTTCAAAAGCTGATCCGTGACAACTACAGATCAGTAATTAATGAAGAATGGAAACGTAAAATTCTCTCCATTAAAACCAGTGGTGGGAATATGTTTCCGCAAATAAATAAAGTATTTAGAAGAAAAGATCATAATAACATTCCCTGCCTTCGAGTACCGAGGACTCCCGAGAATTGTCAAATATTGCTGAACGCAGGACTCACCCCGGAACACATCAACTCCAACGAAGAACTAATAGTAGTCGAGGATCCGCAAGAGAAAGCGAACTCCATTGGCGCCTGTTTCGAGGCAGTACACAAAGTGAATGAATCCATTCATTCTAACGTCGACATCGAAAACAGAGCTATCCAAAACCATATTTCGCTGCACAATGAACGGCAAAGTTGGCATTCCGAAAACAAAAGTTTCACCATCTTCAGTGAAAACAATAGAGCGGATGCGTCGCTTAGAAATTTGCACACAAATATATTTGTGAATAAGAATGAACTCATGGACATCCTTAGATCAATTAAAAACAAGAAATCATCTGGAAGAGATGGTATTCCGAATACAGTTCTTAAACATCTGCCTCCGGAAGCGGTGAAAATTTACACTACCTTGTTCAATAACGCTCTAAATAATGCATACTTTCCAATAGGTTGGAAAATAGCAGTAGTCCATCCCATCCGCAAAAAGGGCAAGGACAGGAGCAATCCCGCTAACCTTCGCTCGATTAGTCTGCTTCCAAACATTAACAAAATATTCGAGAAAATCATAAATAAGGCATTGATAAACTGGTGTGATGAAAACGACATCATTCCGAACAACCAGTTTGGCTTTAGAGCGGGGCACGACACAGTTCATGCAGCTACAAAACTTGTTTCCGATATACATTGGAACAAGGCAAAACGACAATGCACAGGCGTATGTTTGGTTGACTTTGAAAAGGCCTTCGATACCGTGGTTAGAAGGACTTGTATATAAGCTATCAAATCTAGGTTTGCCCGAATATCTCTTATACATAATTTACGATATGATAATGGATAAGCAATTTGTGGTAAAATGTGGGGACAGAATCTCCAATAAAACTTTCTACATTAAAAATGGGTTACAGCAGGGAGCCGGGAATTCTCCCATTCTCTTCAATATTTAAACTAGTGATCTAGTTGGGTCTCTTAATCATGCTATTGCATATGCCGACGATATTGTAGTGTACAGATCAGAAAAAAATATCGATGCTGTTTATGAGATCATGCGGCGCCATTTGTGCGGTGCCGTCGTTCGTCTCATTCATCACATTCTAATGCCACATCTCAGTCATTGTTATGTGTGAGAACCATTTGCCCAATTGCCGCCGTATTTGCATTCCATGCATTTGAATACCGCATCCCAAATACAAGTTATGACTGGGCAATAAAAGCAAATTTCAGCGTCATGCCGCCATCACCACCAACATGATCGGCATTTTCCCGCAACCGGAAATTTCCAATTTACCATCAGCAAACATCTTTAACAACAGAAGGTGCGAATTGAATTGCCGCCAACTCAAAAAGGGACCACCATCAATGTAATGGTTCTATTTTTTGTGCAAGAATGTGCGTCCCTTTTATCTTTGTTTTCTGTGTACACCAGTAATTGGTGTGTATCATAGGAACTCTCCTTCCTATTGTCTTTGTTCTTACTCATGTTTATTGTAAACAGGAATCTTGCAATCCTGTAGTCAAGATTAGAGATATGATCTATCGATATCCTATGTATGTATGTATTAGTAATGCTCTGCTGCGAGCATGATTTTTGTATCGTTTAGATGTAAGAGTAGTAGTATAGGAAAATTGTATATATAGTTTAAGGATTGAAAAATAAAATTCCAATGCCCTACCGTATGCATATCTCTCGATATCTCCAAAGCATTTGATTGTGTCTGGATCTCAGGACTTCTTTATAAGCTGCACTGCTTATTTGGTCTGAATTCCAATATCACAAAGCTCCTAGCATCTTATCTTTCTGGGAGGAAATTTATGGTCAGAATAAATTCTTCCGTCTTACAAACTCACAACATAACCGCAGGAGTTCCCCAAGGATCCATTCTTGGACCACTTTTATATCTTCTATACACATCCGATATCCCCCAACCTCCACCTAGTGTTGTAATGCTAAATTATGCTGACGATACTCTAATCTACTCTAGCAGTAGATTTGTCAAAGCGGCAAGAAACCGCGTTAACAACTTCCTCCCGCTCATCTCAGCATACTTTAACAAATGGAAAATTCGCCTCAACCCAACCAAAACCCAGCTAACAATGTTTAAGGGCAAAAACGCTCACTGCACAAACAACACTAAACGTTGCCACAATAAAATTAAACTAAATCTTAATAACACCCTCATAAAACCTTCCAAAACCCTAAAATATTTGAGAGTAACCCTTTCCAACAACTGGTCATTCTCAACCCACATCAAAAATTCTCTTCAAAAAGCCTTAATACAGCTTAACCTGTGCAGACGAGTGTTATGGAAGCCTAAAGACCTCTCTCTTAAGGTCAAACAGCTCATCTACAAACAGATAATCAGACCTACTCTTACATACGCCTGCCCATTATGGTACCACATCTCACCCTCCCAAATGGAGAAATTACGAGTGTTTGGACGAAAATGTTTCCGGTTTATCACTGGCTTACACCGCAAAACCAACTCATATAGATACCATTGTAACAACGACCTTTACAACACCGCAGGCATCGAACGACTGGATAGACGGATCCTAGAACTGTCGATAAATTTCATAGAAAACCTTCCTAACAATCCCAACCCGATAATAACGGACCTACCATCACGATCCTCCAATACGGGAGCTCACTACCGTAATTGTCTCCAAATCAGGACCCTCTTCGCCGCAGGCAGACTGGTTAACGATCTAAACGAGATCGTGTACCACAACACCGAACTGGCACCCAATCATTTCAAATACAGCAACATCCAACCATTCTCCAAGATCCTTACCTTTAATACAGAACCGAATGGCTCTCCCCTCCTTCAACAACTTACCCGATCCTATCCCTTACTATCCTCAATCCCTACGAGAAATCCCACATCCATAACTAAAAATTGTAAATATTATTTTTAAGTCAAATTCGAATTATCACTATCATTGCAATATCAAATATTGTAAATTGTATATAAGATTAGATTAAGTTAGATTAAGTTATGTTAAGTAATTTAAAGTAGGCTAAGTTAAAATAAACAGAGTTCCTGGTTTTTTCTGACCTTTTCCAGGAAAAACAAAATTTTCAATATATATATAAATCACATTAAATCTTAAGCACATCTAAAAAGAATTGTTTGAAAAATGTTAACAAATAGCATGTAAACACTTAATATGTAACAAATCTATTATAAGTTAGCTGTATTACTTATTGTAACTATTCATTTTTGGTCAAATAAATACAGTTTTGAAAAAATAAATAAAATTAGAATGCATCCGACCGTAACCCCGGACATAGTCTCACTTTTTCATCTTTCAGCTAATTTTTATCCTATGCGATATTTAGTGGCGTTGCGCCCGAATATTCAGGATTCCTTTTAGATATTTAGTGGCGTTGCGCCCGAATATCGCCATATAAATTATCACACTAAGGGTGTTGCACTCTAGTGTACAATAGGGTTGAGTAAGAGTTCGGTACAGCGAACAAAATACATCAGGTCAAAAGAGGCTTGATACAAACAGATGCCATTAACAGACTTCTTCAAGAAGACTTCAATAAAATCAAACGCTTTTGTGACGATTGGAAATTGAAAATTAACTTCCAAAAAACAGAAACCATCCTTTTCAGAACACCTCTTTCTACAGCTTCAAGAGATACAAGGAATAATTGAAAAAACGTTTCCATTGTATGAAGCAATAATCTTCCGCTGCAAATAAAACCTGTTGTCAGGTACCTTGGTATTTGGATGGACCAATACCTATACTTTGATAAGCACATAGCAGCTGCCCTCTCTGCAGCTAAAAGTGCATATGCAATGACAAGAAGTCTGTTTCGAAATAGTCTCCTAGATCACAAAGTTAAAATAATTTCCTACTCAGCATTTATTCGTCCAATATTAGTGTATGGTTGCCCGGTATGGTTCAACGTTTCCCCATCCTACATGGAAAAGTTTCGCATGTTCGAGAGGCAGTGCTTGCGTTCCTGCCTCGGGTTACATAGAACACCTGAGTCTCAATATAGGAAATTCTATCCTAATAAGACAAATCAGGACTGAATAGGATAGACAATTTCATTATCAAAACTATTCGTGGTCACACTGCAAGGGCAATGTGCAGCGAAAATAATCTTATCTCGGGAGCATACTACCCCAATGACATATACCTGGAGAATACACTCCAAAATGGGTTTATCCCACCAGAAGCGTTCCCTCTATTGGATAGAAAAGGTCTTATCCAAAACAAGCACGAAGTCCCTATTATTTACCACGCTTTTCGTGGTGCCAGGGACAAACGGATTCTTTATAACAGTGATACGAGGGTTGCCTCTTATGTTTCGGGATTTGGCAACCCTAGTGTTGCAATCCTACAATTGACAGCTCTGTCGTAAAGTTGGACATTTTTGAGGTTATACGCACTCAGAACGTTTTGACATACGAGCGCTATTTGTGTTGTTAACAGTAACTTAAAAGATTCATCTCGGCCCAAAAATGGAATTAAATCGGTCAACATTTTCGTGCGATTATTTTTTACAACTTTCGGCGTGGATTAACTGAGCAACAGTGCATGGATGAACTTAATTCAATTTTTGGCGATGAAGCTCCATCAAGGACCAGTGTTTATCGATGGTATGGTGAATTCAATCGTGGTCGTAGTTCACTCCAAGATGAATTTCGTGAAGGTCGTCCAAAATCAGTTGTTGTTCCGAAAACCATTGATGCTGTGCGCGAACTGATATTGGAAGATCGTCATGTGACCTATCGTGAGATTGAGACAACCTTAGGCGTTAGTGGGACCAGCATACATTCAATATTGCATAAACATTTGACTGTCAAAAAAATTTGTTCGCGTTGGATCCCACACAATTTGTCAATCGCCCAAAAAAAGGCTCGTGTCAATTGGTCGAAAGAAATGCTCAAAAAATACGGTCGCGGTGCTTCGAAACACGTCTATGACATCGTGACAGGTGATGAATCGTGGATGACGCGTATGAGCCCGAAAGTAAACAGCAGTCGACTGTCTGGGTGTTTCAAGATGAGCCAAATCCAACAAAAGTTGTTCGCGCACGAAGCACTTCCAAGCAAATGGTTGCCTGTTTTTTCGGAAAAACTGGACATGTCGCAACCGTACCACTAGAACAACGCAGAACAGTCAATTCTGAGTGGTACACAACCATTTGTTTGCCAGTTGTCTTCCAAGAAATCAGGAAAACCAACCGCCGAAGACGGATCACTCTTCACCACGACAATGCGAGCTCTCACACATCGGCTGCGACAACTGCATTTTTGAGCACCCAAAACATCGATTTGATGGGTCATCCGCCGTATAGTCCTGACTTGGCACCGAATAACTTCTTTTTATTCCCGTACGTAAAAAACAAACTGAGAGGTCAACGTTTTTCGACACCTGAAGAAACGGTTGCTGCATTCAGAATGCATGTGTTGCTCAACACCTCAATCAGACTGGCAAAAGTGCTTCGCCAATTGGTTCAAACGCATGCAAAAGTGTATAGATCTTCATGGGGAATATTTTGAAAAACAATAAAGTGAGTTTCGATGATCAATATTTGTTTTTGTTCTCTAATCCCGAAATATAAAAGGCAACCCTCGTATATCAAATGCTGCAGTTCAATTGCGCTTTAGCATGGCGATCGAGATAAATCTAAAAATGACCGATCCCATCCCAACTGGTGGTGGAGTGACAATGAAGAAAGGATTTAATATTCCCAAATATAGTAAGATTTTCAGACGCTACGCCTTCCCTTCCCATTCCTCATTTCCCTTTTCATATTCATTTATTCTTCCTTTTCATTTCCATTTTTCATTTAGATTCCTTTTCGTTTTAAAATTTCTTTAAAACATTTTTTGTTTTTTTTTTTGTTATTAATTTTTTTTTGTAAACGTTTTTACCTTATATTATTTAAAAAAAAAAAATTAAAAAAAAATAAAAAAAATAAAAAAAAATAAAAAAAAATATATAAAAAAAAACAATATAGAGAGAGAACTTCGTCTTCTAAAATAATCGGGTAATAGAAAATATATATAAAAATATAAAAATATAAAATTATTATTGTACGCCGAAAGGCATTACACAAAATTGTATCGTGTAATTTAAAGTGCTCGTGTAGAGCCAGTAAATTATTTTAAGAATAAGAAAAGATTGTAAAATAGGATTTAGCATTTTAGTCCTAGGTCAACATTTGTTAAATTATTGTACAATAAATGCGTTATTCAACAACAACAACGCACCCTGAAGCAGTGAAGAATCGTCTAATACTCTACACCTGAAAATATAGGTAAGGTCGTAAATAATGGATGTAATATGCCCGGAAAGTGTGTTAATTATTCGATTAAGTCCGGTTCAAATAAAAGAATATTTACGGTTGCAAAGTAGCACATTTCCATCAAAGAATCTGTTCAAATTGAAATAGAGTATGACTCCAATCTTCAGATATTATTAATTTCTGAACGAAGGGAACTACCCTTCACGGTACTGTTAATAATCCCCTCATATTTTAGTAGATCGTAATAGAATTTAGTGTTCAGATATTCCTTAAACAATTTCAGAACGAAAGAACCTGCAATTTATTACATTCTATTAGTCGCTGTTAGGTGTAAAAGTGATAATGGCAATACTGGTGCCAGGTTAAGATGTATCCACACCGTAAGCTTAATGTGCAAACACATTCTGAAGTACACATTCAACACGACTTGCTCCATTGAGGGGACTGTTAGTTGTAAGTCGATCTTTACGATTTTTATGAGAACCTAAAATGGCAACATAATTACATTGAGTAGAATGATAAAAATAGGTAAGAAGAAAAAACTTCAATGTTTACATCAAACGACAAGCAACTGCACAAGCCCATAATCCCCCCTATATGTATCTACACTCGTGCTCCTGCTCCATTTAAGCTTTCGTGGATCAAGATTCGTCTCAAATTGAGAAAAACCAGAATAGAAAGAGACGCGCGGGCAAAGAAGAAAAGCGTAAGCGCAATAGAACACAAACGTAAAGAAGTCGTGCAAAGAGTCAAGAACCGTACAGCGAAAAAGGTAAAGAGATAAAAAAGTGGAAAAGTGTAGAGTTGAAGCCATACGTATGGCGAGGTGTGAAGCAGGGAGGCCGAGAGAAGTAGAGCTTAAAGCAAAATAGAAAGGAAACGTAAAACGAATTGAACTCATTTTCAAGTTTAATAGACGCGACTTGGGATCCTGGCGCACGAGGTCTTGTTTTACTCGTTTACATTTTTCGTTATTTATTTGTTTATTTACTCTTCGCTCTTTTCTCCTTGTTTTGAAACCATGATCGTTTCGTTTTATCTTCCATTTTTATTTGTACTCCGTTTTTTGTTTTAGTTTGTTAATTCGTTTTGCAATATGAACATTAATGCGGCTCCTTTATGGTTTTCGAGTAATGAGACAATCACACGAGTATAGTTTGTTTGATGTTTGTTCTAGGTTGATTGGAGCGGGGGGATTGACCAATGGACCTCCTATGGGAAATTGTCGCCGTACTTGAAACGATTACACCTGGGAGTGCAGTTATGCTGCGCAACGCGCTACAATTGTGCAAATAGCAATTTGGATCAGCGACTGTTTGTTTCTCCCACAAATATACTTGTTTTTATAGAACGAAATTTAGAGCAAATTTGCCTTCCGTAATAGGACACGTAAACGTAATTGGATCCAATGTCAGATTACAGGAGAACGCCATGAAATTGCTCTTTGGTTACGTGCGGCGGCTGTTTGGGTTGTTAATTTTCTTTTTTTGTTTTAATAACATTTCAATTACGAGGTGGCGTAAAAATGTGATGAGAATGAGTCATTAACCAATCGTGAGTGTTGTTTGTATCGATGTTGTAGTTTACTTTATCGATTTAGGACATATATTTTTGGATGACTGGCTTTTAAGAAGCAGTTGAAATTGATGATAGAGTGACTTATTGTTGGGAAGTTCTTCAGAAATATTTTTTTATTGAAACTTTAATTTTTTTTTTAATATTCGTGCGTACAGTAGGAATTTTGTGATATTCTTATATGCCAATGAGTAGTGCGCCCGGAAGACTTTTCACTGAACACAACAAATATCTCAATGAGTGCATGTGGGGCAGCTTGGAAATTACCCTTTCCAACCATTTGAGAAGATTTTCCATTCCGTAGTGGGCTTAAATGAAAAGAGAGAATGAAACTATGAACATCATCATCATCACCAGCACTACAACCGGGAACCGGTCTTGGCCTTATTTAGCAAGTCCTGAGGCTTGTTAAATTTTCCATAATGATTTGTTTTTTTCCGGGCAAGGTCATTAGTTTTGCGCCAGAGGCTCCCCGACGAGGAATCGAACCCCGGTCTCCTGCGTGACAGGCGGGTATACTAACCACTATACTATCGAGGAGCCGAAACTATGAACAGACTGTATTTTTTATACTTCCCTCAGAAACAGCGAACCTACATATATCAGTAAGTTCACGTCCTGAGATACTGTTATGGTGCAGTGTGATTTATTTCCAGGTATACAAAATAATTTTGCAATTACGAGGGCAGTTTGATAAATCAGTGAGTTCTTGAAAAAAAATTATTTTTTTCGGCAATTAAGCATTTTATTTATGAACATAGTCTCCTTTTAGCTCAATACATTCAGTCCAGCGTTTTTATAATTTTTTTATCTAAATAATAGGTTTCCGCAAGGCTCTCAAAGTAGGCGTTAGTTTCTGTGATGACCTTGTGGGGGTTCCTTTAAACTTACCCAAAGAACCTCCCGTAATTGCAACTCAACTCCCATTGTTGTTCGCCAATGCAATTGCATTGGCACCTGAAAACATTGCCTTTTCCAAGACCATTTAATGCATTCGACGCATTACCTGAAAATCCCTAAAGAGAATTCTCACAGCATTCACGCATTTAATGGGTTATTCAAATTTCCTGTAAAGAATTCTTCACATCACACGGCATCATAAATCCCCACCCCTCGGCACCCCTGTCATCGTAAAATGCTATGTCGGCCAGCTTGTTTATACAGCTGCAATAAACCGACCCGCGATTCGTTTGTCCAATCGACAAACAATTACCGCATCCCAAGCATTATCATCGGAACCGAATCCTCTAGCATTTCCTAGTACAAACAAGAACTCGGTTCCTACTGCAGTCTGAGAGGCCATAAACATTAAAACCCATTAGCACCTCTTCCTAATGGCGATACTTCTATTAACGCATCCGCACCACTCATCCACGACTGTAATGATGCCCTTATTTGCTTTTAGCACATTTCCTCGACGCATCGCCGTCTATTTATTTAGCGGCAATGCACATCACAATGGTCCTCACGATCCCTTTGTCCTTACCGTCTTTTTGCTTTGTTTTTCCATGGCCTTGTTTCGTGAGAAAACCAATGTGATCTTCGCGATCACACACACACACCTGTAGCGATTCTAACAGATACACACAATTTACAAGCAAAAATCGTGAGGAACACCGAACGAAAGAAATCGAATAAGAAAAATACATCAGAACCGTATACCCAGCGATAAATAAAAATAATTCACACCAGTGGAATATACTCGAGTTTGGAAATCAAATTCTAAACACGGTCAGTAGTCTGATGCTTCACTGCTTCGCTTTTCAACCGTTTCATCGTGTGTTCAATTCACCTTCTTCACTATCCTTGCTTAACGCTATACACCCATACACCATGATCTGCATTACGAGATCGGGTTTTCTATTCCACCAAGAGAGACTTTACGTTTCTCTGGTGGTAAGTAAAAACATATTCTTAGTGGAGAGGATATGTACCACCACACCACCAAACTCACCCCAAACGAGGGTTGAATCTTTGAGTCTTATTCCAACCACCGATCGCGAGGGTAGGTTTTTTTTTCTCCCGCTCCCCGTAGCCCATCACGGGGACGCGTATACATTACCAAGTCGAGTTCGAGCTAGCGTTAGCCCATTTTACGAACGTGATTGCAACTAGCGTTTGCTAAGTGCCTGTGTTTTATTAAGTTGAGTTGTCAAGTTGTGTTGTTAAGGAGTAAGCCTGCAGTAAGATTAGAATGCCATTTGTGAAATTACAATAACAATAGAGTACTCAAAAATAAAAGTTTTAACTAGTGAAAATCGTGTTTTATTTGTCTCTTGGTGAACGGTTGCATTAAGCAATAGGACTACGAAATGCATCGCTGTATGTAAGGATTGAGGTTTGCCGCGCACTGTTCACGTTCATATCAATCAATTAATAAAGACAATTCAATTCGTAATCAACGCGTAGTAGAAACACTATCCTGGTATCCGTGGTGAGCTTCAGCACTTATTGCAATTCCATCCGAAGTTACATTTCGAACACCATCCTGTGAATGTTTTTTTTTTTGCCATTGACTGAGTGCACCGACAAGTGAGCTTTATCGTGGGGACGGAGTAGAACCCCGTGTCGTACGTCGGCACAATGACTTTGTCCCCCACAACCTCTTCATTCGAAAATCAAATCTCTTATCGTCCAGCCTTTTCTTCAGGTTTGGAAACAGGAAATAGTGGAAGGGGACTAAATCTAGAGAATATGCTGGATGGGATAGCAGTTCTTTAACAAATGTATTGATTTTGCTTAATGCTTAATTTTCTCTCTTAATTCACTTTTTTCCATTTTCGTTAAAATTCACGAGGTTGTCTGCTTTCAATGGCTGTCAAACACAAACTAAATGACTTAACTAGAGCTCGCTTAAACTCTGACAGTAGTCTATTTATAAATGGCAGTTGACAGGAGCAGTATTGCATTTAAAGTTCCTGGATGGGAACTTCCAAAAGTCACAGACTTATCAAACTACCCTCGTATAAGCTGTGATGTAGAACCGGACTTGGGGGGAAGGCAGCGAACATACAGGGCAAAGTCTCTGATTGCTTTCAACACGGCGAAGGCCAGGCCGATCCTTTTCCCTATTCAATCCAAGTTGACATGCAGTCTCCATGTGACACCCCTAGATAGCTACTTTGGCACCCGCCAAGTAGTGAACCAATGCATGCAGCGACATTCTGAGAAAGGTTGGCGCAAGGCTAATAACCTTGCCCGAAAAACAAACTATTATGGCAAATTCAGCAAGCCTCGCATATGGACCGGATACACGAGGACGACCACGGAAACAAAAATGACTAAACGATTTGAGAATTTTCTCATGAATCGTCCGCTCACTATACAGAGCTCGAGTTGCACAGCACCTACCCGATGCCCTATCCGAATATAAGGCTGACATAACACCATTACAAGAAATAAGATGGACGGGGAGTGGTGTTATTCAAAGAAACGAGTATGACATTTATTACAGCTGTCATGCAAAACACCATGTGCTCGGGGTAGGGTTTCTAGTCAGCCAAAAACTGAAGCCTGCCATTATCGGCTTCAATGCAATAAACGAAAGGCTGTGCACTCTTTGCGCGCGTCGCAAGCTTAAGAACATAAGCCTCACAAACGTTCACGGACCTACAGAGGAGTCCCCTAACGACGAAAAAGACCAATTCTACGAGAACGTCGAACGAGCCCTCAATGCCTGCCCAAGATACAATGTGAAAATCGTTCTTTTGATTGCAAAAATAGGTCGGCAGCCGGTTTTCAGGCACTACGCAGGTTCCCATAGTTTGCATGAGAACACTAATGACAATGGACTACGAGTCATCGAACTAGGTCGTTGCCAGTACCAGGTTTCCGCGTAAAGATATCCACAAAGCCACCCCGGTATCACCTAATGGAGCCACTCGAAACCAAATTGACCACCTTTTGATAGATCGCCGCCACTTCTTGAGGCTAATGACGGTACGAACGTACCGAAGTGCCAACGTCGACTCGGATCATCTTGTTGGTATAGTTTTCCGAGCGAGGATTGCTTTACAGAGACGTATTGCATCCGCGGATCAGGTTCGGATCAACACAGCTGCCTTACGCAATGAGAACTCCAGCAACACCTTTGGTCATGCGTTAAGGCTCGCCTTCGAAGAGCTCGAAGGAGGGAGAGTCAGTCCTGGGGCCAGAATGCCGGGCGTAGAAGAGAAATGGACACGCCTTAGGAATGCTGTCATTAGCATTGCCAACTCCATCTTAGGCAGTAGTCGTAGAGATCGGAGCGACTAGTTTGATGATGAGTGCAAACTACCGACTGAACGTAAGAATGCTGCATACCGGGCAGCAGTCTCATAGGACGCGGGTACGCGAGGAGAAATACAAAGAGCCAGAACATTTGAAACAAGATTCCACAGACAAAAGAAAAGTTCCTGGGAAAAAAACCTTGTCTGTGAAATAGAGAAAAGTAGAGAGTGAGGTCCACACCAGGCGCGCAAGTTCTATCAAATAATCCGCAGTGTGACGTGGTACACATCACGTTGTACTTACTGCAAGGATAAAGAGGGTATCTGATTACCAATCCTGAAGGCATTCTGGAGCGATTGGAAGTGCACTTCAATGAATTGCTAAATGGTCAGCTCACAGAAGAATTGGAGGCTCCACCAATGCAAGATCAAGACCGAATGCTGCCGTCACCAAGCATTGAGGAAACAGAAAAAGCCATAAGACAGCTCAAATCAAATAAAGCTCCCGGAGCTGATGGCATACGAGCGGAGCTGATCAAACAAGGGAGGACAGCGTTACATCACGCGATTCATGAGATCGTGGTGCACGTATGGGAGCAAGAGGAGATGCCAGAAGATTGCCGTCGTGGAATAATTTGCCCCATACATAAGAAGGGAGATATCACAGTATGCAGCAACTATACGGGTATAGCATTGCTGAGTACCGCCTATAACATACTCTCATCCATTATATCATCTATTCATAGACTTTAAGGCCGCCTATGACAGCATATCCAGGGTAGAACTATATAATGGCATGAGAGAATTCGGCATTCCAAACAAATAGATACGACTTTGTAGGTTGACCATGACCAACGTAACTAATCAAGTAAAAATAGCGGGATTGCTGTCCAAAGCAATAAACATCTTTAATGGACTCCGAAAAGGGGACGGTCTGGCCTGCCTCGTCTTCAACCTGGCATTGGAGAAGGCAATCCGTGACTTCGGATCTACAAATAGAGCGACTATTGTCACCAAGTCCTGCCAGACACTTGCCTACGCAGATGACATCGACATCATCGATCGATCCGATTCTGCTGTCCAGGTCTCCTTCATCCATATCCAACAGGCGGCAAAAAACTGGGACTGCACATTAATGAGGAAAAAACGAAGTACATAGTGGCAGCTTCTGGGGAGAGAACACCTAACATTGATCAAACTATCGGGGTAGCGGAGCACGAATTTGAAGTAGTGCAAACTGTGGGGGTTCTCTATATCACGCTGAGAACTAACCCATAATCTTAACCACAATTTCACCCACAATTCCTGCACACCGGTCCACCCACAATTCTACCCGCAATGACAGCCCCAACTCCTTACGTTGCCTGCAGTGACCGGCAAACATTTCCCCTTCCCGGGGCCCCCCATAACAAGCATTTAACGCATTTCCAGAAAATCCCTGGAAACAAACCCCGTTCATGCATTTACTGCATCACCATAGGACATCATCCAAATCATCGTTCGCTCATATGTTGCATCACCATAATTCCCTGAAAAGAATTACCAACATGTAACATACATCGGGAATTCAATCGGCGACCCTTGTTAGCTGGCTTACGCTGCCACACACGTGCGGAGCACATTTCCCTGACTTATTTACATTCACCACCAGCTTTTGTCCAACCGACAAAACCAGTCCACGCATCGCACGTCTAACAGCCGAGAAACAAACTCTTCAGCATGTAAACATGCACACAAGAATTCGACATAGGCCACCGGCATCGATACGGTGCACAATCATCGTTGTGCAAGTATCCTATTTGCTAGTGGCACAAGTTGTTCCAATGGCTTGTCGCCTATTTGCGCAGCTGCAACCACACCATTATGATGCCCCTAGTTCCAATTCCCTTTTTTCTCGTTTTTCGTTTTTGTTTGCCCACTGCCTGGCAACACGAGCCATCATGCATCCTCGCCGTGATCAATTCAGGGAGATCCTTTCTGATTGGTCACCACAAAAGAAACTTCATGTTTTTAGCAAAAAAGGGAAAACCCACCCTTAGCGGATTGCTGACTTTGCACGAGTCATTTTAAAGGGAGTGGAAATTCAACCACGACGAGGATCGGTCGCCAGTGCATCAGGGTGGCGCGCAAAGGTACATTTTTAAGGTGTAATATGCGAGTGTGTCCCTTCACCGAGTCGCGTGTAACCGTTGAAACTAGTTTGTCAAAACCTAAGACAATTAGCGTTCAGGTTAAGAAAATATGTTAAGTTCAAACCCAAGACAATTGATGTTCAAGTTAAGAAAATAATATTGAGTTCAAACCAATGTTACGTTCGAATTAAAGTCAATTGGTGTTCAAGTTAAGAAAATAGTGTTAAGTTCAAACTTAAGACAATCGGTGTTCAAGTTAAGAAAATAATGTTACGATCGTTCGCGTTAAGAAAACAATGACACGTTCAAATTAAAGCCAACGGTGTTCCAGTTAAGAAAATAATGTTTCCTTTAGATCAAAGACAATTTGGCGTTTAAGTTAGACATCAATTTTGAGTGACGTTTTGTATCGAAATTGCCACCAATAATATTTAGTTTACACAGTAATAATTGTAAGCAGAAATAATAACAATAAATGTGAATGTTGTATAGAAATCAGAGACAAGAAAAGTGTTTCCTTTATCGTTGATACGTCGGTTTGCGAATGACCGAGCGTGGGGTTATGAGTGAACCCGCACCCGTGCCGGCGCCACCTACCTCCACCCCCACAAATACTTTAACTACCTTGGGTCAATTGTATCAGCCGATAACAATATGGAAGAAGAAATACGCGAAGGGCTGATCAAATCCAACAAGGCCTACTATGGTCTATCAAGGCTCTTTAAATCCCGAAATTTATCCAGAACATCCTAGTTATGACTGTACAAGACCATAGTCTCACCAATACTCATGTATGGATCCGAGACCTGGATGCTCAATAAAAGGCACACTGAACTCTTAGCCGCATTCGAGAGGAACGTCTTAAGGAGAATTGTTGGCCCCGTATATGAGGGGGGGACGAGTCCGGAGACACTACAACCATGAGTTGTACGCGATCTACTTTGAAACTAATGTTGCAACAACAGTTGGGTGGCCTTGACGTGTAAGGCGACTAAAGTTCGAGTGGTAATTGTTCCAAAAATATCGAAGTTGATAAATTCGCATTTGACTATAGCTCATACAACTTTATCATATATTTCATTAGAGATGGTGTTGCAAAGGTAATACAGTTAATAGCTAAGAGAGTCTACATACTAAAATTGAGCTAAATACATACTAACAGAACTAAAACTGTTCTCGCTTCTTCAGAGAGTTAACTTTTATTGAATCAAAATTATAAATAGATTTTGCAACTATAAATTTATACTAAAAAATAATTTCTTTAATGTTTAAGGATTCCTTTCTTTGGGGATTTGATAAGAAGTTAAGCTATCTTTGAGGGAACTTCACACGTTGAGTGTATTGAACTAAGTAATACATTTAAAAAGGCTCAAAATAAACTAATTCATCGACTGCACTTCACGTATATTCTGGAATGTCATTGAATTAAGAAACCAGTTAACGATCCTCACAATTTTCTGTGTTACCATTCATCTTTTACCTCAGCATGTTACATTCCCAAAACCAAACAGTAGCAGCAATAAAATTGTAAGCAATAACCTTCCCTTCTTCAACTTTCCACAACGGAAAGGACTGCATTGGAAGAACTGGTTCTTGAAATCGTGTTAAAGAGAACCACAACGGTGATTTGCTCCCACAGCGTGGCCGGTATAGCGTAAAATGGTAGTAAAATCCGTTTATGCGCCTTTGTGCATTGAATGAAGTTTGTCTGGGGACGACGGTAGTACATGGGCCACAAGATACGATTTGTGTAAATTCAACGGAAAAAGCGTTTTACGACATTTTGTTTTTCGTTTTCTTGCTACGAAGAAAGAAATTTTGCAATTCTAACAATTTGTTCCATCCACTTACGATTGCTTTGTTTGATCTTTTTATTATTTAGATTATGGACCAGAATCAGGATATATACGAGTAACATAGATATATCGAAGAATTTTGTGCGCTTACACTACGATGGGTGTAGATGACCACTAAATTGACCTTTAAATGCAAGAGTTTCGAACTTGTTTGGAGTTACAGATCTTTACCATATTATATGGCAGAATTTTCTCTAAATTTTAAAATGGGCTGTAAACCAATAAAACAAAACGTTAAAGTTTAGTCATACCTAGAAGATTTGTTGGATTACCCATAAAAACATTGTTTCTATTCTTTGCGTCGCACTCTATACAATTAAAACTCTGGCCTAGTACTTATAAGGGTAAATGTTAGTTAACTAACTATAAAGTTAACGAAAAAACTCCCAAGGGCATAAAGTGGGAGAAAGTTAACTGAGTCGAATCGAATGGATTTCATAGGGCTCACATGGCTCGTTAATTTTCACAGTAACGACTTTTATGCTTCAGGTGGCTCATTAATAGGTACCATTCGCAATTCACACAGAACTCTCTACCTATTCTGCCGCCCACACTCTGCTTTGATTTAAGGGGAACTCAAAAGTCCTTTTTGTATGCATGTTTCATATAAAAGAAGAAGAACAAATTCGATAACAGTCCACAAAAGCACGGAGCACACATTATCTTTTTTCAGAGAAACCAGCACAAGAGGAATTTCGAGGTAGCCTAAAATTTTACAGGACGCCCGAGGCAGAAAAAGCGGCTGAATATAAGGAAAGAAAGTACCGATGTATATCGATCTTACTTCTCTTGAGATTGTAGTGAAAACTCACATAATCAGGCACATCATTCCACATTCGTGTGGTTCGACTGAAGAATGATTCTCTGCATACCTGTGCGCCTGAAAGTCATTTATAAGTGAACTGATGCGCTGTTTTGTCGATTTTGTAAATGGTCTCCACCGAAAACGAAACAAAAGGTATTTTTTATTTTGAAGTTTATTTTATTTTCAAGTTCATGTCATTGACACCACGCACGAAAGAATAACGTGTTGCTGATTTTAACCATCAACTATGAGATTTGAAGTTTATTTATTTACCTGTCTTATTGAGTTTATATTTTTTAAAGATCATATAAGGCAGGTCGCGTCCATCATTGTCAACACACTGCATTAATCGAAATCAAAAATCAAACCTTCAACATATTCATGGGTAAGCTACCGAATGACCGATGTCATTCTTTATGTAAAGCAAGATTTTGGAATGACCGTTGTAAACAAGTGATTCGAGATTGCCATATAAAAAACAAGTGGTATGTGGGTAAATCAGCCGATCATGTTGGGCCCTGCAGATCTCCTTTGAAGATAAGGCGTTTTGTGAGAATATACGATTCGGTAGCGAATGCGCTACCACCCACTCCATGATTATTTTTTACACGAACGCGCGCCACGAAAGGGGATTTTGAAGTATCATTAACGATGATAACTAAACTCCGTGTACCGCAATCTCGAATCTGGCCACCTCCATTATCCCCGGAGCAATGTTGGCTTCAGAGCAATCAATTCAAATCAACTTGGTTTCTGTACTCCACCCTGTACAAATTAAAAACCAAATAATGCTCAAACTCAACAACAGTACTGTGGGGAGCGAGATCGCGACGCCGCAAGGGCGAGAGTTCTACCTCGTCCCCATCATCATTATTATCGGTTCGTTGAACACCACCCGGAGAGAAACAAAACTGTTCGATAGTACGATCACCAAGAACAAGAGGGAAAACACTGTCAGGAACAGCAGCACGGCAAATTAAAACACTGGTTTCATTTTGTTTAGGTATTTCTATTGTTTAACACTTTCATAAGATTTGGATGTATCCATGGTATTTTGATGCATTTATTTTGTTACATTCTCTGCTTAAAACGCAAGCTTAATAATAAGTGGCATCACTATCGTCAATTTGCTTTTACATTTAAGAACACGTACAATAATAAGAAAAATACACTTAGACAGGAAAACAAAAGAAACCCGATTCCGGATTAATAACGCATCTCCGTGCCCACCGGAAAGCGGGAGATCGCGTGACCGTGGCGGTCAGCGGATGGTAAAGGACCCCACGAGGCTAGAATTCTGACATGAATTCCATCCTAGGTTAAGGTTAAGAAAACAAGAGAAGAAAGAAAAAACTTTTCTCTTAAGGGTGCGACCACCATGGGCATGCACTCTTTCAGTGCAATGGTATGCGTAAGTAAATGTATCGCCATTAGGAAGAAGTGCTAATGGTTTTTCTATTTACACAATGGGAAATGTGTATCGCTGGTGATGCTAAAGGGGTGGAATTGTATACATGATCACTGCGAAGAAATTCGTTTTATGGCACTAGACGCTAGATGCGTGTATTTGCTTTTGTTTGCACATGGTGCGAGTTAGGGAATTTTATTGCTGGGAGAAAAAGGTCGCCGCCCAATGTGTACGTAAAGAAATTTATCGTACACATGGCGAAGTTGGAAAATAGACGGCGCAATATTTATGGTTCCTGTCATGACGGTTGCATTGTATGCAAACCGAATCATTTTGTTTACAGGACTTTGTCTGGTACCGAAGGTGCCGAATTGGATTGGAATTCCAGATAAGCAAAGAAAGAAATCTTACGGAAAATTGTATCCGAAGAGATGCATGAAAAGGTTAGTTTTCTTTACAGGGACTTTACGATTATAGCTTTGATCTAATTAATGCGTGACACATTTTCAGGTGCTTAATGCGATTGCATTAGCGAAATTATATGATTGGGTAGAGTTATGGGTGTTTTTTAGGAAGGCGAACCGTGGGGTTTGGCGGAACCGCCTCAATACCAGCCAAGTACAAGAAAGCACACAAGTCTTCTCCTTTGTTAGATCCCGATTCGACATCTTGGCAGCCCAGTCCCCGTTGTAAATAACACCTTTTTACCGTATCACATGCAATCCTAGACCGACCTTTATCGAAGAGTTTTAGAGATCGGCTCAGGGTGAAGGTTCAACGGTCTCTAAGCTAAGCGTTGATCTTTCTCATGTTGGTCTTAAGTCCTTAAAACGTCTGCATCGCTATCGACATAAACTACCGGCGGAAAAAGTGCAAATAAATTTCGCCTCGTTTTCGCGGAAGGGACTTTCGCCAATGCTGACACAGGTTATTGGGTATATTTGCTTTTCGTCTCAGTTTACTACATTTTTGGACGGCAAATACTCAAGTGCATATGGACTATATTTTTATACTTTGAAAACCTGCTCAATGTGCGCACCTATCAACTACAAATAAACGCACCAGATGTACATACAGCCGAGCCTCAGATCCCAGAGCTCTCCTTCGACGAAGTTGTAGACGCAATAAATCAATTGAAAAACAACAAGGCAACCAGAGTCGACTACATACCGGCAGAGCTTGTGAAGCATGGAGGAGAGGCAACCGCTCGAAAGATCCACCAACTGATTAAAACAATATGGGATAAGGAAGTCATTCCAGAAGAATGGAAAACCTCTATATTAGTCCCCATTTTCAAAAAAGGTGACAGATCTGACTGCGAAAATTATAGAGGAATATCATTGCTCCCAGCCACATACAAAATACTAACAAATGTCATATTGGCAGAAGAAATACTGGAAGACTACCAATGCGGACTCCGTAGGAACCGGTCAACGAGCGACCAAATGTTCACAATAAGGCACCAACTGGAAAAGAAATGGGAATACGGAGAGACGGTTCACCAACTGTTCGTTGACTTGAAATAAGCCTACGACTCAGTCGCAAGGGAAAGACTCTACCATATTGTAGTTGAGCTGGGAATCCCGAAAATGTATGCCACCCTTATTCAAATCTGCATGAACGAAAACAAAGGCCGAGTCATAATAGAAAACCACCTCTCAGAACCATTTGAAATCCGGGACGGACTAAAACAGGGAGATGGCATCTCACCATGTCTTTTTAACCTTATCCTCGAATATGTCATCAGAAAGGTACAAGATGACAACATGGCCGGATCATCCCTGAACGGGGTCACACAAGTGCTCGCATATGCGGATGACATCCCCGTTTTGGGCGATCATCTAGAAACTGTAAGTAAAAACTGTGAAATCATCAATGCAAATGGCAGAAGTGGGTCTAGAAATAAATGAAGACAAAACAAAATACATGATTACGGCGAGAGCAGGTGGATCTCAGTGGACACACATAAACGTCAGGGTCAAGATATTTGAAAAAGTTAAAGAATTTAAATATTGAAACGATACTGACGGTCAGTAACGAAATGTCAAAGGAAATTAGCATAAGACCACACTCCGCCCACGCTAGTTGGCTTGCAGTCTGTAAACTGTGAAATCCAAACTGCTATCACAGAATATAAAGCTCCGTGTCTATAAAACCATAATCATGCCGATTGTTCTATATGGATACGAAACATGAGGTCTCACAAAACGGGAAGAAAACAAATTCCGCGTATTCGAGAATAAAGTCCTAAGGGGTATCTTTGGCGGCAAATATGACGAGGAAGCAGGACAATGGAGGAAACTCCACAACCACGAATTGAAAGAGCTATTCCGCAAACCTACAATAGTGAGAGTAATCAAGTTGCGAAGATTAAGATGGGCCGGACACGTGGCGCGAATGGGCAACGATAGGACCTTGCACAGAATACTTGACGGTAAGCCAACGGGAAAGAGACCGACAGGGCGGCCGCGAAGGAGATGGGAGGACAATGATAGGTTGGACCTTGGTCGAACGTGGAAGAAAAGCGCACGGGAAAGGGAACAATGGCAGAGTCGAGTTGGTGAGGTCATGAACTTTCGGGTTCTTACAGGCGAATAAATAGTAATAGTAATATGGAAGATATGAAAATATTCCGGTATAAATTCTGTAACAGAACAAGGAGTTCAGCGACAGGGAATTTGTTGTTTATGCAGCAATCAACTGTGCTTTTTTCTTCAATTCTATAAAAACAGTGAATTTCTTTGATTTCTCCTATGTTTTGTTTTAAAACGATTGTATTTATCATATTCAATGTAAAAATTTGATTATATAAGACATAAAAACAACACTGCTGCTATTATTAAATCTGAGGTATGAAATAGTGCAAAGATTATATGTATCGTGTCATTGGAAAGTTTATTCCCGGATCTGGTTTTACTTCGCATGGGGTACAATCAAGACCATTCAGGCGTGGGAAGCTTCCCCAATGTATGTCCCCTGGTGTATCCTTTGCTGAGGGGCAGATTGGGGACGGCAATAAAATCAAAAAAAAATTAATACAACTTTGGCGATTTGTAGTTATGTCCGCCGAATACGAACTGAATATCAATAACGAGTTAGACTTGTCTTCTAAGGTTCCTGCCATAACTTGGTTTTTTATTATAGTTACATTACATCCGTTTTAATTCTATAAACAAATGCACACATACTTAAACTTCCGAGTTAAGCACTGTACTCTGACATTTAAGTGTACTCCAAAATCCCCTTTAGTGCGTGCGTTTGTGTAAAAAAAAAAACAAAACATTGATTCAAATGACAACTTAATTAGATAAAGCCAACTGACACAACAAGCGAAGTCAACCTCAATAGTTTAAATAGTATAATTCGACTAAAGAAATTTAATAAAGTCTCAGTTCTTATACCAAGTACAAATTGTACATAAGTCTTTAAACAGTGGTCCTTCGAGGAAAACAGTTTTAACTGCCAAGCCTTTCTTTTGTTTCCTAGTGTGAGGCTGCACTAGGGTGGTTATAAACTACCAGATATAAAAGCAATAGTTTACTTTAATAATTTGAAGGTAACAGTTTACCTTACAAAAAAAAATTAAAATCAGAAACAAAAAATGGCAAAGTGCAACAATAGTATTTACAAGAAACAATTTACTTTAAAACGAAACAAGAAATAACTTTTCCAGTGTTAAAAGCAACAGCTTACACCAGCATGGATCAGCTTGGGCGTATTATAGATAACCTGCCCATCTAGAAGAAGTTAGGTTCACTAAGCTGCCAGTAGAGAGACGTACCCAGGAAATACTTTGCAGGCAGTATAATAAGGCAAAGAACCTATGGATCTTCACCGAGGCTTACTACAACTACATGACAAAACTAAGCACAAAAACTGAGGCCGAATTCCTGCCAAAAAACGAAGCTGGAAAAACAATTTGTTCTATTACAAAATTAGGGATTTTAGCAAAAAGAACTCCCCGAAACTATTAGACAAGGATGCAATTGAGGCTGAGGATCCCAGAGTTAGATCTGAACCAGCTGATCAGGACACCAGCCATGCTTATGAAGCATCGACGGCTACAGGTGTGAAACCGGGGCAAATTAAGACGATGTATTTTTTTTTACACTAACGCGCGCACAAAAGGGGATTTTGAAGTACCCTTAAATGTCAGAGCACAGTGTGAACGGATGGAGAGGAAGTGGATACGGAAAGCAGGTGTCGATGTATGTATATTGGTCTTGAATGTCTGGACATCACAACGACCAGGAAACACATGATCAGACAGAACACTCCGCATTCGTGTGGTTCGGCTAAAGAATGACTCTCTATGTTTATTTGGGCGCTTGAACTGATACGCATTCACAGATTGACGGGTATAGCGGGAAAATGTCGGAAGGGGCAGAACACATTCAGCAAGTTCAGTTTAGCAACGACCGTGGTAATACCTATAGAAAAGAGATAGGTATGATACGATATATGCACCAAAGCATCCCCAGCTGGACCCACCGCATAAATCCAAGACAAGCGATTCTTTCACATCTGGCGATAACTGCAATGAGTAGCTTATCACAACTCGGGGTTTCAAACAACACCTCCAAACCCCACGAATTAACCAAGGGATATCCATGAGCAACATCGCCCATGCATCCATCAATGAAGTTGGCCAAAACCCTGCCCAAATTTACAGCATGTCAGCTCAGCAGATATTTACGTACGTTCAAGGAGTGCGGTATGTTTTGCAAAATCCCGCGAGAAGGATGTCCGGTCATGCATACAATTTCACCCCCCCACCTTAAGGAAATGGATCCTGAATCCACCTCGATCAGGACTGATTCATCATCAACTAACAGCACTTACCTATCTCAAAATGAGTCCGACGCGTCTACTAGTGTGGTTCTTCCTACGGCTATTGCAACGCTCGTAGTTAATAATTGCAACGTTCCAGTCCGCAGTTTACTAGATCAGAGTAGCCAAGCTAATTATATATCCGAACACCTGGTCCAGAAGCTGCGATTGCCAAAAAAAAAAAAAAAAAAAAAAAAAAACGGACATTTGTCGAAATCATCGGAGTAGGAGGAGAGATTGGAACAGTGCGTTCCATTGCCAATATTAAACTAAAGCTGGATCACCCAGACCTACCAATCGTGAATATAAAGGCACTGGTAGTCAAACGAGTTAGCGGACCACTCTCTAGTGTGTCCAGTCACGTCGCTTGGAAATCCTCCTTTGACAAAACACTGGCAAATCCGCGCTTCAACAAACCAACCCACATTCCTATATTATTGAATGCCCAAGTATATTCTAGGCTGATACGTCCAGGATGGGAGAAGAAGGATGGTTGTTACTTCAAAATACCTACCTTGGTACATGGCTCGTGTCTGGAGACCCAGGAAACGGAAAAATTAGAAAAAGAACCTCAGCCTTTACAACTCTCTCAGAGTTCAAAGCGAACCTAGTACATTTCTGAGACCTACCCGTCACTGGACAAGCTATTGGTGAAGCCGAGAGTTCATACTACGAAAGCTTATTCATCGAAAAACCCTCTCGAACCAAAGACGGCCGCTATATCGTCCCAATACTTTGGAAAGTTGACGCACCAGCAATAGGAAACTCCTATCGGAATGCAATCAAATTTTATATCGAACAAGAAAGACGTTGGGAGCAAAACGAGATCCATAAGAAAATGTCAAACGACTTTATGGAAGACTATCTTGCGTCAAAACATGTGTCCCGAGTACCCGCTGAAAAGCATCGATACGATGCCTGTTATATCCCATATACTAGCATCACCCGAAAAGATACTGTAACAACCAAGTTGAAGAACGTATTTAACGCCAGCCCCCCATCAAACAACGGGATTTCACTAAATCAGCCCGTCGTTCGCACACGAAGTTGATCGTAACAAAGTTACTGAGGAGGGAGTGGGGTGACATTTCTAACAGATACACACACAATACACAAGCAAATAGTGAAGAACACCGAACGAAAATCGAATAAGAAAATGCATCAGAGCCGTATACCATAGCGATAACATAACAAATCCACATCAGTCGAATGTACTTGAGTTTAGAAATCGAATTCATACACACGGTGGTGGCCTAGTGGGTTGCGCTTTGGTTCAATTTTTGGTGATTCTAACTGTCATAGGGTCAGTTCGAATCACACGTTCTTCACTATCATCCCAAACGCTAAAAGCCCATCCACCCAGGCCCGAAATTGCAGTATCATATCTTCGACATTATCCACCAGACTAGGCAATACGAATTTACCTACACCAGCGATATACAACAAATGTTCCGACAATTCCTGATACCTCAAACAGATCGGGAACAATTTCGGATCCTCTGGCGCCCCAACAAAACACAACCATTGAGTGAGTTTTGGCTGAAGACTGTGACATATGGCATGGAGTGTACACCATGGCAAGCAATCCGAACAGCCCACAAGATTGCCAATGATAACGGACCAGATCTGAAGACCAAGGACATTATTAAAAAAAAACTCTATTTACATGGATGATCTGTTTCATGAAGCCGATATCATTAGAGAATGCCAAGAACAAATCGCTAAGATTATCTCAACCCTAGAGGGCAGAAAGCTGTCTCTGACAAAATGGTCATCCACTAACCCAGCAGTGCTACACAATATAGAGGATAATAAAAAAAACTTGCAGGCTACAAAGAGGTCGCCGATCCAACTATGAAAATCTTAGGTGTATTAACTACAAGGTGGCGCAAAATTAATCATCCAATTTTGTTTTTGAATTACTTTTTTACTAAATAAAAAAAAATTATTTTGAGTGATGGAAATTTTCATTAGGACCGTTACAATTTTTTCTATTAAGTGGAAAAGATGATATCCGTCAAGTGGCTGCCGCCAAAGTTAATACACATTTGTACCCGTTTTATCGTATTTTCCATGACTTTCCGCAAGATTTCCGGTGATAACTGTTCGCATTCATGTCGAATATTCTCTTTAAGGGCTGCGATTGTCTGAGGCTTGTTGGCATAAGCCTGCGACTTCAAGTAGCCCCAAAGAAAGAAGTCTGGGATGGTTAAGTCGGGCGATCTTGCTGGCCATGCCAAATCGACAAAACGAGATATTACGCGATCAGAAAATGCTTCCTTCAGAATATCGATTGTGGTCCGTGCTGTGTGTGGGGTTGCACCGTCTTGTTGAAGCCGCATGTTCACCAATCCCCGCTCATCCAATTCCAGCAGTAAGAAGGCGTTTATCATGGCCGTGTAGCGTGCCCCAGAAACGAAGATGTTGCTTATTGACGTAACCGCTTGAGTTGAAATGAGCTCTGTCGCTCATGATGATTTTGACACAAAATCGTCCTCTTCGTTGTTGAGATTAAGGATAGCTTGACAGTAATTCACACGCGACTGATGTTCAGCAGGTATTATCGGATGCACTGTTTGCACTTTGTACCCTATTTCAATGTTATGAAATACCTCGAAGACAACTTGCTAATGCAAGATTGGAAATGACTTTGTCCGTATTATTGAATCTATGTCGGTCCCTGGTGCAAGATGTAGCTGCCATATGTTCACCTTGCTGTATTTTTCTGGTCTGATTTTCAATTCGACGTTAGGAAATGTTGCCTCAAGGGCAATTACGATGTCGTTCTTTTCCCAAAAAGAAGCGACTCGTTTTAGAAGGATGGTCCTCGACTTTTCGTCGGCCGAGGTGAATGTGTAGTAATTCACCTCTGTAAACGCTAAATTTGTTTGTGGTCTTTGCCGTTGACTGAAAACAAGGGCAAATCCGAATGTGGTTGAAACTGAAAGGAATTACCTCAATTGGTTGGATCGAACAACTCTTCTTTCGATCGTAGTCCCTCAGTTCTTGGACTCTCTGGGGTTTCCTGATGTTGCTCGACTCACGAGGAAAGGCTGTTACGTTGCTAACCAAACGACCGACCATTAATAACAACCACAAGAGTGAGAAACAAACACTGATCGAATATTAATTAATGTTTTGGTTTACTATTTACGCTACACCCGACAAAGTAGAAACGGTTTGCAATGACAGCTCGAATTTTGATATTATTGAAATGTCAGCTGTTTGCTGACATTTGTTTGTCATGACAGCATTTCAGTGGTGCCTGCACCGGTGTTGCCATCGAGTGCTGCTCCGTCTCCAACAACCTCCCTTACCCTGAAGTTGTGGTTAACCTTGCGGTAGGTTTCCCTATCGTAGGTTACAATTTTGTGTAGGGATGGGCTTAAGGTCTTGGCCTTGAAGTTGGAAATCCCTAGTCGGTTCATATTACCGACGAAAGTCACGTGCAAAGACCCTGTGGCGGTTCCGCCAAACCCCAAGGCCCACTTACCTGAAAAACCCCCATAACTGCTACCCAACTTCCTTAAGTTCGCTAATGCATTAGCACCTTAAATGCTTCACGCATAAAATAGAACAAATTTATAATCTAAAAGTCCCTGTAAAGAATGCTTACCTTTCATGCATCTCCTCGCATACAAATTTCCTATAAGAATTCTTTACTAACCAATCATGAATCCCTAAACCATCCGGCACTCTGGTATGCCAAGCAATTCCGCTGTCCACGTGCACACCGCATGTCCCTGGCAATTCCACGGCCTCGGCAGCCTTTTGTCCACGGGACAAAAGCAAACACTAGCGTCTAGTGTTATAAACCGAATTCCTTCGCATGTAAACATGCATAAAAATTCGATCCCATTTCGTTCAGCAAGATACGGTACACGACCACCCATCGTATAGCTAAATTGGTTTAGCATCACCAGCATAATAGCAACACGGCTATTTACCCAGCTGCAATAGATTCACCCATGATTTGTTTTCCAACGAACAAACAATCACAACTTCGTGCATAGCCACAAAACGAATTATCCAGCATATTCAAATGCAAGCAAATTCGTTCGGACACCGACCCAATATACTATATACAATTTTCATTGTATAAAGTATCGCAACCATTAGCACCTTTCCCAACGTCTATTCGTATATTTATACAAGGGCATCACTCATCTAAGACTTGTATGATGCCCTCGTCTCATCTTTTCTTTTACCACATTTCTTCGATGCATCGTCGTCTATTTATTTATTTGTCCTTGCCGCCTCCCGGCTTTGTTTTGCCATTGCCTCCGCGCATGAGTAAGCGATACAGATCTAAACGATCATACAAACACCACCATGATCTTCATTACGAGATCTGGCTTTCTATTCCACCAAGAGAGACTTTACGTTTCTCTGGTGGTAAGTAAAAATATATCCTTAGTGGAGAGGATATCTACCACCACACCACAAACTCACCCCATTAGCGAGTCGGCTCTGCACGAGCCGTTTATCGCTGAGTCTAATTCCATCACCAGACCGAGCCGGTCGGGTCTCCACTACGCTACCTTAGCGCTGCGGCACGCGTGAATACGATGGGCCACCTTTTTGCCATCGAGTTCTCACCCCTATGAGTCGTGTGTGTGCAAAATGGCAAACGCCAATATCTTCCGTCCTGTCTGTTGAATGTGACATTTAAATGGCATAAAGTAAAATAACTTCCAATTACGAGCAAAGTGTAATTTCCGTAATAAGTTTGATGTGTAGCCTGATAAAGTGTGATGTCTACATTAGCGGAGACATTAATAGTGCTTATCTTTAAAGTAGTTTGTTTTGCGTCAACCATTAAAGGAACAAATGAAGTGACGATCTAACTAATAGCTTAAATCAGTGCGTTTGACTTTCTTTCCCGCGGAACTTTGTCTTCGTTAAGCTGGTGGATAGAAGTGAACCGAGTGTCCCTGCTTGGCACAATACTTTCTCCCCACAACCCTGTGTTGCTGTTTCTACTTAGAAACAGGTACACGGACCTCGACCGCTGAAAACGGCGTTGGAAACACGGGAGATCTTTGGTTTTGGGTTAATTACCGGAGTTGGCCCCAGTGGGCAAGGGCCCTGCGGAGGTATGATTTTTGCCATATTTGGGGCTATCGGGGGGCAACTACTTTTTAGGGACGGGGATGGTGTTGGGTGTTGGGGTGCTGTTGGCGTGCAATCAGTGGAGATACACTTACTGGGGGGGCTCCCTCGTAGCTTATTGTTGGTAGTGGTGTTTTTCACTTTGGGGCGCTAAATGAATTTAGGCTGGGTGTACGCGAGTCACAACTCCTTGCTCTTTCGATGTGCCCGCCTTATAAAGGCCCGCAGCCGTACTCTCGTTCGCTCGTTTTCTGGGCGCTACTTTCCTCAGTGGAACCGCTGATCGTTGTTTCCCATGAATTTGTGTACTGGGGGTTGCCTTGCCTTCCCTGGGAATTCGTGTCGACGTGATGCATCGCCAACACACACAAACAGGAAAACGCAATGATAGTAAAAATTTTCAATGTTAGATAAACTAAAAATGTACTGTGAAACATGCGTCTGTTGTGCGCTTTGATTGTAATATCTATACCCCAGGGGAAACATTGGGGGGTGGCGGGTTTTGCATGTAACACTCACCAGGATTTTGACGAAAAAGGGCGAACACAGCCTCGGGGTCGAATACACGATTGGTTTTATTTTTTTGTTTTAGAATACTCTCAGAGCCGACTACATTATTGAGCTTATTCTCTGCTGGGATCTATATTCATCATCATCATTATCGGCACTACGACCGGGGTCCGGTCTTGGCCTTATTTAGCAAGTCTCGACGCTTGTTAAACTTCCATAAACATTTATTTTTACGGGTAAGGTTATTAGCCTTGCGCCAGGGATCTATCGTACCGAGATTTTATTCCCAATTTTCTGGTGTATAATTTTGCTTACCAAAAACAAACTATTCTCAATATTATGTGTGTCATATTTTGGATGATATAAGAACTTATTGAAGTTGATGAAGACATTCTATCTACTCAAATATTTTTCGACATATCTGTTAATCAAAGAAGTTACATTAGGTTACGTTGAAAATCAACTTCTAAAGTAAGGATAAATATAGAGCACCGTTCTTTAGTCTAACCACACGAATGTCGAATGCTTTCTATGTTCATGTTTTTCGTTGTCATTATAATAACTGTTGGCGATGGATCACGAATTCCCAGGAAAGGCAAGGCAAGCGCTAACATACCACTTCCAGGGAAACGACGATCAGCGGCGCACCGATTCCGGGAAGCCACTAAGAAAAGCAGATCCCAGGAAACGAGCAAAGGAGGGGACGACTGCGGGCCTATATAAGGCGGGCACTTTCGATGGAGCAGCAGGAGTCCATTCTAGGCCCCATCTTATTCAATATTTACACCTCCGATATTCCCCGCCCTGTGGACGGGAGAGTAAACCAAATATGCTATGCGGATGACGTCCTGGTGTACACGTCAACCAAAGGCCCTAACCTCGCAACAAATCGACTCAACCGTCACTTGGACGAACTGTATCAGTATTACAGTCGATGGAAAATCCGACTTAATCCCTCCAAAGTAGCCATAATTCTGAGTAGTAAACACTCCCAACCTACTTCTCGATATTCACAGAATATTCGAATAAAAATGGGAGATACTACGATTAGACCACATGACAAGATGAAATATCTCGGGGTCACTTATACCCCAAAAATGAATTTCATCAAACATGTGACCCACATTCTCCAAAGGGGCCTTGGTCGGTCTAAGCAACTGCACAACATCCTGAAGTGGAGGAACAAAGTTGACACCAAAGTTAAGCTTCTTTGCTATAAGCAGCTAATCCGATCTGTAATATCGTACGCCTTTCCCATATGGTTCTGCATATCTTCGGCTCAAATGGAAGGACTTCGGGTTTTCGAAAGGAAACTCCTCAGAAGATGCACCAATCATTCTAGAAGGCCTGACGGTCGTCATTACCCCAACTCTCACCTATACGAAGGCGCCTCCATTACCCCATATCGACGAGTACTTGCTTCAATTAGCATATAAGTACCTCGAAAACATTCAGAACAGCGAGAACCTACTTGTACGGGACTCTTGCGTTCTTGACCCTTCTCTCTCTCGATCTCTTCGGATCAAACCCCCACAATTTCTTCTTCAGTACAAAACTGAAGAAAGCACCCTTCCCAACAACATTCCCCTCTATAATAGAGGATTCCTGGACCCATCCCATAGGGTCTACAATTAACAAACCAAACACACGAACGCACAGTACAAGACGGCACAAACACAAACATACACACCGACCAAAGAGCAGATTATCAGACGCCAAAGACGTGATCTGCGTTTACTACCGCACCCAAGACCCACCGGTCTTGTAAGATTTCTTTCCCACCATCCCTCTATAAAAGTAGTTAGAGAACACTTGGACTAACACTGTCCACACTATCCTTGGATACCCCCCCCCCCCCCGCCCCTTTTTTGTTCTCTTTTCAGATGCCGCGAGACCGAGCCCAACATCCTCACGGATGTGGGTGATTCTGGTTATCGCAAGATGACCAGAAGTCAGAGACAAGATGAAGGACACATATGTCCTGTCTCGCCAAATTCGGCCTTCTCGCCACAATTTTTTTTTTTTTTTTTTAGTGCCGTTGAGATCCCTGGACCCATCCCATAGGGTCTACTGCTGATAGACTACAAACACGCACGCACAGTACAAGACAGCACAACTGCTGGGAGCGCAAATAATTAAAGTTGGATGGGTTATCTGTCGCATTAGGGAACAGACGGTGCTGAGAAAGTGCTACAAATGCCTTGAGTCGGACACATTGCCAAACAATGCAAGTGCGATGAAGACCGGTCCAAGCTATGCAGAAGATGTGGAACTGAGGGCCACATAGCAAGAGACTGTAGGAGGGATCCCCTATGCATGTTCTGTAAAAAGGACCACCCAGACGAGGCGAAGCATATAGCTGGCAGCAGTAAATGCATTGTATTTAGGAGAGCAATCACGGGGAAACAAATATGAAGATTATCCAAATTAATCTCAATCACTGTGAGGTAGCTCAGGACATCCTGAAACAAACAGCTAGGGAGGAGAGAGCTGACGTCATTCTCATCAGCGAACCGTACAAGGCTCTCAGCAACAACATATGGGTGAACGACAAAACAAATACCGCAGCTATATGGTTAGGTGGAAGACATGCGTTTCCAGACGTCTACAAACAAGCCGAGGGCTTTGTCAGGGCAAAAATTAATGGCATACATCTTTACAGCTGTTATGCCAGGCCGAGTTGGTCCCTTAGCCAATACCAGGCCATGTTGGACAATTTGGTGACAGATGCCCAAGGAAGGCCTAAAGTGATTATAGCCGGCGACTTCAACGCATGGGCAGTGGAATGGGGCAGCCGATCAACAAACACTAGAGGCAGTATGCTGTTGGAAACCTTTGCATCTCTGGACATCGGCATTGCAAACAACGGGCGGGTAAATACATACCGTAACGGAGGAAGAGGGTCGGTCATTGACATCACTTTTGCGAGCAACTCCCTCCTACGTAAGTTAAAATGGCGGGTCAGCGAGGAATACACGCACAGCGACCATCAGGCCATTATAGTCAATATACAACAAAACAAACGTAGAAGGAGACTCCAAGTAGGTGGCCCAAAATGGAGAGACACATTTTTTTGACAAAGACTCCTTTGAATTAATATTGAGTACCAACGATGTAACCAATGCTGAAACAGCCGAAGCCCAGTCACACCAATTCAAGGAACTCCTACCCAATCGTTGTTGCTCAAGATCAGAATAAAGAGATGAAACAAATAATAAAATATCAAACAAATAATAAAATATTCAGCAAAATTAACTATAGGAAATAAGCAAAGTATTCCCCAGATATTATTGCAACCTGTTTTTTCGCTTCGTCGAAATTTTCCTTGGTCGGTTGGCTTGTCTTCTTCGTTGGTCGCGTAGATTAAGGATTTGTACTGGGCAAGACTCAAGCGCCCGCCAATCCAGAGAAGAGTCCGGCTCTGGAGGTACAATCCCTCGAATTAAGAAAACATCGTTTGGCCGGCCAGCGCCGGAATACAGTCCACTAAAGGAGAGACTGAGGCGTCGCTAGAGGAAGCGCCGTTTGTTGTTTCGGTTTTCTCTTTTCATGGCAGCAACAATAACAATTAAAGACCAATATACATCAATACCTCCTTTAGTTATACTTTCCCTCTTCTTCTGTTTTCACTGTGTTTTGACATTTAGGAGACCTGAAAACAATGTTTATGCTCGTATTCCGGCTAAAAAAATCATACATAAGAAGGATTTTATAAATGCACTTAAATGTTAAAAAAATGTCTTGTATGGGCCATTAGGATTCAAATATCACAGCCATGAATGAACTAGACGGGTAATTTATGACCAAAACTTTGAAATAATAAATTTGGCAAAAAGTGGATTAGAGATATATGTATATGACTATTTGTTTGCAGAAGTTATACCCATCAAACATCACTCTTTATTGTTGAAACAAAACAAAAAGGGGTGACCGACCTAGTCTAATTCAAAAGCATTAAGAAACCGAATAAGAACGGAATCATCAGTGGATACTACATGTCTATATGGTTTTTTTCTTTCCTGATTTGCTATCCCCACCATTACACCATGACATATTAGGGGCGTGTCAAATATAAATCAAATGAAAAAACATACAAAATGGTTTATAATAGGACTAGGTGTGTGGATACGGAACGGTCAACGACTTCTTTAACCCAAATCTAACATTTTCAAATGGTTGTAAGAGTATCGTTTTGGTAATACGAGCGAAGGCCTTAAGGCATGACTATTGTGTTGCCATTACAGCAAACCTTAAACACCGTTAACCAACTTATTGACCTCTCTACATTTGTAAACCTTTCTCCATCTTATTGAGATCCATTAGCTACATGTAAAATGTTACCACGGCTACAATGGACAACAAAACCAAAATAAAAAAGCGAATAACAAAAACAAAACCTAGAGTTCATTTTACATCATTAATTTTGGGCTAAGAGATGCCCCAGCCCAGTCAGTACATTGCAATCATTAATTCTTTCCATCCGCGTCTCGGCATCATCACTGTTTCTCTTATGCAGTAACCAAGCCCTGGATCCATCATAATTACATGTATGCTGTCGTCACAGCGATCATTATCATCCGACAACAGTACCAGAGTTCAACGGGCCGATACAGCGCATTAAGTGAAAACAGCTTCTGTATTTCATTAGCCTCTTCTTAAGTAGTGTCCCTACCATGTCATTCCTCCGGTCTCCTTTTCCCATAAACCCAACCACATAACGAAAGCTCTTATCAATTGAAAAGCGCATTCAAACGAGAGGAGGGGGTCTATTAAAAACCTCCTCTACCTTCTTCTTGCTTATTGTCCTCCGCGCCTTAGAAAATTAATTGACTTCACTTCATGAAAAAGAAAGTGTCACAAAAAGTCGACAAAAAGGCGACGAAGAAGACGAGACAAACACAAAGAGAGACAGTTAAGAAACAAATCGCAATAATAAAAGAAAGTCCCAACATCCCACCACCAGGTACGGCTTACCTGATGAACGTTCCCAATCGCCAAGGGAAAAAAAACTGCGCAGTCGCGCACCCTATACAACCCATGGTTTTCTTTTTCGCTTTCCTCTTATTCTCGGACTCTTCTAATTGATCGCGAGAAGGAAAGACTAGTAATTCAAAATAAATAAAACACAAAAGCAAAAACTAAAGTAAAAATAAAAGCATAAACAAAAAAAGACAGAAGCAAAAAATGAACGGTGTAATAAAATCACATGAATCAATGGAAGCGGAAAACAAGCGGGGAAGAACAACTTCATGGTGGAGGAGCAGATGTTGCGCTTTCGCAGAAATTTCTCGAAGTCCAGGTTAAATGGGTGTCTTGTGGCGGAAGACTGTAGGTTGAATGATAAATGGAATTTGTTTTAATTGCGAAATATGATTTGACATTCGGTGCTTCACTGGTTCCAGAGACCCGGTTGACGCATTACAGAAAGTGGAAAGTTGGAGCGATTAATTTGCGAGGTTTCCCTTAATGGTTGTAAGATGTTATCAATCTGATGGCTTCAAAGGTCCAATTAGTGTAAACAGAGGCTAATGTGATCACATACCGCGACGATAGTTGAAAAAGAAAAACTTCAGCTTGACAAAAAAATCTAGTTCCAGATGTACTCAGTTTAGCAAATCCTCTTTATGGGAATACTTAAGCTAATTAGTTGCAAAAATATGAATAAGCTACAATATATCGTGTACAAATGGGTGATCCTGCACCAACGCCAACGTCAGTGATATTTGAAAACCCTACGTCAAGTTCACGTTCACAGCAGTCTTGGCCACGATGTTTAAATTAACACAAGTGTTATATTTGACCCTTAGGTCGGCCACTAAAATATCCCTTTAATTCATTATATTTTATCACACACTCACAGAAAAAGGATTTGTCGGATCCCCTTAAATGTCAAAAGTACAGGACGGTCGGAAAATGTGATACACTAAAATGAGGTATCGACCCATGCTCAGGTAAACGGATCTGATGATATTTTTTTATACTCCTTTTGTGTTGTGTTTTTTACTATGCTTGCGCGGTCGTGTGTCTGTTGGGATCGCCATACCCCATGTGAAGACCTCGAGGGGAGTTAAATCGGCGGAACGTGGAAGGCAGTCGATATCAACACTTTTTAAGATTATTCATCATCATCATCATCATCGGCACTACAACCGGGAACCGGTCTTGGCCTTATTTAGCAAGTCCTGAGGCTTGTTAAATTTTCCATAATGATTTATTTTGTCTGGGCAAGGTCATTAGTCACGGGCTCCCCGACGGGGAATCGAACCCCGGTCTCCGGGTGACAGGCGGGTATACTAACCACTATACTATCGAGGAGCTTTTAAGATTATTCGCCCGGGAACAATTTCTCGCAAAATTTACATTGCAGCATGAGCTGTGTGTGATTGTTGGAACCAAATGTTCTGCAGGTTTAACTGATCCAATTCAAGTATAAGGAAGTTCTCCATTATGGCCAGATAACGATCGCCGGTAACTGTTACAGCATCACCAGTAGAATCCTCAAAGAAATATGGAGCAATGATACCACCAGAACAAATGACGCACCCTACAGTCAGCCTACTAGACTTTAGTGGCTTCCGATGTCCCAATAGCGAAATCATGTTTATTTACAAAGCCCACCACGTCCAAATGGTCGACAATATTTATTTAAACAACAACAAACAATTATTTAAATAAAATGTGCTAATAATCTCATGACATTGTCGCGATGATAGCTACTATCCACGGCTGTCCAATACCAACTGTCAAATGTTATTCAAACCAAAAAGGCAGCCCAACAAAGTCGACCTGGAATAGAGAAAGAACCTTGTAGTTGTAGAAAATGGAAAGACAGACTCTTTTTTTCTGTTGCGAAAAATGCGCACAGGAAAAGCGTCTTGAACTACCTTCAACTGGTAAAGAATAGTGAGTCTTAAATCATCATCATCATCGGCACTACAACCGGGATCCGGTCTTGGCCTTATTTAGAAAGTCTCTCCACCGGTATCCGGCCCTTATCCGAGACTTGTTAAATTGTCCTGTGGCCCCCCATAACTGCTACCCAACGTTCATAATTTCCTGCTAATCCAGCGCATTAGCACCTGTAAATGCTTTACGCATCAAGCTTATCAAATTTATTTCTTTAAAAGCTTTTGGAAAAGAATTCTTACCTTCATTCATTCATTTGAATCTAAAAATTCGCCATAAGAATTCTATCCAAATTTATCACAGATCCCAATCATACATACGCATTACCTAGGAATTCCTGTAAAGAATTTCCCCTACAAGGGCATTTACGGAGGCATCAATGCATCTTTGCATTAGCGATCAAGAACCGAAATCTCGTTTAGTGTAAACACGCACACTAGAGTTCGACTCTGGATTCGCCTTAGATGTCATATACAATTGGCATAGATGTTATACCAACCGTCATTGTATAACCATCTAATTAACTTTGCAATGACCTGCAGCTATTGATACAGCTGCAAGCACTTTACCCAGAAATGCTCCCTTGCTTAAATCTCCAAACAATCATCGACTTCGCGCATAGCCGCCGGATTGAATTCAAAGCATAAACAATGCAAATATAGAATCCGTTTCTTACAACGAATTACCCCGCATATACAAATGCAAGCAAGGTATTCGTTTCGGCCACCGACCCAAGATACGATATACAATTTTGATTGTATAAAGTATCGCAGCCCATTAGTACCTTTTCCCAATGTCTATTCGTCTATTTACACAGGGGCATCACTCATCTAAGACTTTTATGATGCCCTTCGTCTCATCTTTTCTTTTAGCACATTTCTTCGATGCATCGTCGTCTATTTATTTAGTCGTGATGCACATCATAAACCATGATCTCCCCGATTCCTTTGTCCTTGCCGCCTGCCTGCTTTGTTTTTCCATTGCCTTCGCAATGAGTAAACAACACAGATCTAAACGATCACACACATACCACACGTGAGATTCGAGACCGCACGAACGATTTTGGAGAGACATATGAGACGGGCAGTTACTCCGGGAGGAGTAATAGAATACATGCTTAGTTCAAAACAGGCATGGTCCGTAACAAATGGTATTCTCTGTGAAATGATGCAGCAGTTGCGACGCGACGAGCGGAGTAACAGGTAACCTCCGTCCCGGGGGGATCAACGGGAATATGAGCCTGGCGGGAGGTGGTTTTAATCGGTAAAAACCCGGCATGCCTTTGGATCGGTCAAGAGGTATCTTTTGAAGATTTCCACCTTCCTACCGAAACAAAAACAAACAAAAAAAAACACACCACTATGATCTACATTACGATAAAATGGTAGGTAAAACATATCCTTAGTGGAGAGGATATCTACCACCACACCACCAAACTCGCCACGAACGAGGGTTGAATCATTGAGTCTTATTCCAACCACTAACCGGAGCGGTTGTCGTCCAGCCCGTTTAGCGTGTGCATCAGAGTGCACACGCCCCGTAGTCGTGTTCATACTTTTTACGCTGTCGAGTCGAGAGTCGCGTGCCACAAAAATGTATTCAGTTAGTGTAGTGTCCCATACAGAACAATTCAATAATAATTGCCTCCTCCGGTTGCTTCTTGAAAATTTGTTAAAGATAAAGAGCAATAAAAAAAGGATCATTCGAACATTAAATCCGTGTGTTTTATTCAAAGTGCTGGATGTGGTGAACAGTTTCTCTTCCTTTTAGTGAAGTGGCAATTCGGTTTGGCGGAACCTTGTCGAACAGCGGCGTGTTAGTGGGACGAGGTAGAACCCGCACCCCTTCCGGTGCCACGACCTCGTACCCCACAGTCCATAATAATTTGTTTTTCCGAGCAAGGTTATTAGCCTTGCGCCAACCTTTCTTCAGATGTCGTTGCATGCATTGGTTCACTACTTGGTGTGTGCCAAAGTAGCTATCCAGGGGTGTCTAGCGGAGACATGTCAAATTGGACAAGGTTCGTCCTGGCCTTCGCCGGGTTGAAAGCAGAGACTTTGCCCCGCATGTTTATAGCGGTTAGCAAGGATAGTGAAGAAGGTGAATTGAACACACGATGAAACGATTGAAAAGCGAAGCAGTGAAGCATCAGACTACTGACCGTGTTTAGAATTTGATTTTCCAAACTCGAGTATATTGCACTGGTGTGAATTTTTTTTTTTTATTTATCGCTTGGTATACGGTTCTGATGTATTTTTCTTATTCGATTTTGCCGTTCGGTGTTCTTCACTATTTTTGCTTGTGAATTGTGTGTATCTGTTAGAATCGCTACACACTCCCGCCGCAGTAACTTCGTTACGATCAGATTCGTATGCGGACGACGGACGAACGAGAGAGAAACGAGAAAACGTCGGAGGCTGGGCTCTATGCGGAAGTCGTGAACGTGTGTGAAGTTCTGCTTTACTATGGGAAGTGTATGCTGTGTGTACAAGATCACGTCGTAGTCACCAATTATAGCGTTTGAAATAATAGTGAAGAAGATCGTGTGATTTGAACTGACGCTATGACAGCTCGAATCACGAAAAAAATGTTACCTAAGCGTTACACACCAGGCTACTGACCGTGTTTAAAATTTGATTTCCAAACTCGAGTATATTCCACTGGTGTGAATTATTTTTTATTTATCGCTTGGTATACGGTTCTGATGTATTTTTCTTATTCGATTTTTTTCGTTCGGTGTTCTTCACTATTTTTGCTTGCTTGTGAATTGTGTGTATCTGTTAGAATCGCTACATGTTCCCCCCCAAATTTATTCTACTCTCCGTATGAAAGTACAAACTTTTTCCTTTTCATTTTCTTCTTCGAGAAGTTTCCTTCTCATGAACGATATCAAACTGCTACCGTTAGCTTGATTATATGCTTTTCGGTTGTGTGACCGTAATCTTTTATTTTGTTGTATTTCTTTTCAGAATCGTCACATAGGGTATTTACTATATTTACTTGGTGACGATTCTGGGTTCAACATATTAAGCAAACGCTATTGCAGCTACTATGTACATGGCATAACGATTTTTTGGAAATCGTTTAGGAAAGTGTGATGATGGATGGGATATGTATATTGGAATATGTGGTATGTATATTTGGAAAATGTATTATGTATTATTATATGAGAAATCGTATATTATATGAGAAATCGTTTGGATTAATTGGGTTTTATGAGAAAACGTATATTATATGGAAGATGGGCTAGAAAAAAAAACCATTGCTATTCGAAAGTCTGTTAGCTTTTGCCAGGGAACATGAGAATTGGAACATCTCACAGTGGAAAAAAATATTGTGGAGTGATGAAACCAAAATCAACAGAGTCGGTTCCGATGGAAAGCAATATGTTCGACGACCAACAAATCAAGCATTCAACCCTAAATACACAACGGTCACCCTCAAACATGGAGGAGGAAGTATCATGCTATCTTCCAAAAACCTGGCTCTCAGTCAATCGCTCTCTAATAGAGCGTGCTGAAACTGCATTTGGGTCCTCGCCGAAAACTTCCTTTCGTATTTCTTTTGAACTCATAAATGGATTTTTTTTTGCAGCTCAAACAATTAGCCTATCCTGGGCTTCAGTCGTTTTACGGGATCTTCTCCGTCTTGCTACGAGTTCTGTGGTTTTGTTTTTCTACATATTTTATTGCATTAAATACCATTGTTTTAGGGCAATTAAGCTTTTTTGAAATTTCTATATACGAAAATTGTTGCAGATTCGCAATTATATGCTCGAGGAGAATCTAGTACATCGTCTAGTACTTTCCCCGACAAATATTCACCACACCTGCCGTCAACTCGATGACAGTGCACAAGCAACTATCAATACATTGTATACTGTTTTGGTGCATGAACAACTGTCATCGCTAATACATTGTTTACGGCTTTTTTTGGCGCTCGATTATTGAACAAGATCAACGTTTTGTAATTTACATTTTATAAGACCTTTAGTTGATGTGTCGCACGCCACCATGTGGCCTTTTAGTGTTAAATAAATAAAGTTGTCTCCATCGAGGACTCAGTCGAACTTTATCTATATTCGTCGTCTAAAGGCATTCGCCAGTCGCATCGGCTTTACTTTAAATTTAGTGAATGAAGTTTTAACTTTCCTACTTAAACACAAATTCCAACAAATACCATTCCCCAACAACATTCCTCGTTCGGCGGAGCATCAGCAACAATCTCGGCCGACGACATTCCTCGTGCGGCATCGAGATACATCGCACAACAACCTTTCATTATTTCGAAGATTTATTATCGCTTCTCTCATGTTTTTTGTACAGCTTTTTTTCTTTCCCATATCTCGTTCAAATGTCTTAAAACAAATCAAGAACTTATAATTCCGTTTACTTTCAAACAAATTATTATATTTACCAACAAATATTTACGTTTAAAACGAAATTATACAAAAAGAAACAAATCGTTCTTAATTAGATCGCCAGTTAATTTTGTTTTACAAAACCTTTTGAATTTAATTTTATGTTTTTTTGTAAATATTATTTATATTTTAATTAATATACTAAAATACATATATAAAAAACATTTTACAAACTGTTTATAGCAAAGAATTTTAATAAAAAATTATTGTAAACAAAATTTCTGGTATCGTTCTTAATTACTTCGCCACAACTGTATAACTTGCTTGTTTATGCATAAAATTTAATGAAAAAATTAATTTAAACACTTCTATGTATGCAGAATAAATGCTCAAATTCGCAAAAATATATTTAATAATCTTTTCTAAAGAAAAAAAAAAAAAAACAAAAACAAAAACAAAAAAAACAAAAAAAAAATTCAGCACAATCGGTTTTTTCGCCATTCTACACCAAGATACCCCTTAAGGGGTATTCTGGTCTAGACGCACGAATTTAACGCAATTTTTGAAGTGCTGTAAAGAAAAGCAATCAATATTTTTACTATACATTTTTTTATAGAATGTTTATTAATATTTCAAGAATACAGTAAAAAAATTCAAAAAATATTGATTGAAAAAAAAAGCAATCAATATTTTTACTATTCATTTTTTTATAGAATGTTTATTAATATTTCAAGAATACAGTAAAAAAAATTGAAAATAAAAAGTTCAAAATTCAAAAAGTTAGCAGCTGATGAAGTGGGGGATCTCAAAAAGTTTGGCACGCGACCATACCCACGATTCAACCCTCCTAGCAATCTGGAAAAAAAGATTATTAATTTACAGAAATGCCTCTATCGTTGGAACTAAGAAAAACAAAAAAAAAATTTAACAAAATGGCGTCTGTTTGAAAAAAAAATTTATTTTTGTACCACTTTTTTTTAGTTTTTCGAATTTCTTAAAAATAGTTAACATTGAAATTTGGGGCTGAGGATAGTTCATGCAATAGAAAAGCCTATAAAGAAGCCATATGCAAAATTTGAGGTGAATCGGTTCAGTAGAACTTGAAAAATCGTGGGTATTGGTTTAAAAAAGACAGTTTCGAGAAAAACGCGTTTAAAAATTTCAGGGTATAGTAGCTTCAAGTGACATAATATTGCTAAAGCAGCTGTAACTTCCTCCATTATTGGAATTTTAAAATTTCCTTTGGACAGCATATTCTTAAAAGTATTAACTATAAGAAAATATAAAAAGAAAAAAAAATCGATTTTTTTCAAAATTCTAGACCAGAATACCCCCTTAACATGGCGTAGTGCTTCAGGTTTTTCCTTTTCATGAAACAATCATTCACATGGATAATGATATTGCTTCAATGTTATGTTTATCCGAGAAACTACATTATTATATTTAAGAAGCCTTTTCTCAATTAATATAATACTTCCATATTTTTACAATCTCGCTTATGGTAAAGGATTTTGGACTATCTATATACAGAAGTGAATTCAACACTGACTTGAACAAAATTATGGAAGTAGGACATCGCGGTATAGACTTCAATTTTAAAAACAAAACATCATACGATTTCTTAACCTCTTTAGTACCACAAAAAATTGACTCTTAGCTGAATTTTCTGATTAGTATGGATTAAACAGTGTCAGATCGAAACATGTTTTTAAAAAATGCCCCCCCAGCTAAAATAGCAGTAATAAATACTGACAATGATTCTTCAGTCGAACCAAACATATGTAGAATGTTCTCATTGGGTAAACAATATTCAAATAGAATTAACATCGTTAAATATCGCATTTCACTTCAAAGTAATACAAGAAACCGTTCTGCAGTTGAACGGATCAAATTTGGAAGACTCCAGCTTTGCATGGTTTTATCAAGCACTCCAATATTCATACATGCAAAATAAATGGGTATCAATAACTTCTATTGTCTACCTGTCTGTCAGCTTTGGTGATAATTTAAGATTGCAAGAAATTTAACTAAGGAACCTAAGCGATCTGTGGCTCTATAATTATTAGAGCACGATCAAAGGAATCCACAAATGAATTCAGTTGCTTACGTAGATTAACCACAATTGTAGAAGATCATGAGAAGCAAACAATGTGACTATTATTTCTTCCACATATTTCTTTTCGAACAACTAATCGTGGAATAGTTTCAATTGGCAAACTTAAAAATATTTTAGATGTTCAGTTTATATATGACTCATTGTACATCTGTCAACCCATTACTTGTCCACCGTGTCACATAATTCTGAGCAATGCCACACTTAAATTACGGAAACCGAAGTGCCCCAATGAACTCGGCAATAAAATCAAGTCAGCCAATATCCAACTACAATATAAGCATCCAAGACACTGCTTTATATACCACATAATTGAGTGGACACCTAAAGCCTGAACCACGGTCAGAAGTATGCTAACAAAATGAAATAAAATAGCCGAAGGTCAGGGAAATAAGCAATTCAAAAAGCTCTTGCGATGGTTTATGTGGGCAAATGAATCAGTCTGCGTGTCTCACTAACTTGGCTAAGCTAGAATGTATATAAATTATGAATCAGAGCTATATTTGTTTTATCCGAGCTTACGAAAGGCGAACGAACGGTCTGAAGGTTTTTATTTCATAGAACTACTACTAGTCAATTATGTGAGCGCCTAGATTTTGATCGTGTAGCTGTTTTTAATTCGATTAAGTATTTAAATGGAATTTAATTTTTAGGTACGCTAGTAATTGAATAATTTTTGAGATTGTTTCACTAGTACATTATGTTGGGGCTGCAGGAAATTAGTGGGGACTACGGGAGCGAACGGAGAAAATTAGAGATGTGTCCCAATCATCATCTTATTTGAAGAGGAATGATTTCGTCTTTATTTTATAGAGTAATTATCCTTATAAACAAAACTAATTATATAATTTGCGTGGAATAACAATGCTTGTTACATGAATTTGCAAATGGGTCACGTCACTACAGCTATACAAACAGGCCTGGTAGTTTTATTGAAAACAAGCATTTTTTGCGCAAAGTTATGTTTATTTCTCAACATAGTTGGCTTCTCCGCCGCTTGGTAGAAACCTTGATCTGGTGCGGGGGCTTAAACTAGAATACGCTTCCAGTAGGGCCACCCATGTCAGACAGGCTAGCGAGGAGTAGCACAAAGATCTACCACCCCTAATCCAGGGCGTTACGCGTCACCCTGCCTATTGGATGGTTTGCAGCCAGTGGTATACCGGCTGTATTATAACGTCGCCTCTCTGACACTGAGTTCAATCAGAGCGGTAAGCAGACCTTACCATATCAAAGAGGGACTCTGATTTGGCGGACTATTTGAAACCACAAGACTGGTGGGTAGAAAAATTAATAATCAATATACAAAAAACAATCTCACGAAAAACCCGGTAGGCGTAGGTGTTATGAGCCGATACTACCATAAGGGAAAAAATCATCAAGAAAACACCGATTCGGCAAAAAAAAAAGACATAGGGAGATTGGAAAAAGCGGGATATACGCGTCGGCACGTGGAATGTTGCAACGTTATATAAACCAGGCGCGATATAGACGGTCGTAGAAAACGCAAAACAATATAAAATGGACATCGTCGCGCTTCAGGAGATCCGACTCCCACATCAAGTTTTTTTTTTTTTTTTTTTTTTTTTTTTTTTTTTTTTTTTTTTTTTTTTTTTTTTTTTTAGACTTCTCTCGGGAGAGGCGAACCTATAGCGTCGAGAGGGCGCCCCGAGATGCCATCAAATAACTGTTGCAGTTCTTTTTGAACGGTTGCAGGTTGTAACGCTCCGGGAACACTCGCGTGGGAAGGGAGTTCCACAGCTTCCCCGCTCTGTAACGGAACGAGTTCTGATACAGGGATGTTCGCGCTGTCGGGAGATGAACCACAAACGGGTGCGATCCGTCGGATTGTCTTGTGGAGCGCATATAGACCGAATTGCGTGGAACAGTGCCAAGAATCTCCGAAGAACAGCACCCGTGATAATATCTGTAGAACAGACAGAGGTCGGCCACGCGCCTTCGATGTGATAGCGACTGTAGTCCCGACGTCAGCGCCGAGTCCCCGATCAGGCGGATCGCTCGTCTTTGTACGCTCTCAAGTAATCGAAACCAACGGGTTTACAGTGGTGTGTGGCGGTACCGATACGCATTACCTCGGAACCGGCTTCGTCATAAGCAAAGAGATGACGCCCCATGTAAAAGATGTGAAATTTATTACTGACCGAGTGTCGGTGCTAAAAATACAGGGCCCATGCTAGAATTACGTATTTATAAACGTACACGGCACAACAGAATATACCGACGAAGAAACGGAGGGCACGTTCTACGAGACCCTAGAGGAAGTATTTGGTGGGATCTCGTCATTCGATGTTAAAATCCTCCTCGGGGATGTCAACGCAAAAGTTGGTAAGGAAGATATCTTTCAACCAACTATTGGTAAAGAAAGCCTACACGACGTTTCAAATGATAATGGAATTCGAATTATTACGTTCGCAGCGTCAAAAGTTCTGGTAGTGAAAAGCACGATGTTCAAGCAAAAGCAAATCCATAAAGCCACATGGATATCACAAGACGGCGCAACGCGTAACCGAAGAGAGCACTTCCTCATAGACCAAAGACACCACTCGAATATCCTTGACGTAAGAACATACAGAGGAGTAGATTGCGACTCCAATCATCTTCTAGTGATGGGCAGAATTAGAAGTCTGGTCACAGAAAACCCACATGGGCAGTCACGGGAGACGAGCAAAAAGTTCCATATTGATAAACTAAAAGACCTGTGCAAAAGGGCTGAATATCAAGACGAACTAACGAATAGATTTAGCGTCCTAGAGAATGGGAGTAGTGAGGAAGAAGAAACTAATAGTGTGGATACGAGATAAGCATCCATCAGAGACGCAATCACACAAACAGCCCAAAAGGTATAAGGATTTAAAAAAACAATTAAGTCCAAACCGTGGTTTGACGATGAGTGCAGGTCGAAGATCGAAGAACGCAAACGTCCAGAGTGATCCACTTAGAAAGATATGATGAAATCAACGCAGAAAAATAGGTGACAATTCGGAAAGAGACAACGAGACTTTTCAAACGCAAAAAACGCGAATGGGAGAAGACTCGGATCGAAAAATTCCTAGAAAATGCCAGAGCAAAGAATATCAGAGGTATGTATGCCGGCATAAACTCAATTAAAAATTGCTACCGAGGGAAACCCAAAATAATTCGGGACGCAAGCGGCTGTCTGGTCACAGCAACTAACAATATGGTGAGAAGATGGAAGTAATACTTTGAAAACCTGCTCAATGTGCGCACCCATCAACCACAAATAAACGCAAAAACCGTGAATGGGAGAACACTCCGATCGAAAAAATCTTAGAAAATACCAGAGCAAAGAACATCAGAGGTACCAAAGACACAACTCGAACATCCTTGACATAAGATCATATAGAGGAGCAGATTGCGACTCAGATCATCTTCTAGTGATGGGCAAAATTAGAAGTCGGCTCGCAGCAAACCCACATGGGCAGTCACGGGAGACGAGCAAAAAGTTCGACATTGATAAACTAAAAGCCCTGCGTAAAAGGGCCGAATATCAAAATGAACTAACGAATAGATTTAGCGTCCTAGAGAATGGGAGTAGCGAGGAAGAGGAAACTAATAGTGTGCTAGTGTCCACAGCATCGATCAGATACACAATCACATAAACAGCCCAAAAGGTACTAGGATTTAAAAAAAAAAAAACAATTAAGTCCACGCCGTGGTTGGACGATGAGTGCAGGTCGAAGATCGAAGAACGTAAACGCCTCAGAGTGATCCACTTTGAAAGATATGATGAAGTTACAGAAAGATACGCGACAATTGGGAAAGAGACAATGAGACTTTTCAAACGCAAAAAACGCGAATGGGAACAGACTCGGATCGAAAAAATCTTAGAAAATACCAGAGCAAAGAATATCAGAGGTATGTATGCCGGCATAAATTCAATTAGAAATGGCTAACTAGGGAAAGCCAAAATGATTCGAGACGCAAACGGCTGTCTAGTCACACAAACTAACAAGATCGTCACAAGATGGAAACAGTACTTTGAAATCCTGCTCAATGTACGCACCAACCAACCACAAATAAACGCACCAGACGCATATACAGCCGAGCCGCAGATCCCAGAGCCCTCTTTCACGAAGTTGTAGATGCAATAAATCGATTGAAAAACAATAAGGCCCCCCGAAGTCGACTGCATACCGGCAGAGCTTGTGAAACATGGACGAGAGGCAACCGCTCGAAAGATCCACCAGCTCATCGATACAATATGGGATAAGGATTTTCAAAAATGGCGACAGATCTGACTGCAAAAACCACAAAGGAATATCATTGGTAGCAACCACATACAAAATACTAACAAATGTCATACTGGGGGAAACCTACAATAGTGCCGATGATGATGATGAATTTTAAATTACTTGTTAATAACAAATACATAACATTTGGTTGGACAAAATGAAAGGTTTCGACCATCAGAGATCGTGTTCAAATTAGAATAAAGAGTCGACAGTTCGTTATTTTATAACACTTTCGTTTTTCCTCAAAATCAAATTGCTTGTTTTTATAAAAACAAATAGAAATAAAACAATCGGCAGTTGTAAGAAACTTCTGTTTTTGTGTTGCAACATTAAAAGCAAAGGTATTGTGATGCCATCACATCACATCGCCATCGGCACAACAACCGGGATCCGGTCTAGGCCTTATTTAGCAAGTCTCTCCACCGCTGTCCGGTACTTATCCGAGACTTGTTAAATTGTCTATAATAATTTGTTTTTCCGGACAAGGTTATTACCCTTGCGTCAATTGTGATGCCCAACTATTAATATTATAATAAGCTTTTAATTATAGAATGGGCAGTATTTAATTTTATTTAGCCAATAAGTAAAAATGTCAGTTCACCCGGAGCTTTCGACTGCGTTTGACGTGCTCATCTCGGTCGCGAGTTCTCATTACAATTATTCCCAAACGCGATAGATCGCCTGATACCGGGGACAATTGCTTGTCCTTGGATAAAAAACTTCGTTCCACTATGTATCCAACAAGTGGGCGTGGTAAAAACCCCTACTTTAATAAATTCGCTCCCCTACAATGCCATCCAGATACAGATAATTCTGAAATGGACGAAACTGATTCGCCAATAATCAGAAATGTGTATGTGCCACCAATCAAAGTGCTGCAAAAATCACCAGAATATGTGCATAGCCTCATGAAAAAGCTTAATATATCCAGTTATTCAATAAAAAAATTAACAATTGGTATAAAAATAATGTTCGGAACTATTGAATCATTTAATATTGGGTTAGTAAAACTAAAAGAGGATAATTGTCAATATTTTTCTCATATTAAAAGTGCTAAAACTTTCAAAGTTATTTTGTATGGACTGGATGATATACTCAAAGCTGAACTCATTTCGCTTGGCTTAAAATGTTCTGATGTTAAAAAAATTGAGGAAAAAAAATGATCAATTTACTGATTTTTTTTATCTCATTCACTTTGAAAATGGAACAATTAAATTAAGTGAACTTAAAAAAAATTATCGCTAAATTTTTCATACCCAAGTGAATTGGAACTTCCAAAGGAAAATCAAAGGTAAGGTGACACAATGCTTTAATTGTCAAATGTTTGGACATGGTGAGAGAAATTGTCACATAAAAACATATTGTGCTACTTGCGCTGGTTCACACAAAACAAGCGAATGTAATAACGCTTCTGGAAATAAATGTGCCAACTGCAACGGCAATCATAAAGCTACTGACGTCACATGCACCAGTAGATCTAAATACTTAGAAATAAAAGAAAGATCATCTGGAAGAAAAGCTCATCCACACCCAAGAACTCATTTCGCTGCATCAACTCAAATTTCTAATCATCAAGCTTTCCAAAAACTGATTTCGTTTGCCTCTATGAGTGATTTTCCTACGCTCCCACAGCCACAGCGACGACTGGGACTGACCAATGCTCCGAGCAAAATCGTTCCAAATTCAAGCCCGCAAATTCAAAGTTTACCACCAACAATTAATGAATGGGAAAATGACTCACGCGGCGCTTCTTCATCAAACAATAACAATTATCTTTTTAGAGCCAAGAAATACTTTACTCCGGCCCAACTTCTTCTCCTATATAAATCCCAAATTAGACCCGCGCTCGAATATTGCTCTCATGTTTGGAGCTCGGCTCCTAAACATACCCTCGACCTACTTGAGAGCGTACAAAGACGAGCGATCCGCCTGATCGGGGACTCGGCGCTGACGTCGGGACTACAGTCGCTATCACATCGAAGGCGCGTGGCCGACCTCTGTCTGTTTTACAGATACTATCACGGGTGCTGTTCTTCGGAGATTCTTGGCATTGTTCCACGCAATTCGGTCTATATGCGCTCCACAAGACAATCCGACGGATCGCACCCGTTTGTGGTTCATCTCCCGACAGCGCGAACATCCCTGTATCAGAACTCGTTCCGTTACAGAGCGGGGAAGCTGTGGAACTCCCTTCCCACGCGAGTGTTCCCGGAGCGTTACAACCTGCAACTGTTCAAAGGGAGCTGCAACAGTTATTTGATGGCATTTTGGGGCGCCCACTCGATGCTATAGGTTCGCCTCTCCCAAGAGAAGTCTAATAAAAAAAAAAAGAAAAAATAATTTACCCAACAACAATTCACCACTCTTCACAATCGAGGAACTAAATTCCTTGTGCATGCAAATGATCTCAAATTTATCAGTTTGTAAAACGAAAATAGAACAATTTAACATAACTTGGAATGCGAGAAGCATAAAAAACAAAAAGCATGAATTTTTTAGTTTCTTGATAAATTTTAATATTGACATTGCACTTGTTTTAGAAACCTGGCTCAAACAAGACATTTCTTTCTCACATCAAAATTACATATGTTATCGCCTAGACAGGGTACATGCTAGTAGTGGAGGTGTCGCCATTGTTGTGAAAAAATGTATAGAACATTCCTTGCGTCCTTCATTGCACCTTAAGTTAATTGAGGAAATTAGTATAGATGTAACATTAAGTGATAACTCCAAGGTGAGTCTTTTTTCGGTCTATTTCCTTGGTGGAAATAGAAACATTGAGAAATCTACTTACTTTAAGCGGGATCTGCAAAAATTGTATAGAGTCAACACTCGAAACAAGGTAATTATTGGTGGTGATCTAAACTGCAGACATCAGTCGTGGAATTGTGTTAGGGCAAACTGCTGGGGTAACATTTTACTAGATGTTACTGAATCCAGCCCAAGTTTTTCCATACTTTATCCACTTCTCCCCACCTATATCCCAGCGAGTGCTAACAAGAACCCCTCAACTCTTGATTTATATATCACTAATATTCCAAATTACTGCACAGTACCATTAACTCTAAATGCGTTAAGTTCAGACCACCTTCCGATTAGCCCCACAGTGAATCATACAGTAGCTGTAAATCGTACCAGTTTATACCACAACTATTCCGCCGCCAACTGGAATTGTTATAAATCATATATAACCACGAACTTGGTTCTAGGGGATTCCAGCCTAAATTCTATAACCTGCAGCGAGCACATTGATATCCTATGTAACAATTTTGTTTCTGTTATCAATAGAGCGGCCGATCTTGCGATACCTAAATGTTCCACTGCTCCACTTGATAAGGCACCGCTTCCTGAAAATATCTTACATCTGATTAGGCTACGAAACTCAGAAAGAAGAAAATGGCTGCGTTATAGAATCGATTGTTTTCTAGTTAATGTTAAAGTCTTAAATAATATCATTAAAAACGAAATCTCAACATATAGGAACAAGTGTTGGAATAAACACCTTTCCTCTCTTGACAAAGCAAGCAAACCGTTCTGGAAGATATCAAAAATTATGAAAAAGAGAGGGTCAAGCATTCCTCCGCTTAAAGTTCACGACAAGTTGTTTATTTCTTCGGTGGAGAAATCGAACCTACTTGATAACACGTTTAGTAAGAACCACTCCATATCTATGCATCTAAGCGACGCGTATACTGAAGCTGAAGTTGCTAACACTATCCATGTACTTTCTCAATCACCAGCTGAAAGTACTTACGCAACTAATATCAGCAAAGTTAAAGAATTGATAAAAAAAATCGAAATCAAAAAAGGCTGCGGGTCTCGATAATATTAACAACAAATTAATCAAAGCACTTCTGTGGGGATGACGTATGGCGCGCCGGCGTACGACGCTGATTAACTCCTATCCCCATCATGACTGTCACTAAATGCCGACACGTATCGTTCGCAAGGAAGGCAACACATAATAAAACTTCTCAACACAAGAACCAAGTTAAATGAAACAAGAATTAATTGCTGATCACATCTTTTACTTTTATTGTTCCATAACACACGGTAGTTTCGACTTAATCACAAACAGTTTTCAAATCAGCGTAATATGTTTACTTAATGTTAGAATATTTGAATTTAGTTCAAACTAGGCCCAACGTTCGCGGAATACGTAGTGAAGTGAATTAAGGATACATCCCACAGGGGTGCAGACTCCAGTGGACACCCTACGGGGGATTCTAAGAAAAACAAACTCTGTGCGCGCACTGACGGATGAATGGAGTATCGACCAGCTCGGTCTGGTGTGTGGAATACGACTCAACGATATTTTATCGTTTGGGGTGAGTTTTTGGTGGTGTGGTGAAAAGGAAAAGAAATTTCCTTTGACCAGTGACCAATGGAAAGCGACCTCAGGTACGCGGTGGTGTATGTGTGTGTTGGTACACATCACCGTGTTGATCGATGCGTTTTGCCTGAAACGAGGAAAAAAGGAACAATGGTGAAACGACCTACAGCATCTTTCGGTAATGAGGGTCGGTTGTCTAAATAGCAGCCACTCATTAGATGCTAAAAGGATCGTATACATGATTACCTACGACTGGGAGAATCGGATTCTTTTGTTTTGCATATATTTATGCTATTGCATCCGATTTGACGGCGAAACTTGGCGTCGGTGATTGTTTGAAAATTCAAACAAAGCAATGTTTCCTGGTGAAGTGCTTGCAATTGAATCCATAGTTGCAAGTCTTCGGGAAGCAATTTAGATGGGTACACAATGACGGTTGTGTATACCATCTGCGTCAATTATGCATGGCATCTATGGCGACGGCTGGATCGAATTATAGTGTGAATATCTACACTAATTGGAAATTCGGTTTTTGGGTCGCTAATGCAGAGATGCTTTGTAATATATGAATGCCCTTGTAGGGGCAATTCTTTTTAGGGATTCTTTATAATGCTTGTATGCATTAATGTCCTTGGAGAAGGAAATATTTTCAGGTGCCAATGCAATTGCATTGGCGGGAGTTAATGGGAGTTGAGTTGCGGATATGGGGAGTTTTTCAGGTAAGTGGGCCGTGGGGTTTGGTGGAACCCCCACACTTCCACCTGCTGCAAGTCACCATTTAACGTTCATTTTCAATGCTTGTCTTAAGAATTGTTATTTTCCGGACTGTTGGAAAACAGCAAAAGTAATACCTATCCCGAAACCCGGCAAACCGAAAAACAGCTCCGAAAGCTACAGACCTATTAGTCTACTTAGCTGCCTAAGTAAGCTCTTAGAAAAAATCATTAAGGAAAGGATTGATCGTTTTGTGGAAGACAATAACATTTTACCAAACTTTCAGTTCGGTTTCCGTAGTGGTCACAGCACAATCCACCAAGTCTTGCGCATTAAAAACCACATAGATGGTAAATTCATCGACAAGGAGTCAACGGGACTGGTTCTTCTAGACATCGAAAAAGCCTTTGATACGGTTTGACACGATGCCTTGATTTATAAGCTACTAAAACTTAAGCTGCCAATACCGCTTATCAAAATTATCCAGAGCTTTCTTCGTTCGAGAACATTTGTTGTGAGTATAGGAACCGACAAATCCTCTACTCACCAAATCCACTATGGTGTACCCCAAGGCTCGGTCCTTGGTCCCATATTATTCACATTGTTTGTCGCAGATTTACCATGTCTAGGTGAAAACATTCAGGTAGCTATGTTTGCCGATGATACGGCCATTTTCTCTTCGGGTGCCTTATTCACTAATGTCTACAACTCTTTGCAAGCAGCTCTTGACAAACTAGCAGTATATTACAGGAAATGGAAAATAAAAATAAATGGTAATAAAACACAAGCTGTCTGGTTTTCGAGATGTAGGACACACTGCTACCTACCAAATGGCACTAAACTCAGTATGTGTGCAGTTGATATTGATTGGTCCGAAGACTGTAGATATCTAGGTATTATTCTAGATAAAAAACTTATCTTTCAAAAACACATCACTACCACAATTGACAAAATAAACAAAGTCGTAAGAGTTATGTATCCATTAGTGTGGAGAAAGTCAAAGCTTAGTATCGAAAATAAAATTATAATATTTAAAACCATTTTTCAAGCGATACTCCTGTACGGGGCTCCTGTATGGTGTAATTGTGCTCGCACACACGAAATAAAATTGCAAAGGTGTCAAAATAAAATATTGAAAATGTTTCTGAATTTGCCATGGCATTATTCGACACTTGAACTACATGAAAACGCTAACGTTAAACCGGTAGAGTTCCTTATTGACAAAATCAATCGAAACTTCTTCGCCAATTGTTCTTTTTCTGACAATGTTCTCGTTTCCCGTCTTGCGTTATCCTAAATCACTACATATGTACTCTGTCTATGAAAATTATATCGAGGTCATTACTATATAAAATAACCGGAAGCCAGTGCAATATTAGTCTTAAGATTCAAATAAGGGTTTTTTCTTGTAGTTTTCCCTTAATTTATTATTTGTTATTCATTAAAATTGTGCTATTGTCATTATATAGTTTTAAGATTATAGTTGTAAAGGAATTGCTATCCTAAATCTCTTAAGTACTAGTTGTAAAATATACCATAAATGTAATTATCTACCAAATAAAATTGAATTGAAAAAGAACAATTTAATGTGATCGCGCATTTGGCCACTAAGTTTTTATACACTAATAATGTTAAGTAAAATGGCAGATACACAAATAAAAATAATTACTTGGAATGCTAAAGGCATACGCAATAAATTTCATGACTTTTTAAACTTTTTAAATAGCTATAAAGTTGATGTTGCTCTAGTAACAGAAACTTGGCTTAATTTTGATATAAGACTCCCATCATCTGACTTTAATTGCTATCGCATTGATAGAGTAGACCAAAGGGGTGGGGGAGTGGCGATTCTTATCAGGAAGTCAATTCAACATTCGCTTTTACCTGTAATTCCAATTAGGCTTGTGGAGAATGTAGGTTTTATGATTAAGTTAAGAAACCATAAGACAGTAAAGATCTATTCTATTTATTTCCCTGGTGGATCTTCGTCGGATATTAAAAGAAAATGGCCCAAGCAAGATTTAAAAAAGTTATTCACAATGAATGGTGAATTTCTATTAGGTGGTGATTTTAACTGCCGGCATAGAGATTGGGGTGTGAAAGAGCAAATGCTTGGGGCAAGATATTGGCTGCCCTTCCATTAGCACTACCAATTAATATTTTTTATCCACCTTGTCGAACTTATTTTCTCGTGGCATCCCCTCTGTCCTTGACTTGTTTGTGTCAAATGTCCCTGGTCTTATAACAGAACCCGTTTCGTTAAGTGCTCTCAGTTCAGATCATAATCCTGTTCTTTGTAACCTTTCTTGGTTGGGTGAAAGAAAGATTCAATATTTCCTGGACATGAAGAATGCTAATTGGAATTCATTCAAATCAAAGATTAAAATGAGCCTTCAAAATAGTACTACAAATCTTGAAAGAGTGTCTTGTAAAGATGATGTTGACCTTATTGTACAAAACTTTACACAAGCTATAATTTCTTCGGTTGTATTCCCAAAAGAGTAAATAAAGATATTTTTAAAAAACTTCCAATCCATATCTTAGAGCTTATTAAAGTGAGAAACATTCATCGAAGAAATTGGCAGAATTACCGTCAGCCCTTTTCTCGATCAATGGTTTCCCATTTTAATGAGCGCATTACTGACCAGATACAAATCCATCGTAATAGAGAATGGAACACAAAACTGAGCGTTATGGATAAAAATGCTAAACCGTTCTGGAATATAGTGAAGTTAATCAAGAATAAAACCGTAAAATACCATTTCTGAAGGATTCTTCTACTACTTTTTTTACAGGTTTTGAAAAAGGGAACCTATTTGGAACAAGTTTTTCAAAAAATCACTTGGTTTCTCAGCATTTGGGTGAATTTGAAACTAATGAACTTGTCGGTAACAGAATCGAAAGATTCGACACCACAAACGAATTAACTCCTCTAAATGCATTTGTAGAAAAAGAAAACGTAAGAAATGTAATCAAGTGCTTGCAAACACGAAAAATAGGAGGGCTACACAAAGTTAAGAATGCCTATCTAAAACAATTGCCTCATATTGGAATTAAATACTTAACATTTATAATCAATGCATGCCTTAAATGTCAATACTTTCCTCAATGTTGGAAAAAAGCAATGGTTGTACCTATCCTTAAGGCTGGAAAAGCCCCAGATACCCCTGAAAGTTACAGGCTAATTAGTTTACTTAGCAACATAAGTAAAGTTTTTGAAAAAATCCTGAAACAACATATTTTAAAAGTTGTTTCAGATAAAGATATTTTCCCCGATATCCTATTTGGATTTCGACGCTTTCACAGCACCTCGCACCAGGTTAAACGAATTTGCAGCCATGTTCTAGACCATCGTTCACGTGGTCAATCAACGGGCATGATATTGTTAGACATTGAAAAAGCTTTTGATTCCGTATGGCACAATGGGATAATATATAAAATGATACAGTTCGACTTTCCTTTGTATGTGTGTAAGGTCGTCCAGAGTTTCTTATCCAATAGATGTTTTCAGGTTCATGTCAATTGTAATGTTTCTAGATTGATATTTTTTGATTGTGGCGTCCCCCAAGGCTCAGTACTTGGTCCTGTTTTTTACAATATCTACACTTCGGATTTTCCAAATCTACCGCAGTGTGAGTCAGCTATCTTCGCTGACGACACTGCAGTATTTGCGTCGCATGAATTTTCTCTCAACGTTGAGACAAATCTAAAGCATGCGATCGAGATACTTGAAAAATATTATATGAAATGGAAAATCAAGCTGAATGTTGGGAAGACACAAGCCATCGTTTTTACACGAAAGAAAAAAGCTTGCTATCCTCCCAGCAAGTCAGCAGCAAATAATTGGAACCACGATTGCATGGGAGCAATCCGTAAAGTATCTCGGAGTTCATCTCGATACAAAACTCACATTTAAACAACATATTCAAAGTACTCTTAATAAAATGAGTATTGCTATCAAGATACTTTACCCTTTTATTAATCGCAAGTCTTTACTCACAAATGAAAATAAGATTATTATTCATAAAGTTATTTTCGAAGCTATACTGTTATATGGGTGTCCAGTATGGGGTAACGCTGCAAGGTGCCATTTAAAGAGGTTACAGGTATCACAAAACAAAGTTTTGAAAATGATGCTAGACCTCCCTTGGTACTATTCAACCTTAAGTCTCCACGGAAGGGCGGATGTTGAATTTATTTCTGAAAGAACTCGTAAACTAGTATATAACTTTAACATCAGCTGTGAAAGTTCTGAAAATTCTCTCATAACCCAGCTTCTTGCTTAATTTGTCATAATTTCATAATTTCATGTAAATATTTACTTTTTATATTATTATTATATTTTTTTTAAATGAAGGTTTTTCTTTTTCGTATTTTCCTTCGATTTATTCTTTTAATTATTAATTATACATATTTTTCTTTTCTTTATCCAAGATAATGTTTCAGTTGTAAGATATCAAATCTCTGAATTATAAAATGTGCGGTCAGACGTTTTTTTTTTTTAAAATATTATTACGAAATAAAAGATCATACTCATACAAGTAAAAATGTATATTGATTATTCATTTTTGTCCTCACGAGTCTTGGGGTTTCAAACAGTCCGCCATATCAGAGCCCCTCTTTGATATGGTAAGGCTTGGTTACTCCGTGCCTATAGAACCATAATCATGTCGATTGTTCTATACGGATGCGAAACATCATCATCATCATCATCATCATCATCATCATCAGCACTACAATCGGGATCCGGTTTTAGGCTTATTTAGCAAGTCCTGAAGCCTGTTAAATTTTCCATAATGATTTTTTTTTTTTTTTGGCAAGGTCATTAGTCTTGCGCCAGAGGCTCCCCTACGGGAAATCGAACCCCGGTCTCCCGCGTGACAGGCGGATATACTAACCACTATACTATCGAGGAGCCGAATCATGGGCTCTCACAAAATGGGAAGAAAACAAATTCCACGTATTCGAGAATAAAGTTTTAAGGGGTATCTTTGGAGGTAAATATGAGGAGGAGGCAGGACAATGGAGGAAACACCACAACAACGAATTGGAAGTGCTATACCGCAAACCTACAATAGTGAGAGTAATCAAGCCGCGAAGATTAAGATGGGCCGGACATGTGGCGCGAATGGGCAACGATAGGCGGTAGACCAACGGGAAAGAGACTGGCAGGGTGGCCACGACATCGATGGGAGGGCAGTGTAAGGTTTGACATTGAGTAGATCGAATCGGCTGGTCAAGCGTGGAAGGAGAGTGCACAGGACAGGGAACAATGGCGGAGTCGAGTCGGTGAGGTCATGAACTTCCGGGTTCCTACAGGCCAATAAATAGTAATAGTAATAAGTAAAAATGTAAGAGGACCTCCTCTTATACACAGCTATGTTATATGATTTAAGTTAATTATAAACATAACCACAAACAAACAAACAAAAAGCCGAACGGCAAACACTTTAAGGCAATGAAATTGCGTAACTTAGAGTGCTTGCGAAGACCTAGTAAGCTAATTAAAAAAATATGTAATTTTATAAATAGGATTTACCTTTTAATCCTAAATAATAAGACAAAATGTAATCTAAACCAAGAAATAAATGCGTTTTTAAAGTAAAGTAAAGTACATTGATACCTCCTTTCCTTATCCACTTCCTATCCATTCACGTGCACTGTGCTCAGACATTTAAGGGTACTTCAAAATTCTCTTTTGTGGCCGTGTTAGTGTAAAAAGAAAAAACCAAATAACAAAACTAATGATATCATTTCCAATAATTGAAACAATATCAGTATTTATCGTAATAAAATAAAACTAATGTGGACTCCCAGCCATGTTTTCATCAGTGAAAATATAGATTATGCAGCTAACTCAGCTAGAAGAACTCTAGTTCATAAATTTAACACTTATACAAGAGCCGATCCACTAGCAACCACCCAAAACAAACTAAAAACTACAATTCAAATAAATTGGGATACTTATCATCACACTTATAAAAAACACTCTTCCTATCCAATGAATTTAAGTATATCTAAAGTCACAAACTTTGTGAGACTACGATTGGGTCATACGTCGCTACTCATCTTTACCTACTCAACAGTGATACACCCCCAATCTGCCAAAAATGCAACACAATACTTTCAGCCATTCATATACTAAAAGACTTTCCTCACTTGAAACTTATAAGAGGCCACCTATTTCGTAACATCATCATCATCGGCACTACAACCGGGAACCGGTCTTGGCCTTATTTAGCAAGTCTTGAGGCTTGTTAAATTTTCCATAATGGTTTATTTTTTCTGGGCAAGGTCATTAGTCTTGCGCCAGAGGCTCGCCGACGGGGAATCGAACCCCGGTCTCCCGGGTGACAGGCGGGTATACTAACCACTATACTATTTCGTAACATAGATACCTATAAAAGTTTATTAAAATCCTAGTAATGAAATTATAATTTAAAAGTACGGAGCGAATAGTCTCAGGCTCATTATGTTAATTTATTGATTTGTAATTTTAAATGACTTGTTTGTACAATTAAAATGATTCACAAATTCTATCGGTTGCTCTGTTTATTTCTTTTTTTGTTGCTTGTTTTTAGAAAAAGGCTGAAAAATAAAACCGTATGGCATGTATTGTAAGATCAATTCATGGTATGGGCACAAGAGATGTAACAACGGAAATTTGCAACCCTCTTTTAAACAAAATTGAATCATAAACAGACCTTTGCGCGGTACAATGTTCCTCCAATTGAACACTGGAAACGGGTGAAGTTTTTCCAAACTCCCACTTAAAAATCATCCTGATTGACGCGACTCAAATTTAGCGAATGCCATAAAAGTGGCAACACTTTCATCTCCGTTATATCAATTCCTCTTACGATATAACCACAAACTGCAAAATGAATGAATTTCAATTTAAAATCATATATTATTCTTTTCGTAATCCTTCTTGTCGATGCTCACCTTATCCCCTTTACCGGCTTGTTTTGTAGCATATTGATTCAATCGAAAACAGGTTCCAGTTGCCCTCGCTGCTAACCAATACAACAAGATTACTGAATGAAAAGGAGTGGCACATCCGCTCCTACATCCCATTTAAAACTTAGTCGTCGCAGCCATCGTCAGCATCAGCATCATCATTATCATCATCAACATCATCGTCGACGGATTAAAGAATAACAACAGCAAAATATGTTATTATATTTCTTGGCCATAATTACAAGCGATTGTGTGAGTTTATTGGAATTTCGTAGACCCCCCCGTCTGACTCGATGGCGACTTCCAAATATGGCCCGCGTTTCAAATCTGGCCTTAAATACTTGTTTTGAATTATTGACGTTTAAATCGCTGGCGTGGGAATCGTCCAACACAACAGGCAGAAGCAGAGCCAGAGCGTTGGATAATACCTCAAGCCGCTCTGGCAATCAATAGTTATGAATCAAACCTTGGAGTATCTACTATCGCTTCATCAAGGGATTAACAGTAGAATTAGATGAAAAAATAATTTAATTCGCCCTCCGTCCTTGTGGCTACAGATACACTCGAGTAGGATGCAAAGCAATAACACTCGAAGAACGCCTTCGGTAGTGATTATCTTCAAAGAACCTCTTGGCTACCGGGGTTAAGCATCATTTCGAGGCCCTCCAAAACCAAGGGGCTTATCATAGGTGACGGTGCGTTGTGCCGACTTTCAATGCAGCAGAACCGACTCGTAAGTGCCCATTGAGAATTGGTCTCCGTTTTTAGGTCTTTTTTACCTAATTATTTTCTTCTCATTTTAATTATAGACGATCTTGATAGAGGGCTGAGATGTAGTCCCTTTGGACGTGGAGATCAAAGCCTTTGCCGGCGTTGTTGGTAGCCACCATTTGAATTGATGGCCGATGATGTAGCGACATTTCTCAGAAGGTGCGACCGCAATTAATTGATTGTCTGTTTTTCGAGATTTAACGCGGAAGAATACCCAACTTGTCGCAGACGGTTGCGTGTGGCGCGATGAGCAGCCGAAAAAGTTCAAGTGAATAGGGTTTAACAGTGGATTTTTGAAAGGCAAGAGTAATGACCACCAATTAAATAATTATCTTTGGCCTCTTGAATGCGCATACTATGCAGATGTGTTGTTAGATTCCGTGGATACTTTGTCAAAAAAGTAGTACCGGAAACCGTCAGAGTTCACAAATTATGTATGCGTCAGCTCAATTGTTTTTACACTTTGGGCGCATAAATTTGAGTTTTTTGTGGTTCTTTAAATGTAATATTATCATTATGCAGTCGGTGAGAAAACAAAGGAAACTGAATGGGGTGTTAATATCCTTTGTGTTTGAATGAAGGGTGTCTGCAAAATCACGACACATAACAGTGGCTTCTTTATTAGTGTCTTTCGGGTGAAAAACGGATTTTATAATCTAGGTTTATCAAAAGGGTCTGTCCCAATATTGTATTTAAACAAAAAACTGGATAATTGAAATATCGGGGTGAAATTCAATACAAGGGCAATACACGTGTGGTATTTAGGTATGGAAGATATTTACGCAAAATTCCCCACGATGCGGTTTGAGAGATTCGACATTCTTTTGAACGACGTGAAACCGACTGACTCACCCATTTTGAACTAAGCTACTTACATCTACGATATTCTCGGTACTTTACTAACGCGCACACAAAAGGGAATTTGAAGTACCCTCAAACGTCAAAGCACAGTGCGAGCGGATGGAGAGAAAGTAGCTAAGGAAAGGAGGGGTCGAAATATATTGGTCTTGACTGCCAGGACATTACAAGGAAGAGGAAACAAATGATCAAGTAGAGCATTCCACATTCATGTGGTTCGGCTAAAGAATGACTCTCTATGTTTATTGAGCGGATGGAGAGGAAGTGGATAAGGAAACGAGGTGTCGATGTATATTGGTCTTGAATGTCTGGACATCACAACGACCAGGAAACACATGATCAGGCAGAACATTCCACATTCGTGTGGTTCGACTAAAGAATGACTCTCTATGTTTATTTGTGCCGCTTAAGTTGACTTTCAATGTGAACTGATGCACTTTCACAGATTGACAGGTATCACGGGAAAATGTCTGAAGAGGCGGAACACATTCAGCAAGTTCAGTTGAGCAACGACCGTGGTAATACCTATAGAAAAGAAATAGACATGATACGTTGCGGGCTCCTCGATAGTATAGTGGTTAGTATACCCGCCTGTCACGCGGGAGACCGGGGTTCGATTCCTCGTCGGGGAGCCTCTGGCGCAAGACTAAGACCTTGCCCGGAAAAAACAATATCATTATGGAAAATTTAACAGGCCTCAGGACTTCCTAACTAAGGCCAAGACCGGTCCCTGGTTGTAGTGCCGATGATGATGATGATGATACGTTGCGCCTACGTTATAACGACGGAATTAATCGACTTACGGCTGAGTCCCCAATAAGTTTCACTGCTCGCTTTTGCATCCTGTCGAGCACGTGTAGTGCAGTTTTGGATGCGCCTGACCAAATAGGGGAGTTGAACTCCATTTTTGGACGAATACACGCCTTGTAAATAGTGGCGAGGTTGGATGTAGTGAAGTATCTTTTGCATCTCTTAAGAAACCCCATACATTTGGCTGCACTTTTCGCAGCTTCAAATATGTGGTCATTCCAGTTAAGAGTCGAATTAATTCGAGTGTCGAGGATTGATAGTTCTTTCGCTTCGTCGATGCAACTGCCGTTCATAGACCGTATATTTACTTTGAGGTTCGCCTTCGACGACAAGAGGCAGCACTAAGATTTTAAGGCATTGAATTTTACTTGGTTATATAATCCCCACTGATATATCTTGTTGAGGTCGGAATTCAATGTATCAAGCATAGGTTGCTGGTTGGTAGTGACGTTCAAAGAGTTTGGACGGGAGTGTTCGTCTGAGTATAAGAAACTCAACGTGCTATCATCAGCAAACGAGTGAATTAAGTTGAGAGTAATTGACAAGAGATCATTTATAAAGATCAGAAAGAGAGTGGGTAAGAGTACCGAACCCTGGGGAGCACCTGCATTAATTTGATGGCAGGCAGATTTGACACCGTCAAGAACCACTTAGATTAAACGGCCAGAAAGATAGTCTCTTATCCATCGGATCAGGGAATTGTCCATATGAATGCAATTTTGACAAAAGGGCTGGATGCCAATCTCTGTGGAAGGCTTTTGAATAAGACAAATGGCCAGTAGAATAAGACAAATGGAAGAGTTGTCACAGTGGTTTAGAGAGTGAAGAGGAACACATCATTAAGAGAATTGGGGGGAATTCCATTGAGGGGGCGGGAGCAACAGTACGCCTTCGGAAGTAAATCTGGCTCATGGTGTGCTGGGTATGTTCAAGTTGAGGTGGAACTGATGTTGTTGCGTTGAGTTCGCCGCAAAATGTGTATCAAGTAGATTCGCCTTCTCTATTGCACTGGAGACTGGTCTATCATCGACTATAAGCGTGGATCAGGAGACCGAGTTTTGGATATTTTTCACAAATTCCCAGAAGTTTCTACTACCTGTGGCTGAGTGCAGTATTTTTTGTTTCACTCTCAAGTCATGCAAAAACTTTGCGCGTTGAATAGACGCCTTGCAGTCATTTTTAGCACTCTTAAATCTGTTTCATATTTAAATTACGCAGGAACACCCAATAGTGAATACTTCGACTCAAATTTTGTCCATATAGCACGCGTATTCTATCTAGTGGAACAATTATTACGACCGAAAGTGTAAGTAAGTGCTCTCAAAGTTTCTACCGCTGACTCAGAATTTGGGTGGTAAAACGTCCAAGCGTGAAAAAAGCTCAAAAATGTTCTCAAAACCAATTTTTTTTAGAGCAACTTTGAGGTGTAAAAAAAGCAAATTTCGACTATATCGTTGACGATGCATTTTTGAACCACGCAGTTATATATATGATTGCATACAACCATGAGTTGTATGCAGTCTACCTTGAAGCTAATGTTGTAAGAAAAATCAAGCTCGGTAGACTCTGGTGGGCAGGACACCTAGCTCGAATTAACGAAGAGGAGCCTGCCCGGAAAGTCCTTCGTGGCAGGATGTATGGAAGGAGACCGCACGGCAGACCTTGTCTGCGATGGAGGGATGGCGTAGACCAGGACGCCCAGAGCCTGGGAGTGCTAAACTGGATGACATTGGCTCGAAATCGGGACCGGTGGAGAGATTTGTTAAATAAGGCTAAGACCGGATCCCGGTTATAGTGCCGCTGATGATGATGAGTTATATATATGCCCGTAACTTATCTCACCACCCCCCCCCCCTCCGCCACCGCCGCACGCGTTTGGAGAAACCATGACGCGGTGCGGGGGCTTAAACTTCAATGTATCACTCAGGCTATGCTGGCGGAAGCCTACGCTTCCAATAGGTTCACCCATGTCAGACAAAATAGCGAGGAGTAACACACACAAAGATCTACCACCCCTAACCCAGGGTGTTACGCGTCACCGTGCCCGTTGGATGGTTTGCAATCAAGGGTATGTGGGGTTATAGAATGTTGCGGGCCGGCACGGGCGCTGGTTACTCCTATTCCCCAACAATCAAAAGTTCCGCCGAACGTCGTTCATCAAAAGGGGCCAAGCGTAAATGAAAACTCACTGGAAGGTTTTATTGTTAAACGTCTTTTTATTTTTATTATTGTTACTATATTTACAAAGCGAACCGCCTTTCCACAGATGTGCAGGTTAGCTTAATTAAATTGAGAAAAGTGCACCGAAACATAGATTAACTAGGCTCAAAACTTAACAATATATTACACAATAGGATCTCGTTCATTTAAAGTTAGGTCGCCCACGCTTGGGGACTTACTATGAATAATGTCGCTTTTGTTTAACTTTGTTTGGCCCGAAAATCAATTCTTAACTTAACGCAAAACAAAACATGGGAGCAAAACCAAATTCGGCGGCTCAGCACGACACCCCGGGTTTGATAAAAGGCGAATCCTCGATATGTGTCCAGCCCCGGTGGCGGTTGGATATCCACTTGATGTGCGCGCGTTGGTAGTTGAATGACGACTGACTGGTTAAAGGCGAAAAAAAGTTCGCTGGGTCGTGGCAGTGGAGTCATAGCTAAAATAATCCCACTGCCACTTATTCGGAACGTGGAAGGGATTGGTATGTTTGCATAGGAAATTCAGTTCCAGCGAATCCTCGCCGTATAAGCTGAGTTGGACTCGTTGGTTGGGTATACCGGGAAATTGGTTTCGGCAGCATAGCCAAGTGTGTTCAGGGGCCTTGATCGTTGTGATTGTTTCGTGGAAAATTAACTGTCGCTTGGTTGTAAGCCAGAAGTGTAGTTTAAGGAGGAAATGAACCGAAATGGTTTTCGGGGGAAATTGGAATTGTTTGGGTGTGAGCAAGGAATATCATTTAAATAAGATATTAACCGAAGCAATTTCGGGGAAATGAACGCGGCTCGATATAGTTGGTGGTGATGGTTAATGTTCCGTTGTAGGTTTGAATATTCGTTTTATTACAGCATATGAATTTCGGGGAAATTAGGATTGTTTGGTCGCAAGGAAGGAATATAACTTAAGTAAGGAATTGACCGATTCAATTTTGGGAAAGATTATATGTGGGGTGATGTAATTGAGGGAGATGATTTAGAATGTATTCTATTGAATTGTATTCTGTTGGGAGTTTTGGGAAATGCCTTTCATTGCAGATTGGGAGATGGATCCTTGCAAGTTCGGGATGTGTTTTTGCATGTTTTTTGGTGGTGATGGTTAATGTTCCGTTGTAGGTTTGAATATTCGTTTTATTACAGCATATGAATTTCGGGGAAATTAGGATTGTTTGGTCGCAAGGAAGGAATATAACTTAAGTAAGGAATTGACCGATTCAATTTTGGGAAAAATGATATGTTTGGTGATGTAATTGAGGGAGATGATTTAGAATGTATTCTATTGAATTGTATTCTGTTGGGAGTTTTGGGAAATGCCTTTCATTGCAGATTGGGAGATGGATTCTTGCAAGTTCGGGATGGATGCGCTTGCAGATTTGGCATGGTTGCGAATGTGTGTATTGCAGGTCTGGAAATGGGTTACAGGTTAGGTTAGGGAACAAATCATCAAGAAAACACAGATTCGGCAAAAAGAAGATGTAGAGAAAAACTAAAAAGCGGGGTATACGCGTCGGCACGTGGAATGTTGCAACGTTATATAAACCATGCGCGATACATCCGGTCGTAGAAAACGCGAAACAATATAAAATGGACATCGTCGCGCTTCAGGAAGTCCCACTCCCATATCAAATAATCGAAACCAACGGGTTTACAGTGGTGTGTGGGGGTACCGATACGCATAACCTCGGAACCGGCTTCGTCATAAGCAAAGAGATGACGCCCCATGTAAAAGATGTGAAATTTATTAATGACCGAGTCTCGGTGCTAAAAATACAGGCCCCTTGCTACAATTATGTATTTATAATCGTACACGCCCCAACAGAATCTACAGACGAAGAAACCGAGGGCACGTTCTAAGAGACTCTAGAGGAAGTATTTGATGCCCACCCGGCGCTATAGGTTCGCTTCTCCCGAGAGCAGTCTAAAAAAAAAAAAAAAAAAAAAAAAAAAAAAAAAAAAAAAAAAAAAAAAAAAAAAAAAAAAAAAAAAAAAAAAAATTCGATGTTAAAATCCTCCTCGGGGATGTCAACGTTAAGATTGGAAAGGAAGATATCTTCCAACCAACTATTGGTAAAGACAGCCTACACGACATTTCAAATGATAATGGAATTCGAATTATTACGTTCGCAGCGTCAAAAGATCTGGTAGTGAAAAGCACGATGTTCAAGCACAAGCAAATCCATAAAGCCACATGGATATCACCCGACGGCGCAACGCGTAACCGAAGAGACCACTTCCTCATAGACCAAAGACACCACTCGAATATCCTTGACGTAAGAACACACAGAGGAGCAGATTGCGACTCCAATCATCTTCTAGTGATGGGCAGAATTAGGAGTCTGGTCGCAGGAAACCCACATGGGCAGTCACGGGAGACGAGCAAAAAGTTCCATATTGATAAACTAAAAGACCTGTGCAAACGGGCTGAATATCAAGACGAACTAACGAATAGATTTAGCGTCCTAGAGAATGTGAGTAGTGAGGAAGAAGAAACTAATAGTGTGGATACGAGATAAGCATCCCTTAGAGACGCAATCACACAAACAGCCCAAAAGGTATAAGGATTTAAAAAAACAATTAAGTCCAAACCGTGGATTGACGATGAGTGTAGGTCGAAGATCGAAGAACGCAAACGTCCAGAGTGATCCACTTAGAAAGATATGATGAAATCAACGCAGAAAGATAGGTGACAATTCGGAAAGAGACAACGGGACTTTTCAAACGCAAAAAACGCGAATGGGAGAAGACTCGGATCGAAAACATCCTAGAAAATACCAGAGCAAAGAATATCAGAGGTATGTATGCCGGCATAAACTCAGTTAGAAATTGCTACCGAGGGAGAGCCATAATAATTCGAGACGCAAGCGGCTGTCTGGTCACAGCAACTAACAATATGGTGAGAAGATGGAAGTAATACTTTGAAAACCTGCTCAATGTGCGCACCCATCAACCACAAATAAACGCAAACACCGTGAGTGGGAGAAGACTCGGATCGAAAAAATCTTAGAAAATGCCAGAGCAAAGAACATCAGAGGTATGTATGCCGGCATAAATTCAATTAGAAATGGCTAACTAGGGAAAGCCAAAATAATTCGAGACGCAAACGGCTGTCTGGTCACAGCAACTAGCAACATGGTGACAAGATGGAAGCAGTACTTTGAAAACCTGCTCGATGTGCGCATCCATCAACCACAAATAAACGCACCAGACATGCATACAGCCGGCCTCAGATCCCAGAGCCCTCTTTCAACGAAGTTGTAGACGCAATCATCGATTGAAAAACACCAAGGCTCCCGGAGTCGACTGCATACCGTCAGAGCTTGTGAAACATGGAGGAGAGGCAACCGCTCGAAAGATCCACCAGCTCATCAAATAATATGGCATAAGGAAGTCACTCCGGAAGAATGGAAACCCTCAATAGTCGTCCCCATTTTCAAAAAAGGCGACAGATCTGACTGCGAAAACTACAGAGGAATATCACTGCTCCCAATCACATACAAAATACTAACAAATGTCATAGTAGCGAGAATCACGCCGTACGCAGAAGAAATACTGGCAGGTTACTAGTGTGGATTCCGTAGGAACAGGTCAACGAGCGAGCAAATATTTACAGTAAGCCAGTTCCTGGAAAAGAAGTGGGAATACGGAGAGACGGTTCACCAACTTTTCATTGAAGTCAAAAAAGCCTACGACTCAGTCGCAAGACAAAGACTTCACTGTATTATAGTTGAGCTGGGAGTGCCGAAAAATATGCCGCTCTCATTCAAATCTGTATGAACGAAAATAAAGGGCGAGTTAGAATAGAAAACTACCTCTCAGAACCATTTGAAATCCGCGATGGACTAAAACAGTGGGTGGGCTTTCATCATCATCATCATCGGCACTACAACTGGGATCCGGTCTTGGCCTTATTTAGCAAGTCTCTAGGCCTGTTAAATTTTTCATAATAATTTCTTTTTACGGGCAAGGTTATTACCCTAACAGGTGTGTGGTCTTTCACCATATCTTTTTAACATTGTGCTCGAATATGTCATCAGAAGGGTACAAGACAACAACATGGCCGGATCATCCCCGAACGGGGCCACACAAGTGCTCACATATGCGGATGGCATCGCCGTTTTGGGCGATAATCTAGAAACTGTTAGTAAAAACAATGAAATCATCATGCAAGCGGCAAAAGAGGTGGGCCTAGAATAAATGAAGACAAAACAAAATACATGATTACAGCGAGAGCAGGTGGACCTCGGGGAACACACATAAACGTAAGGGGCAAGATATTTGAAAACGTTAAAGAGTTTAAATATCTGAGAACGATACTGACATCCAGTAACGAAATGTCGAAGGAAATTAACAAAAGACTGAATGATCAAGGCAGCGCCAGTTGGCACGCAGTCAGTAAACTCCTGAAATCGAAACTGCTGTCACGGAACAATATAATAAAGTTCCGTGTCTATAGAACCATAATCATGCCGATTGTTCTATACGGATGCGAAACATGGGCTCTCACAGAACGGGAAGGAAATAAATTCCGCATATTCGAGAATAAAATTTTAAGGGGTATCTTTAGCGGAAAATATGACGAGGAGGCAGGACAATGGAGGAAACTGCACAACCACGAACTGGAAGACCTATACCGCAAACCTACATAGTGATTATAGTCAGGTCTCGGAGATTAAGATAAGCCGGATATGTGGCGCGGAATGCAGCGATAGGTCCGTGCGTAGAATTCTTGACGGTAGACCAACGGGAACGAGACCGACAGGGCGGCCGCAGCGGAGATGGGAGGACGTTAGGTTTGACTTTGAGGAGATCAGTTTGGATGGTCAAGCGTGGAAGGAGAGCGCATAGGACAGGGAACGATGGCGGAATCGAGTCGGCGAAATCGTGAACTTCCAGGTTCCTACAGGCCAATAAATAGTACATAGTAATAATAACTTATTGACCGCTAAGAATACACTTCCAAACTATGTTATAGATGTCGCTGTGTACTATACATATATTATAGTAGACTATATAGTACGTGTTTACTATTGTGAGAGTAATTGGTTGGTATAATAGCAAAATGTTGGTTATTTGTGTTAAATCAAAGTCATGTAAAGTGTGTGAATATTGGAAGGAAAAAGGACAACTGCAGAATATGAAGGTTTTGCTGACCATGAATTGCATTGCCAAGCAAATCATGAGGGTCCAGTGGGCAAGATGGAGGTTGACGGCCTCGTTGACATGTTCCAGCGCTCCGAATGACTTCATAATGTGAAATACGTCAATTACATCGGCGATGTGGGCTCGAAAACTAAACAAAAGAATTGTTGACGCCAATCTGTGTGGAAATGTTTCTGTTGTTAAAAAAATATAATGTATTGGCCATGTTCAAAAGAGAATGGGAACTCGCCTTCGTAACGTAAAAAAAAAATATCAAAGCCCGATGTAAATTGGCGGGTAAGCTCATTGATGAACTTGAGAAATGATATATGGGCAACCCTCCACCATAAAATATCCACAGATGAAAAACCGCCACACGATAAGTGTCCAGTCGGAGTCGATTCTTGGTGCTCTTGGCAATGGAGTAAAGCATTAGGTACTCTTTCTATTTATAAGCATAAGCTTCCTTTGCATAAACATGTTTTTGAAGCAATCAAGCTGATTTACGAAGAATTAAGCCCTGCCGATCTTGTTTCTCGTTGCTTGGGTGGATACAGCAAAAATCAAAACGAATCATTCAACACAGTTGTATGGACCATCGCGCAAACCATTGACACTGTTAAGCGGAAAGACTGTGATGTAGCGTCTGATATCGGCGCAATCCTTTAACTACCTTGGGTCAATAGTATCAGCCGATAACTATATGGAAGAAGAAATACGCGAACGGCTGATTAAATCCAACAAAGCCTACTATGGTCTATCAAGGCTCTTTAAATACCGAAATTTATCCAGAACATCCAAGCTACTACTGTACAAGATCATGGTCTTACCAGTACTCATGTATATATCCGAGACCTGGGTGCTTAAAAAAAGGCACTCTAAACTCTTGGCCGCGTTCGAGAGAAAGGTTATAGCGTTAAGCAAGGATAGTGAAGAAGGTGAATTGCACACACGATGAAAAGATTGAAAAGCGAAGCAGTGAAGCATCAGACTACTGACCGTGTTTAGAATTTGATTTCCAAACTCGACTATATTCCACTGGTGTGAATTATTTTTTTGTTATTTATCGCTTGGTATACGGTTCTGATGTATTTTTCTTATTCGATTTTTCGTTCGTGTTCTTCACTATTTCGCTTGTGAATCGTGTGTATCTGTTAGAATCGCTACAAGGTCTTAAGGAGAATTGTTGGCCCCGTATGTGAGGGAGGACGATTCCGGAGACGATACAACCATGAGTTGTATGCAATCTACCTTGAAGCTAATGTTGTAAGAAAATTCAAGCTCGGTAGACTATGGTGGGCAGGACACCTAGCTCGAATTAACGAAGAGGAGCCTGCCCGGAAAGTCCTTTGTGGCAGGATGTATGGAAGGAGACAGCACGGCAGACCTTGTCTGCGATGGAGGGATGGCGTAGACCAGGACGCCCAGAGCCTGGGAGTGCCAAACTGGATGACATCGGCTCGTAATCGGGACCGGTGGAGAGATTTGTTAAATAAGGCCAAGACCGGATCCCGGTTGTAGTGCCGATGATAATGATGATCGGCGCCATCACTCTCAAGGGGGGTTATCAGGCTTATGTTCTATATACGATGCATTACGAATAACGGATGGACGTACATTCTTCGCCTTTTGCCGCTGAGCGCTCCATTTTCAAGATAGAGAATAGGACTAGGTGCAACCTTACATCGGGCAGACAAGAGCTAGAGGACCAGAATACGAGTAACTAAAGTAAAAAAATTATTATGGACCATATTATTGTGACGCATATGACAATCAGTACTAGAATATTCTAGAAAGTCCAAAACAAAGTACTAGAATATTCTAGAAAGTACTGGGAAACTGGAGACTATGAACCGTAGAAAATTCGAGGCTATGGAACGGACGGAAACGAAACGCCGAATCAGATTGAGGAAACAGTATAAATACGTCGCACGCAGAAGTAAGCAGTAAGCAGTGAGAAAGCGATAAGTAAAGAAGCGACAAATAAAGTAAAAAGTAAGAAGTAAGCAGTCAAAGACGGGATAAGTACGGAAGCGATAAGTAAAGAAATCGTTAAGTGTACGGTAAAAGTAACGGTTGTTATTAACGGACTAATAAAGTTTTAGATTAATTCAAAATCGATTTAACGGCTCTTATTTATTAAAAATAATTAACCCAGCGAACCCTAAGCTCGCTATATTATTATGATTTCGAAACGTTATTTTGCGAAAATAAAGTTCTATAACTCATATCGTGTGTACTTCACTAGCAAAATCCATGTAGTTTATAAAAAAAATTTGTTATGCTTCCAGATGGTGAGCCAAGGGACTTCTACTGCGTGCCGCCGACATACTTTTTAAACGTTGTTTTTAGGTTATTAGCCAACGGCTATTTTGCAAATTTATGCCAATAAACAATTTGTTTTCATATTTCTGAAGAGTTGCTTAATCGATTCATATATTATTTGTTTATGATAATTTAAAAAACGAGGTTATAAAAAAAATGAAAAAAGGCTTTTTTTGGGGTCCAAACAGATATAACCCCTTAAGTGAAAAATTTAATTATTTCTGTTTGAAAAATAAATGCGAATATAAAAAAAAATAAAAAATTTGTTTTTGCAAATGTCTGCATATAAAAGCCTATAAAGCCAAAAATATTTTGAAATTATAAGTTACCACCAGATTGAACACATACACATAATGATTCTATTAAGATTTTCCATCTATTATTTCTTTTTGTCTGCTTGCAATTAATGACGGATGATTGCAGTGCCCTGTGCGTAAGTTGCCCAATCATTTGGGTAAAAAGGCAAATCACAAAATACAGTATTCCTTTCTAATTTTGAACGTTTTCACTGAGCCTCCTAAGCTTCGTGAATGGGTTACATCAATCAAAGGCCAAAAACATTGTAATGAAGAAAAACTTATAACAAAACTTCGAATGATGTGACCTAATAAATTTTTGTAATCAAATGAATGGATAAAAAGGCAACTGCGAGTTTCTTAATGGCATCCGGCAGCAAAAGAGAAAACAAAGGTAATGTAATGTAAGCATGTCGTAACCCAACCACAATCGTTTGTAATCCAAACTCCAACGATGTCTCAGCTAAGCCGGAAGTTGTTTAAATCCAAAGCTCGGTTATCAATTTTGAACATCATTAAAACAGCGAAACAATAAAAGAGTTCAAAGTCAAACAGAAGTCACCGGAGCTGAGCGAAGTAAAACAAAGCAGTTCCTCATTAACGTTTTTCAAATACGTGATAACGAACCATGCGCAAGCGCGTGAGAATATTTCAACATTTTCGACTATTTACATCTGAACTGCGGAAATGGAAATCAATTTACGAATAATTCAAATGGTAGTAACCGCTCCCCACTCGCCACCAATTAGAATTCCCAATGATAATTCTTTGGTTGAGATTCTAATCGTTTTTATCATCCCAGTTGAGGCTTTAAGGGCACTGAACCAATCGATTTGATTGCTCGTTCTAGTCAGTCTGACATGTTGTCGAATGTCTTTCTAATTAACAAGACAACATGCTGTTATGTGGAAAATTTACTAGGATGCATGAGTGGTCACATAGGAACATAATTGTTTCTACAATCATTTTGAGAACCGTATTATTATATGTCTGCACGATAGGAGACCGGAAATAGGTTAACAATTACAATCGAACAGTCACTTTAGATTGGACCATGTACGGTTCTCAGATAGGGATAAGGTTAATGAGAGGAACTGACTATTAATTTTGGGAATTCAACACTAACAGCTGGAACAGGTTATTGACATCATTGAGATGTTTCTAATTGTGGTGTTTATTTCGCCATGGACAAGTGGTGGGAAATATGTTGCAACATACCGGTTCAGATGTCGAGCTGGAAAATGTCGTTCATTAATTCTTTTGTAAAAAATGGATGGTAATATGGTCGGTTGTAATGTTTCGGTTAAATATCCAATCGAAATTGTGTGGGATTGTGTTTAGAGAGCATGGCAGACAGAGAGTATTGAGATCCCTCAGGACAGCATTTGGTAACCTATTCTTTTCCCCGTTAGTACTAAGTATATAGACAGCAAATATAAGTAAGTTGTATATCTATGTACATAAATTATTAGTTAGTATTCATATTATTCCTGGCGTAAGGCTAATAACCTTGCCCGGAAAAACTAATTATTATGGAAAATTTAACAAACTTTGTTAAATAAGGCCAAGACCGGATCCCGGTTGTAGTGCCGATGATGATGATGACGATTCATATTATTATCAAAAGTCGTATCTGTTTGAAACAAAAAAGACTTGTAATTAAAAAACAATCGTTCTACAATTTCGTATTGTTCCTGAAAAGAGGGATACGATAAGGAAATGTGATCGCTGAAGATCGATGTTCAGCGCCCGAAGATTGTGAGGACGAGGAAACACAACCAAACTAGGCAAAACGCTCCACATTTGTCTGCTTCGGTAGAAGAACGAATCCGTTTCATCTATAGGTTTAAAATTAATTTTTATAAAATAACATAAACTCGTGCATAATTCCTGATTGCTGATCTGGCACAGCTGAACAACGACAATTATAACATCTATAGCAATGACAGCCAGGATACGTTACGCATATATTTTTACAGGACTCACATACTAAAAAAAAGTATTAATACCGTCATAGTCACTAGATAATAAAGGGCCGTTCATGAAACTAGGGAAGTGATAATGAAGACAAAAACCTTAGACAAATTCAGGAAAATGGGTAGAAAAAAACCTGTAAATGTCATGATGATTTGGTGCTTAAAATTCGTTGCGCGGAGAAAACAGTGTAAATGTGATAGGTACTATTTTTGCTCCTCCATATGTTGCACAACTCTCTCTGGGGTTTACTTCAGTATATTTCAATGCCGAATCTAACTCTTACTTAACTGTAACTGGGCTGATGCTCTTGGATCTGCTTTAAGGAATGTGGTTGCTTACCAAGAATGGACGTATGCCAGTTCGGTTTTATAAAACTTCAGCCCCCAGCTACTACGTTTTATACTTGAGAAACATATCATCATTATCATCATCATCATCATCGGCACTACAACCGGGATCCGGTCTTGGCCTTATTTAGCAAGTTTCGAGGCTTGTTAAATTTTCCATAATAACTTATTTTTACGGCCAAGGTTATTAGCCCTGCGCCAACTTGAGAAACACAACATAAATTTTTATTAGCAAGCCCGAGATTAGGTTTCCATTTTATTTTCCACCATCGAAGTTTTTTTTTTTATTAGACTTCTCTCTCGAGAGACGAACCTATAGCGTCGAGTGGGCACCCCGAAATGCCATCAAATAACTGTTGCAGTTCTTTTTGAACAGTTGCAGGTTGTAACGCTCCGGGAACACTCGCGTGGGAACGGAGTTCCACAGTTCCCCCGCTCTGTAACGGAACCAGTTCTGATACAGGGATGTTCGCGCCGTCGGGAGATGAACCACAAACGGGTGCGATCCATCGGATTGTCTTGTGGAGTGCATATATACCGAATTGCGTGGAACAATGCCAAGAATCTCCGAAGAACAACACCCGTGATAATATCTGTAAAACAGACAAAGGTCGGCCACGCGCCTTCGATGTGATAGCGACTGTAGTCCCGACGTCAGCGCCGAGTCCCCGATCAGGCGGATCGCTCGTCTTTGTAAGCTCTCAAGTAGGTCGAGGGTATGTTTAGGAGCCGAGCTCCAAACATGAGAGCAATATTCCAGCGCGAGTCTAATTTGAGATTTATATAGGAGAAGAAGTTGAGCCGGAGTATTTCTTGGCTCTAAAAAGATAACTCAGTTTTCCTGAGGCTGACCTGGCGATACCCGATACGTGTTTATGCCATGATACATTCCCACAGATCGTGACGCCGAGCAATTTCAAACTTTCCCCAGCCTCGAGGGCCCAGCCACTCATCATCAGCTGTGGAACCGATGATCCAGTTTTCTTTGTGAATGTTGTATACTGGATCTTCGTTGCGTTGAAGTCGACAAGATTGGCCCTTCCTCACTGCAGGACTTTATCTAGATCCTGGTTCAGAGAGTCAATCTGTCTACATCTCAGCTGGTGCGACGTTGATGCACCAATCGGCCGATCACTCGAAAAGGAGGAAACAAGCGTACTATCATCCGCAAAACTGAACACCTTGTTATCCGTTGTCTCCAACAAATCATTTATGTGAAGCAAGAACAAGGTTGGAGCTAAAATAGAACCCTGCGGCACCCCCGAATTAACAGGATACAGATCCGAACACTCGCCGTCCACAACAACCCGGATCGATCGATTCTCGAGGAAGCTCCTCCTCCAGTCGCAAAGCTGTTGGGAAAGTCCATATGAACGAAGTTTGCTCAGCAATGCCCCGTGCCAGACGCGGTCAAAAGCCTTGGAGCGCGTCTAAAAGCCTTGGAGATATCTAATGCGACCGCCCTTGACTCACCATGCCGTTCAATCGCAGATGTCCATATATCGGTTATAAGTGTCAAAAGGTCCCCTGTGGACCGCCTGCCACGGAATCCGTATTGACGATCATTCAGAAGACCGTTGCACTCCAAATACTTAACCAACTCTGTATTGATGACTTTTTCCATTACCTTAGATAAAATAGACAGTAATGCTATCGGACGGTAATTTTGTGGGAGACACTTTCTTCCCGTCTTTGGGATTGGCTGAACTCGAGCGATTTTCCAGCAGGCAGGAAAGGTCCTCCGTTCATAAGATAAGCGGAAGAGTCTGCCAAGAACCGGCGATAGTTCTGGAGCACAGTTCTTAAGGACTATTGCTGGTATTCCGTCCGGGCCGGTTGCCTTCCTACAATCCAGTTCACGTAGAATGCGTTGAATAGTGCGCGGACGAAATCTCACATCCCGCATGGAAGACTGTACCGGCGAGATCACAGGTGGCTCCAAAAGGCCGGGATCGAGGTTTGAATTCGCGGAAAATAAATTCGCGAACACATTAGCTTTATCCTTTGGATTCGTGTCTAACGTCCCGCTGTCTGTCACCAACGGAGGGAAAGAGGAGGAAGCAAAGTTACTGCTGACAGCTTTTGCCATTGACCAGAAGGAGCGCGAACCAGTTGGGCACCGAAGGAGCTTATTGATCACCCTGTCGTTGTGTCTTCTTCGCGGTATCAATCGCCTGGTTGCACGAGTTTCTGATTCTAACAAAATTCGTTCTGTTAACATCGGTGGGATTGGAGCGCCATTCCTTAAAAGCTCTATTTTTTGCCGCTGTAATCAGCTGGCATTTTTTGTCAAACCAAGGTTTATCAGACGAACTTCGTTTGATGGAATGTGGAATATACATCTCCATCCCCAGGAGAATAATCTCTGATACCGCCTCCGCGCAAGCGTTAACATCGGAGTTTCTGAAGCACACCTCCGACCATGGAAAGGATGCGAAGAAATCTCGCAAATCGTCCCAGTTAGCAACCCCATACTTCCATACATGGCGAAGCTGCTTAGGCCGGTTATTCGCTTGGTATGCAAGTGCTTGCGCGACAGATACCAAGCAGTGATCTGAGTTTCCCAGTGGCGCAGATACCTCTACGGTATAAATACTCGGTTCGGATCTCAAAAACAGATCCAGGGTGTTCGCATAATCGCCTCGGGCATCCGGTACTCGCGTTGGCTCCCCACGAGTTGAGTCAAGTTGTGGCTTACAGCAAACATCTCCGCCAGCTTCCCAGCCTCGTCGGTTCTGTTAGAATGTAACAACCAGCCGGAATTGTGCACGTTAAAATCGCCAAGGACAATAATTTCAGAAGCTGGGTGGTTAATGTGTATCCAGTCGGCGGTATATGGAAGATGTTCGAAAAATGTCGCCGGTCGATCGTCATTCGGGGAGCGCTAAAGACAACAAAGAAATTTAACGGAATTCCTCAGCACGACCCTCAACCATATGATGTCCATATTATTGGGCTCCAACGCGTCCATCCTCTGGCAAGCCAGATCGGACCGTGCGAAGACGCAGACTCCACCCTTAAAACGGAATCTCGAATGTAAGTCGTATCCTGAGCAAGGAAGATATGTCGAATCAGTTGACGAATCGACCTGGGTCTCAGTTAGGGCAAGGATATCAAGTTTCGTTGTTTGCAAATATTGGCGGACGGCGTTTACATTAGTATTGGTGAAACCGATGCCCCTGATGTTACAAAATGCCGTCACCAGTCGACCGTGGGCCGAGCCTCGAGAACTAGCCCGGTTATAAGATGACGAACCTCTCAAAGTTCCATTATTTATCATGATATCTGCATGATGTTCCCCTGACATAGTCCCCCCCCCGGAGATCCGAATGAGAGACTAGTTTACTTCCGGAATTCTTTATATCAGAAGACACCATCATGACTTATCCCCGTGTCAGTCCGGGCCATCAGCCACACATCCGAAACACCGTCGAAGATTTCTCTCGGCGATATCGCGGAATGTACAGCGAGACGGGGTGGTATCTCACCTTGGGACCGACTACCACCTAACCAACCTTTTCTCGAACCGGTCCATCAGCCAAGCTCCGAAGGGTGGCTAGGGATTTCTCCCAACCTTTTCACGGAGCCTAAAGCTTGATGGGGTGGTATTTCACCAGGCGCACAGGGCGTTGGGACCCCGGCTACCACTCGGCCTTTAGTCGCCTCTTACGACAAGCTGGCCTAGCTGTGAATATATTCTAACGCCCTACTCACAGTTTACTCGGGGTGTAAACATTTTGATCAAGATATTCGAGTCTCAAACTTTATTCTACTAAGAGTCGATATTTTAACAAGGTTTTAATTTACAAATAGTAAAAAAGGAAAGCATGCACTTATAACATTTTAGAAATCTGTAAACACTGCCAAGAAGCTGAGTACTTTTCTTTTTACACTAATGCGCCCACAAAAGGGGTTTTGTAGTACCATTAATTGTCAGAGCACAGTGCGAGCAGAAGGAAAAGAAGTGGATAAGGAAAGGAGGTATCGATGTACATTGGTCTTAAATGCCTGGACATTACAACGACGAGGAAACACATGATCATGTAGACCATTTCACAGTCGTGTAGTTCGGCTAAAAAATGACTTTATATTTATTTGTGATTGATGGTTATTCCCAGAAAATATCTGAAGGGGTGTGTTGTAGAGTAGTAGAGACGAGGGGAGGATGCCACGTGGTTGGATGGAGCGGTGAGACATTTCCCGCTCGTTTTATAGGATAACCCAATGTTCGCCGTGCCTTCCAGATAGCGTAAGACACGTTTGACGGCTTTCCAGTGATGCTCGTCGAAACAGCTGTTGCATTGGCTCAATATGCTCACGGCAAACGCTATATCTGGACTTGTGCATACTGCCAGGTACATGAGAGATCCAATTAACTCTCTAAACGGCAAGTTTCTGTCGGGTTCCTCCTTCCCTTTCTGTAGTATAGTGCCGCTGTCCAGAGGTGCACTCACGGCCTCGAGTCGCTCATGTTGAAACGGTCTAGGACTTCGGATATGTATTTGATTTGAGTCATCCGCAGTTCTTCCTTGTCTCGATGAAATTCGATTCCAAGACAATGCTTTATTTCGCAGAGGTCCTTTAAGTTAAATGGTTTTGAAAGCTGCTCCGATAGTTCCTCGATCTTTACTGTGCTTTGTGAGGAAACTAAAATGTCGTCCAGGTATACGGTGACCAGTAGTATGTCCTTTCCTTTTCCTTCAAAGAATATGCAAGGATCGGCAGTGGACTGCTTGAGACCGAGGCGTTTGAGCCCGCAGCTCAGCTTCGTGTGCCACTGTCGTCCTGCTTGGCGAAGTCCGTATAGAGCTCTGTTTAACAAGCATACATTATTCCCCATTTGCAGTTGCGTTAGCATTTGTTTTCCTTTAATGGTTTCTCTGATTTTTCCGGATTGAATTAATTTCTCCAGGGCAACGTCGGTGTGTTTGGGGATCTCCATGTAAATTATCTCATCGAGCTAGCCGTTTAGATAGGCCGTTGCAACATCAAGGTGGCGGATGCTCATGTTGTGTTGAGCGGCTATGACGGCCGTAATTCGAATGGAGTTCATTCTTGCAACTGGAGCGAACGTGTGGTGGTAGTCAATTCCGATTTGTTCCGCAAGACAAAACGGCTGCCGATGACTTTGTCTTGTTTCGGCCGATCTACCAGAGTCCAAGTGTCGTTTCTGATGATGGCCTCGATTTCTTACGCCATGGCATTTATCCACTCCTCGGTGTCTGGACCGCTTGATGCTTCTTTTATAGGAACTTCGGCTGCTCCCGCGGTCTCCAAAGTGATGTCGCACTCTTGAAATTGTTTCCGAGGTCTTCCCCTGAGTCCAATCCTTTCTATCCGTGGTCTTCCTGGTCCTCTTCATGTGATGATTGTGTCAGATCTGTTGGTTGGGGTTGTTGGTTGCCCGGTTGCTTCATTTCTTGTTACTTCGAGTTGTACATCTCTCGCCATGGTTTCGTTATGTGTTGTATCCGGTGTGATGAATTCGACCGTGGTACTTTCATTATCAGATTTGTTGTTTGTTGAGCGAAAATCATTGGAGGCGGGACTCCGGTCGTTATGTTTTTCGAAGAACTTCACGTCCCTCGCAATTTCGATCCTTTTTCGTCGGGGAGCCAAATCCTGTACGCTTTCGATTTGTGAGCGTAACTGACGAAAATCCCCTTTTTGGACCTGGGGCTGAATTTACCTTTCCTTGGTCCTCGTTCTAGCGAGTAGACGACGCATCTAAATTCACGAAAATGGTCTATGTTTGAAACGTTTCCAGTCCACACTTCGTATGGGGTTCTTCCGTTGAGTGTGTTGGTCGGACATCTGTTTCTGATGTGGTTTGGTGTGTTGACTGCTTCTCCCCAAAATCTTGGGGTCCGGTTTTTTCTTTCGGCTACTCCGTTTTGCTGAGGGGTGTGAATCACTGATAGCCTGTGGTGGATGCAGTTTTTTCTTAAGAAGGTATTAAATTCGTTGTTGACGTACTCGGTCCCGTTGTCAGATTGTAAGCTCTTGATCTTCCTTCCAGTCTGTTTTTCGGCAAACGCTTTAAAATCTCTGAAGGCGTTTAAAACCTCGCTCTTGCTTTTGATCGTTTTCCTGTGCACCACCTAGAACAATCGTCGATGAACGTGACGAAGTATACAGACCCGCCCCATGTCTTGATGCTCATTGGCCCGCAAATGTCGGTGTGAACCAGGTCCAATATGCCGGTTTTTCGCGCTGACTCCTTCGGGAACGGAAGCCTCGTTGTTTTCCCGAGAGCGCAAATATCGCACTTCATTTCTTGTGTGGGCTGCCTGAAAAACATTCCTCGTATAGTCCCGTTTCTGTGTCTCGAAGTTAAATCCTTAATATTCAAGTGACCCAGTCTCCGGTGCCAGGTTTCCAGTGGTGATACATCTAGTTGTAGCGGCGGCTGTGTGGGTTTCTTTCAGGCTTGCTGGAACGAAGTACAGGTCGTTTTTCCTTACACCCTCGAAGATGACCTCCCGTTTTGAGTTCGTTACTTTCGCTCCTTTATTATCGAAAGTGATTGTGAATCCCCTGTCAGCGATTTTGCTCACAGACATTAGATTCGCCCGCAGATCGGGGACGTGTAGAACATTATCCACTTTTACGTTTCGATATTTGCCTTTGTACTGGGTGATGATGTTTATGTCGCCTCGTCCGGTGATGTCAGTTGAGGCACGGTTGGCAAGGTTTAGTTTCATCGGATGAATTTCGTTGTATCCTTCGAATGCTTCGGTGTTACTCGACATGTGGGATGTGCTTCCGCTGTCCATGCACCACCCCTTATTGACAGTCGACTTAAAAGCCTGAAATCCGTGTTGCGCTGAGTTGGTGTAACCTAGTACACTTGTACCGTAGTTGTACATTTTGTTTTCCTTTCCTCGATCTTTAGAAGATCCCGGTCCTTTTCTGTTGAGAGAGCGGTCCTCGTCGACCTTGTGCCCGGCTTTTCCGCAATGGTAGCATTTGTAGGAAGGGTTTTCGGTTTCCGGGGTGATTGTGTCCATGGCGTTTATGCTCCGTCCTTGTGTCGCGTTGTTTGGTGGCCATCGCGCCTTCGGCTCCATGTCGTTCGTTGTTGCACCTGGCGTCGCTTTCCCCGATTATCTCGATTCGTAGCGCCTCCGGTGAAGGTAACTCGTCTCGGGATTCTATGGCGCATCTGAAGTTCTCGAACTTCGGGGAGAGACTATACCAGGAGCATGATGCATAGCAGATCGTCGTTGATTTCGATTTCCATGTCGTTCAATTTATCGACGGTGTCAAAGAAGTCATTTGAGTGCGTTCGCCCGTCGTCGTGGTCGCTCATTCGACGAAGCGTCAGTCTCTTCAGTATACTGGCTTTCCTGGCCGGACCTTTTGACTCGTACACGGAGATGAGTTTCTTCCATACTACTCCAGAAGTTTCACACCCTTTAATGATGTTGACTTCAGATGGTCCGATCGCTAGTATGATGTCTGCCTTAGCCTTCACTCTGGGTCCCGACGTCGTCGGCACGCCACCCGCAGCGGCAGGCTGCGGCTCTGGTAGGACTCTCCTCTGAGCTTGCGGCCGCTGATGGGGTGACCCACCCCGCGCGAATCTGCCCTGCTGCCCTCTACCCCTGTATGGAGTCTGGGCTTCGCGCTTGTGTCCGACGATCTCGGCAGCCCACTATATCGTGGCCATACCGCCAGCACTCGCGACAGAAAGGAGTGGTTCTTCTCTTCAGACAGTCGTCATATACATGACCCCTTATTCTGCAAAAACTGCAGGTTGTCTGGGATTCCAGGGGGTGCGCCGATCGACCAACCCGATCGATCCTGAGGCACATACGCCCCCCGATCCAAGCTCTGCGGCTCTCCACTCCGGCTCAAGGAAGGTATTGTGTTTGACCACGCTCCCTCCCCAGAGGAGGGCGGAGCATAGGCACTAGCATCCCCCCGATAAAAACGGGGCCCGTACGACCGCTCCCGAGCAAAACTATCTTCCTCCCGTCGACGACCGTATTGCTCTTCGGCGGCAGGCAACACGAATGACACCGCCCGTGGCTTAAGTTCCGACAAAACCGGCGCCGGCGCCGCGGGGCTTTTCTTAAAGGTGGAGGAGGGGCCATCCATAAACGTCGAGGTCCGGTCCAAAAGCCAATGATCCCGACATCTGATCGGCGAAACCGGACCGTGCATCCACAAATAGATCCTCATCCTGTCGGAGCATCTCCCTTCTAGCACGCTCAAAACCGGTCAGGTGGTCTACCATACTACGAAACGGGACATCACCCAACGTGAGGAGGAAGTGTCTTAGTCCGTCCTCCCTCATGCCCCTTACCAACACCGGCTTGGCCATTCCCTCAAGCTGGCTGGCGAAGACGGACCTACCCTGCCGACCGTAGTAGCGTTCAGCGGCCTCCTCGCACCGTACCACGGCCCGCTTCACTCGGGAAACGAAACTCGTGGCATCCTCGGCGGGAAGCTGTCGCATTTTGGAAAATTGTGCGCACAACTCCTCATACGACACTCTAGGCTCAAGGGCCTCTCTGAGACGTTGTTCCGCTTCAAAAAAGGTCGCGGGTGGCCGCTCCTCGAACATACGATAAGTCTCGCCGCTCAGTCTAGAGGGTAGCCACCGGAGGAAGGTATGTTCCTCTTCCACCGCCAGACCATCCAAGGTCCTCCTGCAGCCCTTGAAAAACAAAGGGAGTTTATCGGCTGCATCTGGACCTTCCTGTCCCGAAAACATAGGGACCGCCTTCGATACAAGGTCGAAGACCCTGCCCATGCCCAACCTAGTCCGTACGGGAATTGGCTGCGGACCCAATTTAAAATAGGAAGCCATTGGTGTGTCCTCCATGCTCCCAACAGCTTGCTTGCCAACGGCGGGGGGGGGGGGGGGGGGGGGGGGGGGCGTTGCCGAGCGTTCGTCCAGGAATTCGTCGCGCGAATCATGGAAGGCCTCCGGATCCACCTAGTCACCCGGCGGCTCGGGAAGCATCTCGGGCCGCTCTCGGGCAGGGGTGCCTTCTCGGCCCTCCTTCTGCCGCTGCCTCGTCAGCATCAGCAGGCCGCCCAACCAAACTCAAACGCTCTTCGCCCCAAAAACAAAACTCGGAACCTCGCCAAGCCCTATGACTGACAGTAAAACACGGGAAAACAACAGGCCAATCCCGAAACCCGACAAGAGAGAACAATTCTGAACTCGACAGAACCAATCCGCACACGAACAGAGGGGGCGTGAAAAACAACAAGGAACACGATCCCCACAATAAACGAACAAACGCACTCAGAGGGACACTCACACCAGCCGCAGCAACAAAACAGCAGACCGCGCGATAAGCGCCGCAGAACAAAGAACAACGACACTGTTCGAGAAGAGAGAGAGAGAGAGAGAGAGAGAGAGAGAGAGAGAAAGGGGAAAAAAAGAAAGAAAAGGAAAAAATTTAACGTGTATAAAAATAATATCCACCTTATTGTAAATTTTGTAACATAGAAAAAAAATTTAACGCGACGATGAAGTAATAATACAAAAAATTATACACCACGAATACAACGCGCAGCTGGAAAGGACGGAAAAGAAGAATCACGGTTCCAAAATAGAAAGGTAACAATACCAAACATAAATTCGTAAATTATATATAAATATAAATAACAAAGATTAGGGCTAAGAGTAACAATAAAATATTCAAAAATATTAACATTCAACATATTATTTACAACTAAAATGTTTTAACAAAATTAACACGATCATATTCAAATATCAAATCACAATCGAAATACAATTTAACAATGATAATGCTTGCCAATGATACTAGATTCACAATATCAAAACAGCGATTCAAAGAAAAAGATATTAAACAAGAACCAAACAAAAAAAAATTTGAAGTCCGCTGTGCTCCGCTATGCTGAGGCCTCGCAAACTCGGCGGCTCGTGTCGTCACTCCTCGTCGACCGCTGCAATAACTCGTCCCGCAGCTCAACAAACTCCAGTCTCTGCGGCCGCGATTGTAGAAACCGGTAGTTGCCTCTTATTACTCCGCTGCCGCTCCGCCACAAGCGTGAGGACGTATTGAGCCTCGGGGCTCCACCCACCAATGGTCTTGCACTTCCGAGCTAGACGTGCTCAAGGAATTAAGGGAATTCTCCAGTGCAGAGCCAACTAATGGGTACCGGCTGCGCCACTGTGATATGCTTGATTTAAGCTTGATTTAAAAATTTGTTTTATTAGATAGTGTGATTAAACCGCTGGCTTGCGCCAGATAATGTGTGATTAAACCGCTGGTTTGCGCCAGTTCTTAATGTAATAGTAATGTGATGTATTTAGAGAGGTCAATGCAATAAAGATGTAATGTAATAATAAGGTTGCATCAAATTGTAGCAGTTTATTTTGCCATTGCTTCAGCATGCAAATAGACAGTGTCTTGTGAATAGTTAACAGTTGTTGTCACGGATTTTTAACCACGAAACAATTATTTGACGCTTTCAATCATTAAGACGTTTACACAAATCCGTTATACATTTATTAAACAAAAAGCACTCCCGTATCGTTCAGCTTTTCTGTCCTTTCTTTTTTACTTTTTTGGAGCCAGACGCGTCCGATATTCGATATTTTCTTCGTCCTTACCTACTCACGACTATCCCTCGACTCCCTTGCATCAATTCAATTTCAACGACGGTCGACTTCGAAACTAGCGAAGATCACCATCGCCGAAAAGAAACTGGGTTTACACTCTTATTCAAACTCGATTCCAACCCAGCCGCATCAAACCAGTCTTCAATTTAAATAGTATATCATATAATGTAATATTTCATTTTAATTTTTATTTAATTACTATTTATACTGTAATTTCCCAGCAGCTGAATTGGCCGAAAAAACACGACACAAAGATCACTCACGCAACACTGTCTCCTGTTTTCCACTGCTCGACCACGCCTGTGCGCGCCTCCAGCGATTCAGGTTTCACGATTTCTCCAGTCACATAGCACCATGCGTCGTTCTTTACTAGGATCGCCTCCATCTGCAGCTTCCAAGTGTCGAAATTATCCTTCCGCAGTTGTTCGATGCTCGCTGTGGATGGCGCCATTTGGTTGATGGACGAGAATTTAGCTTTCCTGTGTTGTTTGTAGGTTTGTGACTCTATTTCGCAGTGCTGTGATGAATGCCTTGGCCCATAACCTGTTGTAGAGTAGTAGAGACGAAGGGAGGATACCAGGTGGTTGGATGCACGTGCCCTGAAGCGGATAGTTGATAAAGGGGAGTGATGAAGTGCACGTACATCATCAGGAAGCCTTTGCAACTTGACGAAATCCAAAATGGTGGATGTTCGTCAAGTTCAACCAATTGCATTGTCGCCGGTGTGCGCATCGGATGTACACTAATGTAGAACATTAGATGTCCAACAGGGTGGAACACATTCAGCAAGTTCAATTGAACAACGACCGTGATAATACCTATAGAAAAGACACAGGCACGATACGTTGTGCATATGTTATAACGAGGGAATTGATCGACTTACAGCTGGGTTCTCACTGAGTTTCACTGCTCGTTTTTGCATCCTATCGAACACGTGTACAGCAGTTTTGGATGAGCCTGACCAAATATGGGAGTTGAACTGCATTTTGGGACGAATATACGCCTTGTAAATAGTGGCCGGTATAAAAGAGGTCAGACTAGCAAGTGCATTAGGGCTACGGCAGAATAAATATGGCAGTTTCTTATATTGCATTTGTGGAAGCCTATAAATTACTGCTGCACTGTATGATTTGTTCAAAAGCGTTTCGATAGTACAATCAACATTTGCAGCGAATTCTCATTGAATAAAAATCATAAATAGATTATTGGAAAAAAAGGTTGAGTGTTGAATATTATAGTTAAACACTTGTGTAGTGATCCTACATCACTATTCTCATTTCATTCCCTATTATAACATACAGTAACATCATCCCTAATACCTCCATCCACAACCCGAATCAATAACCCCAATTGAATCATATGCACGACAAACTGAAACAAATATGTGCACATTGATTCAATTCCCAAAAAACTCCAACTTAAACCAAAATGCATTATAAGGTGAACCAGATCTTCATTTATCATGCATAAGCTAAATCCTCAATAACCTCAACATAATAAAATGCGTATTCTAAAGTGCATTTCATGATATTACCTTCGGGGAATTTGTTCGAACAAATTCCCATTCCTTTCCTAGAACTCCATTCCGATTGAAGCACACGCAAAACCTTGTTTGTGCTTCTTGGAATTTTTATATACTTTAACTTACAAAACTCTGTGGGTCAAAAGAATAAAAAGGTGACATACTTTGGCTAATAACCTTGGCCGGATAAATAAATTATTAAGAAAAATTTAACAAGCCTCGGGCCATGCTAAATAAAGCCAAGACCGCATCGCGGTTGTGGTGCCGATGTTGATGATGATGATGGGAGCAACGACACCTTTGCGTCGAGTTTTTTTCTGGCGCAAGTCAGTTTGCAAAAAGTATTTTAACGAAGTTTAAATTGGAAGTAATAATCAGTTCATCATACCGTGTGAGAGTAGGAGTTTTGTGGTATACAAACGCGTTCTTGATAAATTTAATATTATCCTGCCGAAAACAAGTCGACATTGGAAATTTGACTTGCAGTGATAACATCAACAGCAGCAGCAGCATCCACCAGGAACCAAGAACGGGTGAACTTTTCGTACCTTCATTTTTATTCTTATTCTAATTTAATTTTCATGTCAATTTAATTCTGATTTCAAATTAAATTATAATTTCGAATTTTCTGTTTTGTTTTATTTTATCTGCGGGTCTATATATAACTGACTTTGTTTACAGCTTTCCCTTTGTCTCTTTGTTTTGATTGCTCTCTTCACTTTTTGTTCGCCTACTGAGGACGTAATTTGGGTTGTCCTCACGTGTTCGAGTTCTATTTTGTTTTCATTTTTGTTCGTTGCGCTCTCCACACCTCTACAATTTACTCTCCAGTTGATGACGCTCTTCCCATGGTCGGGGCCATCTGCCCGACTAAGGTATGATGACTCTTATAAAGAGATTAAAAGAGGGCATCGAAGCTCTCAGGGCTGAGAACGCTATCCTCAAAAGTAAACTTTCGGCATTGGAACCCATCTTACCGCTATCCCCGTCTAGTACCGATTCGGAAATCTTGGATTTGGTATCGGATTTCGAGTCCGAACTAGAAAACGAAGCCTCAAGGGACGACTCAAGTACCTCCCCCCCAAATTCATTTATGGCCCCAAACGTTACTGACTGCATGGCAACACCACCCCATCATCATCATCAGCTGTCCCTAAAAAATGGCGATAACCCCAAATACGCAAAAAATCGTACTTCCGCAGAAGTCTTGCCCACCGAGGGCAACTCGGGTAATTGGCTCAAAACCAAAGGCCACTTGTGTTTCCAACACTGCGTAGTCAGCGGTCGAAGTCCGCGCACCTGTCTCTAAGAGGAGACAGCAACCCACGAAACACGAAACCTCAATCTGAAGAATTTCGTCTCTGATATGAACCGACTAGAGATTTCCAATTTCTAGGCAAACACATTAAGCCCTCCTTGGCCCCCATTGTTTTTCCTTTCCTATTATTATTTATTGGCCTGTAGGAACCCGGAAGTTCATGACCTCACCGACTCGGCTTCGCCACCCTTCCCTGTCCTGGGCACTCTCCTTCCACGCTTGACCATTCGATCCGATCTCCTCAAGGTCAAACCTAACATTGTCCTCCCATCTCCGTCGCGGCCGTCCTACCGGTCTCTTTCCCGTTGGTCTACCGTCAAGAATTCTATGCACGGTCCTATCGTTCCCCATTCGCGCCACGTGTCCGGCCCATCTTAATCTTCGCGACTTGATTACTCTCACTATTGTAGGTTTGCGATATAGTTCTTCCAATTCGTGGTTATGGAGTCTCCTCCATTGTCCTGCCTCCTCGTCATATTTACCTCCAAAGATGCCTCTCAAAACTTTATTCTCGAATAGACGGAATTTGTTTTCTTCCCGTTTTGTGAGAGCCCATGTTTCGCATCCATATAGAACAATTGGCATGATTATGGTTCTATAGACACGGAGCTTTATGTTACGTGATAGCAGTCTGGATTTCAGCAGTTTACTGACTGCGTGCCAACTCGCGTTGCCGGAATGCAGTCTCTTGTTAATTTCCTTCGACATTTCGTTACTGGCCGTCAGTATCGTTCCCAGATATTTAAATTCTTTAACTTTTTCAAAGATCTTACCTCTGACGTTTATATGTGTTCTCTGAGACCCACCTGCTCTCGCCGTAATCATGTATTTTGTTTTGTCTTCATTTATTTCTAGGCCCACCTCTTCTGCCGCTTGCATGATGATTTCACAGTTTTTACTAACAGTCTCTAGATTATCGCCCAGAACGGCGATGTCATCCGCATATGCGAGCACTTGTGTGACCCCGTTCAGGGATGATCCGGCCATGTTGTCGTCTTGTACCTTTCTGATGACATACTCGAGCACAAGGTTAAAGAGACACGGTGATAGACCATCTCCCTGCTTTAGTCCGTCCCGGATTTCAAATGGTTCTGAGAGGTGGTTTTCTATTCTAACTCGCCCTTTGTTTTCGTTCATGCAAATTTGAATGAGCGCGGCATATTTTTTTGGGACTCCCAGCTCAACTAGAATATGGTAGAGTCTCTGCCTTGCGACTGAGTCGTAGGCTTTTTTGAAGTCAACGAACAGTTGGTGAACCGTCTCTCCGTATTCCCACTTCTTTTCCAGCAGTTGTCTTATTGTGAACATTTGGTCGCTTGTTGACCGGTTCCTACGGAATCCACATTGGTAGTCTCCCAGTATCTCTTCTGCGTAAGGTGTGATTCTCGCCAGAATGACATTTGTTAATATTTTGTATGCGGTTGGGAGCAATGATATTCCTCTGTAGTTTTCACAGTCAGATCTGTCGCCTTTTTTGAAAATGGGGATGACTATTGAGGTTTTCCATTCTTCTGGAGTGACTTCCTTATCCCATATTGTTTGGATGAGCTGGTGGATCTTTCGAGCGGTTGCCTCTCCTCCATGCTTCACAAACTCTGCCGGTATGCAGTCGACTCCGGGAGCCTTGTTGATTTTCAATCGATTTATTGCGTCTACAACTTCGTTGAGAGACGGCTCTGGGATCTGAGGCTCAGCTGTATGTACGCTTGGTACATTTATCTGTGGTTGATGGGTGCGTACATTAAGCAGGTTTTCAAAGTACTGCTTCCATCTTGTCACGACATTGTTTGTTTCTGTGACCAGACAGCCGTTTGCGTCTCGAATTATTTTGGCTCCTCCTCGGTAGCCATTTCTAATTGAATTTATGCCGACATACATACCCCTGATGTTCTTTGCCCTAGAATTTTCTAGGATTTTTTCGATCCTAGTCTTCTCCCATTCACGTTTTTTGCGTTTGAAGAGCCTCATTGTCTCTCTCCGAATTGTCGCGTATCTTTCTGCGTTGACTTCATCATATCTTTCTAAGTGGATCACTCTGAGGCGTTTACGTTCTTCGATCTTCGCCCTGCACTCATCGTCAAACCAAGGTTTGGACTTAATTGTTTTCTTAAATCCTAATACCTTTTGGGCTGTTAGTTTGATTGTGTCTCTGATCGATGTCCATTTAGTGTTCACACTATTAGCTTCCTCTTCCTCACTGCTCACATTCTCTAGAATGCTAAATCTATTCGTTAGCTCGTCTTGATATTCAGCCCTTTTGCGTAGGTCTTTCAGTTTATCAGTGTCGAACTTTTTGCTTGTCTCCCGTGACTGCCCATGTGGGATTGCTGCGAGGCGACTCCTGATTTTGCCAATCACTAGAAGATGATCGGAGTCGCAATCTGCTCCTCTATATGCTCTTACGTCAAGGATATTCGAGTGGTGTCTTTTGTCTATGAGGAAGTGGTCTTTTTGGTTACGCGTTACGCCGTCGGGTGATATCCATGCGGCTTTATGAATTTCCTTGTGCTTGAACATCGTGCTTTTTACTAACAGATCTTTTGACGCCGCGAACGTGATAATTCGAATTCCATTATCATTTGACACGTCGTGTAGGCTTTCTTTACCTATAGTTGGTTGGAAGATATCTTCCTTTCCAATTTTCGCATTGAGGTCCCCGAGGAGGATTTTAACATCGAATGGTGAGATCCCATGAAATACATCCTCTAGGGTCTCGTAGAACGTGTCCTTCGTTTCTTCGTCCGCAGATTCTGTTGGGGCGTGTACGTTTATAAATACATAATTGTACCATCGGCCCTGTATTTTTAGCACAGACATTCGGTCATTAATGAATTGCACATCTTTTACATGGGGCGTAATCTTCTTGCTTATGATGAAGCCAGTTCCGAGGTTATGTGTATCGGTACCTCCACACACCAGTGTAAACCCGTTGGTTTCGATTACTTGATGTGGGAGTCGAACTTCCTGGAGCGCGACGATGTCCATTTTATATTGTTTCGCGTTTTCTACGACCGTCTGTATCGCGCCTGGTTTATATAACGTTCGAACATTCCACGTCCCGACGCGTATATCCCGGTTTTTCCGTTTTTCCCTACGTCTTCTTTTTGCCGAGTCGGTGTTTTCCTGATGATTTGTTCCCTTATGGTAGTGTTGGCTCATCACACCTACGCCTACCGGGTTTTCCTTTCCTATTATTTTATCAAAATTGCTCTTAACAATGGGTTTTCAATCGCCTCAAGATCGGGGGAACACCCAGAAATCTGTTGCTAATTGTACATGAATTGAGTCCGTAAGCAGCACCAACAATTTGAGTACAGAGTGCATCGGACTAGCAAGTCAACGACAGAAAAAAATGGCATTTCTTAAATAGCATTTGTGGACATATTTTATATAGATTATAACTTCAGTATACGATTTTTTAGGAAGCCGTTTCAGCAATACAATCAACATTTGAGGCAAATGCTCATTGGATAAAGTTACATTTTTAAAGGATCATTTGAAAATATCTTTTATATATAAAAGCAGGTAGATAAATGAAAAAAGTTTCAATCTTGAATGTTGTCCAGTATTTTAGTTACATTTTTGTGAGATCTTCTATTAGGCATGTATAAGAATTTTACCATAATCGTTTTCGGGACTTTGGACCATTTTATATTTTGCATTCTAAAAACACCTACTGTCCAGAAGCATTAAAAAGCATTGAAATTCTTTAAATACCACTCTTCACATTGTTGCCTTGCGTAAATGTTTGCGTTCCAGATTGAATTGATAATTACCTGAAACGAAAATAAGAAAAACAGTATATAATAAAAGCTTCTATCGATAAATATATTATTACATACTAGGTGCGATTAAAAAGGACTGTGAATTTAGGAATATTGTGGGCTTTATAAATAAGATTTTAAAAAAAATTGTTTTTATCTTCTAATGAAGTTTTATTTTATTCTTGTCAGTAGAAAAGCTTATCCATGTTTTAGAGTACTCGACGATGTTTTATTTTCCAAAAATACTGGTTTAAAATATGTAGAATTAAATTTTGTACAAAATGGAAAACAGCGATCATACAACTTATCATGAAAAAGCCTTAAAAAAAAAAGTCTCTACCACGCTATGTTGACCAATTGTGACATCTATTATACGATCCATTTATATCAACTACCCCGTACCGCTAAAGCCATCTGTAAGGAAAGTAAGGTGTCTAATATTATTAACATAATGAAACTGCGATCAGTCAGTGTAGTATGAATGATCAATAAAATATTCGAGAAGGTTACAAAGAGTGATCATCTTAAGGGGTTTGAAGACAATAATACTGTGTTTGCAGTGCAAGGGGTGTTAAGTCCAATATTTATTTATTTATATATTTATTTATATATATATATATATATATATATATATATATATATATATATATATATATATATATATATTGTTATGCCTGGATAGGCTGCACACCATATAATATAATCTGCACCAACTAAGTCCGTAGGCCAGATACGGTTTGTGGGAGGAACCTCTGGTATTTCCGTTGGACAAGGGGGCGCATGCTGGAGTCAAAGGAAGTATTACCTCGTGGAGTCAAAATTTTTTTTAAAAGACGATTATGTTATTTCACCTTAAACCTAACTTTATTAAATATTGGTTACCAGTAAGTACAATCTACAATATTTAACAGATTTAAACTGTATTTACACTCCTACAATTTAATTTTGCTTTCTTATTCTACAATCTAACTTTATTTTACAATATATTAACTTTATTTTTCTATTTAACTTTAATTTTAAATCTCACTTTAATTTACAAATTTACAGTTTAACTTTATCCTACAATTTAATTTTGCTTTCTTATTCTATAATCTAACTTTATTTTACAATATATTAAGTTTATTTTTCTATTTAACTTTAATTTTAAATCTCACTTTAATTTACAAATTTACAGTTTAACTTTATCCTACAATTTAATTTTGCTTTCTGGATTTCACTGTATAAATATGTCTCTATTTAAAATTCCAAAACTTTAATTGATAAACTGGATTTCACTGTATTTACATTTACAGTAAATATGTCTCTATTTAAAATTCCAAAACTTTAATTGATAAACTGGATTTCACTGTATAAATATGTCTCTATTTAAAATTCCAAAACTTTAATTGATAAACTGGATTTCACTGTATTTACATTTACAGTAAATATGTCTCTATTTAAAATTCCAAAACTTTAATTGATAAACTGGATTTCACTGTATAAATATGTCTCTATTTAAACGGAAGGACGAGATCCGATTCTTTTCAAGACTCAAAACGAACTCACATACATTTCCGACTCTGCCTGCCTCGTCGGCTGCCCGTGATCGCATTGCTTTTTGTCGATCATGCAAAACGTTTGTTAGGGGCTCCCATGGGGTTCGTATTTCTGTACAGACTACATTGTATATTATGGATTATACCATGGGACAATCTGCAGATCAAGCGAATATTTCCCATGGGTCATATGACTGTGGGACTTGGATTATTTTGTGGATTAGGCAAAATTGTTTCTTTTGGATGGGTATCATATTATGGGACTTGGATTATTTTGTGGATTACGCAAAATTGTTTCTTTTGGATGGTTTCTATGGGGTTTGTATTTCAGGGTAGGTTATTTGTAGATTTAAGCAAGTATTTCTTACGGATGGATATAGGGTTAGGATTCCCGATAGGTTTTTCTCCTATGGATTCGCAGCATCCATAACAATATATATATATATAATTTTTTTTTCACTCAGCAGAGGCGAACTTATAGCGCTGACACGCCCCGAGATAACACCAAACAATCGTTGCAGTTTTTCTTAAACAGTTGCAGGTTGTAACGCTCCGGGAGTGGAATTCCACAAGTTTTCCACACTGTAATGGCACGTGTTCTGATCCAGGGATGTTCGTGCCATCGGGAGCGGAAACGCAAATTGGTGCGATCCCTCGGATTGTCTCGTGGGGCGCATATAGACGTAACTGCGCGGAACAATACCACGAATCTCCGAAGAACAGTACCCATGATAATATCTGTGAAACAGACAGGGGCCAGCTACACGCTTTCGATGATCAAGCGGATCGCTTGTCTCTGTAAGCTCTTAAGTAGGTTGAGGGTATGTTTGGGAGCAGAGCACCAATCATGAGATCAATATACGCGCGGGTCTAATTTGGGCTTTATACAGAAGTAGTTCGACCGGAGTAAAACATTTTTTTAGATCTAAAAAGATAACTCAGTTTTCCTGAGGCGGACCTGGCGATGTCCGACACGTGTTTATGCCACGGTATGTCCCCACAGACCGTGACATCGAGCAATTTCAAGCTTTCCCCAGAATCGAGGGCCTGGCCATTCATCATCGGTTGTGAAGTCGATGATCTACTTTTCTTTGTGAGTGTTGTATACTGTGTCTTCGCTGCATTGCAGTCGACGAGATTAGCCTTTCCCCACGGCATGACCTTGTCCAGACCCCGGTTTAGAGAGTCGATCTGCCCACATCTCAGCTGATGCGACGTTAATGCACTAATAGGCCGAAGACTCGAAAAAGAAGAAACTCGGTTATCCGTTGACTGCAACAAATGATTAAGTGAAGCAAAAATAAGGTTGGAGCCAAAATAGAACCTTGAAGCACACCAGAATTAACAAGATACAGATTCGAAGACTCGCCGTCCACAACTCGGATTGATCGATTTTCGAGGAACTTCTTCGTCCAGTCACAAAGCTGCTGGGAAACTCCGTATGAACGAAGTTTGCTCAGCAATGCCCCAGCCCAGACGCGGTCAAAAGATTTGGAGATATCCAATGCGACCGCCCTTGAATCACCATGTCCTTCAATCCCAGGTGTTCATATATCAGTTATAACCGTCAAAAGGTCTCCCGTGGGCCGCCTGCCAAAAAATTCGTATTGACGATCATTCAGAAGTCCGTTGCACTCCAAATACTTAATTAACTCAGTATCGACGACTTTTTCCATCGCCTTAGACAACTTAGACAGTGATGCTATCGGTCGGTAATTTTGTGGGAGACACTTTTTCTCCTTCTTTGGGATTGGCTGAACTCGAGCCACCTTCCAGCAAGTAGGAAATGTCCCTCGTGTATAAGATATGTGGAAAGGCCTCGGAAGAAACGGCGACAGTTCTGGTGCACAGTTCTTAAGGAATATTGGTGGTATTCTGTCCCGCCCCTTTTCCTTCTTACATTTCAGTTCACGTAGAATGCGTTGAATAGAAGACCGTACCAGCACAGTCACAGGTGGTTCCAAAAGACGGCCATCGAGGTTTGAATTCGAGTTGGGCACTCACGGAATTTATTGGTCACTCTGTCGTTGTGCCAACGCAAGTAGGTTCCAGTAAATGTGAATCATCCATGAAGTTCAACTTATTCTACTTATTGCCTTGAAATTTACCTGCCTGTTCTACCAAGTGTTTGGGAGGATCGTAGAATTTCCATAAACTTAGTTAGAAAAGTAGTCTAGGACGATTAAAAATGTGTGAATGGTTTCGTAATATTTTTACTTTATATATTTTTCACTCCCTCGCGAAGGCGAATCTACAGCGCAGAGTCGGCGCCCTGTTATGCTCTTTATCCTCGACCGGACCCATCAACCAAACTCCGGAAGATGGAGGGTTTCTCCCAACATTTTCACGAAGCCTATAGCTTAATAGGATGGTATATCGCCGGGCGGCTGGGTTTTGGGACATCCTATCCAGTAATTGTGTCGAACTGCACAATAGCAAACGGAACCTACGTTTGAATAATCAAATGCCTAACACAATATCCTTACTAGCATGCACCGCTATCACCAAGGAAAAATAGGTCACTATTTATATTTGCGCATTTAAATATAAGTAATGGAAAGATAGTTACCGTTTTTATTTGTTTTTTTTTTTTCTTTATTCATATAGTACATGTGCACTTATAGTGCTTATATTATTATTATTATTATTAATTTCTTTTCGTGAGCGATTTATATCTAGTGAAATCCCTGTATATAACTATTATAAGAAGTATATGTCCAAAGTGGCAAAAAACCGCTGGTTCTCGTTGCTACAAAGTCATTTAATTAACTGACGATTACTGACGTTAATTTCAGGCTTGGCTCACCAGTTGGAAACCACATCCGGTTACACAAACGGGTGCACCAATGGGTCCTTTTCAATGTGAATAATATTACATTAATTGTAAAATAAATATATTAAAAAAAAAAAACAAATCAAATTTACTAAAGGAGTTAAAATGTGGAATCCCATGATTAATATGCCTCTCTGTTTCACTTAAGTACCTTTGCATTTGTGCCTTTAATTTGCTAATAATAAGCTTGGGTAGGAATCACAATGGATAATGGATTCATCATGGCCATAACATATCGGCCTACATATAGAACCGATGATATATCACGTTCCATTTCCATATTTTTGAATTGAAATGTTCGGCATTCCCCCATGGCACACATGCAGAACTATTGACCTAACAGCTAAATTCTTTTTTCCACATTTTTCAGCCCAAATGCATAATTAAATTATGAAAGGTTCCTAAGTAACCTTTCCGTCAATGATCTTCCTTTCGTTCCGGGTATTGTTTCCAAATTCTCAGTTTGATTGTTTTGAATCGCAACCCATTCAGATAACAAATCGTCGGATTCAATCACCTTCTTCAAGTCATCATTAATTAGAAACCGGCGATTTAGTGGTTGCGCCTGGCTATGGAAGGTATACGTGATCACTTTTGAAATCATTCACAGTTAGTTTTGTTATTGGGCCCTTTAGGTCTTTCGTTCTTGACACATATGTGTGCCTATTGTCATGAATTAATTTGTAATAAAATCCTTGTACGAATTTTTTTTATCGAGGTAGTTCAGTTAAGGGGCATCAAATATTATCATTGAATTATCCGTAAAGTTCATACGGATTGTTGATTAGAATTCAAAGGCAACGTTTACTCCCCTTTGTTATTGGTGTTAGGTAAGGTGTAACGAATGTAATTTTATACGCGCTATCGATGGATAGCGGAGAGTGCAATGTAACAATGTGTTTAAGATTTTGGGTTCAGATTAGGTTAGTTTTTTAATATATGTGCCCAACAAAATATTGTTAGAATGATTATCCAACATGTTTGTTCTTATATCCCACACTTATTATAAAATACAATTTGAAAACGCTATTTATCTCAGCGTATTTTTCTTGACAGACAGTCATAAAATTTTTATTTGGGTGTTTAGAATGAAGGTTACTACTATTACTATTTATTGGCCTGTCGCAACCCGGAAGTTCATGACTTCACCGACTCGACTCCAACATCGTTCCCTGTCTTGTGCGCTCTCCTTCCACGCTAAAACCATCTGACCCGATCTCCTCAAGGTCAAACCTAACATTGTCCTCCCATCTCCGTCGCGGCCGTCCTGTCGGTATCTTTCCCGTTGGTCTACCGTCAAGAATTCTACGCACGGTGGCGTGTCTAACAGATACACACACAATATACGCATGGTCCTATCGTTGCGCATTCGCGCCAAATGTCCGGCCCATCTTAATCTTCGCGACTTGATTAATCTCACTATTGTAGGTTTGCGGTATAGCTCTTCCAGTTCGTGGTTTTGGAGTTTCCTCCATTGTCCTGCCTCCTCGTCATATTTACCGCCAAAGATACTCCCTAAAACTTTATTCTCGAATACGCGGAATTTGTTTTCTTCCCGTTTTGTGAGAGCCCATGTTTCGCATCCGTATAGGGCAATCGGCATGATTATGGTTCTATAGACACGGAGCTTTATATTACGTGATAACAGTTTGGATTTCAGTAGTTTACTGACTGCGTGTCAAGTAGCGTTGCCGGAGTCTAGTCTTTTGTTAATTTCCTTCGATATTTCGTTATTGGTCACAATATTGTTCCCAGATATTTAAATTCATTAACTTTTTCAAACAACTTGCCCCTGAAGTGTATATGTGTTTCCTGAGGTCCACCTGCTCTCGACGTGATCATGTATTTTGTTTTTTCTTCATTTAACTTCATTCACTTCATCGTATTTGTGACCCATCTGTGGATATTCCCCGACGACATTCCCTGGTCGGCGAAACACAAACAGGATATTCCCCAACGACATTCATCGGTCGGGGAAACCCAAACACGTGTTGCCCCTGCCCAACCAAAGTGCACTTCAGGAGACATCACTGTTCCTGACGCCAGGCCCACAACAAAACACGAACCCTTGTTAGTGGAAGGTGTGTTCAACGCTTGTTGAACACACAGGCGCCTATAGCGTTTGAAATAATAGTGAAGAAGATCGTGTGATTCGAACTGACGCTACGACAGTTTGAATCACGAAAAAAATTGAACCTAAGCGTTACCCATCAGGCTACTGACCGTGTTTAGAATTTGATTTTTAAACTCGACTATACTCCACTGATGTGAATTGTTATATTATCGCTAGGTATACGGTTCTGATGTATTTTCTTATTCGATTTTCGTTCGGTGTCCTTCACTATTTTGCTTGTGAATTGTGTGTATCTGTTAGAGATGCCACATGCCCACATTGAGAAGGTTTTCAAATCAACAATACTGAGGAAAATCGGAAAAGATTTAAGAGAACTAGAAATGGCTGCAATGCGTTTATTAAACGCGCCAAGTGCTTGCATCACCAGAGAATGAGACAAAAAATAGTACACTCTCCCACAGGTAGTAGAAACTTCGGGGCATTCGTGAAAAACATTCAAAACTCAATCTCTTCATCCATTCCATTGCTTATAGTCGATTACAAAACAGTCGCCACTGCAATAGAGAAGGCGAATCTACTTGCTGCACATTTTACAGCCAACTCAACGCTGCTTGATACCACATCAGTTCCGGCTCAACTTGAACATAAGCAGCACACCATGAGCCAGATTCGCTTCCGAACGCGTACTGTTGTCCGCGCACTCAAAGAGCTAAACGCACACAAATCCGCTGGTCCGGATGGTATTCCCCCAATCCTCTTGAAGAGATGTTCCTCTTCACTCGCTAAATCACTACGGAAACTATTCCATTGGTCTTATTCTACTGGCCATTTCCCAAATAGATGGAAGTCAGCGAACATTCAGCCAATTCCCAAAAAGAGTGACAAATCATCCCTTTCTTCTTATCGACCCATAGCACTAACTCCTACTCTCTCCAAGGTAATGGAATCACTTATCAACCGTCAACTTTCGAAATATCTGGAATCAAATGACCTCATCAATGACCGCCAATATGGCTTTCGTAGCAACAGGTCCACAGGAGATCTGATGGCGTACCTTAGCGAAAAGTGGAGCCATTCCGTCCACTACCTCGGTGAAATAGTCGCATTGGATATTTCAAAAGCCTTCGACAGAGATTGGCATCCAGCCCTTTTGTAAAAATTGTATTCATATGGAGTGGACAATTCCCTGATCCAATGGATAAGAGACTATCTTTCTGGCCTTTCAATCCAAATGGTTCTTGGTGGTGTCAAATCTGTCTCCCATCAAATTAATGCAGATGTTCCCCAGGCTTCGATACTTTCACCCACTCTCTTCCTCATCTTTATAATTGATTTCTTATCAATTACTCACAACCCAATCCACTCGTTTGCTGATGATACCACATTGAGTTTCTCATACTCATACGAACTGGAAGGAGAGCGCACAGGACAGGAAACAATGGAGCCGAGTCGGTGAGGTCATGAACTTCCGGGTTCCTACAGGCCACTAAATAAAAAATAAAAATAAAAAAATAAATACTCATACGAACATCTTCATCATCGGCACTACAACCGGGAACCGGTCTTGGCCTTATTTAGCAAATCCTGAGGCTTGTTAAATTTTCCATAATGATTGGTTTTTTTTTTTTTTTTTTTTTTTTTTTTTTTTTTTTGGGCAAGGTCATTAGTCTTGCGCCAGAGGGTCCCCGACGGGGAATCGAACCGCGGTCTCCCGCGTGATAGGCGGGTATAATAACCACTATACTATCGAGGAGCTCATACGAACACTCCCGTCCAAACTCTTCGAACGTCACTACCAACCAGCAACTTATGCGTGATACATTGAATTCAGACCTCAACAAGATATATCAGTGGGGATTATCTAACCGAGTAGAATTCAATGCCTATAGCGTTTGGGATGATAGTGAAGAACGTGTGATTCGAACTGACGCTATGACAGTTAGAATCACCAAAAATTGAACCAATGCGTAACACATCAGGCTACTCGCCGATTTTAGAATTCGATTTTTAAACTCAAGTATATTCAACTGATGTGAATTGTTATGTTATCGCTATGGTATACGGCTCTGATGCATTTTCTTATTCGATTTTCGTTCGGTGTTCTTCACTATTTGCTTGTGTATTGTGTGTGTATCTGTTAGACACGCCACAAGCCCCAAAGTAAATATACTGTCTATGAATGGCACTTGCATCAACGAAGCCAAGGAACTATCAATCCTCGGCACTCGAGTTAATTCGGCTCTTAATTGGAATGACCACATATTTGAAACTGCGAAAAGTGCAGCCAAATGTATGGGGTTCCTTAAGAGATGCAAAAGATACTTCACTCCATACAAACCTGGCCACTATTTTTAAAGCGTATATTCGTCAAAAAATGGAGTTCAACTCCCATATTTGGTCAGGCGTATCCAAAACTGCATTACACGTGCTCGACAGGATACAAAAACCGGCAGTGAAACTTATTGGGGACTCAGCCGTAAGTCGATCAATTCCGTCGTTAGAACACAGGCGCAACGCATCATGCCAATCTCTTTTCTATAGGTATTACCATGGTCGTTGCTCAACTGAACTTGCTGAATGTGTTCCGCCTCTTCAGACATTTTCTCGCGATACCCGTCAATCTGTGAATGCGTATCACTTCACGTTGAAAGTGGACTTTAGGCGCACAAATAAACATAGAGAGTCATTCTTTAGCCGAACCACACGAATGTGGAATGTTTTGCCTGATCATGTGTTTCCTGGCCGTTGTGATGTCCAGACATTCAAGGCCAATATACATCGACCCCTCCTTTCCTTATCCACTTCCTCCCCATCCGCTCGCACTGTGCTCTGACATTTAAGGTTAGTTTGCAGAGAAAAATGCCGAGTACTATTTGGTCGCTGTGAAAAGTGTGTAGAGTTACAAGAGACTAAGTAGGAAAATAAAAATAAATTTTAAGAAAAAAAGTCTGTATCTTTGTTAGGTAGGAAACTTTTCAGACCACACATGTATAAGACTTATGGCTGTGCACAGATATGTAAACAAAACCTGTTTGCTTCCATGTCCATTTAACAGAAGAAATAGATAGGTTTTACGAAAAAGTTAGACAGTTTTTATTGGACAAATCTAATATCGGGTTCTCCAATAGGGACTTGACAGCTTTGAATTTAATTTGTGAACGCACCCTTTCACTAATCCTGGAACTGTCACTGTCAGTTTATTCAGTAAACTCAACATTTTCATCATGGTTGAGTACACGAACGACCACCGTCTGCAAATTATAAAAATTTACTACCGAAAAAAAGTTGTCAAGTCCCTATTGGAAAACCATATAGAAGCACCACAATGGTTAGATGTTCAAAATCTTGATTGAAAAAGGACATGTCGACTGTAATAAAGATATGAAAGAATTAGATGAATACTCGCTCATGTCTAAGTATGCAACATCCCAGAGATTTATCAAGGGAACCAATCAAAATGTTTGTATAGAAAATCGTGAGTCATGAAAGTCCACACGGATTCACATCAAGAGCCAACCAAACCGACCTTAGGTAATCGTTTTTCAGGCCAATACTTTGCACGTTCATGTATTTGTGATATCAATCTTCAATCTTCTCGTATTGCAGATCAATAGGTATGGGGAGCAACGGACGTCATATTAAGACGGGATCTTAATATATAAAGTAGTCTAAAGAAAAGAAGGAAGCTACGTTCCTACGACACACAAAACTGCGTGAGATAGATGAACTGTTTGATTATAGATGCGAATATAGTATTGTCGATTTGATTAAATACCAACCAAAAAATAAAAAAATGAATAAAAGTATAAGTTTGCAACTTGACCTCTACGTCTTGCACTGGCCATTCCGCGACAATGATACAGCCCCTCGATAAGACAATAACCGTCAAAACACAAAAACTTTAAGACCCGAATAATGTTTCATTACTGAATATCCACAGTTATGCTATTGTGTATTATAATACCTTGTCGTTAAATGTTAAATTGCCTAATCATCGCATCCGTGCCAACCGATCATATTTGCAATGCTAATTTAATATCCATAATTAATCAACCTCGTACGACCTGGATTATGGGAAAATGCGGCTCTAATTCCTAGTTAATTTTGGGTTAGAAAATTCATTCAAAACGGTCCGGTATCTTAATCCATGTGCACAATTAACTGCGCTACGGAATACCAGCAAAGAGTTTTGTAAAAACTAGGTTATGATCCAAGTGAAGACAGAAAAAATAAACCCAACCCGCTATACTCGTATTTATTAATATTGAAGTAAGACTCTCGGGGAACGTCCAGTATGAAATGAGCATCATTTACGCCATATAGTTGAAAAAGTAGAGCAAACAAATCGGATTCGGTATTTTGGCCCACAAAAATTAAATTAATGTAATTACCACTTTTTTGCCATATATCTTGCTAAATGTATGAGGTAGAGGCTCAATAACTTGGGATTAATAACTCCGACTGCATATAAGGTGACCCTGTCATTAAAAACCTTCAAGAAATTAAGTTCCAGCAGTGCGAGCTCATTTTTGGTTTTAGTAAAGCTTTAGAGACTTCAAAGATACGTTTGCAGATAATACATGAAAAAGCTTATGAAACAACCCAGAACACACTACATACCTCGTACCGTAATGATGTTGATCATATCTGTTTTAATAACCAGAGCGCATTGAACAACAATAAAACGGAATATATCTGCGATTCAGGGTTGTCAGCCGGGGTACGCACACCTGGCCCTATTTCACCTGTTGAACACATCTCACCTCCTAACCGTAAATGGAGAGGTTCTCACACCGACTGACCTCAACTTATGGAAATTGCCAACTTACAACGTAATTCCATGAGAAACATACGATAAATTACACGTTCACCTCCTGTCGAAACATACTGCACAACCTTTTATGTCTTGCTGTTGCGCCTCCTGCTTGTGCGATTAATGTGTTCGAAAAACACGAATCACGTTCCATTCGGCAACATTAAGTCACTATAATTGTTGAATTTGCTAATAGAAATAAATCGAATGTACTCGTATAAAAAAAAAAAACGAGGAAAAAACCGAGAAACAACCTGCGGGTCGAACATTTCATATGTGCTGCAATGGGTTACAATATTCGACGTAGCCAAATAAAATATCTACATGCAATTAACTGTATGCAAATAAGAAAAAGAAAGACCACTTAGCTAGCCATTAATGCTGAATTGGATACGAATTCTACCCAGTTTATGTTAATTGGCATAGGGTTGTAATAAAAAGTCAGCGTTTTTACCTGCTGTTTTACTGTGTCAATCAGTGAAAACGTGATTGACATTTGTCGACATTAAGGTCCCGGCAATTCTTCTGCCACCATAACGAAAAGTTGTCAAAGTCTATCTGGAGAAAGAAAGAATCAAGCGGAGAACAAACAAATTGTTTTGGCGAATTTTGTATCGTCGGCCTAAAGGGAGATACAGGAATGTTTGATAATCATATCGATTTCGTGTATTGTTAGTATGACTAAAATGGGACCCAAATGGCTGCCCTGAGGGACTCCAGAGGAGACACGAAAAGTATTTGAGAGAACACATCTGAAACGTACTCCGTACAGCCGATTACTTATATATGGAGAAATTCACTTTGTTAGTACGGATTCGAAGCCCAAGGAGGATAGTTTGAAAAGTATCAGTTTGTGTTTGGTTTTTTAACGAAGTCTTTACTAAAATCCGTAGTAACAACGTCGAGCTAGTTGCCGTTCTTTAGGACTAGGAGTGTTTGGAAAGTGAATTCAACTAAGTTAGCGGTAGTATATCTACCACCAAGAAAGCCGTGTTAACTAGGTGAAATTAGGGATTTGCAGTGGAAGCATAACCTTTGGAACAAAATGCTTTCAAAAAGTTTGGGGATGTGGGATGTTTGGCGATGGGACGGTAATTTGAGACATCGTTTTTGGGTCGTTTTTGTGCGCGTGTTAAGTGTGTCAGTGACATCATAGACAAAGATGATGTACAAGAGGTCATTGATACACTCAAACAGAAAAACGCTATCCGATTATAAACTCAAATACCCCCCAGAACGATAATGCAATTAATTGCACATTTCATCGCAATCGGTGAACCACATAAAGCAATTAATTGCATATTCCAAAACAATTGCCCAATAATGCAAAAGCAATTAATTGCATATTCCGGAACGATTAACAATTAATTGCATACGAACCGTAAAATAACTAATTGGGTCGAATCGCAATTGCGGATATTGAACTGTGCTGGAAATCAATGAAGAAATATTGGCTGACATCACAGTACAAAACAATCGCGAATTGAAGTTAAAATACGGAAATTAGGTCACTGCGAAATGTAATTGCATTATCGTCATCGGGAGGTGTTGACCCCGAGGTGACGAGTTTTGATTAGGAACAAGTTAGCAGCAGTCTGGTGTTGGTCATGGGAGTGTTGGTGGTGAATCTATAGAGTCGGGAGTCCAAGAGGAGAGCGTTGAGTAATAGTATATCTGGAATAGTAAAACTAAAGCCAAAGTGTTGTTAATAGAGAAGTCGATATATAGTGTATTCGGAAGATATAAACTCCTTGTGATGTTTAAGTAAAATAAGAAAGTAATAATAGATTAAAGACAGAGTGTTGTTAATACATAAGTCGATATAAAGTGTATTCGGAAGATATAAACTCCTTGTGATGTTTAAGTAAAATAAGAAAGTAATAATAGATTAAAGACAGAGTGTTGTTAATACATAAGTCGATATAAAGTGTATTCGGAAAATATAAACTCTTTGTGATGTTCAAGCAAAACAAGAAAGTAATAATAGTAAACTAAAGACAGAGTGTTGTTAATAGATAAGACAATATAAAGTGTATTCGAAAAACCTAAACTCTTTGTGGTGTTTAAATAAAATAAGAAGATAATAATAGTACATGAAAGAGAGAGTGCTGTTAATATATAAGTCGATATAAATTGTATTCGAAAAATATAAGCTTCTGGTGGTGTAAGAAATATAATGAAAAATTGTTATGATCAAGAACTCTCCATTGTAAATTAAATTCAGAACGTTTTGAATAGTTAAGTTGACGTAAAGTGTACAACAAAAAATATAAAACATTTTGTGGAGACCGAGTAAAATGAAGAAAAGTTGTAAAGATCAAAAACTCTCTTGAAGGGAAGAAACGTACCATAAGAGTAAAGACTAGAATAAAATAAAGAAAAATAATAAAAGGACTCCGTGTTTTGACTGTTCACTGTTTTCTTTTTGGTATTCTGATTGTTATTTCGACGTTTACATCCAAAAACCATAACTCACGCGAGTGATAAACGAGGTTTTCCAAATATTAGGGGATTCCCCTTGAAAATGCGACAGATTGAAAATAATCGAAAGGGGGGAAGAGAGAACACAGGCACATTTATCAAGGAATTTAACGAGGAGACCATCAGGCCGGGATGTGAATTCGTCTTTAAGTTGGGTTAGTTTGTTTTCAACCATTGGTGGATCAATAAAATGAGAATGCAATCGACCATGGGAAAAATTTGGTAAGTATTTGAAATAGATGAGGTCGGGAACGAAGGAGTCGTCTGTGAAGGATTGTTTGAAAAAGAAGGCGAAGAGGTTCGCAATGACATGTGAATCCGTTGAGATTTCCAAGTTAAATGAAATATTATATAAATATAAGATAGTCATCGGATTTACGTTTGTGATTAATAAATTGCAAATAAGTTTTTGAGTCAGTTATTACGTTGGCCTGAGGTTTTGTTAGGTAGTTTTGGTAAAGGATATTGTAGAGTTCTTAGAATTGGAGAAAAGTACCAAGGTAGTTGGAATAGTCTCATACGGAGCGATTGCGAAGGAAGGTAGTCCACAGCCTTTATTACGTTACGAAAGAAGCTTGCGGTTAAACCAAGAGTTATATGTGAACATGTATACAATGATGTTCAAGAAATTCTTGATTAATGCATAAATAGTAATGTTACGACTCCAACGCCGTGCTTCCTCTTTCGAGGGAAGAGCGTGGAGGTTATTATATTTTAAAAGATCTCTTTTAATTAAATATTTCTTTTATTTATTTTTATTTTATCGAACTCAGCTATCTCAAGCTGAGCTCTCTTCTTTCTACTTTTTTCATATAAATTTACTTGTTTATATAGAACATTTTGTTCTAACTGACTGTGGCGTATAAACTGAACAAAACAATCTAGAAGTCTCTGTGACTTAGAATTTTGAATAAACTTGGAACGAAAATCAAAGTGGCCATGTTTTGAAATGAAAAATGTGTTGTTATGAAAAGGGGCATATTTATGAAATGTGCTGTAAGTGACTGGATATAGAATATTGTGTCTGTTTATTTATGAATTGTATTAACTGAGAATGTAAGATATGTGAGGATGTAGTTTTAAGGGTTGTGTTTGAAAGGACATGAGTTAGTGTTAAAGCGAATAAGGGTAGTATTCTGGAATACAACAGTAATATTTTTATAAAATTGATTTAAAACATAAAAATGAGCACTCTCAGGGTGATCCACTTACAAAGATATGATGAAATCAACGCAGGAAGATACGCGACAATTTGGAAAGAGGCAATGAGATTTTTCAAACACAAAAAACGCGAATGGGACAAGACTCCGATCGAAAAAGCCCTAGAAAGTGCCAAAGCAAAGACCATCAGAGGTATGTATGCCGGCATAAATTCAATTAGAAATGGCTACCGAGAGAAACCCAAAATAATTCGAGACGCAAATGGCTGTCTGGTCACAGCAACTAACGATATGGTGACAAGGTGGAAGCAGTACTTTGAAAACCTGCTCAATGTGCGCACCCATCAACCACAAATAAACTCACCAGTCGTGCACACAGCAAAAAACGTGAATGGGAGAAGACTCCGATCGAAAAAATCCTAGAAAATACCAGAGCAAAGAATATCAGAGGTATGTATGCTGGCATAAATTCAATTAGAAATGACTACCGAGGAGACCGAAAATAATTCAAGACGGAAACGGCTGTCTGGTCACAGCAACTAACAATATGATGACAAGATGGAAGCAGTACTTTGAAAACCTGCTCAATGTGCGCACCCATCAACCACAAATAAACGCACCAGACATGCATACAGTCGGCCTCAGATCCCAGAGCCCTCTTTTAACGAAGTTGTAGACGCAATAAATCGATTGAAAAACAACAAGGCTCCCGGAGTTGATTGTATACCGGCAGAGCTTGCGAAACATGGAGGAGAGACAACCGCTCGAAAGATCCACCAACTGATTAAAACAATATGGAATAAGGAAATCATTCCGGAAGAATGGAAAACCTCAATAGTCGTCCCCATTTTCAAAAAAGACGACAGATCTGACTGCGAAAATTACAGAGGAATATCATTGCTCCCAACCACATACTAAATACTAACAAATGTCTTACTGGCGAGAATCACACCGTACGTAGAAGAACTACTGGGAGACTACCAATGCGGATTCCGTAGGAACCGGTCAACAAGCGATCAAATACTCACAGTAAGGCAATTGCTGGAAAACAGGTGGGCAAATGGAGAGTCGGTTCACCAATTGTTCGTTGTCTTCAAAAAAGCCTACGACTAAGTCGCAAGGCAAACACTCTACCATATTGTAGTTGACCTGAGATCCCGAAAAAATATGCCGCCCTCATTCAAATTTGCATGACCGAAAGCAAAGGGTAAGTTAGAATAGAAAACCACCTCTCTGAACCATTTGAAATCTGCGATGGACTAAAATAGGGGGATGGCCTCTCAACATGTCTTTTTAACCTTGCGCTCGAGTATGTCATCAGAAAGGTACAAGACGACAATATGGCCGGTTCATCTCCGAACAGGGTCACACAAGTGCTCGCATATGCGGATGACATCGCCGTTTTGGGCGATAATCTAGAAACTGTAAGTAAAAACAATGAAATCATCATGCAAGCGGCAGAAGAGGTGGGCATAGAAATAAATGAAGAGCAAACAAAATATATGATTACGACGAGAACAGGTGGACCTCAGGGAACACATATAACGTCAGAGGCAAGATATTTGAAAAAGTTGAAAAATTTAAATATCTGGGAACGATACTCACGGCCAGTAACAAAATGTCGAAGGAAATTAACAAAAGTCTGCATTCTGGCAACGCCAGTTGGCACACAATTAGTAAACTGCTGAAATCCAAACTGCTATCACGTAACATAAAGCTCCGTGTTTATAGAACTGTGGCGTTTCTAACAGATATACACACAATACACAAGCAAATATTAAAGAACACCAAACGAAAATCGAATAAGAAAATGTATCAGAGCCGTATACCATAGCGATAACATAACAATTCCACATCACTTGAGTGTACTCGAGTTTAGAAATCGTACACGCGGCAGTGGCAGGAAGTGTTGAGCATTGGTTACATTTTTAGTGATTCTAACTGTCATAGCGTCAGTTCGAATCACACGTTCTTCACTATCGTCGCAATACGCGATAGAACCATAATCACGCCGATTGCTCAATACGGATGCGAAACATGGGCTCTCACAAAACGGGAAGAAAACAAATTCCGCGTATTCGAGAATAAAGTTTTAAGGGGTATATTTAAAGGTAAATATGAGGAGGAGGTAGGACAATGGAGGAAACCCCACAACCACGAATTGGAAGAGCTATACTGCAAATCTACAATAGTGAGAGTAATCAGAGCGCGAGGGATTAAGATGGGCCGGACATGTGGCGCGAATGGCAACGATAGGACCGTACGTAGAATTCTTGGCGGTACACCAACGGGAAAGAGACCGGCAGGATGGCCGCGACGAAGATGGGGGGACAATGTTACGTAAGTGTGGAAGGTGAGTGCATAGTGTCTAATTTGAAGTCAACAGTTGGTGAACCGTCTGTTCGTTTTCCCATTTCTTTTTCAGCAGTTGCCTTATTGTGCACATTTGGTCGCTTGTTGACCGGTTCCTGCGGAATCCGCATTGGTAGTTTCCCAGTATTGCTTATGCGTACGGTGTGATTCTCGCCAGTATGACATTTGTTAGTATTTTGTATATAGTTTTCGCAGTTAGATCTGTCACCTTTTTTCAAAACTATTAAGGTTTTCCATTCTTCCGGAGTGACTTCCTTATCCCACATTGTTTTGAAGATCTGGTGGGTATTTCAAGCGGTTGCCTCCCCTCCATGCTTCACAAGCTCTGCCGGTATGCAGTCGACTCGGGAGCCTTGTTGTTTTTCAATCGATTTATTGCGTCTACAACTTCGTTGAAAGAGGGCTCTGGGATCTGAGACTCGGCTCTATGTACGTCTGGTGCGATTATTTGTGGTTGATGGATGCGCACATTGAGCAGGTTTTCAAAGTACTGCTTCCATCTTGTCACGATATTATTTGTTTCTGTCGCCAGACAGCTTTTTGTGTCTCGGATTATTTTGGCTCTCCCTCGGTAGCCATTTCTAATTGAATTTATGCAGGCATACATACCTCTGATATTCTTTGCTCTGGCATTTTCTAGGATTTTTTCGATGCGAATCTTCTCCCATTGGTGTTTTTTGCGTTTGAAAAGTCTCATTGTCTCTTTCCGAATTGTCGCGTATCTTTCTGCGTTGACTTCATCATCGTTTTGTAATTGGATCCCTCTGAGGCGTTTACGTTCTTCGATCTTCGTCCTGCACTCATCGTCAAACCAAGGTTTGGATTTAATTGTTTTCTTAAATCCTAATACATGTTGGGCTATTTGATTATCTCGTGTCCACACTATTGACTTCCTCTTCCTCACTGCTTCCATTCTCTAAGATGCTAAATCTATTCGTTAGTTCGTCTTGATATTCATCCCTTTTGCACAGGTCTTTTAGTTTATCAATGTCGAACTTTTTGCTCGTCTCCTGTCACTGCCCACGTGGTTTTGCTGCCAGCCGACATCTGATTTTTCCCATCACTAGAAAATGATCGGAGTCGCAATCTGCTCCTCTATATGATCTTACGTCAAGGATATTCAAGTGGTGTCTTTTGTCTATGAGGAAGTGTTCTATTTGGTTACACGTTACGCCATCGGGTGATATCCATATGGCTTTATGGATTTGCTTGTGCTTGAACATCGTGCTTTTCACTACCAGATCTTTTAACGCTGTGGACGTAATAATTCGAATTCCATTATCATTTGAAACGCCGTGTAGGCTCTCTTTACCTATAGTTGGTTCGAAAATACCTTCGTTGCAAATTTTTGCATTGAGGTCCCCGAGGAGGATTTTAAAATCGAATGATGAAATCCCAACTTCCTCTAGGGTCTCGTAGAACGTGACCTTCGTTTCTTCGTCCGTACATTCTGTTGGGTCGTATACGTTTATAAATACATAATTGTACCATCATCATCATTAGCATTACAACCGGGATCCGGTCTTGGCCTTATTTATTTGCAAGTCTCGAGGCTTGTTAAATTTTCTTTGATAATTTATTTTTACGAGCAAGGTTATTAGCCTTGCGCCAATAATTGCACCATGGACCCTGTATTTTTAGCACCGACATTCGGTCGTTAATAAATTTCACATCTTTTACATGGGGCGTAATCTTATTGGTTATGATGAAGCTGGTTCCGAGATTATATGTAACGGTACCTCCACACGCCAGTGTAAACTCGTTGGTTTAGGTTACTTGATGCGGGAGTCGGACTTCCTGAAGCGCGACGATGTCCATTTTATATTGTTTCGTTTTCTATAACCGTCTGTATCGCGCCTGGTTTATGTAACGTTCGAGCGTTCCACGTGCTGACGCGTATATCCCGTTTTTTTCGGTGTTCCCTACGTCTTCTTTTTACCGAGTCGGTGTTTTCTTGATGATTTGTTCCCTTGTGGTAGGGTCGGCTCATCACACCTACGCCTACCGGGTTTTTCGTGAGATTGTTTTTTGAATATTAGTTATTCACTTTTGTTCCCATGAGTCTTGGGGTTTCAAATAGTCCGCCGTATCAGAGCCCTGCTTTGATATGATAAGGTCTGCTTACTGCTCTGATTCGACCCGGTGTCAGAGAAGCGCCTGGCTTCAAACCATCCAATGGGCACGGTGACCTGTAACACCCTGGATTAGGGGTGGCAGATCTTGGTGTGTTACTCCGCGCTAGCCTGTCTGGCATGGGTGGCCCTACTGGAAGCATATGCTTCCGCCAGCATAGCCCGAGTGATTCATTGTAGTTTAAGCCCCCGCACCTCGTCAAGGTTTCTATCAAGGGGGAATCTAAGAATGTTACTTATAAAATAGAATTCGACATTTAGTCTTAGGTAAAATCTTGTTATTGGAAATGAAGATGGATTTAAAACCAAACCGAAACTTGGCAGTAATTAGACTTGCTGGTGCCATCTACAGGTCAGGCCGGAAACTTTGCACCCCTCGCTAGTATAGCATTTTCTTTAATTCTTCCTCTTTAATCGCGTTTCCTGAAAAGTCATGTTTTTCAAATTGTTGGCCAAGATTTCTCAAAAACTACTTTTGATAAAGTGCTAGAGTGGCCACCTTTTTTTTGAGACGGTCACATAGCGAGACGTGTCAACAATAATTCACTATATTTTTTAATAAAAAAAAAAATTTTGTTTTGTACTTTAAAACATATTAAACAGGTGACAAAAAGTTTGAGTTCTTTATTTATTTCCTTCTATGAGAATAGAATTCGAGAAAACATTTTTTAGGCTCTCGTATGAGAACGTACTAAGGGAATGTACCGGGGAAAATTGATTACCGTTGTCAAAAAAGTTGCACGCTGTGGACTTTCAAATTAGAGAGCAAATCCGGATACCAAATATTTTATATGATGATTGTAGAACTCTTGTTGTACAACGCCAATCATCGATTTAGAAAATCAAATTTCAATTGCAGATAATTATGAGAAAAGCAAATAATTTTTACATATTTGTTCCCAGCATTCCAAGGCGTGCTCCCGGTAATCACCATGCAAAAATCGCACACAGTGACCAAGCGTATCGCGTTACCAATGTCCATAACAGGAAAGACAGCAACTTGTTCATTGAATTCCAAAGTGTATCTGTTAGATACAAAAAGTTATGTGTATAATTATTTTTCATCCAATGCAATTCACATTCATATTCAAAACCACCGACTCGATTGCAATTGTGTTTTTGAATTTCAATAAACATGAAAACAAAGCAAAACCAACCACTGACCTACGTTATAGTTGTGTTCCCATGCATGTGAATCGGCTATTCAAATGCAGGGTGTTTTATCCCTGACCCACCCCCTCTGCCTCTTTCATCCGCAGCACAAGGTTCCCCGTAAATATACACTGCCTGTACCCTACCTGCCAGCAGGGGCTACCCCGCACATCTGTTATAGAATTAAAACGAAACATTAAACCAGCTACAAAACTACAAACTACTTTGCCGACTCAGAGTTAGTTGTTTGGCTTCGACGTACCTCTAGAAAGCAACGGTGTCAGGCAACTTCACTGATGAGTAGGCAATCCATGGCTGGGCAGGCACTGTGCGAAGGCGTCTTCGACTTTGAATTCTTCCCATTCGAATGTGATTCAATTCGACAATGAGGTAGCTGCCAATATGTAAATGAAACTGAGCTCTTCGGTATATCTACAGTTGCCCCACCAACCATCCATTGAGGTGTGTTCCCAAAGGGCACCATGATTAAATTTAGGATACTACCAAAGCAGCTAGAGACCCTATCATGGCTTTGATTTGACTTTCAAATGTCAGGTTCAGTGTTAGTCGTCTATTTGTCGGAAGAGTTCATTGAAATCCTAAGATGAGATTGAGTCGCAAATGTACTTCCGCTTCTTACCATAACTAAGTTACCGTTTGATTGGGATAAAAAGGTAAAAAGAAAGAACTAGCTAATTGGGTCGTAAAACAATGGCAGTCGTAAAGAGGAAGTAAACGACGATGTCCTCTTTCATTCTTCCTGCACATTGGGTGTACCTTCCTGATGCGCCCACGACACAGCATACAGCGAAAAAGTAATCAAAAAATTATTTGAAATACACGCGGAAGAGAACGAGTTTCGGCTCCACTGCGGTGAAACCCAACTTCCCTCTACTACAAAAGAGACCGGAAGAATAAAAAACAAACGGAAAGTTAATTCAACATTTATGGAGTCCAATAAAAACTTAATATAAAATGATCATTCTACAATGATGCTGGTCGCGGTTTAAAGTTACTTGTTGGTATTATGTTCTCTACGTAATTGTCCTTCCGCCGGCGACGTTTTGTGAAATTTGATCTTCAGAGCGATAAAAGGATGCAAGCGATTAACCTAAAATCTAACTGAATAATTTTATCGAATTATAGGCTATACGGAAGATTACAAAAAACACTCACATACTACCCGATCATGCTGTAAACTTTACGAATTGATCGGGAGAAACCCTTGACCATCTTTCGGTCCTTGGCCGAAAAATTGAGTAAGCTAATATCAATAGGTGGCAGGTTAATCCCAGTGAAAATAAAATCATATAATGATATAGGTTCCCTAGGTTTTGGAATTGGCGGATGGTCTGACCTAAACTTGGGATAATTGGCATGATCATACGTCCTGATATGAAGCACTTCAGAAGTAAAAAAGTTCCCCAGGGTGATACCTGAGACGGCTGATTTTGTTAAGGTAAACAACATTCGAATAATTTAATTTATTTTATTATTTATTGGCCTGTAGGAACCCGGAAGTTCATGACCTCACCGACTCGACCCCGCCATCGTCCCCTGTCCTTCGAATAATTTAATACGAAAACTAATCCTAAACAACTCACCTCTGTGCAATCAAGTCTGCTCACGCAATATTACAGAGGTTTGAACTTGTAATGGCATTTCGTAATATCAAAACGATCAGTTTCACCAAGACCAATGTAAACCCATATTTATAAACGGTGGTGCCCAATATTCTAACACACGCTTGAACTGAACTCATTATTCGAATTCACACATCTTTGTTATCCTGGAATTAAAACTGGCGTCTGTGTTTTGACCAGGTTTGACCTAGACTAATAACGGCCAAAGGCACCTGAGAAAACCCTGTCAAATTTATTTGTTGAATTCATTGCTCTCCAAATGCGACTCAAATCCCACCCACCATCGACCGCATACAAATTATTGCCTATGGCGATTATAATGTCCACAACTTCAACAAGGTACAACTTTCTAATAAAATAACTTCAATGGATTAGTTGGTGAGTATGTTGTGTCATGCCTTTGATTGTGCATATGTACGAGGGCAGGTCAATAAGTCTTTAAAAATGAGGACGATTTTCTTTTATATTCCAATTTCATCATCATCATCGGCAACCGGGAACCGGTCTTGGCCTTATTTAGCAAGTCCTGAGGCTTGTTCAATTTTCCATAATGATTTGTTTTTTCCGGGCAAGGTCATTAGTCTTGCGCCAAAGGCTCCCCGACGGGGAATCGAACCCCGGTCTTCCGCATGACAGGCGGGTATACTAACCACTATACTATCGATGAACTATATTCCCATTTAGTTGACATAATAATGACGCATAATATTGTCCATTTATCGTCTGTCCCTTCTCCAAATAGTCAATGAAGATATTACCACGTGCATCTCAATACACAGTAGCAAAAAACTTTCGAGCTGATTTCACCATCTCTGCCTTCTTTGGAGCCCGTTCGCCTTTAATAATTCACTGTTTTGACTATTCTTTCGTCTCGGGAGTGTAGTGGTGTACCCACGTTTCATCTGCGTTTACTAATCTGCGTAGAAACTCATCTGGGTTGCGAGGTATGGCCTCCAAAAGTTCTCAGCTGAGAGCAAATGCGACACCGATCTCGCAGATATTTTTTCATACCTAATTTCTTATGCAAAATTGAAACATGAAACGAATTGAAAATTGACAGGTACCTAGTGAGGAATGATGATTACTAAAAACAGACCATTAGCCATCGTATACGTTTCTAAGGACATATTGACCTACCCTACTGGTTTCAACTCACGACTCTTGCCATTATGGCAGTAAGGGCGCAATTGCAAAGATTGGTGACAACCGCCCGGTGAAATACGACCCCATCAACCTATAGGTGAAATGGTTGGGAGAAATGCTTGACCATCCTTCGGTCGGAGGTCGGGTGATGGACCTGTAGCGATTCTAACAGATACACACAATTCACAAGCAAAAATAGTGAAGAACACCGAACGAAAAAAATCGAATAAGAAAAATACATCAGAACCGTATACCAAGCGATAAATAAAAAAAATAATTCACACCAGTGGAATATACTCGAGTTTGGAAATCAAATTCTAAACACGGTCAGTAGCCTGGTGTGTAACGCTTAGGTAATATTTTTTTCGTGATTCGCGCTGTCATAGCGTCAGTTCGAATCACACGATCTTCTTCACTATTATTTCAAACGCTATAATTGGTGACCCCGACGTGATCTTGTACACACAGCATACACTTCCCATAGTAAAGCAGAACTTCACACACGGTCACGACTTCCGCATAGAGCCCAGCCTCCGACGTTTTCTCGTTTCTCTCTCGTTCGTCCGTCATCCGCATACGAATCTGATCGTAACGAAGTTACTGCGGCGGGAGTGTGTAGCGATTCTAACAGATACACACAATTCACAAGCAAAAATAGTGAAGAAAACCGAACGAAAAAAATCGAATAAGAAAAATACATCAGAACCGTATACCAAGCGATAAATAAAAAAAATAATTCACACCAGTGGAATATACTCGAGTTTGGATATCAAATTCTAAACACGGTCAGTAGCCTGGTGTGTAACGCTTAGGTAAAATTTTTTTCGTGATTCGAGCTGTCATAGCGTCAGTTCGAATCACACGATCTTCTTCACTATTATTTCAAACGCTATAGACCCAGTCAAGAAAAAGTGTTACTTCAGACGCTGGCTCTGTGCTATCATTTGCAATGTGTTTCATCTTGTAGAACAACCTTTACGATTATGAAATAGGTAGATAATTCCGTGAGCACCTTGGATCTGTTTCTGTCAGTTCAGACAAGCACCTAACATTCCATACGAAAGTCTAAGCCATTACGAAAGGACATTTATTGTCGTGAAATCACTTAGATTTCAAACTACTGATAAGGCTCAACGGACCCTGCAAGTATGGAAAGACGGACCTATAGCGCCGATAGTGAAGAGCCTATGATTCGAACGAACGCTACGACAGTTTAAATCACTAAATGATAGAACCAATGCTCAACACACCAGACCACTGGCGCATTTTCGAATTCGATTGCTACTCTCATGTACACTCAAGGTTGTGACGCTCTGGAAACACGCGCGCGGTGAGGGAATTCCACAGCTTTCCCGCTCTGTAACGGAACGAGTTCTGATGCAGGGATGTTTGCGCCGTTGGGAGATGAACCGCAAATTGGTGCGATCCGTCGGATTGTCTTATGGAGCTCATATCCCATAGACCGAATTGCGCGGAACAATATCCCGAATCTCTGAAGAACAGTACCTGTGATAATATCTGTAAAACAGAGAGGGATCAGCTACGCGTCTTCGATGTGATAGCGACTGTAGTCTCAAAGTCAGCGTCGTGTCGCCGATCAGACGGATCGCTCCTCATTGTATGCTCTCATGTGGGTTGAGGGTACGCTTAGGAGCAGAGCTCCAAACATGAGAGCAATATTCGAGCGCGGGTCTAATTTGGGATTTGTACAGGAGAAAAAGTTGGGCGAGGGTAAAATATTCCTTAGCTCTAAAAGGATAACTCAGTTTATTGTCCCTCCATTGCATTGAAGTCGACGAGATCAGCTTTTCCCCACTGCAGACCTTATCCAGATTCTGATTCGGAGAGTCGATCTGGGTACATCTCAGTTGATGCGACGTTGATGCACTAATCGGCCGATCACTCCAAAACGAGGAAACAAGCGTACTATCATACGCAGAACTGAACACTTTATTATCCGTTGACTCCAACAAATCATTTATGGGAAGCTAAAACAAGACTGGAGCCAAGGTGGAACCTTGAGACACCCCGGAATTAACAGGATACAGATCCATAGACTCTCCGTCTACAACACGCCGGATTGATCGATTTTCGAGGAAGCTCTTCTTCCAGTCGCAAAGCTGCTGGGAAAGTCCGTATGAAAGAAGCTTGCCTAGCAATGCTCCATGCCAGGCGGGGTCAAAAGCCTTTGAGATTTCCAATGCGTCCGCCCTTGACTCACCATGGCCTTCAATCGCAAATGTCCATATTTCGGTCATATGGGTCAAAAGGCCTGGCATGGAATCCGTGTTAACGATCACTCACCAATCCGCTGCACTCCAAATACTTAATTAACTCGGCATTGATGACCTTTTCCATCACCTTAGACAACATAGATGGTAATGCTTTCGGTCGGTAATTTCGTGAGAGACCCGTTTTCCCCTTGTTTGGGATTGACTGAACTCGAGACATCTTCCAGCAGGTAAGAAATGTCCTCCGTGGATAAGCTATGCGAAAGAGTCTGGCAAAAACGGACGACACTTCTGGAGCACATATGCATATTAGCCCAGGCAATTATTTTATTCGTGTCCTTATTTTGACGCATCTATTACATCCTTCGAAAACCATTATTTTTTGTTATTATTTTAATGAATTGGGCTTGTGACGTGATATTGAGATAATAGCCATTGGGGACATAGACGTTAGATAACACGCTGTACCGTCAGTAGATAACATAACTCATGTGACTCACCCATGTTATCACCAAAACTGAGTTATGTTAACATCACTGACGATTCATAATGTATATCGATGAGTTCATAATGTACATTGATAAGATTATCCGCACAAGCAGAAATACAGATATAAATAGAAATGTAAGAACCGAGGAGCGGCAGTAGCTTTTACATAAAAGTAATGTTAAGAGAAATAAAACGGCCATAGGCTAATAGAAGAAAAGTTTTTTTTACATTTAACAAACAACATTACATTAATTCACTAGCATAACACAAACCGAGATCATTTTCGCCTCTCCATTGTGGATCACACCATACATCTCGCTTCGAGGCAGTTTTTTGTACTAAGACGTTGCAAATGCTGTGGGAGTTTCGCGTCCGTCAGCGCAACATGCATGTCCATAGATGCAATTCCTCGGTTGTGTTCTTGCTTTTGTTCAACCATAGACTAGAAGTTTACCAGGTGTATGCATACTTTTTCTGTTTCTTTGGTAAAAAAAAATACGTAATTTTCTAGGGAAATAATTTTTTTTTTGGTATTCAAAATATTGGCCATCGGCTTCTACACATTTCGCCCGCCTTCCAGGTAATTTTTGAATAGCGTGCCAGAAAAACTGCTTGTCTTTCGCGGCAAACCATTCGTCGAGCCATTTTCCAACTTCCACGTAATCGCTAAGGTGCTGCTCTACAAGGGCGAGCCCCATTGATGCGAAGAGATGATAGTCAGATGGCGCCAAGTCTGGGGAGTACGGCGGGTGCAGAATGATGTCCCATCTAAGCGATTTCAAGGTGTCTTTCACTAGTTTTGCTGTGTGCTGCGTACTTTTCGCTGACACCAACTCTTTGTTAAACCGAAAAAAACGTATGCATACACCTGGTATTGATCTTCCCCATTGCTCGTAAACGTCTGCTGATTGTTTGTTTTGACACATGTAATGCCTCTGCTAATTGCCGTTGAGTTTGAGTCGGGTCATCATCCAATAACTCCTGCAATTGCTCGCCTTCACATTTTTGTGATCTCACCGTTTTTCACATTGAAATCACCACTTTTAAATCGTCGAAACTATGTCTCACATGTTCTAATTGATAGAGCGTGTTCACCATATGTTTCTACCATCAAACGATGACTTTCAACAGCCTGTTCCTTTTGATTAAATAAGAAAAGCAATGCGACCCGCAAATGTTCTTTTTCAGGCACAAAACTCGACGTGATCATTGAACGATAAAACAAAGACTCTAGTTCTTGACGGACTCAACTTGTGTTTGTGTGTGTTTGTAGTTAAATCTCAGACGAACAAAATGACGTATGTGCCAAATTAATACACTGCGTACTTTTCGCAGGCGCCATGTCTTGGTTAAACCGGAAAAAAACGTATGCGTACACATGGTAATTATTATATGAAACCCAAATAGTTGCTGATGACGAAACCCCCCCCCCCCCCCCCCCCCCCACGCTCGTCATTTGTTCAACCATGAAACCAGCCCAAATAAATAAGTGCAAATCCATAAGCTTAACGTCAAAACATAAAACAAACATTTCTATATACAGACTTTTAGCCATGTACATTTTCATAAACAACAAAAATGCATACATGTATCGAGTTTACATTTTCACATATAGCCATTCATTGATCCATTCAACGAATTACACTTTTCTTTTTTTTATTAGACTTCTCTCGGGAGAGGCGAAGCTATAGCGCCGAGTAGGCGCTCCGAGATGCCACCAAATAACTGTTGCAGTTATTTGTGAACAGTTGCATGTTGTAACGCTCCGGGAACAATCGCGTGGGAAGGGAGTTCCACAGCTTTCCCGCTCTGTAACAGAACGAGTTCTGATGCAGGGTAGTTCGCGCCGTAGGGAGATGAACTACAAACGGGTGCGATCCGTCGGATTGTCTTGTGGAGCGCATATAAGCCGAATTACGTGAAACAATACCAAGAATCTCAGAAGAACAGTATCCGTGATAATATCTGTAGAACAGACAGACGTCGGCCACGCGCCTTCGATGTGGTAGCGACTGTACCCCCGACGTCAGCGCCGAGTCCCCGATCAGGCGAATCGCTCGTCTCTGTATGCTTTCAAGTAGGTCGAGAGTATGTTTAGGAGCCGAGCTCCAAACATGAGAGCAATATTCGAGCGCGGTGCTAATTTGGGATTTATATAGAAGATGTTGGGCCGGAGTAAAATATTTCTTGGCTCTAAAAAGATAGCTCAGTTTTTCTGAGGCTGACCTGGCGATACTCGACACGTGTTTATGGCATGATACTTTCCCCAGCCTCGAGGGCCCGGCCATTCAGCATCAGCTGTGGAACCGATGATCCACTTTTCTTTGTGAATGTTGTATATTGTGTCTTCGCTGCATTGAAGTCGACGAGATTAGCCCCTCCCCACTACAGGACCCTATTTCGAGCCTGATTCAGAGACATCTCAGCTGATGCGACGCAGATACACCAATCGGTCGAACACTCGAAAAGGAGGAAACAAGCGTACTATCATCCGCAAAACTGAACACTTTTTTATCCGTTGTCTCCAACAAATCATTTATGTGAAGCAAGAACAAGGTTGGAGCCAAAACAGAACCTTGGGGCACCCACGAATCAACAGGATACAGAACACCCGCCATCCACACTCGCCAGGTCAGCCTCAGGAAAACTGAGTTATCTTTTTAGAGCCAAGAAATATTTTACTACGGCCCAACATATTCTATATAAATCCCAAATTAGACCCGCGCTCGAATATTGCTCTCACGTTTGGAGCTCGGCTCCTAAACATACCCTCGACCTACTTGAGAGCATACAGAGACGATCGATCCGCCTGATCGGGGACTCGGCGTTAACGTCGGGACTACAGTCGCTATCACATCGAAGGCGCATAGCCGACCTCTGTCTGTTTTACAGATATTATCACGGGCGCTGTTCTTCGGAGATTCGAAGTATTGTTCCATGCAATTCGGTTTATATGCGCTCCACAAGACAATCTGGCGGATCGCACCCGTTAGTGGTTCATCTCCCGACGGCGCGAACATCCCTGCATCAAAACTCGTTCTGTTACAGAGCGGGGAGCCTGTGGAACTCCCTTCCCACGCGAGTGTTCCCGGAGCGATACAACCTGCAACTGTTCAAAAAGAACTGCAACAGTTATTTGATGGCATCTCGGGGCGCCCTCTCGGCGCTATAGGTTCGCTTCTCCCGACAGAAGTCTAATAAAAAAAACAACCCGGATCGATCGATTCTCGAGGAAGCTCCTCGTCCAGTCGCAAAGCTGTTGGGAAAATCCATATGAACGAAGTTTGCTCAGCAATGCCCCGTGCCAGACGCGGGCAAAAGCCTTGGAGATATCCAATTCGATCGCCCTTGAGTCACCATGTCGTTCAATCGCAGATGTCCATATATCGGTTATAAGTGTCAAAAGGTCTCCCATGGACCGCCACGGAATCCGTATTTACGATCATTCAGAAGTCCGTTGCACTCCAAATACTTAACTCACTCTGTATTGATGACTTTTTCCATTACCTTAGATAAAAAAAGCAATCCTATCCGACGGTAATTTGGTGGGAGACACTTTTTTCCCGTCTTTGGGATTGGCTGGACTCGAGCGATTTTCCAATGGGCAGGAAAGGTCCTCCGTGCATAAGATAAGCGGAAGAGTCTGCCAAGAACCGGCGATAGTTCTGGAGCACAGTTCTTAAGGACTATTGCTGGTATTCCGTCCGGGCCGGTTGCCTTCCTACAATCCAGTTCACGTAGAATGCGTTGAATAGTGCGCGGACGAAATCTCACATCCCGCATGGAAGACCGTACCGGCGCGATCACAGGTGACTCCAAAAGGCCGGGATCGAGGTTTGAAGTGGCAGTAAATAAATTCGCGAACACATTAGCTTTATCCTTTGAATTCGTGACTAACGTCCCGTTGTCTGCCACCAACGGAGGGAAAGAGGAGGATGTGAAGTTACCGCTGACAGCTTTTGCCATTGACCAGAAGGAGCGCGAACCAGTTTGGCACCGAAGGAGCTTATTGATCACCCTGTCATTGTGAGCCTTCTTCGCGGTATCAATCGCCTGGTTGCACGCGTTTCTGATTCTAACAAAATTCGTTCTGTTAACATCGGTGGGTTTGGAGCACCATTGCTTACAAGCTCTATTTTTTGCCGCTGTAATCAGCTCGCATTTTTTATCAAACCAAGGTTTATCAGACGAACTTCGTTTGATGGCATGTGGAATATACATCTCCATCCCCAGAAGAATAATCTCTGATACCGCCTGCGCGCAAGCGTTAACATCGGAGTTTCCGAAGCACACCTCCGACCATGGAAAGGATGCGAAGAAATCTCGCAAATCGTCCCAGTTTGCAGCCCCACACTTCCATACATGGCGAAGCTACCTAGACCGGTTATTCGCTTGCTATGCAAGTGCTTGCGCGACAGATACCAAGCAGTGATTCGAGTTTCCCAGTGGCGCAGAAACCTCTACGGTATAAATACTCGGTTCGGATGTCAAAAATAGATCCAGGGTGTTCGCATAATCGCCTCGGGCACCCGGCACTTGCGTCGGCTCCTCCACAAGTTGAGTCAAGTTGTGGATTACAGCAAACATCTCCGCCAGCCTCCGAACGTCGTCGGTTCTGTTAGAATGTAACAACTAGCCAGAATTGTGCACATTAAAATCACCAAGGACAACAATTTCAGAAGCCGGGTGGTTGATCTGTATCCAGTCGACGGTATGTGAAAGATGTTCGAAAAATGTCGCTGGTCGATCGTCATTCGGGGAGCGGTAAAGACAACAAATAAATTTAACGGAATTCCTCAGCACGGCCCTCAACCATATGATGTCCATATTATTGGGTTCCAACGCGTCCATCCTCTGGCAAGCCAGATTGGACCGCGCGAAGACGCAGACTCCGCCCTTAAAACGGAATCTCTAATGTAAGTCGTATCCTGAGCAACGAAGATATGTCGAATCAGTTGACGAATCGACCTGGGTCTCTGTTGGAGACGGAGCAGCACACGATGGCAACACTGGTGCAGGCACCACTGAAATGCTGTCATGACAAACAAATGTCAGCAAACAGCTGACATTTCAATTATATTTAAATGAGCTGTCATTCTTCGTAAATTCCTCATAGCAAGAGACAGTTCGGAATCAATTCAGTCAAAGTAAATCAAAGTTAATCAAGAGATATAAATGTAATATAGAGAAATAGACTTAAATGCACAACAGAATACCACCGTGTTCTTTTAACATTAACTGGAGGATTCTTCTTGAGGTTCCGTCAACAGTCCATCCAACTAAAGGTATTCGTTTCCCTTTTTCCTTACATTTGCAATTGTTTCAGGACGACAACAATCGACAGTTATATACCGTGCTGGTGGCCCACCACCAGAAGCAGTTGTTGGCGGAACTTGCAAGGCGCAGTCTGCCGTTCGCAGTAATATACGTATTGGATGACCGAGTGCCAAACAGTCTCAGTTAGGGCAAGGATATCAATTTTCGTTGTTTGCAAATATTGGTGGACGGCGTTTACATTCGTATTGGTGAAACCGATGCCCCTGATGTTATAAAATGCCGTCACCAGTCGAGCGTGGGCAGAGCCTCGAGAGCGAGCCCGGTTATGCGATGACGAAGCATGATGACACATGATTAACTGAGAAATTAGAAGTGCACAGATTTGACGGGAGTACCCGTTTTGTGCTATTTTTCGGTGCAACGCATTTTACATGCAACAAAATTTGATCATTGAAGACAACAACGCCCTTTGTCCAGAGCAGAGTCGGGTTCTGGACGTATGGCAACCCGACAAAAGGGAAGAATTTTGTCCATCCATATCGTGTCATAGCGACACACATAAGAAATAATGTTATTTCTCACTATTTGCGTAAAGTGAACTTCGCTGTAACCCGGGATTTAACATTTTATAACGCACGACCACAGGTCTACCGGCGCATACACCAAAATTGCAACATCCTGATTAACCAATTTATTACTTATGATTAAGATACTGGATTATTTACAGCATCTTAATCATCAACATAATCCACCAAATGGGTATTACAGCTTTTAACGTGTAAAATCCTTACTTACTTCAATGCACTGAGACAGTAATAACTTGCCTCCATCCGATCGCAAAGAACATTAAAAATTGTACACACTAAATAAGTAAGTAGATTACCCTGCACAATTCTTTTCGTTGTAAGTGTATAAAAATATTTTTCTGTTGCGGTTTCGGGCTCAGGCAGACCAGCGGACACGCTTAAATGTCAACGTATATGGCATAATAAGGTGGGAATTCATTGAAGTCGAAACTAATTCTAGGTTCCACAATCCCATTACAGCCGATAGATATCCAGATTTTTTCTATCGTATTAACGGCTAAACAGATGGGAGACATAACGTCTCCTAAAAACCGAATAGGTAAGAGCGGCATTTGAATCTTTAAAAAAGACTAATACAAAAACCTTTGAATTTATATCAGCATTAATTGTAATATTTTGAAAAACTAGCATAAATATATTCAAAAATTGCAACAATATATTTTATCTTCAAAATATATTTAATTATAAAATAGCAACTTCAACTATTCCAGGATGCATCACAACACGGCGGCGGATACAAATTTGGCCACTCTGATTACTTTTTGACGTCTGCCAGATGGTAGATACGCAAATCCCCGATGTGGAAAAGAATGCGCTTTCGTCGGCTGCCAACTAATTACAGTTGGTGATGCGCACTTCTCCCCTCGAAGTGCCAAAATTAATTCACCGTTTGGCGGCTGATGTGTGGAATGTTGTGGGAGTACTGCTTTTAAATATATTTTAAAAATACGCCCCACTATCTGCCGAAGAAGTATTCATCTGTATGACATCAGCAATTAGTCTCGCCAAGTATAATTGATCGGATCTCCAAGCATGACGCCCCAATAAGCGTTCCAATCGGACGTGTTACGAATTCGTGAAATTGTTGACGGGGGTTTGTAAATACTTTGTTTCTCTTAGATGTTTTGCGAAAAATGCGACATTGGTTTCTATGTTTTATTTTAACTTCACTTTAAGGGGCTTTGGAAAAGTTGAATACGGGAGTTTAAATGCTATAAATTTATCATTTGGGAAAGGCAACAATGTCCTGGTAAAGAGAAAAACAAGAAGATATAACTAATTACGAGTGGGCTCAAAAATGCATCCACAAAAATCATGTTTAGAGGAAAACGTTTGATCATTGCAGAGAAAAATAAAAACAATAGCGACATGAAAATTAAATAACTACGAGTATTATTACCTTAATTCAAAAGAGTGTTAATCGAAGAGTGAATACCAGTCAAATTCGTTTATTTATTAATATACGGGGGTGAAACGAATATATACGGTAATTTTACATTTTTGCTTAGCAGATAATCTTGTACGTGCCTCTTGTTTGGTTTATGAAAAGTAGGGGAACCGGCTGAGCGGTCGTGCAGGTTATTACACTCAACTAAGGTCATCATCATCATCGGCACTACAACCGGGATCCGGTCTAGCCCTATTTAGCAAGTCTCTTCACCACTCCATAATAATTTGTTTTTCCGGGCAAGGCTATTAGCCTTGCGCCAACCTTTCTCAGAATGTCGCTGCATGCATTGCACTTGGCGGATGCCAATGTAGCTATCCAGGGGTGTCACGTGGAGACTGCGTGTCAACTTGGATTGAACAGGGACAAAGATCGTCCTGGACTTCGCCGGGTTGAAAGCAGAGATTTTCCTCTGATTGTTCGCTCCCAACCCCCCATAAAAAATATATATTTGCATGGGACCTATGGTCCTTTATTACATCAATAAACTTTTCCTTATCTAGGCTTAGGTCGAGCGGATCCTAAATTTCCTGTTCGTAACTACGGCGAAATATAGAATGCCAGACGGTGTTATGCAGAGATATTTATAACAGGGTTGAGTCGTGGCTTATCTATCCTGATGTTTGTTTTTGATGTGTTGTTTGTTGAATATGTAGTTCTGGGATTGATGCTTATCCTGTGTGTTAAGAGGGTATTCTGGCTTAGAATTTTGAAAAAATCGATTTTTTTCTTTCAATATTTTCTTATTGTTTCTACTTTTAAGAATATGCTGTCCAAAGGAAATTTTAAAATTTCAATAATTGGCGAAGTTACAGCTGCTTTAGCAATATCATATCACTTGGAGCTACTATACCCCGAAATTTTTAAACGCATTTTTCTCGTAACTGTCTTTTAAACAATACGAGGGTTGCCTTTTATATTTCGGGATTAGAGAACAAAAACAAATATTGATCATCGAAAATCACTTTATTGTTTTTCAAAATATTCCCCATGAAGATCTATACACTTTTGCATGCGTTTGAACCAATTGTCGAAGCACTTTTGCCACTCTGATTGAGGTATCTCCAACACATGCATTCTGAATGCAGCAACCGCTTCTTCAGGTGTCGAAAAACGTTGACCTCTCAGTTTGTTTTTTACGTACGGGAATAAAAAGAAGTCATTCGGTGGCAAGTCAGGACTATACGGCGGATGACCCATCAAATCGATGTTTTGGGTGCTCAAAAATGCAGTTGTCGCAGCCGATGTGTGAGAGCTCGCATTGTCGTGGTGAAGAGTGATCCGTCTTCGGCGGTTGGTTTTCCTGATTTCTTGGAAGACAACTGGCAAACAAATGGTTGTGTACCACTCAGAATTGACTGTTCTGCGTTGTTCTAGTGGTACGGTTGCGACATGTCCAGTTTTTCCGAAAAAACAGGCGACCATTTGCTTGGAAGTGCTTCGTGCGCGAACAACTTTTGTTGGATTTGGCTCATCTTGAAACACCCAGACAGTCGACTGCTGTTTACTTTCGGGCTCATACGCGTAAATCCACGATTCATCACCTGTCACGATGTCATAGACGTGTTTCGAAGCACCGCGACCGTATTTTTTGAGCATTTCTTTCGACCAATTGACACGAGCCTTTTTTTGGGCGATTGACAAATTGTGTGGGATCCAACGCGAACAAATTTTTTTGACAGTCAAATGTTGAATGTATGCTGGTCCCACTAACGCCTAAGGTTGTCTCAATCTCACCATAGGTCACATGACGATCTTCCAATATCAGTTCGCGCACAGCATCAATGGTTTTCGGAACAACAACTGATTTTGGACGACCTTCACGAAATTCATCTTGGAGTGAACTACGACCACGATTGAATTCACCATACCATCGATAAACACTGGTCCTTGATGGAGCTTCATCGCCAAAAATTGAATTAAGTTCATCCATGCACTGTTGCTGAGTTAACCCACGCCGAAAGTTGCAAAAAATAATCGCACGAAAATGTTGACGATTTAATTCCATTTTTGGGCCGAGATGAATCTTTTAAGTTACTGTAAACAACACAAATAGCGCTCGTATGGCAAAGCGTTCTGAGTGCGTATAACCTCAAAAATGTCCAACTTTACGACAGAGCTGTCAATTGCCGGATTGCAACGCTAGGGTTGCCAAATCCCGAAACATAAGAGGGAACCCTCGTACCCACGATTTTACAAGTTCTACTGAACCGATTTACTTCAAATTTAGTATATGTCTTCTTTATAGGCTTTTCTATTGCATGAACTATCCTCATCTCCAAATTTCAATGTTAACTATTTTTAAAAAAATCGAAAAACTAAAAAAAAAGTGGCACAAAAATAATTTTTTTTCTTCAAGCAGTCGCCATTTTGTTAAAAATAAATGTTTTTCAACTTTTTTTAGTTCCAACGATATAGGCATTTCTATAAATTAATAATCTTTTTTTTTTTCCAGATTGCTAGGAGGGTTGAATCGTGGGTATGGTCGCGTGCCAACTTTTTGAGATCCCCCACTTCATCAGCTGCTAACTTTTTGAATTTTAAATTTTTTACTTTCAACTTTTTTTACTGTATTCTTGAAATATTAATAAACATCTTATAAAAAATGTATAGTAAAAATATTGTTTGCTGTTTTTTACAGCACTTCAAAAATTGCGTTAAATTCGTGTGTCTAGACCAGAATACCCCCTTAACTCGCTCGACTTTGAGGTCAGTACAGCCATGTGCGAGCAAGAGGTACATACGTCTGCCGTTCGACAACATCCGTGCCGTTCGTTAGCTTATTGAAAGAGATCGCCGCTTAACTGTTGGAGAAATGTCATCAGAAGTGGATATCAACTATGGCAAAAGCCGCATATCGAAAGAAAAGACGAGGTATGCCCATTCGAGATGTCATCCACCTTGATGACAACGCATACATTGAAAGAAATGGGCTGGGAAACACTCGAACACCCTCCTTATAGCCCACACTTATCTTCCTGTGACTATTTATTGTTTGCACCCTTGAGGGAATCACTTGGAGGAAAAAAAATCAAATATGACGAAGAAGTCGAGGAGCACGCGCGCAATTGGCTAACAACTCGCCCTAAATCTTTATACGAACAAGAGATATTCAGCATCATCATCATCGGCGGCACTACGACCGGGATCCGGTCTTGGCCTTATTTAGCAAGTCTCTTCACCGCTATCCGGTCTATATCCGAGACTTGTTAAATTGTCCATAATAATTTGTTTTTCCGGCCAAGGTTATTGCGCCAACAAGGGATATTAAAGCTTCCATATCGGTGGCAAAAGTGTGTAGATCACACTGGAGACTATATTGAAAAATGTTGATAATAAAGTTAGAGTTTAACACTACTCAATAAATGTATAAAAACAAATTTCCGTTTATATTTGATTAACCCCTGTAGTAATTTCTTGGCACAACAGAGGTCGCTTTAATTGTCAAATAACCCATTGGTGATAGCAATAAACAATTTGTTTATACGACAAGAAGAGTTTTTGAGGTACCCCTAAATGCCAAAACACCAATAGCCGAAGAAGAGAAAGACTCTAATGAAACGTGTTAAACGATGTAAAGGGTTTCCCAATAATGACAATATTGTGGGATAAAAATATTCACTTTATTCAACTTTTCATGACTGAACCTCTTTGATTCTTTTGCACACTATATCAAGAGTGGCCTGCTCTGATTGACTGTGAATTATAGGACTAAACAAAATTCAGCTTGTCTGCATTATCACAATGTGATTGTGAACTATAAGTTTATCTCAAATTCACCTCCGCCATTTCCATTCTACACTCGGTCGTCTTCACTGGACATTCGACCCGAATGTTCATCGCCTTCGTCCTCTTCAGCAATCCTAAATAGATCCGCACTGTCGTGGCTTGGCCAGGGTTTCATATAGCCGGCTGCGGATTATCTCTGTTGGGGAAACTAGCTCTCGCCTATCCGACGCACAACGTAGCGATCGTTGCCCAAGGTCTTGATAACCTCATACGATCCAAGGAACTTGTGGGCGAGCTACAAGCCAGGTCCTTGCTGTACTTTGTAACGGCGTGACTGTGAACTATAAGTTTATCTCAAATTCACCGCCGTCATTTCCATTCCATAACATGTATTGTTGTGCACTCGCAGACAACAAAATACCGGAAACGCGTACACACGGTCAGCAATTTCTGATACCCCAATATTCCCACAGATATTCCCATCGGTCGCTAAGGTCAGCAAAAAAAAGCTATACAGTCGCAGTCAACGGACGGAAATGTACCCGATTCACACGGTCAATCGCCAAGGTCAGCAGCAGGACTTAATAAATTAAGGTAGCGATAAGAAATAGCAGACAATTGAAGTCAAATTGTAGAAGGGACACGAAATTTTGTAAGAAAAGTGTTAATAAAGTGTGTTCTGAAAATTATAAGGAAAAACCCTCTTTGAATTTGTTTGGAGTTATTTTGTAAAAATTCTTTACTTGAAACTCAACTTATTGAGGAATCGTTTCTATCGGGAAACCATGTACTTTGGTCTTAAATAACTGCAATGATGAGGTATCATACGATTAGATAGAACATTTCATTCGTTCGGCAAAATAACGATTATCTATGTTTATCCCTACAGGATATTTTGACAGGAAGAGATAGATACTGTCTGATTAATGGGTATTGGGAAAATAGTTCGAGGTGGAAAACTTTCACCAAGTTCAGTTGGCCAATGATCGTAACAATGCCTATAAAAAAGAGCTCAGCACACGTTGCGCCATGGTTGTTTTTACGGAATTGAAAGTCATGCGCTTGGCTCCTAATGGATACGTCTAACCTGGGAACTGAATTCCAGTTTAATCCAAATGTGCACCTCATCATGATCATGATCATCGGCACTACAACCGGGATGCGGTCTTGGCCTTATTTAGCAAGTCCCGAGGCTTGTTAAATTTTCCATAATAATTTGTTTTTCCGGACAGGGTTATTAGCCTTGCGCCAAAATGTGCGCCTCGGATCATGAGAAATATTTCTTGCACCTCTTTGCATTTGGTCGACATTTTTGCAACTTTGAATATGTGGCCGTTTTAATTAAGAATCGAATTAATTAGAGGGCAAAAAATTGAAAATTGCCTTGCACCAAGGATGCCAACACCACTTATCGAGACTATATCTTCGTTGGGAGTCGTTTTGACGACATGAGGCAGCACTCGATTTTGGAGGCATTGAACTCCGCTGGATTATAATATCACTGAATCTTATACTACGAAGTTTTCAAAGTTTGGATATTAGTGAATACTTTTTCTCTAGACAGCAATTTGAAAAACGGTGATCCAGTGCCGAATATGAAATCTTAGTTTACTTAATTACCCAGCGGCCCCTGTATGCCTTCAAACAGTAATTTTAAAAGAAGCCACAAAGCCTCATCTACATAATTAATTTATTAAACTGTTACCCAAACCTCTTTTCTAATTTGAAGACAATTGCTAGTATCTCATGATAACCGCTTCATATTCCTTTGTATATTAGACAGACCTCCATTAACGGACGTGATTACGGGAAACCATGATTGTGTTCAAAATATTATGCGAATAAGACCGCCGCAGACATTTCGGCATAGATTCAAAAGGAGCTCTAGATCTAACATCCGCGGGCCCACGAATGTGTGCTTGCTATAAGAATGTCATATTCAAGGCTTTCACGAATTTTGGGTATTTTTAGAACGGAATTTTATGTACGTCAAGAGGAGTGTGTCAAAGACACACGCTGTGGACGAACGGTTGCCGGTGAATGCCTGAGTAGGGTCAGAAATGATGAGATGTTAATTGAAGTGTTGAAAAGTGCCAACAAATTGAGCCAGTGAAGATGAAGCAATTAAAAACATGTGAGTTATCGACTTATACATACGAAAAGTTTATAATAATTATTGTTATTCAATTCAAAATATTCTGACGTATGACTCTGAGATTAGGTTAGTGGAATTTCACTTCTATGGGGCATTTCCATGCGTCATTAAATGAAATGGCAATTTAATTACCCTACAATAAGAAATAGTACTTGCGCTTTTACATGCCTATAAAATTAAGATGAACTAGGGAACTGATGTGGCGTTTCGAGCGAACTTTTTTGTTAGAGATAACTGGTCAGAACTGAAATATCGTATGATGATTTCCCAATATGATCCTGCAAACTCTTGCCTTTAGAAAAACATCCAGGTTTCGATAGAAAATTTCTCTGTAAATATAGATTTATTCTAGATGGCTCTGCTGTATTTTCTACCTTACCTTTACCTTTTACCTTTCCACAAATAATTCAAAATAAGTACAAAACCCGTTTGAATCTTACATTTGGTACCAATCTTATTTTCTTTCTAACGGGTCAAAGTATCTACTTTAGTTCTTAACTGAATAATTAACTAAAACAGTAACTTCCCTCCACAAAAGAAGAATTCGATCCGAATTTTTGGAAACCTCTACTGACTAAAGACCCCATATTCACACACAAACGAACAGAATATAGACATCAGAAAAACATTCGTTGGACCCTTAATTCCATCAAACTTATAGTCTAGTAAATAAAGCCTATAAAATTAAGATGAACTAGGGAACTGATGTGGCGTTTCGAGCGAACTTTTTTGTTAGAGATAACTGGTCAGAACTGAAATATCGTATGATGATTTCCCAATATGATCCTGCAAACTCTTGCCTTTAGAAAAACATCCAGGTTTCGATAGAAAATTTCTCTGTAAATATAGATTTATTCTAGATGGCTCTGCTGTATTTTCTACCTTACCTTTACCTTTTACCTTTCCACAAATAATTCAAAATAAGTACAAAACCCGTTTGAATCTTACATTTGGTACCAATCTTATTTTCTTTCTAACGGGTCAAAGTATCTACTTTAGTTCTTAACTGAATAATTAACTAAAACAGTAACTTCCCTCCACAAAAGAAGAATTCGATCCGAATTTTTGGAAACCTCTACTGACTAAAGACCCCATATTCACACACAAACGAACAGAATATAGACATCAGAAAAACATTCGTTGGACCCTTAATTCCATCAAACTTATAGTCTAGTAAATAAAGTTCCTTCGTCCTTGGGCACACTAACCAAAAGTATTAACGAAAAAGCTCCCAAAGGATTAAAATTACTTTTCCGGGAAGTTGAACTCTTCGATATTTTGCTTTAAGATAGATGTTGAGGCTGTATGTGACACATTAAAAGTGTGTGCAGACCTTTATTCCACACAAAGTTAAGGGCATAAGACCCAAGTCGAATATATGTTTCGCTATTAAGGCTAAAGAGTTAAATTTCTCATTGTAAAGATCAAACTCTGCAGAGGGAAATCAGAGATCATTCAAGAGGACTTGAGGCACACAATAACAAGTCGAAAACGTGTGGAATATACAGATTTCCAGATCGGAAACCAGACTATAAAATCAAAGGAGTGTGTTAAGTACTTAGGAGTCATGTTCGACATCAGTCACGGTGCAAAAGTCGTCAGTATCAGGTGGACGTATTGTAGCGATTCTAACAGATACACACAATTCACAAACTAAATAGTGAAGAACACCGAACGAAAAATCGAACAAGAAAAATACATCAGAACCGTATACCAAGCGATAAAATAAAAATAATTCAAATCAGTGGATTATAGTCGAGTTTGGAAATCAAATTCTAAACACGGTCAGTAGCCTGGTGTGTAACATTAGGTAAAACTTTTTTCGTGATTCGAGCTGTCATAGCGTCAGTTCGAATCACACGATCTTCTTCACTATTATTTCAAACGCTATAGTATCGTACGAAAAGAAAGAAAAAAAAATACAGCGCCGAGTACGCGTGTGTGAGTGGATATAAAAGGAGCAGCACGTTTAAGTGCCGTTGAGATCCCTGGACCCATCCCATAGGGTCTACTGCTGATACACTACAAACACGTACGCACAGTACAAGACAGCACAACTGCTGGGAGCGCAAAAAATTAAAGTTGGATGGGTTATCTGTCGCATTAGGGAACAGACGGTGCTGAGAAAGTGCTACAAATGCCTTGAGTTCGGACACATTGCCAAACAATGCAAGTGCGATGAAGAGCGGTCCAAGCTATGCAGAAGATGTGGAACTGAGGGCCACATAGCAAGAGACTGTAGGAGGGATCCCCTATGCATGTTCTGTAAAAAGGACCACCCAGACCAAGCGAAGCATATAGCTGGCAGCAGTAAATGCATTGTATTTAGGAGAGCAATCACGGGGAAACAAATATGAAGATTATCCAAATTAATCTCAATCACTGTGAGGTAGCTCAGGGCATCCTGAAACAAACAGCTAGGGAGGAGAGAGCTGACGTCATTCTCATCAGCGAACCGTACAAGGCTCTCAGCAACAACATATGGGTGAGCGACAAAACAAATACCGCAGCTATATGGTTAGGTGGAAGACATGCGTTTCAAGACGTCTACAAACAAGCTGATGGCTTTGTCAGGGCAAAAATTAATGGCATACATCTTTACAGCTGTTATGCCAGGCCGAGTTGGTCCCTTAGCCAATACCAGGCCATGTTGGACAATTTGGTGACAGATGCCCAAGGAAGGCCTAAAGTGATTATAGCCGGCGACTTCAACGCATGGGCAGTGGAATGGGGCAGCCGATCAACAAACACTAGAGGCCGTATGCTGTTGGAAACCTTTGCATCTCTGGACATCGGCATTGCAAACAACGGGCGGGTAAATACATACCGTAATGGAGGAAGAGGGTCGGTCATTGACATCACTTTTGCGAGCAACTCCCTCCTACGTAAGTTAAAATGGCGGGTCAGCGAGGAATACACGCACAGCGACCATCAGGCCATTATAGTCAATATACAACAAAACAAACGTAGGAGACTCCAAGTAGGTGGCCCGAAATGGAAAGACACATTTTTTGACAAAGACTCCTTTGAATTAATATTGAGTACCAACGATGTAATCAATGCTGAAACAGCCGAAGCCCAGTCACACCAACTCATCCGTGCTGTCACGACAGCGTGCGATGTAGCTATGCCCAGGCGATCCAACGGAGAATTTATTACACCTTGTTACTGGTGGAATGAGGAAATAAAGGCACTCAGGACTCGCTGTCTACAAGCCCGACGCAAAGTGCAGCGGTCTAGGAGGACAGCCAACTTCCAAGAGCACTTGGACGAGTTCCGGTCAGCACGGCGCAATCTACAAAAAGCGATCAAGGACAGCAAAACGAGGTCCTTCAAAAGCCTATGCGAAGGAGCCGATATAAATCCATGGGGTACGGCATACAACATGGTAATGAGTAAGCTGAATGGTTCCAGGTCCCCGCAGATATCATGTCCAAAAATGCTGAGGTCAATAGTAAACCAACTATTCCCACAAGGCACATCCCCACATTACGACATAATAAGCGAGACAGTGGTGGAGGACATCCCGAGAATCACGGCAGACGAGCTACAGTCAGCATGCAGGAAGATACAGGACGGCAAAGTGCCGGGTCCTGACGGAATTCCAAACAAGGCGGTGAAAGCGGCAGCTGAAAGTCGACCGGACATGTTTATAACCACCATGCAAACGTGTCTAGAGGAAGGTGTGTTTCCAGAAACTTGGAAACTGCAACACTTGGTGCTCCTACCAAAAAGTAAAAAACCACCTGGATAACCCTCATCATATCGCCCAATATGCCTTCTAGACACTATGGGAAAGATATTGGAAAGAGTGATATATGAAGGACTGCTAACCGTAGCAGAAGAAAAAGCAGCCTTATCGAACCAACAATACGGGTTTAGAAAATCGCGCTCCACCGTCGATGCCATAAAGAGAGTAGTTGACATTGCGACGGAAGCAATAAGTGGAGAGAGATGGCGCTGGGGTACAAAGGAATACTGTGCAGTTGTAACACTGGACATAAAGAATGCCTTCAACTCGGCAAAATGGCCAGTCATAAATAGAGCGCTTCACAGAATGGGCACCCCACACTACCTCCAGAGAATAATTTCCAGCTACCTCACTAACAGGAAGCTGAGGTATGCAACAGACGATGGTGTAAAATACCGCAACGTCTCAGCGGGAGTTCCACAAGGATCAGTTCTGGGACCCCTCTTACGGAACACCATGTACGATGGCGTTTTGCGATTGGTGTTACCACAACAGGTCCAGTTGATAGGTTTTGCGGACGACATTGCCCTTGTGACAGTGGCAAAACACATTCATGAGATAGAGGCAGCTACTAACGAGGCAGTGGTGAAAGTCAAAGAATGGCTGGTATCCGCTGGTCTCGAGCTAGCAGACCACAAAACAGAGGCGGTTTTAATAACTAGCCGAAAAAAGGTGGAACACATGAATATAAGGGTCGGAGATCAAATTATTAGATCGAAAGACGCAATAAAATATCTAGGAGTTATGATCGACAACAGGCTACAATTCAAAGAGCATGTCAAGTATTCTAGTAAAAAAGCGTCAATGCTGCAAGCAGCACTTGCTCGAATACTACCAAACATCGGAGGACCTGGATATCCACGAAGAATCTTGATGTCTAGAGTAGTGACCTCGGTCTTACTATACGCCGCCCCTGTTTGGGCCAGTATACTGACGACGAAGGAAGCGAGGAGAAAGCTGACGTCAGTCTATAGACTCTGTGCCTTAAGAACCATCAGCGGTTTCCGAAACATCTCGGACGAAGCTGCTTTTGTCGTAGCTGAAATGGTTCCAATTGATATCCTTGTGGACGAGATGTTAAGAATCTACAACAAGAGAACGTCAAGGCAACTGGAACCAATAGCAGTCAAGGAGATCAAGGAGGAAGAGAAAGCAACCTCATTAACCATATGGCAAACTCGGTGGGACAACACCACGAAAGGCCGATGGACGTACAAATTAATCCCATCTATCGCCACCTGGATGAAGAGAGACCACGGTGCCTGCAACTACCATCTTACCCAGTTCCTGACCGGCCATGGTGGATATCGCAAATATCTGCACCGTTTTGGGCACAGCAGCTCACCGTTGTGTCCAGCGTGTCCAAAGCAAGAGGAACATACGGAGCATGTGGTGTTCCACTGCAGACACTTCAACGAAGGAAGACCCAATCTCCCAGGCCCGCAAGACCTCATAGAGCAGATGCTATGCTCCGAGGATAACTGGATGGAGATAAGCACTTATGTGACTAAAGTGCAACTCGAACTTAGAAGAATCGAGAAAGTAAGACAAGCACAAATAGCCGACATGGAGAGAGCAGCTTAAAAAAGCACAAAGCTAACCAGCCCCGCGAATTATACCTAACGGCAGTCCCGCGGGGAGAGTGGTTGGCGGGAGCGCGGGTGTGGTTTAGTACGCAGGCGTGCGACTTGGAACCGCCGTTCCATGTACACGAATCGTGCATGCTAGTAGCATGGGCTGCTAGTATCTATGAAGATTTCACATCCGTTGACGCATCAAAAAAAAAAAAAAAAAGTACAAGACAGCACAAACACACACACATACACACCGGCCAAAGCGCAGATTATCAGACGCCAAAGACGTGATCTGCGTTTACTACCGCACCCAAGACCTACCCGTCTTGTACGATTTCTTTCCCACCATCCCCCCATCCACGTAGTTAGAGAACAGTTGAACTAACCCTGTCCACACTATCCTTAGATACGTCCTTCCCCTTTCTTTTCAGATATCTACAGACCGAGCCCAAGGTCATCACGGATGTGGGTGATTCTGGTTATCGGAAGATGACCAGAAGCCAGAGACAAAATGAAGGACACATTTGTCTTTGTCTCCCTAAAGTCGGCCTCTCGCCGCCCCATTTTTTTTTTTAAATTTTTTTTTCGTGCGGTTGAGAACGTGTGCGTGCGCGCCCGCACGCACGTGCGATTTAAGGCAACTTTCAGTCCAAGATTTAAAAATAAATAATGCGTCGCACATAGCGATGGAATATGCGATGCAGAACATTCAGTTGGCTGGCTGGTTAGATCAGTATCATATTGAATATAGAACTGACCTGCTAGCTACGGAATACCCATCGTTCCCTACAGGTAGATCGTTCTTAGATATCTTGGTAATTGACTCACGACTGAGACTACTTAACACCAACAGACTAAACAAAAACTGTTTACGGACAATTGAATACGACAGTGACCGCTGTGCATTCACGGCAGCAATAGAGCTTCCGAGCGATCTGGCAGATCTGGAGGAATTCGTGATCCCGCAAACCTACAACTACGGGGCAATGCGATGGCCGCGGTTCACCAGATCATTAACAAGAGAACTTCGTTCGAATAACTTTAATCTGTCAGTAAACAGAAACCTGACAAATGACGAAATCGACAAACACATCCAACAAATGGACGAAACCGTAAAACGAACAATGGACAAAACAATCCCCAAAACAACAGTTACAGATCACATTAACATGTACAGAAACGCAACAATAAACGCACTCCACAAGAAAAAGAGCAGACTGCTATCGAAACTAAAACAATTACACAGATAGTTTACAGGCAGACAAGACCAGGAGACAATATCACTGAAATACCGATTAAAAAACCTCCAACAATTACTTACAGCTAATTATGGACTCGCAACAAATTTGTATTGGACCAACAGACTTCCTTCCAGCTATAAAAACTAATAACCCGAATATGTTCCCACAAACAAATAAAATATTCAGGAGAAATAATCAAAACGAGATTCAGTGTCTCCAAATTCCACGTACTGATGTAAACAAGCAGCTGCTAACCAACATTGGTATAGATACAGATAACGCTATCCTCAATAATGAGCTCTTCGTGATCGAAGATCCTTTGGAAAAGGTGAACGCTGTGGGAGCTGTCTTGGTGAATGAAAGCACTCGCCGAAATCACGACCTGGAGGACAGAGTTCTACTGAAGCACCTGCACCCCCGGAATGAAATTTCACATTGGCAATCGGAGAATCCGGGTTTTATTGAATTCAGTGACGATAATCTGTCAATTGACATTAATGCCAATGGTGAGGCTAATAGCCTTTTAATTAGGAGGGAAGGAATCCAGAGTATCTTCGACTCATTAAGAAGCAAAAAGTCGGTGGAAATAGATGGAGTACCTAACATCGTACTCAAGAACCTGCCCCAATGGCAATAGATATATACACGGACCTGTTTAACAACGCGCTGAATAATGCATATTATCCCGCGCGTTGGAAAACGGCTATCATTCAGCCCATCCCAAAAAGGGCAAAGACTGTACAAACCCAATGAACATGCGTTCGATAAGTTTACTCCCAATCATCAGTAAAATATTTGAAAAGACTATTAACAAAGCTCTGCTAAAATGGGTAGACGACAACAACATTATTCCGAATAACCAGTTTGGCTTTAAGGCGGGTCATGAAACCACACATGCCGCAGCGAAACTGGTCTCTGACATACAATAGAATAAATGTAGGAACCAATGCACAGGTGCCTGTCTGATCGACTTGGAAAAAGCCTTTAAAAGCCGGCTATTGCGTACGCAGACGATCTCATTATTTACAGAACAGCTCCGAAAGTTGAGATCATAAATAGCTTAATACAGCGAGACTTCATTGTCGCCGAAAGGCAAATTATACAAATATTAAGTAATGTTTAGCTTAGAGTGTCTGCGAAGGACCAGTAAGTTATTATATAAGATATTTAAGCTAGAATTTAAGCATTTTTTGTCTAGCCTTTAATTTAGAAACTAAGAATATAGAAAGAAAATAAAAAAATGTTAAAAAAAAAAAAACAGCGAGACTTCAACAAAGTGCAGCGCTATTGCGACGACTGAAAACTTAAGATTTTAATGTACATAACTCTCAGTGGCTTCGTCACTCCGGACACACAACACCTGAAGGTCAATATGTCCAACTTTTTGCTGATTCAAATAATTTAAGTCAACTCGCCAATGAGCCAACACGGGCACCAGATACAGATAGTCATTTCGCCAAGACACTGGACCTGTTTCTCACCTCTCACCCGAACAAATACACAATTAAAGTTTCTTCGCCCTTGGGCACTTCAGGACATTGTGTCGTGTCAGCTAAATTTCGTCTAACCAACAGTAGAGCTAATGAGAAAGCTCTCAAGAGAACAGTAGGGCTCTATGAGAAAGCCAACTGGGACGGTCTCAACGATTTTTTGGGAGATTAAATTGGTCGTTATTTTTCATCAATAACGATGTTGACTCTATAACGGACACATTGACAGACACGATTCTACTTGGAATGCAGACCTTTCTTCCACACAGAGTAAAGAGTATCAAACCCAAGAGAAATATGTGGATCGATTCCGGGTGCAGAGAAGCCATTAAGGCTAAAGAGTTGAGCTTCCGGTTGTATAAATCAAACAATACCGAAGAATACCGGAGAAGATTTTAGAGAACTAGAAATTACTGCAATGCGTATATTCAACACGCCAAGTTCTTGTGTGACCTGAGAGTGAAAAATACTACACTCTCCCACAGGTAGTAGAAGGTTCTGAGCATTCGTGAACAACATTCAAAACTCAGTTTCTTCATACATTCTATCGCTTATAGTTGATGACAAACCAGTCACCACTGCAATAGAGAAGGCGAATCTACTTGCTGCACATTTTACAGCCAACTAAACGTTGCCTAATACCACATCAGTTCCACCTCAACTTGAGCATAAGCAGCACACCATGAGCCAGATTCGCTTCCGAACGCGTACTGTTGCCCGCGCACTCAAAGAGCTAAACCCGCACAAATCCGCTGGTCGTGATGGCTTTCCCCAATGTTTCTCTTCACTCGCTAAACCACTGCAGAAACTCTTCCATTTATCTTATTCTATTGGCCGTTTCCCAAATAGATGGAGGTCAGCCAATTCCCAAAAAGGGTGACAAACCATCCCTTTCTTCATATCGACCCATGGCACTAACTTCTACTCTCTCCAAGATAATGGAGTCACTTATCAACCGTTTACTTTCGAAATATCTGGAATCAAACGACCTCCTCAATCACCGCAAATATGGCTTTCGTAGCAACAGGTCCACAGGAGATTTAAAGGCGTACCTTACCGAAAAATGGAGCCATTCCATCCACTACTTCGGCAAAAGCAAGGTTGTTGCACTCGATATCTCGAAAACCTTCGACAGAGTTTGGCATCCAGCCCTTTTGTCAAAATTACATTCATATGGAGTGGACAATTCCCTGATCCAATGGATCCAATGGTTCTTGATGGTGTCAAATATGTCTACCATTAAATTAATGCTGGTGTTCCCCACGGTTCTGTACTCTCATCCACTCTCTTCCTGATGTTTATAAATGATCTCTTGTCAATTACTCACAATCCAATTCACTCGTTTGCTGATGATGCCACGTTGGGTTTCTCATACTCATACGAACACTCCCGTCCAAACTCTTCGAACGTCACTACCAACCAGCAACTTATGCTTGATACATTGAATTCAGACCTCAACAAGATATATCAGTGGGGATTATCTAACCGAATAGAATTCAGTGCCCAAACAACTCAGTGCTGCCTCTTGTCGTCAAAGGCGAACCCCAAAGTTCAACTCCCATATTTGGTCATGCGCATCCAAAACTGTCCTACACGTGCCCGACAGGATGCAAAAACGAGCAGTGAGACTTATTAGGGACTCAGCCGTAAGTCGATCTATTCCGTCGTTAACACACAGGCGCAACGTATCATGCCTATCTCTTTTCTATAGGTATTACCACGGTCGATGCTTAACTGAACTTGCTGAATGTGTTTCGCCCCTTCAGACATTTTCCCGCGATACCCATCGAACTGTGAATGCGCATCAGTTTACATTGAAAGTGGACTTTAGGCGCACAAATAAACATAGCGAATCATTCTTTAGCCGAACCACACGAATGTGGAATGATCTGCCTGATCATGTGTTTCCTGGCCGTTGTGATGTCCAGATATTCCAGACCAATATACATCGACACCTCCTTTCCTTATCCATTTCCTCTCCATCCGCTCGCACTGTGCTCTGACATTTAAGGGTACTTCAAAATCCCCTTTTGTGCGCGCGTTAGTGTAAAAAAAAAATACAGATCCTGATTCATAGAGTAGATTTGGCTACATCTCAGGTAATGTGATGTTGATACATTAATCGGTCGAAATAAGTGTACTATCATCCACAAAATTGTTACCCGTTGATTCTAACAAATCAAGAGTGTGCAGAAAAAACACGGTGTGTTTTGTGCGCTCGTTAGTGTAAAAAAAAAAAACAAAAAAAAACAAAAAAAAAATTATATATATATATATATATATATATATATATATATATATATATATAAATAAATAAATAAATTAATTAATAATAAATAAATTAATTAATAATAAATTAATTAATTAAAAATAAATAAATTAATTAATTAATAATAAATAAATAATTTAATTAATTAATAATAAATAAATTAATTAATTAATTAATAATAAATTAATTAATTAATTAATTAATAATAAATAAATTAATTAATTAATTAATAATAAATAAATTAATTAATTAATAATTAATTAATTGATTAATTAATAATAAATAAATAAATAAAAACAAAAAAAAACCGGTATACCCCTAACTTCAACCTATCCATGGGCACGGTGACGCGTAACACCCTGGATTAGAGGTGTTAGATCTTTGTGTGTTACTCCTCGCTAGCCTGTCTGACATGTGTGGCCGTGTGGGGGGCGAAGTCGTGGCACCGACATGGGCGCAGAGTTCTACTCCGTCCACACAACTTCCACTAAATGTTCCACAGTATACTGTCTACCGAAAGAAACAAAACAAGTATATCGTCACAGCACACCGTCCACCAGAAGCAAATCAAAGACACTGTTTTGGTTTATTGTATCGAATGTTTTTATTGTTGGTTGGAATCTAAACGCGCGGCTTAATAAATTGTCTTAATCGTTTATTGATTAATGTTTAATTTTTTTTTACATTATACACTATTGTATTCGGACCGGGGTCACAAGAAAAATTTCTTTCAATCAAATAAATTTGCTATTTACTGAATCTGACTGAATTTACAAATTTACAAATTTACATCATCATCATCATCATCATCATCGGCACTACAACCGGGAATCGGTCTTGGCCTTATTTAGCAAGTCCTGAGGCTTGTTAAATTTTCCATAATGATTTTTATTTTCCGGGTAAGGTTATTAGTCTTGCACCAGAAGCTCCCTGACGGAAAATCGAACCCCGGTCTCCCGCGTGACAGGCGGGTATACTAACCACTATACTATATATACTAAATTACAAATTTACACAACACCAAAATCACAACTTCGGTATATACGCGTCTCCGCAGTGCTACGGAGAGCGGGAGGTGAACCGACCGGATCGGTGCTTGCAATAACACTCCCCGAGGATTGAAATTTAACTTGTCTTCAATCCTCAGTTAAGGGTGAGATGTTGAGGAGAAAGAGAACATTTTCTCTTTGGGGTGTGGCCACCAAGGAAATGCCATCTTTCCTTACTGCCAGTGACCAATTGAAAGGCGATCTCTGGCACGCAGTTGTGTGCGTGTGTGATCGTACACATCACCGTGTTTATCGATCCATTTCAGCAAAGGATAAACGAAACCTACAACGAGGGAAAAAGAACAAAGGGTCGTGAATATCTTTGTTTATGATGTGCATTGCGGCTAAATAAATAGACGGCAATGCATCGAGGAAATGGTGCCAAAAGGAAAGATGGGACGAGGGCATCATAAAAGGCTTGGATGAGTGATGCCCTTGCGTAATGGATTGGGATACTTTATACAATGAAAATTGTAGATCGTATCTTGGGTTGGTGGACGAAACGGATCCCTTGTCTGCATTTGTAAATGCAGAGTAATTCGTTTGTGGCAAAGCACGAAATTGGTGATTGCTTACTAGTAGGAAAACAAATCATTGGTTGGATTTTATGCATGCGAAGGAATTCGGTTTATGGCACTTGACGCTAGATGCGCGTATTTGCTTTTGTCCCTTGGACAAAGGGTCTGCTAGATATGTGCATGTGGGAAGATTAGGGTGCACATGAGGGACAAAATTGCTTGGCAAACAAGGGTGCCGGTATAGTTTTCCTACTTATGATACATGTATGCAGGCGAATTATTTTCCAGCGAATTCTAATGATGCATTGGAATATGAATGCTAAGAATTCTTTGTTGGGAAAATGTTTGCCGATGCGTTGATGCATGGAAAAATGCCCTTGTAGGTGAAATTCTTTTCAGGAATTTCTAGGTAATGCATTGGGAGCATTGATTGTCTTTGGACAGGGAAATGTTTTTAGGTGGTAATTCAATTGAATTAGCGGAAAACAAAGGAGTTGGAGGAGCTTCGGTACAGGAAACTTGGGGGTAATTGGGCAAGTAGACAGTGGCGTTTGGCGGAACCGCCAGAGCCCCACTGGAAGCATATGCTTCCGTCAGCATATGCTTCCGTCAGCATAATCTGTGTTATTCATTGTAGTTTTAGCCCCCGCACCAAGTCAAGGTTTCTACCAAGCGGGGGCCATATGTATATTGCATTAGCAAAATTGTAAAAGAGGAAGACCTCTTATATGCTGATTACACTGTAAACAAAATTATAAAAATCATTGTACGCCGAATGGCATAAACGAAAACTAGATATTGTATAATTTAGTACTCACAAAATTATTACGTATCAAAAAACAACTCCGACGAAAATTGCACACTTGCTACTCACCTTTTATTAAACAACAGATCCAGCTATTGACCTCCCTGATAAATGGACAACTAAAAGTTTTCACTAATCAGACCTACACATCCACCCTAAACAGTATCAAACCAAATCGCGATCTATTTAAAAACATAAACAGACTAACGGGTCGCGAACTCAAGCCTCGAACAGATTATCTTATTCACCCAACTAATAATAACGTCGTCCAGTCGGACACTGATATAGCAAACTGTCTCGCTGAACATTTCTGCAAAGTCCATAAGCAAAACAATACCCTCCCAGTAACAAATTTCCACGATACCGTGAACGATTACATTCCACGCTCACTGGAGCCATCCCTCACACCATTTATTACTGAATTCACCGAAACCAATAAAGCATCACACCCCGTAGGAATCGACACATTCCTAAGCCTTGAAGAACTATCCGAAGTCATTACTTCACGTAACAATAAAAAATCGACTGGCCTAGATGGAATCCCTAACCTCCTATTCAAAACACTCCACCCAGGCAACTTGCTCCGGATTCTCGTTCTTCTCAACCACATAATAAACGCTTCACATTTCCCTAAAAGTTGGAAAACAGCGGTGATCGTCCCTATTAGCAAATCTGGGCCCTCCAAATACCCGGATAACTTCCGTCCGATATCGCAGCTAAACTCGCTTAGCAAGATTCTTGAATGTAAAATCTACAAAAATCTTCTCTCATTTGCCAGGGATAACTCCCTCATTCAGAACTCTCAATTTGGCTTCCGCTCACAACACTCCACTTGTCATGCTCTCTTAAAACTGACACATGATGTGACGACCCACCTCCAAAACCAATCCCCAACGGTATGTGTCTCCCTAGACATAGCTAAAGCATTCGACTGTGTCTGGATAGCAGGACTGTTATACAAACTTCATTCAATGTTTGGATTAAACATCCACTCCACAAAACTTCTCGCTTCTTACCTCTCTGATAGAAAGTTCATGGTGAAAATAAACTCAACTCTCTCGACACCTTATAGCATAACCGCAGGAGTTCCTCAAGGATCCATCCTCGGCCCACTACTATACCTTCTTTATACATCAGACGCACCGCAGCCACTGTTACCCAATACAACAATGCTCAACTATGCCGACGACACCTTAATTTATTCAAGCAACAAGCTTGTCAAGGAGGCAAGAAACTGTATTAACAGATATCTCCCAATCCTGTCAGCCTACTTTACCAAGTGGAGAATTCAACTAAATCCAACCAAAACTCAGCTCATAGTTTTTAAAGGCAGAAACGCGAGTTGTACAAACAACACTATTCGCTGCCATAATAAAATCAGAATTAAAATAAATAACAATATAATTAAACCCTCCAAAACCTTAAAGTATCTAGGTATAACCTTTACCAACAATCTGTCATTCTCCGCCCACATTAAAAATACGATTCGTAAAGCCACAACCCAACTGAACCTCTGCAGAAAAGTCATGCACAAACCGAATGGTCTCTCTCCCAAAGTCAAATCACTTATCTACAAACAAATAATCAGACCCACTCTCACATATGCATGCCCGATATGGTACCATATTACACCCGCCCAAATGGAGAAGCTACGCATTTTCGAAAGGAAATGCTTCAGACTTATCACTGGCCTCAACCGACATCCTAACTCCCACAAATATTACAAGAGTAGTTCGCTCTACTATGCCGCTAATATTGAACGTATAGATCGACGCTTCCTCGAGCTGTCCATCAAATTTATCGAAAATCTTCCCAATAATCCCAATCCGATAATAAATGCGCTCACATCGACTCCGTCAGACAACCGAACTGCCTACCCGAACTGTCTCCACACCAGAACCCTCTTCACCTCTGGCAGGTTGGTCAACAACTCCAATGAGATTGTATACCACAATACTGAACTATCACCTCACCAGTTTAAATATTGTAATATACAACCCTTCTCTAATATCTTGCGTTTCAACGACCAATCGGAAAGTGTTCCCCCAACCCATATCCCCGACTCATAGTACCCACCCTAACCCAAATTCCACCCATCAACCACTATACCTCCCGCCCCACCCTACTCTAACTTATTGTAATAATAATAGATTTAATAATTAGATAAGCTAGGCTAAGCTAAGTTAAGTTAAGTTAAGCAAATTAGTTATAGGTTAAGTAAATAATTATATCCTGGTTTTCTGACCTTTTCCAGGAAGCCCCACCTACTCCTATCTTGTCCACCCATGAAATATATAACTTTATAATAATGTTTGAAAAATGTACTAGCAAGTATGTGTAAACGATTAAAGCTAAGATAATTATAAGTTATCTGTATTACTTATTGTAACAAATCATTTATGGTCAATAAATACAGAAATGTAAAAAAAAAAAAAAAGTGTAATTTAGAGTGCTTGCAAAGAGCCAGTAAGTTAACATTAGGGCAATATTTGTAAAATAGGGCAAGCATTTAGTCCTATATGAAGAAATATGTATAATTTGATTTTGAATTAAAATAAATGCGGACTTCAAATCAAAAAAAAAAAAACATTTAACAGGATTTATGGTTATTATAATCTTCTTAGAAATATGTAATGATTACCTAACAGCAATATTTGCAGACTGGACGCCGAAAGGCATAAGAAAAATGATAATGTATAATTAAGAGCGCTTGCGAAGAGCCAGTAAGTTAATGCAAGAATGATATTTGTAAAATAGAAGTTAACATTTAGTCTTAAGTATAATCTGTAATTGAATTGTTAAATAAATGTGGAGATACAACAAAACGAAAAGCAATATTTGCAGTACACACGGTACAAAATCATCTAGAAACGCCGTGGTCAGGGGGTGTCTCTCCATTTTGGCAAAACAGAAAAAACGACATTTGATTCATTTCTTTTGTTGTAACTGCGTTAAGCAGGTATGCGCTTATACAGGTAACTCAGGTGCCAGTTTCATGTCTCCAATGCACACAGGTGTTTCACCGCTTTCTTGTTGTTTTGTTGATTGTTTTAAGTAAGTCTGGACTACAATATCGTCAGGTACATGGTAAAAGTGGTCATCTTACAATACATTCAATTACACTTGGTCACTTTAATTGGGTACCCGACGATATATCGTTTTAGTTTTCCCCATTTACTGTTTTTTTATTTTATATTTAAATGCACAGCACAACTCGGGCAAACGGGGTCGAGCTCTTATTGTTTGTCGCAATGGTCTATCAGCACATTCGAATTTAATATTAACGTCAAACGCCTCTACTCAAAATGACGGACTAACGATGACTGCACTGACTTTTATTGGCCCGTTGAAATCTACAAATAAATATCAAGTCATATAAAAGAAATGAAGCAAAAAAAAAAAACTACGCAGCAATTGTCCATCTGAATTATAAAACTTCTTAACGTCATGAAGATGTCACTTCCCAGCATTTTGATCAACAACACCAAGAAAAAAATATATTTCTCTTCGTTATCATTTTGCACATGTGAAAGCACGGCATTCTAAATTTAGCAATTGCCAATTTAAAATTATATTTCAAGCAGTATGAAGAAGAAAATGAACAAAAGACACAGTGATGTATAAGCCCGGGTAGCTCAGTCGGTAGAGCGTTGGACTTTTAATCCAACGGTCCAGGGTTCAAGTCCCTGCTCGGGCGAGGAGGAAATCCGCTTTTTTTTTATATCATCTGTTACGTCAAATAATTCCTACGGATGGCAGACTTAACAGACAAGAACATTTTTTAATACAGATGGTGATCTCTGGGAATGTAAAACTGTTTATGTGAAGAACATGCAAGCATCTGAATACCAAAAGGGACGACTGGAATCACTAAGAAAAGACCTCCTGAAGAAATTGTTAAATCCCTAGTGTTTAAATTTTATTGCATTACTTGGAAGAACTTGGAATTAACACATTGCCACAATCTTGACCAACATTTTAAATGGCAGGCAATATTTAACCTTTAACCATTTACCCAGTAAGCAGATTGACTTATTAGCTCAATTTTTATTTGGTGCATTTATTTGACCGAAAATTTAGAGCTACAATAAGTAATACAGTTAACAATTAAGTATGTGCCAACAAGCATAGGAGATGGAAATACCATAGGATAGGAGATGGATACTACGTGAGCATACCTGAAAAAGGCAAAACTAATTTCGAAAGATTCAATAGAAAAAAATACTGGTAGCTCGACTGGGCTGAGACCGGCTGATAAACGTTCGGGAGCGGGTCCTGCCGCATGGAACCCGTTCGGTCGACTGGCAGTCAAAGGACTGGTGATCGGCGGGGCGGAGGACGTGTGGCAGGACCTGATCCACAGGCCCATAATCTTAATTAGTATTAGGTAGACTTAAGCTGGGCTTAGTTAGAGTTAATTTAGTCTTAGTTAGATTTAAGTTCTACTAGGTTTAAGTAGTTTTATTATAAATACAAACAAATATATATATACGACAATTAAGCAGGTTTCTTGTTACTTTTCCCCGAAATAATATTTAAAAAACATGAAAACATCATTGTACGCCGAAAGGCATATGAAATATGATAATGTGTAATTTATAGTGCTTGCGAAGAGCCAGTAAGTTAATGTAAGAATGTTATTTGTAAAATAGATGTTAACATTTAGTCTTAAGTGAAATATGTAATTGAATTGTTGAATAAATGTGGATATAAAACAAAAACATGAAAACATCATACAGTGCATGTATAAACGATTTGTAAGGATAAGGAAAAAAAATGATATGATAAGTATTGCGTGCCACTGCGGCCTTATAAATTAAAACAACAATAACAAGAGATTATAGTTTTATGTTTATTTAAACTAACAAACAAAAAAGTGTAATACTATCTAAGTAAAATAAATAAACGTTAAAAAAAAAACAAAAAAAGCCCTGTGAGTAGGGCTTTAGAATATACTCACAGCTAGGCCGGTTTGTCGTAAGAGGCGACTAAAGGCCGAGTGGTAGCCGGGGTCCCAACGCCCTACCACCCCATCAAGCTTTAGGGTCCGTGAAATGGTTGGGAGAAATCCCTAGCCACCCTTCGGAGCTTGGCTGATGGAACGGCTCGCGAAAAGGTTGGTTAGGTGGTAGTCGGTCCCAAGGTGAGATACCACCCCGTCACGCTGTACATTCCGCGATATCGCCGAGAGAAATCTTCGGCGGAGTTTTGGATGTGTGGCTGATGGCCCGGACTGACACGGAGATAAGTCATGATGGTACCTTCTGATATAAAGAATTCCGGAGGTAAACTAGTCTCCCATTCGGATCTCCGGGGGGGACTGTAGGTATGGTTTAGTCAATGCGCCGGCACGGACGCTGAGTTAACTAAACCTCCTCGGATTGTCACTAATAAAACGCACTGACTGTTCACAAACTCCGATGTCCACGTATCCGGAAACTCACTTATTGTTCATAAAAAAGGTAATGAAAATAAAACACACGGATTTGTCCAGTTGATAAAATGCTCTCTTTTATTTACCTGTCTTTACTTTTTTTTTACAATAGTTGTTCAAATTTTGCCTTCCGTTTTATTAGACACTATATTCATTTAAACTTAACCTCCGTTTAATTCGGGCTGTCTTCAAATCAATTGCACAAAATTACTTTAAACCGCACACCTCACTCGCTGCAGGTACTTTATCCGGTCGATCAGCGTAAGCAGAGCCCTGTGTGTGAAGGGATGCCGAAACAAATATTTCGGATTTTATGTTTAAAATCTACGTTTTGACGCAACCGAACTGGTATGTAGTGCACTCGATATACGTTTCACGGACTTAATTACTCGCGCGTTTCAATTGATCACCGTTCTTATTGACTGCTCGAACGCGCGATACTACGTGGGCTAATTTGCGACTTGACTTCCAGCGCGTGTGTACTCCTACGAGGATTGTATCTGACTCCCCTATTGGATGTCTCTTTACAGACATCCAACGAAAACGAACCTAAAGGATTCGCCGCCAATGGCGAAGGTCCAAAACAAAAGGAAACAGGGAAAAACTCATGTAGCAGATCGAATCTGCTGCTACATGTTTGGGCAAGATAAACCGCCGCCATCCGCAAGGGATAGATTCTTTGATTGACGTGAGTCAATAAAACCCTTGCCGAAGGCAGGAATCTACCTTGGAATAATGAATCAAGCATTGGTTATGGCCGTTGCCAGATCATTTAAAATAAACATATTTCGGTGATGTATGTTGTCTTAGGGATATGTTAATTCCGTTGAAGGGACTGTCAGGCGAAAGTATTCGTTTGAGTGTTTACTTTGTGTAAACTAAAATTGGTGGTCATGACCGATGCTGGTGATCGTTCCGAGAAACGGCAACGGATCACAAAATCGGTCATGCTGAAATACAAGTAAATATGCGCGCCTGAAAGGCCAATGTTTAATTTGATCTTCTTTACTGGTAGGAAAGATAGATCATAGACATGCCGTTGAAAATCTGGCTTGCAGATGTGCAAGCAACCCGAAATGATGCTAGGTCAATGAATGGGTACAAAGATAACACACGGAAAGATCAGCGTGTGTTGGTAGATATGTGCCATCCATTGTTCGGCCGCGGAAGCTCGTGGTGATGCTGAATTGATGTCATGGCAAGATGATAATCTTGCCATGAATTATGTTTTCAGAAATGACCGTGGAGAAGGGGTTTGGAAAAATCCCCAAAGAAAGGTAAGCTGCCTATAAGGTATTTATGTCGGTTATCCTTGGGGATAACCGAATTAATTCCAGCGAATTGGTTGGCGATTAATGCCGTAGCAAGGTTGTATAATCTTGCTGAAGATTCGAATTTAAGGTAAGTCGCATTGCTGGAAATAGTGGGGATCGAGCGATGCATGGCTCTTCGGGCCCTGAAAAGCCCCACAGGACTATGACAGGGGGAACATCATGCAGATATTATGATATATAATGGAACTTTAAGAGGTTCGTCATCGCATAACCGGGCTCGCTCTCGAGGCTCTGCCCACGCTCGACTGGTGACGGCATTTTATAACATCAGGGGCATCGGTTTCACCAATACGAATGTAAACGCTGTTCACCAATATTTGCAAACAACGAAAATTGATATCCTTGCCCTAACTGAGACTGTTTGGCACTCGGTCGTCCAATACGTATATTACTGCGAACGGCAGACTGCGCCTTGCAAGTTCCACCAACAACTGCTTCTGGTGATGGGCCACCAGCACGGTATATAACTGTCGATTGTTGTCGTCCTGAAACAATTGCAAATGTAAGGAAAAAGGGAAACGAATACCTTTAGTTGGATGGACTGTTGACGGAACCTCAGGAAGAATCCTCCAGTTAATGTAAAAAGAACACGGTGGTATTCTGTTGTGCATTTAAGTCTATTTCTCTATATTACATTTATATCTCTTGATTAACTTTGATTTACTTTGACCGAATTGATTCCGAACTGTCTCTTGCTATGAGGAATTTACGAATGACAGCTCATTTAAATATAATTGAAATCTCAGCTGTTTGCTGACATTTGTTTGTCATGACAGCATTTCAGTGTTGCCTGCACCAGTGTTATCATCGAGTGCTGCTCCGTCTCCAACAGAGACCCAGGTCGATTCGTCAACTGAATCGACATATCTTCGTTGCTCAGGATACGACTTACATTCGAGATTCCGTTTTAAGGGCGGAGTCTGTGTCTTCGCGCGGTCCGATCTGGCTTGCCAGAGGATGGAGGCGTTGGAACCCAATAATATGGACGTCATATGGTTGAGGGTTGTGCTGAGGAATCCCGTTAAATTTCTTTGTTGTCTTTACCGCTCCGCGAATGAGGATCGACCGGCGACATTTTTCGAACATCTTTCACATACCGTCGACTGAATACAGATCAACCACCCAGCTTCTGAAATTGTCGTCCTTGGTGATTTTAATGTGCACAATCCCGACTGGTTGTTACATTTTAACAGAACCGACAAGGCTGGGAGGCTGGCGGAGATGTTTGCTGTAAGCCACAACTTGACTCAACTCGTGGGGGAACCAACGCGAGTGCCGGATGCCCGAGGCGATTATGCGAACACCCTGGATCTGTTTTTGACATCCGAACCAAGTATTTACACCGTAGAGGTTTCTGCGTCACTGGGAAACTCGGATCGCTGGTTGGTATCTGTCGCACAAGCACTTGCATGTCAAGCGAATAACCGGTCTAGGTAGCTTCGCCATGTATGCAAGTATGGGGCTGCTAACTGGGACGATTTGCGAGATTTCTTCGCATCCTATCCATGGTCCAAGGTGTGCTTCGGAAATTCCGATGTTAACGCTTGCGCGGAATCGGTATCAGAGATTATTCTTCTGGGGATGCATATATATATTCCACATTCCATCAAACGAAGTTCATCTGATAAACCGTGGTTTTGACAAAAATTGCGAGCAGATTATAGCGGCAAAAACTAGAGCTTTTAAGCAATGGCGTTCCAATCCCATCGATGTTAACAGAACGAATTTTGTTAGAATCAGAAACGCGTGCACCCAGGCGATTGATACCGCGAAGAAGGCTCACAACGACAGGGTGATCAAGAAGTTCCTTCGGTGCCCAACTGGTTCGCGCTCCTTCTGGTCAATGGCAAAAGCTGTCAGCGGTAACTTCACATCCTCCTCTTTCCCTTCGTTGGTGACAGACAGCGGGACGTTAGTCACGAATTCAAAGGATAAAGCTAATGTATTCACGAATTTATTTTCCGCGAATTCAAACCTCGAGATCCCGGCCTTTTGAAGCCACCTGTGATCGCGCCGGTGCGGTCTTCCATGCGGGATGTGAGATTTCGTCCGCGCACTATTCAACGCATTCAACGTGAACTGGATTGTAGGAAGGCAACCGGCCCGGACGGAATACAAGCAATAGTCCTTAAGAACTGTGCTCCAGAACAATCGCCGGTTCTTGGCAGACTCTTCCGCTTATCTTATGCACGGAGGAACTTTCCGATCTCCTCAAGGTCAAACCTAACGTTGTCCCCCCATTTTCGTCGCGGCCATTGTCCTGCCTCCTCCTCATATTTACCTTTAAAGATACCCCTTAGAACTTTATTCTCAAATACGCGGTATTTGTTTTCTTCCCGTTTTGCGAGTTCCCATGTTTCACATCCGCATAGAGCAATCGGTATGATTATGATTCTATATACAGGGAGCTTTATGTTACGTGACAGCAGTTTAGATTTCAGCAGTTTACTGACTGCGTGCCAACTAGCGTTTCCGGAATGCAGTCCTTTGTTAATATCCTTCGATATTTCGTTACTAGCCGTCAGTGTCGTTCCCAGACATTTAAGTTCTTTAACTTTTTCAAATGTCTTGCCTCTGACGTTTATATGTGTTCCCTGGGGTCCACCTGCTCTCGCTGTAATCATGTATTTTGTTTTATCTTCATTTATTTCTAGGCCCACCTCTTCTGCCGCTTGCATGATGATTTTACTTACAATTTCTAGATCATCTCGCAAAACGACGATGTCATCCGCATATGCGAGCACTTGTGTGACCCCGTTCGGGGATGATCCGCCCATATTGTCGTCTTGTACCTTTCTGATAACATACTCGAGCACAAGGTAAAAAAGACAAGGTGAGAGGCCACCCCCGAAGTTTTAGCCACGGTTAATTAAATTATGGATTGGAGCAGAGCCCATATTATAGCAGAAGCTGATACGCAATATCACTTCGTATGTATGTGGCCAGACCATATGTGGAAAGAAGAGAGGCACTAATTTAGAATCGGGTATAGTTAAATCAGAATTATCTGCATCAGTTATTATCTGGGTCTCGCTAAGTGCAAGGATTGCTAGTTACTGGTTAGAAGCGTGGGCAGACACAGAGGAGAAATTGCATCTTAGGCCGTGAATGTTACAAAGATCAGCGTGAAATTGCCGTTTCATTTCAATGGACTGACACAGAAAACCAATACTGCCTGAGAAAAAGATGAAAGTCGGAACCAGTGATAGATGAGCAAAAGCTAATTGATTCCAATGTTATTTTTAAGGGTGGATAAACGACGTGTTTTTCAATAATTTTTTTTACAAAAAACAAAGTATTTATTGCAATTTCAAAAACGCCTACTGTAGCGCTGGTAATTTTTTAGTTATCGTCATAATATATTATTATTGTTATGTATTTATTAGTTCTGATTCGTTGGAGTTTTTTAAAGAGGGGAAGGGGAAGGGGACGGGCGCAACACAGGGCAGTTTTTGTTTTACACAGATGAGAAATATTCGCCATATTGAATTTCAAAAAAGCTTTAGAAATAACACCGACATAAAAACTTTTATCAAATTCCAAATTCAAAAAGTATTTCTGGGGACAAAATGGTGAAAAGAAGACACTAGGATCTGATACAAAAACCTACACAGATGACCCGTTAAATTTGATTTTCAAACTTCAACATGAGGGAAAGCTTACCGTATCTAAGGCCAGGAGGATCCAAAGCTTTTAATATGAACTCCAATTTCATGATTGAGGATTTATTCGGAATGGTTCACATTTTTATGCACATAACCACGCTATCCCAAAACAGAATATCTTCACCAAGAATCAAAGTAGGCAACTTATTCAGATCTCTAGTTGAAAGGTCAAATTTCTAATGTAGAGCTCTGCGCATGTCCTTCGTGGATCACTTATATTCATACGATCTGTAACAGTACCAAGGTATAGTGCTTGCGACCAAAATTGAAATGTAGGACACTGATGGGAATATAAAACACAGGAAAATTAAACAATAAAATTAGAGTTGCAATAATGTAACTATTGGTCATTTTATGTTGTTTTTTTTCATTATTCTTATAAAGAGTCAGTTTTGTGGAAAAATGTATGGACCGTAAAATATATATTTCAATAAGATCTAGAACTTTTAACTTAACCATATTTTTGAAATTTTGAATCTTCATTGTGCAATGCAAAAAAAAAACACCATAATGTTTGACGGTTTTTTCCACCAAATTTTATAGCTTAACATTCGTGAAAAAGCATCTGAAGCATCCATGCGTTTAAAGCGTTTTGCGACGATAGTGAAGGAAATGCAATTCGACATAACGGTATGACTGTTAGATTCACAGTAAAACATACAACCATAGAAAAACCTCGCTTACCTGGACTTTAGACCTGAGATGAGTCCGGTGCTGAAAAGGGCGACAGATAATCCAGTAGTAATTCAAAGTAGGAACACATGATTGCAGGATCACCAGTAAGCTTTTCGATTGTTTGTTGTTTGCGATGGAGGGACGGCGTAGACCAGGACGCCCAGAATCTGGGAGTGCGAAACTGGATGACATCGACTCGAAATCGGGACCGGTGGTGAGACTTGTTAAATAAGGCCAAGACCGGATCCCGGTTGTAGTGCCGATGATGATGATGAATAACCGATGTGTGAAGAGGCGCATTGTCGTAGCGGAACAACACCTCCCAGTTTATCTTCGGCATTCTTTATCCCAGAAGGTACGTCAGCACTTATCTCGCATTTCAGGTAAGCTTCAAGTGATCGCCGGGGTTTCTCCTGATCATTTCACAAAACCTATAGCTTGATGAGTATTTCATCGGGCGACAGGGCATTGGGATCCCACATACCAGTCGACCCTTTACGAGAGGGCAGCGTAGCTGTGAATATATCCTAACACCCTCCTCCCTCGATTGTACAGAAATCGTGTGAATTTGGTGTCTTTTTTATTTTTATTTTTTTGGTTTCGGTAGGAAGGTGGAAATCTTCAAAAGATACCTCTAGACCGATCCAGGGGCATGCCGGGTTTTTGCCGACTAAAACCATCTCCCGCCAGGCTCATATTCCCGTTGATCCCCGCGGAACTTTCTTTTAGATATTCCATCGCGAAGCGGGACGGAGTTTACCTGTTACTCCGCTCGTCACGTGGCAACTGCTGCATCATTTCACAGAGAATACCATTGGTTAGAGACCATGCCTGTTTTGAACTAAGCATGTATTCTATTACTCCAGCCGGTGTCGGTTGGTTGTTATTTGTTTATTTCTTGGCCAAAAGGTCACGGATAATTGATTGTACGACGGTGTTATCCACCCGTTGTTGGTCCACAAATTTAGTCTTTATTGGCCAACTGCTTCACTCAACCGTCTCACAACGCGCATATAATACCCATCGTTCACTATTTAATATTGTCGCAAGAATTCATGGTACAGAACACTTTTGTTATCCATAATGCCCCCTTTTTTTATTGAAAGCGGCATCATTTCTTCCATCTGCGTTCATCGGGTGTATGGAATTCACCAGTTAATGTCCAGATTACGTATCATACTTATAAACCTATGTGTGGTTTCCAGTAATGATGCATTTGATAGTTGTTGTGTCGGATTCAGCCTTGAAAATAATTGCTTATCTGCAATATAACGGAAGCGCAAAGTGTTAAACGCATGCACATCACAAGTCCACTGAATCATCTCAAATTGTAAAAAAAAAATCATTTGCATAAAACTCAGAAATAGGAGAAGTAATTACAATAAAACCATTTGATAACAAATAACAACAACACATATGTTTCTTATCTATCTAGAAATCTCCCTAAGCATATTTTAAAACGTATTAAATTTCCATTTGAATTGAAATTCCTAAACCTGTTTTCTAAATTGTATCCCTCTTCATGTACACAATGCTTCTTGGAAAGGTTGCCTCAACAATTAGAACACGAATACAGCCAGAGCCTCTGTTGAAAATCCACGATGCGGTTGCTTCCTCAAAACCAGTTTCTACCCCAGGCCCGAGTGCCGAGGGGAAACATCGGTTTGCCGCCAACAATAGCGAGTCATATGTGACATAGCAGTAGTGCAACGATAGTTGCTGCATAGCAGCAATCTCAGTCAACATTCAGGCAGTCTCCAATTGCTCCAACATTTCATTCTCCAATTGCTCCAACATTCAGCAACAACAATCGTGCTTTTGCATGACCACATCAACATTACTCTGGTGCACAATGCTGTCAATCGGCTGCGACCCTCGTCAAGCCATTTCACGGTCATGCAACCTAGAGCCACCTGCGATCATGCAACACGTAATATGCACATCCTCACCTGAATTCACATGCTCAACGTTTGGTTTTATTTACATTCAGACGTTCAGACGTCCGTCGTCTCATGTTTATTTTAAATCCTGACTTATATCAAGATGCCCGATCGTTGCTTTCCCCCATTGACTGAGGGTCGGATCCATTGAATAAGTTACGGTGGTTCGCCATACGTTTTTTTCTCCTAAAGTGTTTTCCTTCAAAATCATTAAATCGGATTTTGAAGCTCAGTCTTAAAATCTATTTCACCGAGTCAAGTTGGACGGTTGCGGGTTAGTCGAAGTGAAATTTGTTTGCAATATAATATCCGATTCTGAGAAAAAACTTGACGGAGTATATTAAGAAGCATGTACATTTATTAAGAATTTAACTAAAGATCGCCGTCAAAAGTGAGTGTATCTAGTTAAACGTGGTGAAAGGTGAACGCACCAAGAAAGCAAAATTACGTGGAATAATACAATGAATGTCAGAGGAACAGTCTCCCTAATAATATTTGTAGGACAAATCAAGGTTGTATACACGCCTTCGAAATCAGCGATGTGTCCCCGATCAGGCGGATCGCTCGTCTCGGTGTGCTCTCAAGTAGGTCGAGGGTATGTTTAGGAGCCGAGCTCCAAACATGAGAGCAATATTCGAGCGCGGGTCTAATTTGGGATTTATATCGGAGAAGAAGTTGGGCCGGAGTAAAATATTTCTTGGCTCTAAAAAGATAGCTCAGTTTTCCTGGGGCTGACCTGCCGATGCTCGACACGTGTTTATGCCATGATACATTCCCACAGACCGTGACACCGAGCAATTTCAAACTTTCCCAAGCCTCGAGAGCCCGGCCATTCATCATCAGCTGTGGAACCGATGATCTACTTTTCTTTGTGAATGTTGTATATTGTGTCTTTGCTGCATTGACGTCGACGAGTTTGGCCTTTCCCCACTGCATGACCCTATCTAGATCCTGATTCCGAGAGTCAATCTGTCCACATCTCAGCTAATGCGACGCAGATGCACTAATCGGCCGAACACTCGAAAAGGAGGCAACAAGCGTACTATCATCCGCAAAACTGAACACTTTGTTATCCGTTGTCTCCAACAAATCATTTAAGTGAAGCAAGAACAAGGTTGGAGCAAAAATAGAAGCTTGGGGCACCCCCAAATTAACAGGATACATATCCGAACACTCGAGGCTCCTCCGAGCACGTGTAGTGCAGTTTTGGATGCGCCTGACCAAATATGAGAGTTGAACCCCATTTTAGGCTCCTCGATAGTATAGTGTTTAGTATACCCGCCTGTCACGCGGGAGACCGGGGTTCGATTCCCCGTCGGGGAGCCTCTGGCGCAAGACAAATGACCTTGCCCGGAAAAACAAATCATTCTGGAAAATTTAACAAGTCTCAGGACTTGCTAAATAAGGCCAAGACCGGTTCCCGGTTGTAGTGCCGGTGATGATGATATCCGAACACTCGCCGTACACAACAACCCGGATCGATCGATTCTCGAGGAAGCTCCTCGTCCAGTCGCAAAGCTGTTGGGAAAGTCCATATGAACGAAGTTTGCTCAGCAATGCCCCGTGCCAGACGTGGTCAAAAGCCTTGGAGATATCCAATGCGACCGCCCTTGACTCACCATGCCGTTCAATCGCAGATGTCTATATATCGGTTATAAGTGTCAAAAGGTCTCCCGTGGACCGCCTGTCACGAAATCCGTATTGACGATCAGTCAGAAGTCCGTTGCACTCCAAATATTTAACTAACTCAGTATTGATGACTTTTTCCATTACCTTAGATAAAACACACAGCAATGCTATCGGACGCTAATTTTGTGGGAGACACTTTTTTCCAGTCTTTGGGATTGGCTGAAGTCGAGCGATTTTCCAGCAGGCAGGAAAGTTCCTCCGTGCATAAGATAAGCGGAAGAGTCTGCCAAGAACCGGCGATAGTTCTGGAGCACAGTTCTTAAGGACTATTGCTGGTATTCCATCCGGGCCGGTTGCCTTCCTACAATCCAGTTCACGTAGAATGCCTTTGAATAGTGCACGGACGAAATCTCACATCTCGCATCGAAGACCGTACCGGCGCGATCACAGGTGGCTTCAAAAGGCCGGGATCTCGAGGTTTGAATTCGCGGAAAATAAATTCGCGAACACAATAGCCCTATCCTTTGAATTCGTGACAAACGTCCCGTTGTCTGTCACTAACGGAGGGAAAGAAGAGGATGTAAAGTTACCGCTGACAGCTTTTGCCATTGACCAGAAGGAGGGCAAACCAGTTGGGCACCGAAGGAACTTATTGATAACCCTGTCGTTGTGAGCTTTCTTCGCGGCATCAATCGCGTCTGTTAACATCGGTGAGATTGGAGCGCCATTGCTTAAAAGCTCTATTTTTGCCGCTGTAATCTGCTCGCATTTTTTATCAAACCAAGGTTTATCAGGCTACGTTTGATGGAATGTGGAATATACATCTCCATCCCCAGAAGAATAATCGAGTCTCCGAAGCACACCTCCGGCCATGGAAATGATGCGAAGAAATCTCGCAAATCGTCCCAGTTAGCAGCCCTGTGGGGGTTCTCTATACCACATGGAGAAACAACCCACAATGCCAACCAATCTGGACCGCTAACAGCGCGTAACCTCAACCCGACTCCCCATTCAAAACCTGCAATACACACATCCGTAACTATGCAAAACCTGCAAGCCCACCCATCCCAATATGCAACAGCATCCGTCCCCAATCCGGAATTGCATACATCCCCCAATTTACCAGGAACCCATTTTCCAAGCTTAAATAAAGGCATATTCCAATTTACAGCGGAATATTAATCATCCCACATACATTTTCCCAAAATTGCTTTGGTCAAGTCTTTACTTAAGTTATATTCCTTTCTTGCGACCAAGCAATCTTAATTTCCCCGAAATTCATATGCTGTAATAAAACGCATATTCAAGCCTACAACGGAACATTAACCATCGCCACCAACTATACCGATCCGCATACATTTCCCCGAAATTGCTTCGGTTAATATCTTATCTAAATGATATTCCTTGCTCGGACCCAAGCAATTCCAATTTTCCCCGAAAACCATTTCGGTTCATTTCCTCCTTAAACTACACTCCTCGCTTACAACCAAGCGACAGTTAATTTTCCACGAAACGATCACAACAATCAAGACCCTTGATCATACTTGGCTACCGCCAAAACCAAATTCTCAGTATACCCAACCAACGAATCTAACTCAGATTATACGGCGAGGATTCGCTGGAACTGAATTCCCTATGCAAGCAAAGCAATCCCTCTCAAGTTCCTAGTAAGTGGCAGTGAGATTATTTAGATATGACTCCACTGCCACGACGCGATAAACTTCTTCTTGCTTTTAACTACCCAGTCGAGTACTAACCACCCCGGAGGACACACGTTCGTTCATAGCCTCCAGTGCGCATCTCCGAGTAGTCTGCTCGTCGAGCTCAACGGATTATCGTCGCAAATTGATGGGCGTGTATTTAAGATAGCGTGTACGAGTGCAGTCTTTACACTATTTACCGGTGTCATTAATTCAAACGGTTGTGGTGTTCCCATGTCACCTGGTTCAGAATCCCTACGCGCGACGTGCGTACGCAATATTTAAACGGCTAGGTGTTTGATTAACTACGCTAACGATTGTGTGAGGTTGTGACATTTTATTTTTGAATGGCTAATTACTCTAGGTTCACGAACTTGGAACGGATTTTGTAATGCTACACCACAATAAATAAATAAACGTTAATTCAAACAACATGCCAGTATTTGACCTTTTTTACTTCTCTAAAGCCTGCGGGTGAACTTGGCGCCTTTCGCTCTCGGTGGAACAAGTAGGTGGGAATATCGATGAACCCGTGTCCATGCCGACACACATACCTATGCCCCACAGCCCCATACTTCCATACATGGCGAAGCTGCCTAGGCTGGCTATTCGGTTGAGATGTAGGTGGTTGCGCAACAGATGCCAAGCAGTGATCTGAGTTTCCCAGGGGCGCAGAAACCTCTACGGTATAAATACTCGGTTCGGATGTCAAAAACAGGTCCAGGGGCTTCGCATAATCGCCTCGGGCATCAGACACTCGCGTTGGTTCCTCCACGAGTTGAGTCAAGTTGTGGCTTACAGCAAACATCGCCGCCAGCCTCCCAGCCTCGTCGGTTCTGTTAGAATGTAACAACCAGTCGGGATTGTGCACATTAAAATCGCCAAAGACAACAATTTCAGAAGCCGGACAGTTGGTCTGCGTCTGCATCCAGTCGACGGTATGTGAAAGATGTTCGAAAAATGTCGCCGGTCGATCTTCATTCGGGGAGCGATAAAGACAATAAAGAAACATTAAAACACAAGTCTAACAAATTTACGAAGTTTTCAATAAAAACGAACCAGTAGTTTACTTCACAATCACGATTGAAGACTATGGTGATGGTTTGTTTCTATTATTTTTTCCAGGTAAATTATCCCTTTCGCTTGCATTTTTTATTACTAGGCAAAAACAAAAAACTGATAAGAGCAAATTGATGCACCATATCAAAGTACCGTTAGGTACGGTTCGAGTATAGAATTGGTGTCGAAGAAAAACCAAATTGTACGCAGTTACTAATTGTTGATCGTTATCATGCCTATCTCTTTTCTATAGGTATTACCACGGTCGTTGCTCAACTAAACTTGCTGAATGTGTTCCGTCCTTTCAGACATTTTCCCGCGATACCCATCAATCTGTGAATGCGCATCAGTTCACGTTGAAAGTGGACTTTAGCGCACAAATAAACATAGAGAGTCACTCTTTAGCCGAACCACACGAATGTGGAATGGTCTGCCTGATCATGTGTTTCCCTGCCGTTGTGATGTCCAGACATTCAAGACTAATATGCATCGACACCTCATTTCCTTATCCACTTCCTCTCCATCCGCTCGCACTGTGCTCTGACATTTAGGGGTACTTCAAAATCCCCTTTGTGCGCGCGTTAGTGTAAAAAAAAAAAAAAAAAAAATGGAGACCTTTGTTTCTATTATTTTTTCCACCACTGTAAGTGTACGTAATTACAATAAAATCGTTGTACTATACGGAACTGTTTGCCTAATTGTGATACTCTGTATATTTTGTAAAATGTATTCTTTAGTCTTATTAAATCGTTCCTGCTTATACAAATTTACTGCTTACTCCTTTTCTTGCTGTCAATTTCTGTTAAACATTAGTGTACAAATGTGTGTATCAAATACTGTAACATATTAAAGTTTGTTGTCCATATAAAAATAAAGGTTTGTTTTTCAATACAAAACCGAAATTACTTCCCTATCGAAGCAAAACTTTTGTACTCTAGTGTATACAATTAGTTCAAGTAAACTTTCTTTAACTGGATGACCTATCTTTTATATATGTATAGAATGGAATGGCAGTATTTATGAACAGCACTGTATAAGACCCAAAAATGTCCTTTCATATATCTCAGGAGATTATTTTTCCAATCTCTGTCCAAATTATTAATTCCACATTAGCAAGTGGCAATGAAAACAATTCACAAATAATTCTTCGAGTCGAACTCACCATTTGCACTCTCCTGGACCATTGTAGCAGCTCGTGACAGCACCTCCAGTGGCGACTCCATATCTCCTCCAACAAATCTGTTGTAGATGACTTCTTTTATACAACTCTACACTCGAAACTCGGCGTTTGAAAACACAAAACAAAAACAAAAAAACTTCTCGTTTAATTGGAATGGCAAAAATGCGACAGCAGCTGCACCGGCAAATGGCAGCACACGATGACAAACTACGATACGCCACAGGATTCAAAGGATTTCTGTGCTTTCGTTTCTATTTACTGAAGCCGGTTGACAGATGGACGCGATTTATTCCTTTCCAACACCTGGGACTCTACCCTATATCCTTCTCCTTTTCGCGGTAAGGACAATTCTTTGTTGTCGTTCCAGTTGTTACCGTTGTTGGTGTGTTGCATTTGTGTTTGTCTCCTTCAATCGGCAGGCACCACGCACTGAACTGAATTTTTGGTCAGCACAACCTGGACCATCGCATCATGTTGAATTGTTAACCAAATAAAAATAAAAAACAATCAAAAAAGAAAAGAAAAACAACCAGGAACACGATTGTGCCTGTCGGTGGATCTCTAGACGAGAGGACAGCTACAGACGTGGAGTTGTAGGTGACCACATTCCATTCGGTCGCAGTGCTGTTGTGGCGCGGCGTTAGCGCTGCCGCTGGTAATGATAATGGCAATGGTACTGGTTCGTGCCAGCGAACGACGACTCAGCACAATCAAAGTGATACGGGTGGCCGATTGTGCTTCAAAGGGGCGCGATGTTTTCTCTATTATTACTACAATTTTTTTCTCTTCCTTTCGTTATTTTTTTGCCAGACACAAATCTAATCGGGAACGCGGGAGAGAAGGGAAGACAATAGAATAATGCAAAAGGTAGTGGCTCGGCCGAATAATTACTGGCAAGAGCGAATAATCGCACAAAACACAGACTCGAAATAGAGATAAAACAAAAAATAACGCACACTCTAAATAATAATAATAATAATAATTATTATTATTATTATTATCACACCGGAAAAGACCGACGGCGCGGTGGAATTGTGATGAGGAGATTTTCACTTATTTTTTGGTGTACGAAAACTATGTAACTCACAATGCACCGAGGAACAGACTGCGCACCGCTGCGTCACCACCTCCCGCAACTATGGGCACCATATGTCGGCGACGCTTTTGAGAATCTTGGGATTTCACTCGTGACTTCACCCCCAATCCGCATCTAACTGACACAGATCCGGCAATTCAAATCTACAACCGCACCAAGGAACACGCACCTGGAAACGACGACTTTCAAACACATTCCACAACTCAATCGGAGAATTACAAAAATCTTCTTTTTCTTTCCACTTCTTTGTTGTGAATATAAAAATTTGAAATACTAGAGTTCGCGGAACTCCAACGAAACAGCCACAACTCTTACCGTCGCCAGGAATAATTAATTCCAGTAATTAATTACCAGCGTCAGGTTGGATGTTGTTGTCGGTTTAAAGATTTCAATAATTCAGGAATTTGCTTGCGATATTCGCGTACTACAGTCACTGAGATGTATGGCCAACGGGGCGCGTTAGACGGCAGTTTCTTTTTTCACTTTGAAAATTCGGCAAACGGTATGCGAGGAATGTTCGGAATGCAGTCGCAGCATGTTTAGCAGCGCCAATCGCATCAAGTGGCGTCTACGAGAAACCCAGTCAGGTGTTTGTTTAGAATTTCTTGCACCAGATGGTGCTCACTGGCAAATCGTTTTAACTTTGACATGCTTATTCGACACAAACCCAGAAGGGGGCATCCGCGTCGATAGGTTTCTTGAAAACTAAGTGTGCGAAGAACATTATGGGCACACTTCGTCCTTGGTGGATCTATCGAGGTATGTTGAGCAATATTGAGTTCAAAAAGTAGTGTGGGTATCGTTTGGGTATGGGAGCTGCAGATCATGTAAGCATCTTTTTCCAGATTCACTTTCAAGACGGAGAGCTGATTTTGTCTTCTACTGAACCTTCGAATTTTTTAACGTGAGGCGTCTTATGTGTGGGTAAATCCTTAGTTTTTGAAACGAAAAACAAAAATGTCGTGCCGTATGAGGAGAAATATTAGGCACAAGAAAATAATGTATAGAGAAGGGGGAATGCTTAAGCGGAAACTAACAGTTTGATAAAATTGGAACAGCCGAAAGGCCAGACAATTTAGAACATATTGTGTGTGTTCATGTCTGAAGAAAGTTACAGTTGTATAGGATGAACTGTATTACAATAGCGTTTAGTGGGTGTTGCATGTTGCTCAACGCATTTGTTCTTTTTTTAAGTTGCTCGTGCTCTCGCTCTTCCCAGAATTTTAATATATTGTGGTATTCCAGAATACTACTGTCCTTATAATTATTGAATCTCATTATTTATCTAACACATCCTTAAAACATTCTCCTAACATATTGTCACAAATTCAAAACCGACACACTTGTCAACCGTTAGCGTGACCTCATGGCGTCGCAACGAGCCTTAAACCAACTAATACGACATCAACACACCGATTCTGGGGCCATCTAGAGGAATACTGGAGAATACACGAAACTGGCAAAAACCTGCCAAAAACGTCAGAAGCAAACGGAACCACGTGCAGAAAGGATAAAACAGGAAAGGAGAGCTAGAGGAATTGAGGAATTTTAACGGTGCAAAAGAGGTTGTCCTTGAACATTGAAGCGCTCTTGCCATCTAGTGGTTGAACTCGCATAAAAGAACGGATAGTTTTAAACTGGACATAGTTTAACGGTCGTGTGCGAAGTAAAAACCCAACAATTGGTCCCAGAAGTGGGTCGCGGAGTGATCGTGGACAATGGTAAAGTTTGCCGACCTAAGAATACCTCAATTGAGGGATGAATTGGAATCTCAACGATTGCCCGGAACAGGACAAAAGGCGGAACTGCAAGCACGATTGCGGAAGGCTCTGGAGGATGAGGGCATCGAAGTTGAAGCCTATGAGTTTTGCCAAGATGCTACGGGACCTTCATCCGAGGTCAAGGACCAGTTGATGGAACCCCAACCAACTCTAGCATTCGACATGAACGTGCTCTTACAAGCAATGGCACAACAATTGGCGGAGCAGTCTTCACGTATGGAAAATCAAATGGCGGAACAGTCCTCACGCATGGAGAATCAGTTGACGGAACGCATAGAGAAGCAGCTGACGGAGCAGTCCTCGTGCATAAAGAACTAGTTGGCAGAACACACTTCACAAGTTAAGGACCAACTAGCGCACATCGAAGGAAATGCCGCTAAGTTGCGGGCGAGGCGGGACCAAATGGAAGGCGAACTACACCACTTGGAATCGAAACTTAGGGAGTTGGATATTCATGTGCGTGAAAGACAGTCAAGCGTACCAGTTACGACTGTCAATGCGATGAAACTTAAGGCCCCAACCTTTGATGGAACTGTGCCGTTTAGTGTTTTTAAACTACAGTCCGAGACGACAGCACAAACTAATCATTAGACAAGAACGGACAAAGTGGCAGCGTTGGTGGTATCGCTGAAAGGCCCCGCCGCCGATGTGCTACAAACTGTTCCTGCAAGTGATCGTAGCAATTATGCCGCAATAATGGCTGCGATTGAACGGCGTTAAGGCAGCGATCATAGGAAGCAGATGTTCCAGATAGAGTTGATGAATCGCCACCAAAAAGCAAACGAGCCGTTACAAGAATATGCCATGGAGATAGAACGGCTCGTGCACTTGGCAAACGCAGATGCACCCGCGGAGGTAATCGAAATACTCAAAACCTAGGCGTTCGTCAATGGTTCAAAGGATGCAGATACAAAACGAGCAACGTACTCTACGCCGAAAAGGACATTCGCGGAAACAGTGTCGTTTGCATTGACACAGGAAACAGCAAGTCTGTTAAGCAAACCAGTGCATAGAGTCCATCGCGTGGAATTGGAACCGAACGAATCCCTGGAGAAAAGTGTGAGGGATCTCATAAAGACTATGACTCAAATGATGTCAACCGGACGCAAGGGCTCCGACGGAAAATGTTATAATTGCGGAAAAGCTGGGCACTTTGCACGGGATTGTGATGCACCACGCAAGGGAAGAGAGAATGGAGGAAAGCGGGGACTAGAAAACGCTCGTGGTTCCTCTGGAGAAAACCCATCGCTAAACTAAAAAGGAGCAACTCAAAGAGGCAAAAGCTGGATCCCGTAACGGACTGCCCCACAATCCCCGTTTCACAAATAAGTCGGAGCAACAATAATCTAAACGTGAGTGAAGCTGTGAATGAACGATCGCGCCCGGATTTGCCAGTGTCGGAAGAAGCTTACACTATTTGACAAAGCAAAATTGCAAATTTGTGTGGATCAATGAGCAAGAAAATGCCTTCCACCGACTGAAAGAATTGCTGTGCACAGCCCCAATGTTGGCTTATCCAGTTCCTGGCAAAAAGTTTGTGTTGGACACAAACGCTAGCGCATATGGAATAGGAGGTGTACTCGCGCAGATTGTCGACGGTCAGGAAAAAGTGATTGGGTACTACAGCAGAGTTCTTGGTAAGCCGGAGAGGAACTATTGCGTTACAAGGCGCGAACTCTTGGCAGTGGTGGAATGCGTGAAACACTTCCACAAATACGTATACGGACAGCATTTCCTTGTAAGGACGGATCATGCCGCGCTCAGATGGTTGCTGCAGTTTAAAGATCCAGAGGGGCAAATCGCGCGTTGGATAGAAAGGCTGCAGAACTATGACTGCGAGATACAACACCGGAAAGGAGGACAGCATGGAAACGCCGATGCACACTCTCGACGCCCATGTGCAGTGGAGTGTAAACATTGCTCAAAGGCTGAACGATGTGAAGGGATAGTCGACATCCGCTTATTGAGTCTCGGACCTGATGCAGAATGGGACTCCAGTGCTATGAGAAAAAGCCAACTGGACGATGCCGATTTGGTCAAGATCCTGAAAGCAAAAGAATTGAATGAAAGACCAGCAAAGGAAGGAATGTCATCGGGAAGTCCAGTGGCCAAGGCGTATTGGGCACAATGGGACAACCTGAAATTAATAGACGGAGTATTACATCGCCAATGGGAAAGAAATGATGGTAGATACACCTCCGATTTAATTGTCCTACCAAAATCAAGGATAGCAGCCGTGTTGGAAGAATTCCATAATGGACCAAGCGGAGGACACCTCGGCGTTGCAGAAAACCTGGAGAAAATAAAACAACGGTTTTACTGGGTGAATGGCCGGAATTTATTTGCTAACTGGATTAAAAACTGCACACAATGTATGGCAACCAAGGGCCCAAAAGTCAAAAGCAGGGGGAAGTTACAGCAGTATAATGCCGGAGGGCCATTTGACCGCGTCGCAGTGGATGTAGCTGGCCCTTTCCCTACTAGTGACTCCGACAACAAATATGTACTTGTGGTGATGGACTATTTCAGTAAGTGGCCCGAAGTGTATACGATACCAAACCAGGAGGCTAAAACTGTAGCCGAAGCTTTCGTGGAGAATTGGGTCACGCGATTTGGAGTACCGATCGAGTTACATTCGGATCAAGGGAGGAATTTCGAGTCTGCTATCTTCCAAGAAATGTGCTCACTGCTGGGCATCAAAAAGACACGGACGACAGTTCTGCACCCACAGTCGGATGGAATGGTTGAGAGGTTCAACCGTACGCTCAAGGAACATTTGCGAAAAGTTGTCGACAAATGTCAGCGTGATTGGGACAAGCACATCCAAATGTTTTTAATGGCATACCGATCAGCAGTACACGACACTACCGGACACCCACCTGCACACATTATCTTTGGTACAGACTTGAGGCTCCCATCGGCCCTGAAATTCGGTAGCAACGGTGTCACTATTAAAGCCGGAGGCAGCTATTGTTGCTCCAATCCGAGATGGACGAAATACACCGTCTCGTGAGGCAACGGACGCAGTTGATGAGCAACAAAATGAAGGATCGGTATGATCGAGCCATGAATTCCGAGGGATTCCAAGAAGGCGATTTAGTACTATTATACAACCCCGAACGGAGGAAGGGTCTGTCCCCAAAACTGCAGACATCGTGGGAAGGCCCGTATAAAGTCTTAAAGCGACTAAACGATGTGGTGTATCGCATACGGAAGAGGCAAGGGAAGATAAAAGTTGTGCATATAGAGAGACTATCCCCATTGGGATCATGGAATTTGGAGTCTGATCGGGACGATCAGACTTAAGTGAGGGGTAGTGTCACAAATTCAAAACCGACACACTTGTCAACTGTTAGCGTGACCTCATGGCGTCGCACCGAGCCATAAGCCAACTAATACGACATCAACACACCGATTCTGGAGCCATCTAGAGGAATACTGGAGAATACACGAAACTGGCGAAAACGTCAGAAGCAAACGGAACCACGTGCAGAAAGGATAAAACAGGAAAGGAGAGCTAGAGGAATTGAGGAATTTTAACGGAGCAAAAGAGGTTGTCCTTGAACATTGAAGCACTCTTGCGATCCAGTGGTCGAACTCGCGTAAAAGAACGGATAGTTTTAAACTGGACATAGTGTAACGGTCGTGTGCGAAGAAAAAACGTAACAATATTGTGTGCATTCATGTCTGAAGAAAGTTATAGATGTATAGGATGAACTGTATTACAATAGCGTTTAGTGGGTGTTGCATCATGCTCAACGCATTTGTTCTTTTTTTTAGTTGCTCGTACTCTCGCTCTTCCCAGAATTTTAATATATGAGCAAATGTGTTCATCCTTAATTACCATTTAATGACGTAGTCTTTCCAAGAACATTTTTGCTATTAACCAATTTACTCAAATGTGTCTTCAATCTTTGTCCTTGTACCTATTAATTGTAAAATTCTTGGCATCGTTCCTTTTATTTTGTCTAACTAAATGTATCCACCATCTTTTGGAAGGTGAAATGTAAATTTTCGTTTGGTTTTAAGATCAGTCTAGTTTTTGCTGTGATCGAGCCTTGTTCGTGATAAAAATAAATATATATTGTTTAAGGCATTGATTTTTGTTGGTGTGACTTTGAATACTCTACACGTAAGTAACGCAGCGCGGTAAACTACTCGTGCGACAAAAACAGTGAGGGTACCGCCCCATTTATTGGCTTAATGCAAGCTATAAAAAGTATCTACTTATAAACTAATGTATACAAAACCTTAACTTAGCTAAGCTTACCCTAAGGTAAAAAAATTTAACTATGATTGCAAGAAGGGGAACGGGACGTGGGGTCAGGTTAATGGGGAAAGTATACGAAGCACCGCTTAAGATTGGGGATATGATTGAGGTAGTTGTCTGAGATTGAAGCAAATTTGAAGGAAATAATTGGTGTACTCTGTGAAGTGAAATATGAAATGAAATTGTAGAATGAAACGAGAAAGGAATAGTCGGAGAGCTGGGTTCTTTAGACTTGAAAGTGTTTTTTTTTTTTTTTGGTTTTGGCAGGAAGGTGGAAATCTTCAAAAGATACCTCTGATTGATCCAGAGGTATGCCGGGTATTTACCGACTGAAACCACCTCCGCCAGGCACATATTCCCGTTGATCCCCGCCGAACTTTTTTTAGATATTCCATCGCGGGGCCGGACGGAGTTTATCTGTTACTCCGTTCGTCGCGTCGCAACTGCTGCATTATTTCACATAGAACATCATTTACTACGGGCCATGCCTCTTTTGAAATCAGCATGCATTCTATTACTCCTGCCGGAGTAACTGTCCGTCTAATGTGTCTCTCCAAAATCGTTCGTGCGGTCTCGAATCTCACGCACTCGGTGAGTACGTGCTCCGCATTTTCTATTTTGCCTTCACAATACAAGCAGTATGGGTGATTCACTTGCTTATACTTGTGCAAGTATTGTCGGAAGTATCCATGTCCTGATATTAGCTGAATCAAGTGGTAATTCAGCTCGCTATGTTTTCTTTTCACCCATGTTTCTATATCAGGTATCATGGTGTGGGTCCATCTTCCTTTGGTGGAAGAATCCCACCTTCGTTGCCATTCTCTTAGGCTTGAGAGCTTTAAGTGTGACCGCATGCGCCTGCGATTCTCTTGGGAGACCTTATGCAATGCAGCGTTCTCTTTAGCTGCAATGTCAGGCGGTGACCCCCCTGCCAAAATATTTATAGCATCTTCGGATACCGTTCGGAATGCACAGCACTCTTAGTGGTGCCAGCCTATGTGTTGAGTTCACTCCCCTCATGTACGACCTATGCTGTCCGGCTCCTGCCCATATGTGAGCTGCATACATTATAATGGAGGTGTTGACACTGGTTATGACTTTCCTTATGTGGGGCCGGGTCCTCCAACATTAGACTGTAAAGTATGTATGTGTGTGTATGTACGGCACCTACACCTGTCACTCTTAAAATTAATAATTAGTATACCTAAGGTGACGGCGCAAGGCTAATAACCTTGTCCGTAACCACTCTAGAAGGCCTGACAGTCGCCATTACACCACCTCTCACCTATGCGAGGGTGCCTCCATTACCCCTATCGACGAGTATTTGCTACAATTAGCATACAAGTACCTCGAAAGCATTCAGTCTTGGATTCTTGGCTCTTCTCTCCTCCGATCTCTTCGGAGCCGATCACCACAATTTCTGCTTCAGCACGAAGCTGAAGAAAGCTCCGTTCACAACAAAATTCCCTTCTACAATAGAGGATCGCTGGATCCCTCCCATAGGGTCTACTACTAACACAGCACGCACACACAAAACAAGACGGCACAAACATACACACACCGACCAAAGCGCAGTTTACCAGACGCCGAAGATGTGATCTGTGTTTACTACCGCACTCAGGATATCTGTGCTTGTCTCGTTTAAATCGACCTCTCGCCGCTCGATTTTTTTTTTTTTTTTGAGCGGTTGAGTTGCTACGGGAACTCGTCGCTGTAAAGAGACCAATAACAGATATAACTAGTCAAGTAAAAACAGCGGAATTGCTCTCCAAACCAATAAACTGCTTTAATGGTGATGGTGATGATGATGATGATTGTAAATTCGAGGTGAAGTTGTCTCCCCATATGATTTGAGAGTATGGGGTTGAGAGTATGTGATCTGTCGAAGTTGGAATACTTCGTACTAATTTTGAGGTCGAAGAGGAGAAGGGGGCTAGGGGTAGGGGTAAGTGCCTGGGTAGGTACTGGACAGGGCATTAATATGGGGGGTTGGAACAAGGAGTGCCAAAGCTGTGAGATATAGGAAGGGAGCATCGGTTATAGCTAGGCTTGGAAGAGGGTTTAGTGAGGCGAATTGAATTTGGTTTGGAATGACGAGTGCGAATGCGACTGGGGTTAAGAGAAGAAGTAGGAGTATAACTGGGCTTGGGAAGGGACTTTATAGGACAAATTATAATCGGAGCCTGGGATACTCCGGTGGATTCAGGAACAGAAGGGTGGTCTGAATTGGGTGGGCAAGTACTGTTGTCATATTTTTATGTTTACCTTCACACCTTGCACATCACACACCCTCATTTATAAATCAGAACACACTTGGTTTATTAAAATTAAAATTTATTTTTATTAATAGTCACTTCGTTACTCACAATCTTTATTAATATCTCTAACCACGTCACCAGAAACACTTATGTGGAAGACCGTCTTAGTTAATTATCCCGAACCACGAACTCCTCACTCACCGCCCCGGTCAAGTCTCGAAAACCAACTCCCTTGAAGATTTTTAACCCACTCTCTCAATTTTCGTTTTTTCATCGGACGAACACTTTTTTGTTTATCCTGCAGATAAAAGGATTTTCCTTTCTTTGTCTTTCCCAAATTTGGGATCGAAAGAGGAAACACAAAAGAACAATCAACAAAGGATCTTGCCGAAGAGCATTTACGATCCTTTGTGTCGGTCGGCGATAAAAGTACATGTAGTTCGTTTTATGGCGCGGGTTGTTTTTTTTTTAACTTGGTTTGGTTAAAACGGAAAACGACGCTGATTGTGTTAATGGTTTTGGGTAATCATATTTCTAGATGATTATAAAATTGCTGGCGTGCATTTTAGGATTCTCGATGATTTTGTTTGAAGAAAGACATCTGCTCCGCTCATTTGGATCTTAGGGGATTTTTATGGCGAACCTGTGGTTCGATTATCCTGTCTAAGTTTTCAATGTGAGCAAATTGAACGTTTAGTTCAATTTGTTTGAAATTGCATTGATTAGAGCAAATTGAACGTTTAGTTCAATTTGTTTGGTATTGCATTAATGTGGGACCATTTGATGCATGGGGTAATGCTATGGCTTGGGGAGTGTCTCATCCTTTAAGTGGATGTTATTCGTGTGTATTGCAATTAGTGGTGGAGATTGGCTCCAAAGGAATAAGTATTATGGGATGGGTGGTTGTGGCCGTAACACTGTTATTATTGCCTACTGTGAGTTTAGGAATAGGGAGCAAGTCTTTAGTTGGTTTGATGGGGTTGCTTATGGATAGAGTCATCCTGCCGATCCTAAGATGTCCGCTATTGTTGGAATGGGAAACACAATCATACCGGGGGAGGAGGACTTAGGGGAAACTGGGTTTGTTCTCAATGACAGGAAGCGACTAACATTCGTTTAAGGGAATACTGTAATTTGTCAGAAAAAACTCAGAGATCCAAGAGGAGTTCGTGGCTTTAGGAGTTTCCTTTAACAGATATGATGTAACCGGTCGATTTGAGTGTTCAAGCTTATTGATCCCAGCTTGCCATTCTGTCGGTGTCCAAGATGTTAGCAGTTTGGCTTGATTGGCTGATCATGGTTGACTTGTGTTGTCATCTTTCTTAAGTTCCTGATTAGTTCCTTTGGAAACGCGTTCAGTACAGGAAACTATGTAGTGTTCGCTACTAGAATTTCCTTGGTCGTGATACCTTACCCAGGTCTGGGAACTTGACTATTGTTTCTTGAATCGCTGGTTTTTCATTGCTTCTTTCTGCTACTCTTCTTGCACTTTCGTCGTCAGAATCTCAGGGGTCATCTCTGGTCGAAGTTTCAGCTCTAGAAGCAGTTCCGTTGTTACTGTCTTTCGAGCTTTCTTCGCGCTATTTCCAAGTTCATTTATCTTAGTCTTGACCTTATTGAGCTGCATTTTTGTACATATTTTTTCTAATTGGTTTTCTCTACTTTTTATTATTTATTAACAAAATCGGAAAAGGAATGAACAAATTAAATCCTCTCAACACAGGTATGCTATCATTGTATAAAAACTATTATTAATAAGGATGTATAGTGAACGCTATGATTACGATAAAGAATTAAAATAATGAAAACCGTGTTAAAAAAATGGAAGACAAATGATACGGAATCAAAGTTTTACTTATGCGCGGTGAAAACCAAAGTACTCCACGTGAGTTTCTCTAGTGAATTGGAAATAGAAACACACTTTGTGAACAAATGTCATGTGCTGCAGTCGCCAAATATGTAGAGTAATACACGAAACACAATAATGACCCTTATCAAAAAGCGTGTGATTAATCAGTTAAATACAATCTCTTATACTGTCTAACACTTTTGTAGCGGTTCCGCCAAACCCTACGGTCTACTTACCTGAAAAAAACCCCATAACTACTACCCAACTCCCTTAAGTTTGCTAATGCAACAGTATTAGTACCTGTAAATGCTTCACGCATTATATAGATCACCATCTATAATCTTAAAATCCCTATAAAGAAAACTTATCTTTTCATGCATCCTTTCGCATACAATTTTTCGTAAGATTTCTTTCTTTGCTTATCTGGTATTCTAAACCAATTCGGTACCAGACAAATTTCTGTAAACAAAATGTTTCGGATTGCATTCAATGTAACCGTCATGACAAGGACCATAAATATTGCGCCGTCTATTTTCCCAATCGCGTCATGTACCTTTTCATACACATTGCCTGGCAACCTTTTTTGTTTGTCTTATCAATAAACAACCCAAGCAGCTGCATATAATTAGCGCAATAGACGCTGAAACCAAATTCTCCAGCATTTCCTAATGCAAACATGAACCCGGTTTCTACTGCAGCCAGAGATGCCATAAACATCCAATTTGCTTTTAGCACCTTTTTTCTCCCAACGTCGATAATAGCGACGAGGCTTCGCGTAAACAATGACCCGCATTACCAACGGCGCATTTGGTCATTTTCTTCCTTTTGTCTTTGCCGCCTGCCTGTTTCGTTGTTCCACTGCTGTCGAGCACGTGTGAATAGCATCGATCTGAACGATCACCACACATACTACCATGACCTTTATCACAAGATCTGGTTTCCTATACCAGCAAGAGAGACTTTACGTGTCTCTGGTGTTAGGTAAAAACGATATCCTTATTGGAGAGGATATCGGTTGAGTCGAAATCCAACCACTGAAAGAGTCAGTCGCGTTCTCCATTCACCGTACCGTGCGCCCGGTACGGTGTGTACACCACGATTCGTGTTGTTCTACAGCGGAATGAACTTACAAACCGTTATTAAGTTTAGATTGTCGTCAAACATATACAACAATCCTCTGTCATTCTCCGTGGTTGATAAATAGTGTACAATTCCTTTTGAAAAGAAATATAAAAAAAACAAGTTAGCATCGAATCAATATTATGAACATTACCTAGGTTAAGAAGTCAACAATAAAAATTATTTACAACATACAGTGTGTTTCATTTCGGGTGGTGCCGATTGTTTAATGTGGATAATGAACTTGGTGCTTGTGTTTCTTGTTAACGGAATCAAAGGTGGAATAATCAGTGGCCGACAGGATACTTTGGTGAGGACGAGGTAGAACTCTCGCTGTTAGTTCGCCAGTTGTGTTTCGCCAACTGGGAATAGCCAACAAAAGAGGAGGGACCGGAACAGCAAAGGTCACACTCGACGCACCGGAACTCGTATTCGTCTTCAATACCACTGACACAATTGAAAGAAGATGGCGAGATTGGAACTACACTTTCTGAATTTTAAGTTTATTTATGGTACAAAATTGATAATCACAGTAAGATACACAACAAGCTAACGGTGCGATAATTTCAGGATCTTTTATTGTACGTAACAAAACAAGACCTAATGGCCATAAAAAGTAAAATTCAAAATCACTAAACTAACGTTCGCTGAGCAAGATAACTCCAATATAATGATTGACACATTATTTCACTCGTGCTCCTATATGTAGGCATTCATACATAGTCTTTTCCTCCGCCGTTAGAAACATCAGATCAAAAAACCCGTACCACAGACCAGTAATTACAGCAAAAACTGTTCTATGATCCAGTGCTGTTTGCCAATCTCCGTTGGCAGGTGGATCACGCCATATCCAGTGCATTGGAATGCTATTGCAAACTTAGCAAAAACGACCACCTATGGCGTGATCTCATGCCTACCTTCAGGGCGTGGCAGATCCGAAGTTTGTAAGTTTCTCTGGTTTGCTAATAGGTGGGTCTGCAGTTGAATTGTGGGTGTTTGTTCTCCTTATATTTTGTCGGTGATAAATCGATTCACCCTTGTTGATTGTTTGTTGCTTGTGCTGCAACATCTTTCCGGGCCGGCGATGACGCTTCGAAACGGTTTGTTTGTATGGTTCCGATGATAAGATCAGCACGGAGATACTTGACCTAGGCTTCATCTTCTTCGTATCAAGAAAAATGTCATTAAGTGCTATTGAATGTCCCTGCCATCACTTATGCTGTTCACCAGCGCGACCATTGTTGATGAGCAGGGGGGTGGCAATTATTAGTGTTATTGGGGTAAAATTAAATGTAATTTGTTATTGAGTAATAGTTATGTTGAACGTAATTCATATTTTGAGTTATCAGTGTTGGTGTGTGTGTGTGTGTGTGTGTGTGTGGCTATTCATTTGTCATTGGAAGATGGCAGAGTTTAGCTATGGGACGCTTTAGGGTTGCCGTTGCTGTCCGGATTGTCACAACTCGAATTTTGCCGTCCGTGCCTGGATGTGTTTAAATTCGGCCTAACCTCCAAAGGGTGGGAGGTGTCTGCTCATCCAGTATGAGCACAGGGTGTCCTACTTTCAGCTGATAATTGGAGGCAAGCCATTTTGGGCGCTGCTGGAGACGAGCGAGATATTCGGATTTCCATTTCTTCCAGAAGTCTTGCTGGATTTTTTTGTAGGAGCTGCCATCTATCCAAGTAGTTTGCTTTGGTGTCGGTTACATTCCTTTCTGGGGCATCGGTGTGTATGGGTGGTTTGTAACGTAACTCCGTACGTAGCGTAACAATATGTTGTTGAATTACAAATTGGCATTTGATTAAGCCAGAGAGGTTGCGACTCCAGATTGTTATCAGGAAGAATAATCTGCTGATCAATAGCAGCCTTCGTTCCATAGTATCGCAGGATGAAATAGTCCCCAAGGTATCTTTCTTCTTGTCTGGTGGGTGGACCATGTGTTCATTTTTCGCTCTCCGTTGATATGATTTCTCGAAGGGTGCCGGCATCTTTCCTTGTTCCTCATCTTCTGTATCCTCTAATCTTGTTACCAAAAGCCCAGCTTAGACACCGACTTTGTTGAAGTGGTGCCCCCAGACACGTGATTCGCGGTGTCTGGGCGGTGATAAGAGGGTGCCCCCAGAGCTTTGTGTCCAGGCGGCGAGAAGTGAGGAACCCCAGACACGTGACAGCGATGTGCCGAGGTGGCGAGAAGCGACAAATCCCGATGCGTGAGCGATGAGTCCAGACGACGAGAAGCGGTGTACTCCAAACTGTGACAGCCTTCCGATGATATGATCTCCCGATGGGTGCCGTCATCTTTTATGCCCCCTAACCTTGTTACCGAAAGTCCAACTTAGACACCGACTCCGTGAGAGTGGTGCCCCCAGACACGTGATTCGCGGTGCCTGGGCGGTGTTAAGAGGGTATCACTTAGATAAATTTGGTGAGACTGCTGTTTAGGATTCCGCCATTTAACCTCATGTATGGGGTTCCGGTATGTCGTTGTTTGCGATTGTGGAACACATTCGCTGGTTTGCCATTGCTGGTGTGTTGTGAACCTGATTTCACCTTTCGTAAATCAAATGGCGTAGCAATTGTAACCGGTTCAGGGGTCACTGATTGAACCGTTTGGGGTTGAAGCAAGACTGTTGGTGAAGCCATGCCAGACAATCGGATGTTCTGGGCTGGCATAACAGGTGCAGATGTCGACATTTGTAACTCGCCGACATGTTGTGGAGGAGGTGCCTGGCAGACGATATTTTCTGCATCCGGCGCGGCAGCTCTCTGTTGAATATTTGTCCTGTGCCAGTAGTTAATGTTATGCTTCTGGAGTAGGTTGACATCCGTTAACTCCTGTTGAAACTGCGTTGGCAGCGGTGAACAGATCGGACCCTGGCGACTAGTTGGCCTTTGTTTTCGAGCGATGTGGTTGTAATTAAGTTGAAACCCTTGTGGTTGTGCAACTATACCTTGCCTTTGAATGTTGTTGTCTATAACAAATCGAGATGCCCTAGATGAGGCTGCTGATTCAGCGTGGCATCCACTTAATTTGGCCATAGCCCGTGGTGTGATGTTGTTCTTGACCGCTTTTACGTTCGCCATCTGCTGCGGACGGTTAGCCCGTTTTGAGGCTCGAAAGGTTAAGGTATTCACCAACTGCATAGGACCATCAGCGTTCAGAATTCGACGTGATTGCTGTGGCTGATGCTGTTGCAGTTGGGGCTGTGTCGCACTTACGCCGCTAATGCCACTGTCTGGCCTTGGGCGATTCTCTCGGCGGCGATTAACATTTGTGCTGCCAGTATTGCTTGACGGTGAATTCGATCCATTTGTCGAGTGATGGTGTCCAGAATGATCACTTCGGTGTTTCCTATGATGACAGCCATAGGGATAACCTTGTTGGCCTTGATGACCAGACGAAGTCGCTGCGTTCTTTGAATTGCTGGACTTCGCTGAATTTCTTTTAAGTCCAGAATTCTTTGTATTGTTCCCTTGATACTGGTTCGTGGAAATTCGTCCACCAGTATTAGTGGTTACCTTAGAATTTGATCTATGGCTTCCATGACTTGATTGGTAATTCCTCCGTCGACGTCGTTGAACCCAACCTTGGTTTGATGAAGGTATAATGCGGCCATGAGTTGTCGTCGCTATTTGAGAACCGACATCAACTTCATGATGATTTCCTCTCGAATGTAATTGCTGCTGCATATGCTGTGACGGCGCCTGTTGCCCATCAGCAACTGCATTATGGTTTAGTTTTTGTTGAACTGGAATTGGCATTTGATTGAGGAAGACAGGTTGCGTAGTTAGGTTTTTCATAAGAAGAACAATTCGCTGACCAGGAGGATCATCGGCTGAATACTGCACTGCTGTATGAATCGTATCGAAACACTTTCCCCATTGGGTCTCAATGGTTGTATGTAGCGATGTCACTGTTGGTGGGACCTTGAAATTGACTCCGCCCGAAAGTACCCAGCCAAGTTCTGTTTTCTGGGCCATAGGGGATCCCGGTGGTCCCTTGATAATCCCTTCTTGAATAATAGCTGGATATACATCGCTACCAAGCAACATGTCGACCTCACCTGGTTTACTAAACGATGGGTCGGCGAGCTGAATATTTTGGATGTGACTCCAGTTGTCAGACGATATATTCTGCGTCGGGAGCATAGACGTAAGCTTGGGTAAGACCAATGCCCTCAGCTGAATGTTAAAATCCTTATTCACATTCGAATGTATCGTTAATGATACCGCATGCCTGGATACACTGGTATTGTCTTCTCCGACGCCTCGGATGTTAGTGAGATTCCTTTCCATTTTTAACTTTAGCAGTTGTGCGGCAGACTCAGAGATGAACGAAGCCTCCGCTCCAGGATCGAGCAATGCTCTCAGCACCACAGGTTGTCCAACATTTGGAAAGACCTTGACTAAAGCAGTAGCCAGAAGAACCGTTTGTACCTTATGGTTTTCGGCTACGTACGTATTATGTGCCAAAGTTGTCCTAGAGGGGGATGTAGAATGCTGCGCCTGGTTCGTTGTTGCGTGTTGAGTGGAAGAGGAACTGGATGGAGATGGTGACTGGCTATCCACCGTTGAACGGGGTTCATGAGCATTCATTTGGTTGGCAGAGTCAGGTTTGTGCAGCAACGAATGATGCTTCTTCTTGCATGTCCAACACGTGAACATGCTAGTGCAGGTTCGTATGGTATGTGCATCTGAAAGGCAGTTGAAACATAGTTTATTTCTCCGAACGACCTCCTGTCTTTGGTTCGGATTCAATGCCTTGAACTTGTCACAATTTTTGATGGGATGTGACGCCTGGCACATTGGACATTTGCCAACAGTTGAATTGAATGCGCGAACTGTACCTTGTGTGTGCCTCTTTGGTCTTGATTGCGATAACTCTGTTGTAGATGGGCCTATCACTTCTAAGGTTCTTGCCCTCATCAACAGGAAGTCTTCCAGTACGCTGTAAGTCGGATAGTCCACATAAGAAGCTATGTTAGATTCCCATTGTCCTCGAGTAATCCGCGGTAGTTTCTGCACGGTATGGTATATTAGAACATCTTCCCAAGATTTTACTGCGACCCCTAGATGTTTTAGAGACAACCTTGCCTCATTTGTGGTGTCTAAGAGAAGTTTTAGGCCATCGGACGATTCTTGCGCAAGCTTTGGTTGGTCGAAAAGCAATCTGAATTGGTTATCCTTTAACCATCTCACGTTCTGGTAACGCTTCACCAGAGTTGCCCAAGCGCTTTCAAAATTACCATCGGTGATGGCAGTGTTCCTCAATAATCGCTCCGCTTCACCACTTAAATTAGTCTTCAAATAGTGCAGCCGTTGAGCATCAGAAATGGATGCATTTTTTATCACCAGACCTTCAAATAGGCTTTTAAATTCAGGCCACATTTGGTATGAGCCTGAAAAGGTCGGAATTTTAATGGCCGGAAGTTTCAGCTCGACTGTTGGAGATCTCGAAACCGCTGCTGAATTGTTAAGAGTCTGGCGTAGGTCCTCGGTGGCCGCCAATTGGGATTTTAAGTCGGATGAGTACATGTAGTACAACTCCTTCAAAGTGTGAAATACTAAGGAATCCATGTACTTCACCTTTGCATCTTCATTCGGTGCTGCGACAATCTTCTGGTGCAGTCCTCGCGCTTCGTCAAAAGATCGCTCCAAGTTAGACAAACGCGCCTCATTCATATGAATGGACTTCGCCGAGTGGTCTAAGGCCAAATATGCCTTGTGATCCGCAGTTAATTCGTTTGCAATGTTTTGCAAGCTATCAATGAGATTCGGCACCCTCTGTTTACTCATGTTGTGTTGTAGAGACTCGAAATTACACCGAACGATCTATGCAGTTGCTGGCAAGTGCGCGAAGATGCAGCCCGAATGATATACGTAGAAAGTTGCCGTCAGCTGCCTTGTCGACGTTGTTCCTGCAGAGCCCTCAAATCAGTTGATCTCGTGCCCTAAGTGTGGATTGGCGTTTATGCAGTAGTAAGAGAATACACTTTCCCCATCCAATATATATTTGTTGTTTTAGCTTGAAATGTTCTTTTGTTTTTTAGCAGGTCGTACCCCCGAAGCCAGACTCAGCTCCGGATTAAAGGGGAAGGGTGTCTTGCCCAGTACGATTGAAGATAGTTTAATGTAAATTTATTTTATATTAAATTTATATTTTATTTTATGAACTACTTGTGTTGTTACGGGATGATGTAAATACCTAAAGGTCCACCTGTATTGGACTAATGCTTGGAAACAAATAAACAACCTTGAACATTGCGATAAAGAAAAGTGGACTGTATTTTGATTCCTTTCTGCTAAATGATTATGACAACAGCAATATAGTTGAAACGGATACGTAATTTTATTTTCCTAATGTCAATTATTAAACTTAGATCACCAGATTTTTTGGTTTCATTTATTGCTACTTCCATATAGTTTCACCAATTTGTAATTTGTCGTCGTCCAACCTTATCTTGAGTCGTCGCAATGCGTCTGCTTCAGGACCTTCAATTGCTGCTGCACTTTCACTTGTATGTGATACAAACACACCACACAACACTTCTTAATTTAAGATCACTTCGGATCGCTATATTAAGTTAGTACAAATTATCAAGTGCCACTTACCCTTGCCTTGAGTGCTGCTAGTAAGTTGATCATGGGTTGCTGAATGTAATCCTTCGTCTTCCTCGTTGAGGTTTGCCTTGGTTTGCGCCTGTAGCTGCTTCTCTGTACGTAGTCCAATTTCACCGTATCTTTTGCGGATGTAAACATCCGGCTCGAAGGACCATGTTAGTTCGCCAGTTGTGTTTCGCCAACTGGGAATAGCCAACAAAAGAGGAGGGACCGGAACAGCAAAGGTCACACTCGACGCACCGGAACTCGTATTCGTCTTCAATACCACTGACACAATTGAAAGAAGATGGCGAGATTGGAACTACACTTTCTGAATTTTAAGTTTATTTATGGTACAAAATTGATAATCACAGTAAGATACACAACAAGCTAACGGTGCGATAATTTCAGGATCTTTTATTGTACGTAACAAAACAAGACCTAATGGCCATAAAAAGTAAAATTCAAAATCACTAAACTAACGTTCGCTGAGCAAGATAACTCCAATATAATGATTGACACATTTTTTCACTCGTGCTCCTATATGTAGGCATTCATACATAGTCTTTTCCTCCGCCGTTAGAAACATCAGATCAAAAAACCCGTACCACAGACCAGTAATTACAGCAAAAACTGTTCTATGATCCAGTGCTGTTTGCCAATCTCCGTTGGCAGGTGGATCACGCCATATCCAGTGCATTGGAATGCTATTGCAAACTTAGCAAAAACGACCACCTATGGCGTGATCTCATGCCTACCTTCAGGGCGTGGCAGATCCGAAGTTTGTAAGTTTCTCTGGTTTGCTAATAGGTGGGTCTGCAGTTGAATTGTGGGTGTTTGTTCTCCTTATATTTTGTCGGTGATAAATCGATTCACCCTTGTTGATTGTTTGTTGCTTGTGCTGCAACACTCGCCCATGCCGGCGTCGCGATCTCGTACCCCCACACTTTCACCAATGTGACAAGGTAATCGTAAGAAAAAAAAAAATAAGAAAGAGAGACCTTCAACGAATCACACTCATAAACTAAGACCGTGGCTCACTCAAAAAGTTGGTAACAAATTTAGTCACAGTATACCGTTAAAAGAAGATTATATAAACAATCACGAAATTAAGACCCACTTTTCCTATTTACTTGAATGAAATTAATTTTTTTTTTAGCCAGGACAAAATATTTAAGGGCATTTTCATTTGTATGGGGGGGGGGGGGGGGGTGAATATACGGGGCAAATTCTCTGCTTTCAACTCAGCGAAGGCCAGGACTACCCTTCTCCCTGTTCAACCCAAGTTGACATCCAGTCTCCACGTGACACCCCTGGATAGCTACTGTGGCATCCGCCAAGTAGTGAACCAATGCATGCAGCGACATCCTGGGAAAGGTTGGCGCAAGGCTAATAACCTTGTCCGTAAAAACACATTATTATGGACAATTTAACATGTCTCGGATATGGAGCGGATACCGGTCGAGAGACTTGCTAAATAAGGCCAAGATCGGATTCCGGTCGTAGTGTCGATGATTATTATTATTTATTGGCCTGTAGGAACCCGGAAGTCCTGCGCACTCTCCTTCCACGCTTGACCATCCGATCCGATCTCCTCAAGGTCAAACCTAACATTGTCCTCCCATCTCCGTCGCGGCCGTCCTACCGATCTCTTTCCCGTTGGTCTACCGTCAGGAATTCTACGCACGATCCTATCGTTGCCCATTCGTGCTACATGTCCGGCCCATCTTAATCTTAGTGCCGATGATGATGATGATTTTCATTTGTATACCTATGATGATTGACTTGAAGCATGGTTTTGATTTGGACATAACCACACATAACTTCAGTAGTTCGATTAGTACGTCGGTCATCTTAGAGTGAAAAATACCCCAGGACGAAGTTTTTTTTTTTGGCAGGAATATTATGCTATACAATCAATGGTATAAATTTATTTATCTTTTTATAAATCTCAGCAATTTTTTTTCCCAGGAAAAGAAAAGTCAAATTTTCCGAAAATGTTCGTTCGTACACTCCATGTTAAAATGGAACTCAACAGTAGGAAACGAAAAAACAACTGTTTTCAAATGTTAAAAGCTCACCAGAATAATCACGATGCTTTCAATGTGTTATAACCGAAAGTAATTTCATGCCAACTCAGTAGATAGACTTACATAGACAGATATTAGACTCGGAATACAAGTCAGTTGAAGTACAAGTTAGCTTATGATATATTCACCAACTTCATTTTATGTTTTCTCCTTGAAGAATTGATTGCAATATATAAAAAAGTTCAGCACTTATATATGGTTTTCCAATAGGGACTTGACAACTTTTTTTCGGTAGCAAATTTTTATAATTTCCAGACGGTGTTTGTCCGTGTACTTAACCATAATGAAAATGTTGAGTTTACTGAATAAATTGACAGTGACAGTTCGATGATTAGTGAAAGGGTGCGTTCACAAATTAAATTTAAATTGTCAAGTCCTTATTGTATAACCCTATTGTATAGCCCTAGGGTTTTCCAATAGGGACTTGATAACTTTTTTTCGTTAGTAAATTTTTATAATTTAGCGTGCGTTCACAAATTAAATTCAAAATTGTCAAGTCTCTATTGGAAAACCCGATACCTAATTGTGGGATAATCTCACTGAACATATGTGGTTATAGCATTGGACTTTTTTTAAATTGAGTTTCAAATTACATTACTTGCCGCGGCGCCCTCTGTTGGAACGATGGCTAGCGTTTGTTTTATAGACGTCAAATATGGCACTTGTTCCGCAGCTGAGTAAAACTTTATGCTTATCAACTGGAAAATACTAGTTCTGGTTCCTTTGGCAGATTGCTTGGCCATATAGATGCCCTAAGCAATATAAGTATGCCAGAGCGAGACGGCAGACCAGGCCAGTAAGTCTACTATCCGGTCCACCGTTCATTGTCGTATGCAACTGCATATTCCATTCGGCGTTCGTACTTCCAACACAAATTCAGCAGGTACTGGAATCACATCGACGAGGCTCTTTGCCTTGCAATTTCCGACAGTGAAAAAGAGTAAATAAATAGATAGAAAGGGTTCAGTGATTTTGCATCCATTCAGAGATCGACTTCAGTCGTACAGTGGAGTTCTTTTTATTCTTCCAAAGAAGTTCGCACCTAAAACGGTAACAACAACTTGCCAATTTGAGGCAGTATGAGTAAGTGAAGTGCAAAATAGAAGTGCCCATAAAAGTGCGAAGAAACCTGCGTCATCGAGATCGAAAAAAGAATAAAAGACTGTCCATAAAACACAAGTGTTCTTTGTGCTGTTGCCCGTTGCGTTTTGAAGCCCTGCACTAGGATCCAGGTACCGTCATCATGTCCATTAGCTTTGAGAAGCACCGAGAAAAGATCGTCGCTGCGTGGAAGGATGTTCTAGACGACAAGAGTACCACAGATTGGTAAGCGGGTAGTGAGTGGGAAAAATCCATTTGGTGCATTCTTCTAATCAATGGCCCACCCCACCCACTTGTGGTTGGCGGGTGGTTCGTTTGCAGGTCACTGTTTGGGTATGAGGGTCAATCCAACGAAATGAAAGTAATTGGCAGCGGCGAGGGTGGTATCGAGGAGCTGGTTGAAGAACTGAATAGTGGCAAAATTATGTACGCATTTGTTCGAATCGAGGATCCCAAGACCGGACTGAATAAGTTTCTCCTAATTAACTGGCAGGTGAGTGAAGTGAACATGAATATTTCTTGTTTGTCTTGTGACGTGTTGTTGGCACTGAGATGAGCTCTGCATTGTTGACTTTTTCTTGTGCATTCCGCTCCAATTGGTGCCACTGCAGCTGCGTGGGATTCCCGCATTCAATCAAAGAACAATGAACAATGATTAGATTAGATATTGTGCTATTTCAGTGCTAGTGGGGTAAACGTGGCCCAGGTGAATTTGAAAAGAAGTAACTACTTGAGGGAAATCTGTTTAGCTGATATTTGAAAATCGCCAATATGCCAGTTGTGATCAGTTAATTATATTGCTTGAGAAAAGCATAGAAAGCCGGTGAATAATATTTTGGAGTTCGTTCCACTGCTCTGGGATACATCAGTTAGTATTTTTTTTTAATTACATAACTTGTCCGTCCTAAAGTTGTGAAAGGTTTCGAAATGTGATTTTATAACGAGGCTGAAAAGTGGGGAATGGTTTTGGAAACAAGACTATAACGATTTATGTGTCAGGAGATTTCAATGTTGGAATATGTTCTGTTTTTTACACACCGGGTTTTTTTTTAGGGTAGTATACTTACTACCTGAGCCGGCGTTTCTATGTCCCATATGTGGTTCTGAACTATCTGAACCGGCATATGTCATTGAGGATGACAATCAGAACTTTCGGATGGCTCCGCTTGTACAGAAGACTGTTTGCCCTTTCATAGGTCGTATTGCAGATGTCATAGTTTGGGTATTGGGTTCTTAAGCGGTCGAAGAGGTCATCCATAATAAATTGGATCGCTTTCTAGTCTCGTTATAGGAAAGTATATCTTTTGTGTCAAAAAGACGCACTTTATTATAGTGGTTAATAGTATTTAGAATAGTTGGGTGCGCTAACCAATTGAAGAACGGATAGAATTGTCCACACTCGGTGTCCCAAAATAAACCGGAGTGGGTTGAAAACAGATGATTAATTAATTTTTACGAAAATCATTTTATTTATTCAAAATAATCTCCCTGAAGTGGATTACATTGGTTTGGTCGTTCGACAAGTGCATCAAACCACTTTTGTAAGCCTTTGACTGGGCTGTTGTTGAAGAGTGTGGTCGTCGTCCGTCTTTTCTTTCCTAAATTTTCGGCATGTGATGACCGCTATTCCACACTCACGCTTTGCATTCTGGTTCGTATTGAAACCACCATGTTTCATAACCAATTACAACAGTTTTTAAGAAATTTTCGCCAATACAGGCCTCTTTGCAATGTTCAACTCGGTGCAATTTTTATCATCCTTTAGTTGAAGTGGAACACACTTTGAATTCAATTTCAATTCAATCTTGAGCAACGTTAGAACCATGCGTAGAATTCTTGAAGGAAGACTGTGGGGTTTAACTTTTAGTTGTGTGCCGGCACAGGAACGGGTTCACTAAAAGCCCACTGTATACTTCTGCGAACCGTTCACAAAAAATGATAAATGAAACACACTGATTTTGTTGGAATTTTATTTTTATTGTTTTAAAACGCGTTTTGGTGGGCACTTCAACAGCGGAAGGAGTCTAGTCTTGAATTTTGTTTACTCTTAATACCATATTTGATTAGAATTGTTTAAAAATCTTAATGAATCATTTGTGACTTTTAATATATTAAATTTATCCGCAAAACAATTGAATCAAAACTATCTGCTCGTTCTTTTCTTTGATTAAATGTTTGTTAATTTACTTGAATTTGTACTAAAGCAAAAATTAAGCTACTCAGTATTCACTCCGAAATTGATTAACTTATTTCTCCAAACGAATACACTCAACGAATTCTTTCCGTGGCGAAATGCGAGCCGACTTCGGTGGTGGTCTAATTACGACTCCCGGGGTGTGCGCACTCCCATGCGCACTCTACGGTGGATGAAACTCGACTCTTGTACTCAAGGATTAACCTCGAGAGACTCGTGGTGAGTCCACTCTCAGCTAAGGGTGAGTTTTCTTTTCTCGAGAGAAACGTGAACACTCTCTTTGTGGTGACCAATTGGAGAGGATCTCTCTGGGATGATCTTAGCTAGTGTGTTAGTTGATCCATTGTTTACTCATGCCACGAGGTCATGGGTAAACGATACTGAGAATGGGGAATAGAACAAAGGGCATCATTGAAGACGAGCATGCAGCTGTGTAAATAGACTGCAAGCGATTAGGAAAACTGGTGCTAAAAGCAATTTAGATACACAATGGTGATTGTGCACTGTATCGTTGCTGGCGGGAAGGGTCGAATTCTTTGTGTGTATATTTACACGCTGGAGAATTCGGTTTTTGGCGGCTAGACGCGATATGCGTAAACTGCTTTTGTCGGTTGGACAAAAGGCTGCCGTGACTGTGGATAAGCCAGGAAAATGTGCTGCTCACGTGTGTGGCAGGGTACGCTGACTGACATGGGCGTCGATAAGGTTTCCTAATTTATGATGATGCTTGTGTGTAAAGATTCTTTTCAGGAATTTCGGATGATGCATTAAATGTATGAATGTTAGATAATTCTTTACACGGAATGTTGGGTGATGCATTAGATGTCCTTGGGAAGGAAATGTTTCCAGGTAACTGCAGGTTGGCAAAGGGAGTTGGGATTGTGGGTGGTTCTTTGCGTAGCTTTAAAGAACCCCCACAAGACCAACGGAAAAGATACCGGTAGGAGGGCCGCGACGGGATGGGAGAACAATTTAAGGTTTGGCCGTGAGGAGATCAGATGGTCAAGCGTGGAAGGTGAGTGCACAACAGGGAATGATCGCGCAGCCGAGTCAGTGAGGCCATGAACTTCCGGGCTCACATTGGCCAATAAATAGTAATAGTAAGCCGAGTTTTTCTACAACAGTGAAAATCATCAACTCGCGAACATTAAGATGCGCCGGGCATGTAGCGAGAATGCGCAATTAAAGAACCATCCGAAGAATTTTGGAAGGAAGACCAACGGGGAAGAGACCCGCGGGAAGGCCGTGACTGAGATGGGAAGATAATGTATATTGTTATCTTGAACAAATTCGAAGCATCGAGGGAAAGAGCTCAGGATAGGGAACAATGTCGTAGCCGAGTTGTTGAAATGATGACCTTACGGGTTCCTACAGACCAATAATAGGGTGGGCCATACATTTTTGCACAATGGAAACATGAATAGAAATAAAACTATAAATGTTATTTTGTGGATCGTTTATTTAACGTAATAAACGTTTATTGAAATTAATTTTTTTTAAATGACATCGTCGAGTTGTGTCCCGTTTCGTCGTTGGCACTCATACAATCGACTACGCAAACTTTGGAAAACTCGCTGACGCATGCTGCGAGGTATCGCGGCTATCTCCTCCCGAATGTTCTCATCGCTTCTTCTTGAACGTGGCCGTCCTGTTTGTCTAATATTCGTTGTCTATCCCGTTTGCTCGAACTTCTTGACCCTTTGATTAAATTATCACTTGGACACTCACTTACTCGGCGTAATCCGCATTCAATTCTAAATAGGCGTCGTCCAGTAACGTAGGAATCGTTGTTTTTGTAAAATTGTTTTACACAAAAAGCACGCTGTTGTCCCGTGGAGCGCTCCATCGTGACTAAAATTGCATGAAGCGACGCACAATTCCCCGTCACTCGCGCACCCCATCCTCTAAGAGTTTTTAAGAATTCAAGTGTTGCCATTTGCAAAAATGTGATATTATAGTCGTAGTAGTAAGTTTTCCAGTTACAATGCGAAGAATTGTTATTTTCGTTATGTTAAGCACCATCTCCATGAATTTCACAGAAGATTTCTTTGAAACCGTCATGACATCATGTACTTCATCGATGTTTTCTTCGGTAGTCACATGAGGTGAACCGCCTGTACGTTTATCGTCATACTCATCTTCCCCGCTATCCTTGAATCATAAAAATCACTCAAATACTTGTGTTTTATGTAAACAATTATCGCCATGAGCTTTTTTCAGCAATTCAAACATTTCGGTAGCATTTTTCATCAATTTTGCGACAAAATATATTTTAATTAACTTAAAGTAACTTAAAAACTTAGGAATGGGGAAATAAACAAAGACGAGTAGACAATAGGGCAGGGAGGGGCGAAGATAGACTGGAGGCTGTGAGTATGAGTGCGGGTTGTGAGAGTGTACGCGGTGAACGTGGTGGGGTCAAGAGGGGTAAGAGAGGAGACGACGTTTGAGAGCGGAAGAGGTGAAATTGAAGTCAAAGAGGGTGGCGTAAGAATTTGCCCATCGCAGCATTTGCGAAATAGGTTCATTAGAGCCGTAAGAAGTGTGCTGGGCGGAAAAATAGAAGAGACTCGAGGTCGCTGGTTTCAGGGGTTACTATAAAAAGTGATGGAGGAGAGCAGGCTTGGGTAGTTGATTGAGCCTGGGAGTAGACGGTGGATGAAGAGGATGTCGGCATGAATTCTGCGCTCTTCAACTGTGTTAAGGTTAATTAGGTGAAGACGGCTCGTGTATGGGGGTAGAATCAGAGGATTTTCCCAATTCAATCCTCGTAGGGCAAAAGGCAAAAAAAAACGTTGCACGCTTTCGACGCTACGAATTTGGGACGAGTAGTGAGGAGACCAAACCTGACTAGCATATTCAAGAAGGGGGCGGACAAAGACTATATAGAGCGATCTGGAAACGTCGGGATTAGAGAATTCTTTCGACCAGCGTTTCACAAAAGCAAGGGCTGAGTTGGCCTTGAGGATTATATCGTCAAAATGTGGCGTGAAGTTAAGCTCCCTATCTCATAAGATGCCAAGGTCACGAATCGATTGTACATCTGTTGGTTGAGTAAGAAATAGGAACATCGCGGGGAAGGGGGGCGTTTACGGGAGAAGGTGATGGAGTGACATTTGACAACATTCGTTGTTCGAGGCAGTTGTTTTGGCACCAAGTTGAAAAGCTATCGAGGTACATTTGGGGAAGTGAGGAGTCGAGAGAAGAGCGAATCGTTTTGAAGAGTTTAGTATCGTCCGTATATAGAGAGATAGAGCAGTGCTTGATACTGGAGGCTATGTCGTTAATCATCATCATCATCGGCACTACAATCGGGATCAGGTCTTGTCGCCTTCCATACATCCCGCCGCAAAAGACTTTCCGGGCTCCTCTTCGTTCATTCGAGCTAGGTGTCCCGCCCACCGGAGTCTACCGAGCTTGATTTTTCTTACAACGTTAGCTTCAAGATAGATCGCGTACAACTCATGGTTGTAGCGTCTCCGGAATCGTCCTCCCTCACATACGGGACCATCAATTCTCCTTAAGACCTACCTCTCGAACGTGGCTAAAAGTTCAGAGTGCCTTTTATTGAGCACCCAGGTCTCGGATCCATACATGAGTACTGGTAAGACCATGGTCTTGTACAGTAGTAGCTTGAATGTTCTGGATAAATTTCGGTATATAAAGAGCCTTGATAGATCACAGTAGCCTTTGTTGATTTGATCAGCCGTCCGCGTATTTCTTCCATATTGTTATCAGCTGCTACTACTGACGAAAAGTAGTTAAAGGATTGCACTACTTAAACTTCGTGCTCCGTTACCTTGATAGTTTGACAGCATGTACTTAGTTTTTTTCTTCATTAATCTGCAGTCCCAAATAGTTGTACGCAAATAGATGTCATTTACTTTCTCAACCTCAGTGGAATTGATTCCAATATTGTGAATGAATCTGTAGCGTTCCCACCAAACCCTACGGTCTACTTACCTGAAAAACCCCCACAACTACTACCCAACTCCCTTAAGTTTGCTAATGCAACGGTATTAGTACCTGTAAACGCTTCACGCATTATATAGATCACCATCTGTAATCATAAAATCCCTATAAAGAAAACTTACCTTCATGCATCCCTTCGCATACAATTTTCCGTAAGATTTCTTTGTTTGCTTATTTGGTATTCTGAACCAATTCGGTACCAGACAAATTCCAGTAAACAAAATAATTCGGATTGCATTCAATGTAACCGTCATGACAGGGACCATAAATATCGCGCCGTCTATTTTCCCAGCCGCGTCATATACCTTTTCATACACATTGCCTGGCAACCTTTTTTGTTTGTCTTACCAACAAACAACCCAAGCAGCTGCATATAATTAGCGCAATAGACGCTGAAACCAAATTCTCCAGCATTTCCTAATGCAAATATGAACCCGGTTTCTATTGCAGCCAGAGATGCCATAAACATCCAATTTGCTTTTAGCACCTTTTTCTCCTAACGTCGAAAATAGCGACGAGGCATCGTATAAACATGACCCCCATTAAAGAGCGAACCATTTGGTCGCCTTTTCTTTTGTCCTTGCCGCCTGCCTGTTTCGCTGTTCCACTGCACGTGTGAATAGCATTGATCTCAACGATCCCACACATACCACCATGATCTTTATTACAAGATCTGGTTTCCTATACCACCAAGAGAGACTTTACGTTTCCCTGGTGGTAGTTAAAAAACGATATCCTTATTGGAGAGGATATCGATTGAGTCGTATTCCAACCACCGTTCGCGACGGTCGCGTCATCATCCGCCGTACCGAGTGCACCGGTACGGTGCGAGGCACAAAGGTCGTATCCCTTTGCAGAGTCAATCGGGTTTACTTTATTTTACATTAGTCGGTAAATAATTATAAACTCCTTTCGTTCCGTTTAATGTAAATATTTTCATTGTCCTAAGATTTACATTAGTAAATAAAATAACCTTTGTCAATCGTTTTGCAATTAAAGTGAAATAAAAGAACATTTAGTTATGGAAGTCCTACCGTGCGTTTTATTTCTCGGACTGACAGCGTTTACTTCTTTTGTCTGCGAACATTTTGCTGCGGTGTTCGGTGTGTGGCAATTTCCAATTTATTAATCGGAGGAAGTTTGTTTTAGTGAACGAGTGGGTTGGCGGTAGAACTCTCGCCCATGCTGGCGTCGCGACTTCCTACCCCATAAATCCTCGTCTTGGGGAGGAGCTTATCGACTAGTTTAGATGCAGTCAACAAGTGATCGCCAAATACTCAACGAAGGGTGTCAACACCAGTTGCTCTCAGACTGATCACGTCCAGCAACATTTCTTCCGGGAAATTCCAGATGTTAGGTAACCAAAAGGCCCAACCCAGAACCCCAATTCACACTTGGACGACCTCATCCATCACCAGACACATCCCCAAATTTACAGGTAAGCCAAGGTTTTAACAAAAAGAAAGGACGGAAAGAGTGTAAGTAGTGAGCGGACGTTTCACGAGAAAATTCTCAAATCGTTTAGTCATTTTCGTTTCCGTGGTCGTCATCATGTATCCGGTCCATATCCGAGGCTTGTTAAATTTCCCATAATAATTGTTTTTACAGGCAAGGTTATTAGCCTTGCGCCAATCTTTCGCAGGATGCCGCTGCTTGTATTGGCTCATTACTTGGTGGGTGCCAAAGTGGCTATCCAGGAGTGTCACGTGGGGACTGCATGTCAACTTGGATTGAACAGGGACATGGATTGTCCTGGCCTTCGCCGGATTGAAAGCAATCAGTGACTTTGTCCTGTATGTTCGCTCCTACCCGCCTTTGTCGTTAATAGTAAGAATAAATAGGAGGGGTCCAAGATGACTGCGCTGGGGACCCCTGACGTGGGAAGAAAATAATTCTCTTACAAATAACGATCCGGTGGCTATCCTACTACCTTCAAATCAGAGACCTCATACAGCCTACTTACCATCGCTAATCTCTTTGTCACTCAATTCAAACCGTCTTTCAACAATGTTTCCTTTGTTCCCTACTCTTCTTACGTTAATTACTTACCTTACTCATCCCTCGGCTCACCCTTACTCCATTCAATTGATCCTCACTCAGTTAAAAACAAATTACTCTAACTCAACGACAAATTCACACCGGGCCCTGAGGGTATTGTGGGGCTTTTCAGGGCCCGAAGGGCCATGCATCGCTCGATCCCCACCATTTCCAGCAATGCGACTTACCTTAAAGTCGAATCTTCAGCAAGATTATACAACCTTGCTACGGCATTAACCGCCAACCAATTCGCTGGAATTAATTCGGTTATCCCAAAGGATAACCGACATAAATACCTTATAGGCAGCTTATCGATTGCTCATTGGTGTATTTACGAAGTTCCCAACATGAGATGTCTCAACAGCAGCAGAGACAGGTCTGTGGGGCTTTTCAGGGCCCGAAGAGCCATGCATCGCTCGATCCCCACCATTTCTAGCAATGCGACTTACTTTAAAGTCGAATACCAGCAAGATTATACAACCTTGCTACGGCATTAACCGCCAACCAATTCGCTGGAATTAATTCAGTTATCCCAAAGGATAACCGACATAAATACCTTATAGGCAGCTTACCTTTCTTTGGGGGTTTTTCCAAACCCTTTCTCCACGGTTATTCCTGAAAACATTAAGCCCGCGGCAAGGATTATCACCTAGCCGTGGCATCAAAAAACTTTCACCCTCTGGCATGCATTGCACCCAGTGCATCACGTCCCTATTATCTAATGCTACCCACGTCATGCCATGAAAACAAAATCAACACAGAGTTCCTAATGTGCTTGTTTTGTTTGCCCATGTCACCCCTAAGCGTGCGGCTACCAAGTCTCACCAGTTTGCTACCGTCGACAAGGTTTCGGCCGACGCAAAGCAAACATTTCCCGCATTTTCAGTAATAGCTAATTTTCCATTATCGGTTTCCACCGATCATGGACCGCAAACAAGCAACGAATTGGATGTGGCCATCAAGTGTTTACTTTTAACAACTGGTAACGACCGCACCCTATATTCGTTTGCAAAACCTAAACGTCGCATCCATATCTTCCGGATTGTTTATGGTACATCGGAATTTTCTATTAACGGCCGCCAATCGTCCGCGGACCTGGAAAACAGCATGTCCATCAACCGAATGTTGATTTATGGCCTCTCCTTGGGCGAGCAGATCTTCGGTATGTTTTTCACACCAGAAGGGTCTATTGCCGGCAAGCATTACACAATCAATTGTGTACACAGCCGCAGACCCATGCAATGTTGGCGAACGCAAACAATGCATATCCATTACCCGATCATGGAAATAGCGTCTCTGTTGACATAAGATCGCAGAGACCTATCCCTTCGCTTAATGATCATCACGATGAGATGCAATAACGACGCCTACATCTATCTATGTTCACCGGATGATCGTATGTGACGCATACACATACATGCGAAATGTACGCCATATTTTCCAACCCAATCACGATTGACTGCCTCGAGTTGATCGTGTAGCTCCTTCCCTTTTGAGGTTATTCGTTGCGGTATCATTCTGATGGTGGCGAATGGAAACCAGTTAGATTTCATCACGAGTGCTGTGCAGTCCGAGCGAGTCAGGAGTCGAGAGTTAACACTTTTAGCTGATTCTTTTAAATCTTTTTTTTGATGAATGCAATAATCATAAAGCGTATTAGTTGAGACAACAAAAGACCTTGTTCAGTGTAATACATTTAAGCGATATTTACCAGTTTAAGAAATCGAAATTCGTATACAGAGAACCGTCGGAAAGTATTTTTGACTTACTGTGTCACAGAGTGATCGCTCCCGGTAATTGAACTTAAACAAATTCATTTGAAAAGAGTGTCAGCCTCATTATACTAGTGGTAATATCTAAATGTAAAGCCAGTGTCATCATTTTAAACATTAGATACGAAATAAAAATAATTACACCAAAACAATCCTGTGAGTTTTGAATTTTACTTTCCTCGGTGCTGGGATTTTTGCGCTGTTTAGTTCTGCGAATAATCGTTTGGTTAATTAGTGAACCGGTGTCGTACGTCGGCATATATACAATTTAACCACAGTATCCCTGCCACTTTCCATAAAAAAATGTTCATCTATTCTTTCAGTTTCCCTTTCGCAAAATTTTCTATCTATCTCTTTTTCAATGTGAATTCCCAAACATTTAGAAAACGTCCTACATCCCCACCATACACAAAAAAGAAGCTAAATGCGATGAACTATCGTCGTGTTGCTAAAGTTTTCCATATATCGGGTTTCCCAATAAGGACTTGACAACTTTTTTTCGGTAGTAAATTTTTATAATTTGCAGACGTTGTTCGTTCGTGTACTTAACTATGACGAAACTGTTGAGTTTACTGAATAAATTGACAGTGACAGTTCGATGATTAGTGAAAGGGTGCGTTCACAAATTAAATTCAAAGTTGTCAATTGGATTGAATTGGTTTCTCTATTGGAAAACCCCATAAGCTTCTTGAACATTTTCTGTACGAAACATTAAGCTTTCACCACAAATCTCTCATTTCTCCTCCTCCCGTAGATTTTTTTGCAGGCAGGTGAAAAACTCAAACTTCGTCAGATTTACATCTTTCACACTGTTAAATGGCAATCTAAGCAAACGGGTTTGGTTACATTTTGACCAAAAAAAGTTCTGTTTCAAAGTTTCCGTATAACTATCTAGCTGAACCAGATTAAATACAATAGTATTCTTCCGGTGCATCAATTATTATTTTATTTATACGTCAAAGGATTAAGAATAGCACGAAAGAAAGAAAACGAAACATAAATCATCAGAGGCGTACATCGCAGTAATTAGTATTACATTCCACAATTTTATTGGTGGTCGACAATAACACATCACATACTGCACGTGGCCGTTAGTCTGATGCTTGGATGCCTCGCCCTTCACTCGTTTAATCGTGCGTTCAAATCGCCATTTCACTACCATTGCTGAATGCTATAGTCGCACCGGAAGGGAGTTGAATTTTTCTTACCGTTTATGGTACAATGAACATTAAAATGTTTTCTTTTTCATACTTGACATTGTTAAGTTCACTGCTGAGAAACTTAGGTACCGGCAGTCAGTCTATATTCATATTCGACTCAGTCGATATTTTTGAATTGAGAGAGGGGTTGAGAGATTTTCTTAGATACTATGTTGATAGAAGATATCTACGCGACAGTCGATCCGATGTATGGTGACTGAATACAAGGAAACAGGATCGTCCTAGGTCTACGTGGTATACTTCTGTTTTTAGTGAGCCGGGCTTTCCTTTGGATCTGATATTGCGCAAAACCATAGGCAGGAAAACCTGTTTTAAACTTCATCAGCGATTTAAACCTCATTAACATGGGGGACCATCGATGAGAATTGAGATTGTAGGATAGCATAAACCAACCAACAAGGCTGGTCCGTCATGTGATTCAGTCGTGGTCATTAACGAGTTCACCTAGCATCGTTATCTGAAATTTGATTACTTTTATTATAGTCCACAACATTTGGTGTTAATTTGGGTGTAGATTCGTTAGTCACAGTATTGTATTTATCTTGGGTTATCGTCCGATGTGTTTCTGCTTGCGACCAACCAACCTGCGATCGTGATTGCTGGTCTTTTATCTGTTTATTTTGAAGAGAATTGTTTATGGTTGCCGAAACGGAAGAGGAGGATAATCGAGACGCATGGGAACTTCTTGATTGAAGTGTGCAGTTCTTTGATCAGAATAAGAGGACAGCAAATGTCTCGAATGATAAGAGGGCCGCTGTCGAAATAATGTGTTTCGTGTAAAATAGTCAGACCGGGCAAGAAGTACATTAAAGTACAATTCTTCACCTTCAAAATCATTTATTTATTTTTCAACATTGCCACGATTGGGTCAATTAGTCCGTGATTTTATATTTTCTCTTCAGAGTTATATTTGCTACGTTGGTTTATCAATAGTATAAAGTTTTGTGAGAGCAGCGTCTTTTTGGAACTGGCATTGTGATGTATTTTTGCGGATTCAGTAGTAACAACACGGATAGTCGTAAGTTCGATGAAACAACTGTCACAAAGGCAAGCAAGTTTTTACATTAAAAATTTTATCGTGTAGTAGAATTTCAATGTTTATTATAACGCACACTCGGCGCTGTTTATCAAATGAGGAGCTGTTGTTGACACTGTACTAAAAAGGGAGTTCGCACTACTCCGACATGCAACGCCCGCGGCAAGTGTAACCAGTTCGGGGGTGAATATCTGACTCTATTGATTGATTTCGTTTTTTTTTATGCGCGTATGTAAATGAACAATACATTCGAAACGGAGAACTCGGCTTAACACCTCAAGACACAAACTCGACTTTGTGGCTCGTCAAACGGGAGGAAAACCTTGTTCAAACTCGCACTTAAAACACGTATGTGTTTGCTCCTCAGCGGATAAAATCTGACTCTGCGAGCCATGAGGACGAATCATATCGCCAGTCGCACTGGGGTGGATTTCCACCGCTGTGGTGACAAGTAAATCCGATATTTCATTCTGGTGGCGACCAATGAGAAATCGATTCGGTTTAATTGGAAGGGCTTCCATTGAGATCGTGCAGATTTGGTTGGGTGTCCAAACACTGGAAGTGAGGACAAATGATAATGCATCGGCGGTTGGATGTGAAGAAGGGAATCAAAGGAAGCAGCTGTTCAAATAAATGAACATGCACCACGGCTAAAGCGATGCCATTGTAAACAACGGATAATACTGCCGAAGGCAGAAATGGATTTTTCTGTGATGTTAAGTCAACAGAAAATTTGTTCACGATGGCAAGAGCTAGGATGGAGATTTATTTGATTTAGAAAAACAGATCGTGGGACACGGCCATTGATATGATTGTTTGGATAACAATTATGGTCGTGTCCAACCCGATGATCGGTTATCGGCTTAGGCGATCGATCATGGGAAATTTGGCTTGCAGATGTGCAAGTAAGCAACTTGCCCGGCTTGTCTTTTGGAACAAGTAAACACAGGAGGATTGCTGTGTGTTTCATGGACATGTTGCCGCCCAAAGGAACCGATCGGGTTCCTAAATGGTTCGTAACAGATGAATCAGAATGGTTTGGGATGACTTGATATCGTTTGATGCCTTGGCAAGAAGATGATCTTGCCGTGGATTTATATTTAAGGTAAGAAATGATTGAAGGAGAGTTTTGTACTGCTCTTATGCAGGTAAGCGGCTATGATCGGCAATGTATTGCAGGTTGGGAAAGGGGAGTTGGTTTAGGACGATGGGTGGTTCTTCGGGCGAGCCCTAAAGAACCCTCACAACATATGTTATGTTGAAGGTCATTGACAATTAAATTTATCCTCGTGAGCAAGGATTTATTTTATTCGCTTTTTCACACAGCAATATAACCTTTCTGTGATATAGGCTCGATTTGGTCAGAAAAATTGATTTCCCAAAAAATCAGAAAGTAAAAAAGGAAACAGATATTTTATTATGGAAACAAATTCATCAATTGACAGATTATCGTCACTGAATTCGGTAAGACCGGGATCCTCCGTTTGCCAAAATGAAATTTCATTTCGGAGGTGCAGGTGATTCAGTAGAACTCTGTCCTCCAAGTCGTGATTTCGGTGAATGCTTTCATTCACCTTGTACATTTCCCGAAAGACAGCTTCCACAGTGTTCACCTTTCCCAAAGGATCTTCGATCATGAAGAACTCAGTATTGAGGATCGCATTCTCTGTATCTATCCCGATGTTGATTAGCTTGTTTACATCGGTACGTGGTATTTGGAGACACTGAATCTCGTTTTGATTATTTCTTCTGAATATTTTATTTATTTGTTGGAACATATTCGGGTTATTAGTTTTTATAGCTCGAATTCTGTTGTTCCAATACAAATTTGTTGGTAGTTCATAGTTAGCTTTAAGTTATTGTTGGAGGTTTTTTAATCAGGGTCTTGTCTGTCTGTAAACTGTCTGTGTAATTGTTTTAACTTTGATAGCAGTCTGCTCTGTTTCTTGTGGAGTGCGTTTATTGTTGTGTTTTTATACATGTTTAGTGATCTGTAACTGTTGTTTTGGGAATTGTTTTGTCCATTGTTCGTTTTACGGTTTCGTCCATTTGTTGAATGTATTTGTCGATTTCGTCATTTGTCAGGTTTCTGTTTATTGGCTTATTAAAGTCATTCTCTTGTTAATGATCTGGTGAACAGTGGCCATCGCATTGCCCCGTAGTTATAGGGTTGCGGAATCACGAATTCCTCCAAATCTGCCAGATCGTTCGGAAGCTCTATTACTGCCGTGACTGCACAGTGGTCACTGTCGTAGTCAATTGTCCGTAAACAGTTTCTGTTTCGTCTGTTGGTGTTAAGTAGTGTCAGTCGTGAGTCAATAAGCAAGATATCTAAGAACGATCTACCTCTGGGGAACGATGAATATTCCGTAGCTAGTAGATTAGTTTTATATTTTATATGATACAGATCTAACCAAACAGCCAGCTGATTTCCTCTGGCATTAGATATGTAATTTCCCCAATTTTTATGATTGGCGTTCATATCTCCACCTTGGATAAAATAGTTTTGTCCAGGTGCAATTGTAAGCATCGAAAGAGTGTCTCAAGCTCTGCTATAAAGAGGATATGTTTGTGCTCCTCAGGTGCATAGACCGCAATCGCATACAAACCCCTTCCTTGCTGAAGCGGTATGCGTGCAATACAAGCTTCCAGCACCCGGAACGTGCGCACTTCTCCACTATATATAACTATATGTTGGATTCCGTTTCTGATAAAGATTGCGACACCTCCCCCTTAAGAGGAGTTAGGTCGATCTCTTCATATAATATCCTAGTTTTTATGCCCTATCTTATGCTTCTGGTTTAACTTTGTTTCCTCCGCTAGAAGTACATCAGGGTTTTCATCTTGCAACAGGTTGAAAAACGTGGTTCTTCTCTCAGTTCCTATAAGTGAATTTACATTCACGACAAGAGCTTTGATTGATGGTTTGGTTAGAGGGTTTATATCGACTTTTTATTTAGACTGGGCAAATGCGAGTAGATATCGTTAATTTGACTTTGCAGCTGTGTCATCTGTCTCTGCAGATTAAGCAAGATTGTGAACATGTCTGCTTGCGATGCTGTTCCAGTCTGTGTGGAAGTATTTGTGGCTACCAGTGTTGTAGCCTGTTTTGTTGTTTTCCCCCGGGCACAATTTGCGCATACGATCGCTGTGGTGTTATGGGCATTGTTGTTTTTCGAATTGCCTCTATTTTTTGTTTTTGCCGAGTCACACTTCTTTACATCATTTCTTGGAATTTAGGACATCCTCGATAATTAGCAGGACACTTTAGTAGGGCTTTGTCTTCTACCCTTTCTTTCCCCAGTGGGCATTCTTCCTTGGTCCTTTCCGCATTTTACGCAACGATGTTGCATTGCACAGTTCGCCGCTGCGTGACCAAACCTTTGGCAGCGGACACATTGCCTTTTTTTAATTTGTCCCATGTGATGATTTGATGATCCAGGACTGTGATTTTCCTTAGACCACCAATTTTGCTGCTCGGTGATAATTGGACCAAAAAGAAGGTTATAGCGCTTGGGATGATAGTGAAGAACGCGTGATTCGAACTGCCTCTATGACAGTTATAATCACCAAAAATTGAACCAATGCGTAACACATCAGGCTACTGGCCGATTTTAGAATTCGATTTTTAAACTCAAGCATATTCAACTGATGTGAATTGTTATGTTATCGCTATGGTATACGGCTCTCATGCATTTTCTTATTCGATTTGTATGAGGTTGGGAGTAATGATATTCCTCTGGAATTAGCGCAGTCAGATCTGTCGTCTTTTTTGAAAATGGGGACGACTATTGAGGTTTTCCGTTCTTCCGGAATGACTTCCTTATCCCATATTATTTTGATCAGTTGGAAGATCTATAGCGTTTGGGATGATAGTGAAGAACGTGTGATTCGAACTGACGCTATGACGGTTAGAATCACCAAAAATTGAACTAATGTGTAACACATCAGGCTACTGGCCGTGTGTACGAATTCGATTTCTAAACTCGAGTACACTCAACTGATGTCGAATTGTTATGTTATCGCTATGGTATACGGCTCTGATGCATTATTCTTATTCGATTTTCGTTCGGTGTTCTTCACTATTTGCTTGTGTATTGTTTGCGTATCTGTTAGACACGCCACAAGGTAATTTGCGGTTTTCTCTTCTTGCCTTGGCTGTGGTGAACGGTTTTACCGCAGTAAACTCGAGATCTTCACGCTTCAGCTTTTGAAGCACCCCGAGCAGAGCCTCTGGCTCCGTTTCAGGGTCGATGCCCTTTAATAGAACCGTTGGTTTCGGCGTAAACGAGTAAAATTCCGCGGTGGCTCTTTTTAAAACCTCTTTAAACTGATCGTGGTCTGCCACCGTATAGGTTTGAATGGCATGGCTGTTACCTGCCAGTCTTTTAATTACAAAACTGTTTCCTACAGCTAGCTTACAAAGACTTACCAATTCGTTACACTCAATATCGATGGTGTTGATTGGTGGCATCTTTATTTTTCTGTTGTTGTTGTTGTCGGTTTGCTGCTGTTGTGCTGCTTGCTGTTCTTGAGGGCGATTTTGTGTTGGTAGTTGCTGTTACTAGTGATGTTGATGTTGATGTTAATGTTGATGTTGATGTTGCTGTTGATATTGTTGCTGTTGGCCGACTTTTGGCTTCGGCTTTTGTTATTGTTGGGTGGTTTTTTGCTCTTCGAGCGCCGCTATTTTTTTCTTCCGGCTGGAAGCCGGGCTCTTGCCGCCGCCAATTTCACTTCCAGTTCGTTGATATCCTCTTCTTCATCCTCAGACTCTGACGATGCGAGAGAAGCGATTGAATTAGTTGCTTCATACAAGTTAATGTCGACGGGGGGGGGGGGGGGGGGGGGACGGACTCACTGTCCTCCCCCATTTGCAGTTTGTTTTCTCTATCGATAGTTTCGCGGCTTTACTCCGCGTCATAATTGCGTTTTTCGGGGCACCTTTCCTTTTGTTTATTGTCCGTGTTTTTCTTCTTCCGTGTTCATGCTGGTACTCTCCGATTTGTTTCCATTACAAAAAAAGAAAAAAACAAAGGGGACCCGCCGCACGAACCCATAAACAAATCGCTTTCTTCGTAACCTGAGGCGAACTCGCCTAGCACCGACTAAGAGCCAGACACCTTACATTCGCGCCAAAACCTAATTTAAATACTACTTGCTTAATGGGCAATATATTATTAGTTTTATTTCTGCCTTATTCCCGTGGTATTCCCTTATTTTTGAGGCTTCCTTTAGTAGTTCACTCACCGGTATGTCCTGGTTACTACTTGCGGCGGCTGCTGCGTTTGCCGTTTGCTTGTGAGTGATACAATTGTTTACGTGCATACATTATACATTTTTTTAAACATAATTGAATGTGGGAATAACTATTTGAGTATAACATGTTTTAATATTGACCGTTTTCCTGGAAAAGGTCAGAAAACCAGAATTTTTATTTTTTTAATTTAATCTAATCTAATACTAAACTTAACTCTAACTTAATCTAGCTTAACCTAATTAATATTATAATTAGTTAAATATGTTTTGTGAATTGGGGAATGTAGGGATTGTTTGTCAATGAGGTAGGTTGACGTGGGATATGGTCAGTTAGTGGTCTCGGGCGGGGTAACACTTTCCGGTTGCTCGTTAAAACCCAGAATGTTGGAGAAGGGTTGTATGATACAGTATTTGAATTGATTGGGTCCCAACTCGGTGTTATGGTACACTACCTCGCTGGAGTCATTAACCAATCTTCCAGAGATGAAGAGAGTTCGGATGTGGAGACAATTCAGGTAGTGAGCCCTGTTATCTAGAGGAGTTGGTGTAGTGAAGATTTTATGGGGTTAGGATTATTTGGGAGGTTTTCAAAAAATTTGATAGGCAGCTCTAGGAAGTGTCTATCGAGACGGTCAATATTAGCGGCTTTGTATATCTAGCTGTTATTGTAATATTTGTAAGAGTTGGGTTATCGGTTGAGGCCAGTGACCAGCCTGGCGCATTTCCTTTGAAAAGTGCATAGCTTCTCCATCTAGGCGGGTGTTATATAATACCACAGTGGACACGCATATGTTAGTGTGGGTCTGATTATTTGTTTATAGATGAGCAGTATTATTTTTATATAAGTATCAGTATATTTTAAAGTTTTTTAAGGTTTTATCAGGGTGTTATTTAGTCCTGGTGTTGTTTGTGCAGTGCTCATTTTTACCCTTAAACACTATTAGTTGGATTTTATCAAGATTTAGGCGAATTTTCCATTTATTAAAGTATGTTGATCGATTTGGGAGGAAGTTATTAATGTGGTTTCTTGTCTCCTTTACAAACTTGCTGCTGGAGTAGACTATATGGTAGTGTCATCAGCGTAATTCAGCATTACGGTATTGGGTGATTGAGGCTGCATTATGTCTGAAGAAATAGAGGAGGTATAATAGTGGTTCAAGAATTGAGCCTTGCGGAACCCCTGCTGTTATATTATACAATTGGGAGAGAGAAGAATTTATTTTGACCATAAAATTGCTATCAGAGAGGTAGGAAACGAGAAGTTTGTTGGTGTGAGTGTTTAATCCAAATATGTAGTGCATCTCGTAAAACCGTCCTGAGATCCAAACATATGCTTTAGATATGCCGAGAAAGATACAGACCGTCGGGGTTTGGTTTTGAAGATTAGTTGTGACATCGTGCGTTCGTTTTAACAGAGCATGACAGGTGGAGTGTTGTGCGCGAAAGCCAAACTGGGAATTTGGGATAATAGCGTTGTCATTACTATTTACTATTACTATTTATTGGCCTGTAGGAGCCTGAAAGTTCATGACCTAACCGACTCGACTCCGCCATTGTTCCCTGTCCCGTGCGCTCGCCTTCCATGTTCGACCATCCGATCCGATCTCCTCGAGGTACAACCTAACATTGTCCTCCCATCTCCGTCGCGGCCGCCCTGTCGGCTTCTTTCCCGTTGGCTTACCGTCAAGAATTCTATGCACGGTTCTATCGTTGCCCATTCGCGCCACGTGTCCGGCCCATCTTAGTCTTCGCGACTTGATTACTCTCACTATTGTAGGTTTGTGGTATAGCTCTTCCAATTCGTGGTTGTGGAGTTTCCTCCATTGTCCTGCCTCCTCGTCATATTTGCCGCCAAAGACACCCCTTAGGACTTTATTCTCGAATACGCGGAATTTGTTTTCTTCCCGTTTTGTGAGGGCCTATGTTTCGCATCCGTATAGAACAATCGGCATGATGATGGTTCTATAGACACGGAGCTTTATATTCTGTGATAGCAATTTGGATTTCAGCAGTTTACTGACTGCATGCCAACTAGCGTTGCCGGAGTGTAGTCTTTTGTTAATTTCCTTCGACATTTCGTTACTGGCCGTCAGTATTGTTCCCAGGTATTTAAATTCTTTGACTTTTTCAAATATCTTGCCTCTGATGTTAATGTGTGTTCTCTGAGGTCCACCTGTTCTCGCCATAATCATGTATTTCGTTTTGTCTTCATTTATTTCTATGCCCACCTCTTCTGCCGCTTGCATGATGATTTCACTGTTTTTACTTACAGTTTCTAGATTATCGCCCAGAACGGCGATGTTATCCGCATATGCGAGCACTTGTGTGACACCGTTCAGGGATGATCCGGTCATGTTGTCGTCTTGTACCTTTCTGATGACATACTCGAGCACAAGGTTAAAAAGACACGGTGATAGACCATTTCCCTGTTTTAGTCCTTCCCGGATTTCAAATGGTTCTGAGAGGTGGTTTTCTATTCTAACTCGCCCTTTATTTTCGCTCATGCAAATTTGAATGAGGGCGGCATATTTTTTTGGGATTCCCAGCTCAACTACAATATGGTAGAGTCTTTACCTTCCGACTGAGTCGTAGGCTTTTTTGAAGTCAAAGAACAGTTGGTGAAGCGTCTCTCCGTATTCCCACTTCTTTTCCAGCAGTTGGCTTATTGTGAACATTTGGTCACTTGTTGACCGGTTCCTACGGAATCCGCATTGCTAGTCTCCCAATATGCCTTCTGCGCACGGTGTGAATCTCGCCAGTATGACATGTGTTAGTATTTTGTATGAGGTTGGGAGTAATGATATTCCTCTGGAATTAGCGCAGTCAGATCTGTCGTCTTTTTTGAAAATGGGGACGACTATTGAGGTTTTCCGTTCTTCCGGAATGACTTCCTTATCCCATATTATTTTGATCAGTTGGAGGATCTATAGCGTTTGGGATGATAGTGAAGAACGTGTGATTCGAACTGACGCTATGACGGTTAGAATCACCAAAAATTGAACTAATGTGTAACACATCAGGCTACTGGCCGTGTGTACGAATTCGATTTCTAAACTCGAGTACACTCAACTGATGTCGAATTGTTATGTTATCGCTATGGTATACGGCTCTGATGCATTATTCTTATTCGATTTTCGTTCGGTGTTCTTCACTATTTGCTTGTGTATTGTGTGTGTATCTGTTAGAAACGCCACAGATCCCTCGAGCGGTTGCCTCTCCATACGTCACAAGCTCTGCCCTGTTGTTATTCAATCGGTTATTGCGTCTACAACTTCGTCGAGGGAGGGCTCTGGGATCTGAGGCTCGGCTGTATGTACGTCTGGTGCGTTTAGTTGTAGTAGATGGGTGCGTACATTGAGCAGGTTTTTAAAGTACTGCTTCCACCTTGTCACGATATTGTTTGTTTCTGTCACCAGACAGCCATTTGTGTCTCGGATTATTTTGGCTCTCCCTAGGTGGCCATTTCTAATTGAATTTATGCCGGCATACATATCTCTGATATTTTTTGCTCTGCCATTTTCTACGATTTTTTCGAGCCTAGTCTTCTCCCATTGGTGTTTTTTGCGTTTGAAAAGTCTCGTTGTCTCTTCCCGAATCGTTGCGTATCTTTCTGGGTAGACTTCATCATATCTTTCTAAGTGGATCACTCTGAGGTGTTTACGTTCTTCGATCTTCGCCCTGCACTTATCGTCAAACCAAGGTTTGGACTTAATTGTTTTCTTAAATTCGAATACCTTTTGGGCTATTTGTTTGATTGTGTCTCTGATCGATGTCCATTTAGTGTCCACACTTATTGGCTTCTTCTTCCTCACTGCTCCCATTCTCTAGGATCCTAAATCTATTCGTGAGTTCATCTTGATATTCAGCCCTTTTGCGTAGGTCTTTTAGCTTATCAATGTCAATAGCATTGTCATTAGCAAATAAAACGATAAATCTTGCATTCCAGTATCTTGTTTAATGTATTTAATAACGATATCGGACGTTAGTTGCTGGGGTTGTTGGAAGGACTGGACTTGTTGATAGGGACTATAAACGTAACAACTTCCAGTTGTCTGGGAAATGCGATGCGTTAATTATGTGCTTGAGAAGAACGAGAATAGGGAGTAGATTAGACGGGAGAAGTCTTTTGTACAGAAGGCTTGGAATTCCATCTAAGCCTGTCGTCTTTTTGTGTTGTTGTTTAATGTTATAAATTCTGATAAGTTCGCTTGCTGTTAGGAGTAACGCATTATCCGGAGGATGTGACGCTTTGTTTGTTTCATTGAATTCCGCAATGAAAGTGATGAAGGATGGGATCATTGTGCATGAGATGTAGTAATTTCGGAAAATTGGAATTTCTTGTGTATCAGAATTCCAATTCGTGGATTACAAACAAGTGTATAATTAGGGATAGATATTCGGGAGTTTGGTGTAAGTCAGGTTTTTGAGAGAAGGAGGATATCTGAAGAAAACTTGGAGGAAGGAAGTTATGGTTAAATTAGCCATTAAGGAAAAGGATATGTGAACTTATAAGAGATAAAATCTGACATTTTTTTCTATTTCTGAGCTGTGCTTCAGGGTGGCCTGCATATTCTGCAAGGTACTTATGCATCGTGTGATATCTAGATTAAGATCGTTACAGTTGAATTGGTGATTTTTTGTCAAGTTATGGGAATCTTTGACAACCTTAGCGTATGACATTCCCGGAATTGTAAGATATGGTAATTGTAGTGATATTTTGATTGGTGAAGGTTTGTTCGTTTCCATGTATGTTGTTCGCCTTTGGAGAATCCTCAGCTTATCAGGACATCGCGAGAAGTTAGCAGGGCGGTGTCCTCCACAGTTACAGCATGTCACTGTGATTTTCTTCGTGTAATGGATCCATCGGGGTTTGTTGTTTGGATTGTTCCTGGTTCTATCCCTATTGAGGGTGTTGTTGTGTGTCTATTGAGGGATGTTGTTTTGGTTGGTGAAGGTTTGCTTGCTGCCATGACTATTGTTCGCCTTTGGAGAATCCTCAGTTTATTATGACATTGCGAGAAGCTAGCAGGGTGGGGTCATCCGCAGTTACAGCATGTCACTGTGATTTTCTTCGCTGTAATGGATTCATCGGGGTTTGTTGTTTGGATTGGTCCTGGTTCCATCCCAGGCGGACTGATCCTGCGTTCTCCAGATCGATGTTGGTCTGCATATTTTACGCATCGCATCTTTAGATGAAATGCGGCCGCCAAGTGTCCCGAGCCGTGGGATCTTTTGTAAGTGAGGACGTTTTGTTTATGTGGTTCGTCAATCGGAATTTTATGCGTGAATAGGTATTTTATTTGTTTGAGCCGGTTGACATCAGCTGGAGGAATTTGTGTAATTCGTAGCTGCAGAGTCTTGTTAGTCCGCATGTATGGCGTTTGAAAGTAGTCCAGCGTGTTTATTTTCAGTTACGGACAGATCCTGAATATTGCTGCTGCAAGCTCCTCATTGGTCCACGCTGGATCAATATGTCTTACGGTGAATGTCGCTGGTTTCAATTGTGCATGAAAACTGAAGAATTCAACTTTGTTGCGAACGTTTTTCTACCGCCTTATTGTGATCCATTAAAGTGGTTGTTGTGATGGAAGTCGAAGCTCCTCTTGTGTTTGTGGTGGAATTACGGTGCCTTAAGGTACTTTCGAGCATCCTAATTAGCTCTTTGATTTTTGCTTTCGAGATGATGGAGCTAGTCCAGGGTGTTGAGCAGGCGTTTCTTCCATACAGATGTAATCTCTGTTTTTAGTGGTTGTTTTTAGGGAGTGAATTTCCTCCTGGAGTTGTTTCATCAGGAGTCGAAGTGTATTGATGTATTCCACGGCTTCCAGATACTTTTTTGTAGTCCATAGCTTGTGTCTCCATGGTTGTCGGTTTCTTTGTTACGCTAAGTAAAATGTTGGTGGTTCTTCTTTGGCGCTCTATGATGAATTCTTGGTCATCACTGGAGCCGTAGCCCAGCATTTGTTACTGTTGGCTGTCACTGTTTTCACTGTTTTATTACACTCTTCTGTTAATATTAAAATACTAAAAGTATTTTTACACGTGCACTTCACACACTTTTACTGACACGTGCGTTTCAGACACTTTCGCAAACACATGTTTCACCTATGCTATGTGTGAACGTCTGTTCGCTCTGAAGTACTCGATAAGAATGTATGGATACAGAGGTTAACAAGCTTTAGAGCAGAGAATCAAGTTCAATACGTGGACCAGGTTTGGCATATTTCAATAGTTGATTGAAGTTAAGTTTAGGTTTTGAATGTGGGTCGAAAATCATTTAAGGTAAACACGGCATTGATGCCTGGTCAACTTTAATTCATTTTATGGGAATAGGACGGCTCTGATCACCATTACCATTCTGAACCCAATGAGAATGATTACAGGGATAGGGTGAAATCCACGATGATTACCGTAGAGTGAGGTGTTAATCTCATGGAAAGGATCACGATCATTATAGTGAATCCGATGAGAATGATCAAGAGGAGATTGTTAAATTCACGATCATTGCCATGAATTATCACTCTCGTGAAGAAGATCACGAGCACGATGGCGGACCTCGCGAGATTGACTATTCTGAGGACTAAGCGCACGACTACTACTGTGACCTTAAATCAATTAAAACTCTGCAGTTTTGATGGCGATGAATGCTTTCAAGTCTGGTGGAAGTTTCCGAACCAGAATATTCGTGTGACTAAATAGATTTCGATTAGCATCAAGAGAGGAGAGATCCAATGATCTCAGATGGGTTTGACTATCGTCTATTATTGCTATATTGGAAGAAATGAAATAAAACATCATGCCGAAATTCGCGAGGAAATCTAACCTGATTTGGAAGCCCCATGCTAAATTTGGACTTTTAACAATGTCACACAAGATGAAATGCCAAAGCATTTAGAACAGTCAGAATCTATTTGTGCATGTGGATACCGCTTCAGTTGGATTTTCCTTCTTCGGAAATCTTCGAATCGAGGTCAATATAATTAAGGATTGTAAAAAGTGGTTCCTCTATTGTTTCGCCACACATTTGTCTGCACAACCATAGGACAGCGTTTATTGCATTGTTTGGACAATCCTGTATTGGCCGCATGTAAAACAATATGAGTAAACAAGCAAGCTCGGGAATCATAAATCCCACAGTGAAAATTGTACAGGTAACCGTAGGGATAAATACCCACTTTTTTGCGATTACATTATTAAAGAACCCTTTCACACGAGTTGTGCGTTGCCAGCATAAGAAACTTCTCTACTATGCGGATATGTTAAAAAGAGAAAAACATGCTGACAAGGAATCAATTGTTAACCATGTCATAATGTTAGTTGTGCTGCTCCCGGGTAAATAACTTGAATTAAAAAATTGTTACGATGTAAGCATTTCGTTTCTATTTCTGATCCACAGGTGATATTGCTATCTTATGTACAATATACGTATATGTATTTATCAATTCATTTCTGGAGTCACATCCGATAGAAATGCCAATCCATATGGTATATATTTTTGATATTTGCTGGTGGTATGGGAGTCACATATTGAGAGTACGCATGGATTGCTTTAAGTTAATATTTTAATGTTTCTCCTTCCTGGCGCGCGATTTTTTCAATTTTTTAATTTGTATTATTGTAACGTTATAATATTAATTTCCAACTATTAGCACCGGTTATAAATATTACATCACGAACGCTCATTTCTAAACAAACAAATCGATTCAAATAAAATTATTTTAATTATATTGACTGGACAGTTTTGCAATTCCATTCGATAAACAGCCTGAACGAATCTCAACAGAATTATCAATTCCGTTGAAATTCTAAATTTAGTTATCAACTACAAAAAATAATATTACAATAAGAACTAATAACTAGAACACACTGAGAACAAACCATTCAACCGGCCCGGGTAGCTCAGTCGGTAGAGCGTTGGACTTTTAATCCAACGGTCCAGGGTTCAAGTCCCTGCTCGGGCGTGCTTACATTTATTTTTACTCTTTCCCTTTTTTTTTAAATTATGTAGAAACATAATTAAGAATTGTATTAAACGTTAATAGATTTGATAGTTCACGAATCCACACATCATAGAATTTGGCAATAAAATTATAGATTAAAGTTAAATAAACTTAAAGCATCAGATAAGAGAGAACAATTCTTGGAGAATGTATATTTGCCGAGAACATTTATGTGACTTATGTTCGGGGACGACGGATTCAAATTTACAGACGAATAATAGGAGACAGCTTTTATGTTGTTAGATGCTAAATGGATTTTCAATTGTTTATTTTTAATTGAATATTAAATTGCTGTATTGTTATTGAAACGTTTTATTTGTTAATAAAACATAGCATCTATTATTATTTGTCAAAGTGATTAAGGTACACGTCAGCAGGTGTCTATTGCTGCATGGTAGCTTCGGAAAATAAAATATTATTGGTAGTGGTTGTTTTTGGTAAATGAAATTTGATTTTATTTTATTTATTTACTAATTATCCAAAATTTAGTAATCTGTTTTAATTTTGCTTCTTTGTCCTTTATAAAACTTAGTTTTTCGTTTTGATTTTTCATAGTATAATTTCTTTTTCCTTGTTTTATTTAATTTAATTTCCTCTTCGTTGGTTTACTTTTACTTTTTTTATTGTTTTAATGTTCAACGGTTAAGAATTAAATATTACTTTGATTAAATTTTAATGATTCTTTTGTTTCAACGTTTCTGTTTTTGTTCTTTAATTTTGTCGTCTCATTTTCTTTACATTACTTTTTTTCTTATTATTAATGTTATTCGGTACTTTAGTTACTACTACTACTATTTATTGGCCTGTAGGAACCCGAGAGTTCATGACCTTACTGACTCGTCTACGTCTTCTTTTTACTGAGTCGGTGTTTTCTTGACGAAATCTTCCCCTATGGTAATGTCGGCCCATCATATCTACGCCTACCGAGTCCTTTCTATGTGTGTTGTGTTTATAGTTTTCATTCATTTCTCTTTGTTTACATGAGTGTTATTTACTATTTATTGGCCTTTAGGAACCCGGAATTTCATGACCTCACTGACTCGACTCCGCCATTGTTCCCTGTGCTGTGCACTCTCCTTTCACGCTTGACCAGCCGATCCGATCTCCTTAAGGTCAAACCTAACATTGTCCTCCCATCTCCGTCGCGGACTGTCCTGCCGGTTTTCTTTTCTTTCCCATTGGTCTACCGTCAAGAATTCTACGCACGGTCCTGTGGCGTGTCTAACAGATACACACACACAATATACGCGTGGTCCTATCGTTGCCCATTCGCCCCAAATGTCCGGCCCATCTTAATCTTCGCGACCTGATTACTCTCACTATTGTAGGTTTGCGGTATAGCTCTCCAATTTGTGGTTGTGGAGTTTCCTTCATTGTCCTGTCTCCTCGTCTTATTTACCGCCAAAGATACCCCTTAAAACTTTATTCTCGAATACGTGGAATTTGTTTTCTTCCCGTTTTGTGAGAGCCCATGTATCACATCCGTGTAGAACAATCGGCATGATTATAGTTCTATAGACACGGAGCTTTATACGAGGGTTGCCTCTTATGTTTCGGGATTTGGCAACCCTAGCGTTGCAATCCGGCAATTGACAGCTCTGTCGTAAAGTTGGACATTTTTGAGGTTATACTCACTCAGAACGTTTTGACATACGAGCGCTATTTGTGTTGTTTACAGTAACTTAAAAGATTCATCTCGGCCCAAAAATGGAATTAAATCGTCAACATTTTCGTGCGATTATTTTTTACAACTTTCGGCGTGGATTAACTCAGCAACAGTGCATGGATGAACTTAATTCAATTTTTGGCGATGAAGCCCCATCAAGGACCAGTGTTTATCGATGGTATGGTGAATTCAATCGTGGTCGTAGTTCACTCCAAGATGAATTTCGTGAAGGTCGTCCAAAATCAGTTGTTGTTCCGAAAACCATTGATGCTGTGCGCGAACTGATATTAGAAGATCGTCATGTGACCTATCGTGAGATTGAGACAACCTTAGGCGTTAGTGGGACCAGCATACATTCAATATTGCATAAACTGTCAAACTGTGTAAACTGACTGTCAAAAAAATTTGTTCGCGTTGGGTCCCACACAATTTGTCAATCGCCCAAAAAAAGACTCGTGTCAATTGGTCGAAAGAAATGCTCAAAAAATACGGTCGCGGTGCTTCGAAACACGTCTATGACACCGTGACAGGTGATGAATCGTGAATTTACGCGTATGAGCCCGAAAGTAAACAGCAGTCGACTGTCTGGGTGTTTCAAGATGAGCCAAATCCAACAAAAGTTGTTCGCGCACGAAGCACTTCCAAGCAAATGGTCGCCTGTTTTTTTTCGGATAAACTGGACATGTCGCAACCGTACCACTAGAACAACGCAGAACAGTCAATTCTGAGTGGTACACAACCATTTGTTTGCCAGTTGTCTTCCAAGAAATCAGGAAAACCAACCGCCGAAGACGGATCACTCTTCACCACGACAATGCGAGCTCTCACACATCGGCTGCGACAACTACATTTTTGAGCACCCAAAACATTGATTTGATGGGTCATCTGCCTTATAGTCCTGACTTGGCACCGAATGACTTCTTTTTATTCCCGTACGTAAAAAAACAAACTGAGAGGTCAACGTTTTTCGACACCTGAAGAAGCGGTTGCTGCATTCAGAATGCATGTGTTGGGGATACCTCAATCAGAGTGGCAAAAGTGCTTCGACAATTGGTTCAAACGCATGCAAAAGTGTATAGATCTTCATGGGGAATATTTTGAAAAACAATAAAGTGATTTTTGATGATCAATATTTGTTTTTGTTCTCTAATCCCGAAATATAAAAGGCAACCCTCGTATTACATGGTAGCAGTTTGTATTTCAGCAGTTTACAGACTGCGTGCCAACTAGCGTTGCCGGAATGCAATTTTTTGTTAATTTCCTTCGACATTTCGTTACTGGTCGTCAGTATCGTCCCTAGATATTTAAACTCTTTAACTTTTTCAAATATCTTGCCCCTAATGTTTATATGTGTTCCCTGAGGCCCTCCTTCTTTCGCCGTAATCATATATTTTGTATTGCCTTCATTTATTTCTATGCCCACCTCTTCTGCCGCTTGCATGATGATTTCACTGTTTTTACTTGTAGTCTCTAGATTATCGCACAAAACGGCGATGTCATCTGCATATGCGAGCACTTGTGTGACCCCGTTCAGGGATGATCCGGCCATACTGTCGTCCTGTACCTTTCTGATGACATTGTGACGGTTCCGCCAAACTCCACGGCCCACTTACCAAAAAGACCCCCCTTATCCGAAACCCAACTCCCATTGTCCCCCGCCAATGCAATCGCATGGGCACCTGGAAATATTTCCTTTTCCAAGGACAATTAATGCATACAAGCATTACCTAAAATTCCTAAAAATAATTTTTTTTCTACAAGGGCATTCATGTATCAATGCGTTTTTGCATAAGCGACCAAAACCCGAATTTCCAATTAGTGTAGATTTTCACACTAACGTTCGACACTTGCGTCGCCATTGATACCATGTTTCATTGACACAGATGGTATATACAAACCGCCATTGTATAACCATCTAATCTGCCTTGCAATGACTTGCAACTATCTATACAGCTGCAAGCACTTTACCCAGAATTGCTTCTTTGTTTGAATCTCCAAACAACCATCGACTTCGCGCATAGCACCGGATTGAATTCAAAGCATAAACAATGCAAATTTAGAATCCGTTTCCCACAAACGAATTTCCCTCCATATACAAATGCTAGCAAGGGATTTGTTTTGTCCACCAACCCATTAGCACCTTTCCCAATATCTATTCGTATATTTACACAAGGGCATCATTCATCTAAGACTTTTATGATGCCCTCGTCTCATCTTTTCTTTTACCACATTTCTTCGTTGTATCGTCGTCTATTTATTTAGACGCGATGCACTCCATAGACGACGATCTTTTCGATCCTTTTGTCTTTACGGCTTGTCTGCTTCGTTTACCCATTGCCCTCGAGCACGTGTAAACCACACAGATCTGAACGATCGCACGCATACCACCATGACCTTCATTACAAGATCTGGTTTCCTATTCCACCAAGAGAGACTTTACGTTTCTCTGGTGGTAGGTAAAAACGATATCCTTATTGGAGAGGATATCTACCACGACATCATAAACTCACCCCAATAAGCGAATCATCTCTGCACGAGATGATTATCGCTGAATCTTATCCCAACCACTAACCGGAGCGGTCGTCGTCCACCCGCTTTAGCGTCTGCATCGGAGTGCACACGCCCCGTAGTCGTGTTCATACTTTTTTTACGCTGTCGAGTCGAGAGTCGCGTGCCACAATAATGTATTCGGTCAGTGTAGTGTCCCATATAGAACAATTAAAAAATCATTGCCCCCCCGGGGTGCTTCTTGCAAATTTGTTAGAATTAAATAAAGAAACATCAACGACCAGCAATGGAGTGTTTCATTTTACTTGTTGCCGGCGGACGCTGAGTTGGGATGCCTGGTTGCGTTTCTTTTCTTTCGGGTGATCAGTGCGTTGTCTTTCGTTTGTGTTGCTTGCTCTGGGAGAACGATCAGCAGCGGAACAGTGTTAAGGGGTTGTGGGGACGAGGTAGAACCCTCGCCCATGCTAGCGTCACGATCTCGCCCCCCACAACATACTCGAGTACAAGGTTAAAAAGACATGGTGAGAGGCCATCCCCCTGTTTTAGTCCGTCCCGGATTTCAAATGTTTCTGAGAGGTGGTTTTCTATTCTAACTCGCCCTGTGTTTTCGTTCATGCAAATTTAAATGAGGGCGGCATATTTTTGGATTAATTGTTTTCTTAGATCCTAATACCTTTTGGACTGTTTGTTTGATTGTGTCTCTGATCGATGTCCATTTAGTGTCCACACTATCGGCTTTCTCTTCCTCACTACTCCCATTCTGTAGGGTGCTAAATCTATTCGTTAGTTCCTCTTGATATTCAGCCCTTTTACGCAGGTCTTTTAGTTTATCAATGTCGAACTTTTTGCTCGTCTCCGGTGACCCACATGGGCGGGATTGCTGCGAGGCGACTCCTGATTTTGCCCATCATAGAAGAAGTCGCAATCTGCTCCTCTTTACGGTCTTACGTCAAGGATATTCGAGTGGTGCCTTTTGTCTATGAGGAAATGGTCTATTTGGTTACGCATTACGCCGTCGGCTGATATCCATGTGGCTTTATGGATTTGTTTGTGCTTGAACATCGTGCTTTTCACTACCAGATCTTTTGACGCTGCGAACGTAATAATTCGAATTCCATTATCATTTGAAACGTCGTGTAGGCTTTCTTTACCTATAGTTCACATAAGTCTTTGAGTTTCAAATAGTCCGCCACATCAGAGTCCCATTTTGATATGGTAAGGTCTACTTACAACAACTACTGCTCTGATTCGAGCCCGTGTTAGAGAGGCACCTATATAATGCAGTCGGTATATTCTTGGCTGCAAATCATCCAATGGGCATGGTGACGCATAACACCCTGGATTAGGTGCGGTAGATATTTGTATGTTATTCCTCGCTAGCCTGCCTGACATGGGTGGCCCTCCTGGAAAACTGCCGGGGTCTACCAACATTGGGTAGTAGTCTCGCCAAAACTTTGCATACTTTTGCCGTTTTTTTACCCGTTCTCCTCAGGTGTTCCTTGAAGGTCGACCTGTTGTCGAGTATAACACCAAGATATTTAATATAGGGATTGGATCTGATTTTTTGTCCTTCTATTTCCAATTCAAGGTTTTCAACTTTCTTGTGGCTGCAGTTGAAATTTCTAATTGAAATTTTATCGTAGTTTAGTTTATGTATTAAACAAATTATATATATTTTAACATTATGTCCGTTGCCTTTTTTTCTTGGCAGGGTGAAGGTGCTCCAGTAAATCGTAAGGGTATATGCGCTAATCACATTCATGAAGTATCAAAACTTCTCAGTGGGGCACACCTCACAATCAGCGCACGCAACGAAGACGATGTCGATTTGGAACGTATTTTGACAAAGCTAAGCACAGTCAGCTCGGCGTATAGTTTTAAAGAACCCCGACCAATCACTGATGAGCCGAGGGCACCAATTGGCACAAATTATACTCGAGTCATTCCGACCAAAGAGTTGAATGCATCAGTTATGCAGGACTTTTGGAAAAAAGAAGAAGAAGAAGAACGTCGACGAATCGAAACGGAAAAAGAACAAAAGCGTCTGCAATTGCTCAAGTTGGAAAAGGAGCAACGGGCCAGAGAAGAAAAAGAACATTTGGAACGAGAGAAACAGATCATTAGTAAAACTAAGCTACAGTCAGCTCATATACCTATAAAGACGTATGTATGAATTTATTTTAAACATAACAATTTGCACTTTTTCTTTACAATCCTTTTCGTGGAGTTGAACTATAGTTCATGTAGGGAGAAATAATTCTGATGTTTCATGATAAACTACTGCGAGTTGTCCGGAGTAAATAATAATTCTATTGACTAGCTGTTACATTATCACAAGGCCGCCAATTGAACCTACATATACACAAATGCTCGTATTGAACACAACCACATTATGCCCCCAGCCATAGACCGGACACTGTTTTTGTATTGCTGGCAAATTATGGATATTTATACCTATGTCTGCGGCGACAATTGTCACCTATGGTTGAGTTATTGCAAATACAATCCCCGCAAAACATTTTTGAGATATGATACATCATCATCATCATCGGCACTACAACCGGGATTCGGTCTTGGCCTTATTTAACAAGTCTGAGGCTTGTTAAACTTTCCATAATATTTTGTTTTTCCGAGCAAGGTTATTAGACTTGCGCCAAGATATGATACATACAATTGAGTATTAAAAAAAAGCCAATGACATTACAGATGGAGCCAAAGGCTAAAATCTTCTGAAATAAATTCACAATAGTACGGAATCGTCAGTTGGACCTTTACTGCTGCACACATATCTCAAAAGTCTTATTTTACGGGCTGGGATTGTTGATTTTAATGTTGATACGAAGGTACATAAGTGTGTTCGGGATTTTAAATGATAAATTGTACAGCCGTCATAGAAAAAGGAGAAGAAGAACAATATTCGGTCCGGTGAAAAACAAATTGGTCAACTGTTGCAAATTTATTATACATCGGCGTGTCTTGATGAAACACAACATCCCTCCTCTTGGACAATTGGTGGTGTCTTGATGAAACACAACATCCCTCCTCTTGGACAATTTTATCCGTTTCTGATCAACCTCCAATTTTAAATCGTTCAATTGCTGACAGTAGAGGTCCAAATTTAATGTTTGCCCATATGAAATGTATATGTACAGTGGTTAGTATACCCGCCTGTCACGCGGAAGACCGGGGTTCGATGCCCCGTCGGGGAGCATCTGGCGCAAGACTAATGACCTTGCCCGGAAAAAACAAATCATTATGGAAAATTTAACAAGCCTCAGGACTTGCTAAGTAAGGTCAAGACCGGTTCCCGGTTGTAGTGCCGATGATGATGATATGAAATATATCATCGTAGTCCCATCAAATGCGCAGCAAAATATTACTGGGCGTTAGTCCTGGTTTGCCCACTGTTTGAGCTGCTTCACTGCCCTTTGACCTTGACTGCGCTTGGAGCACGATTGTTTTCTGCCAATATTATCGAATGTGACTTATTTTCCATCGTCAGTCAACATTCACTTAAGATATGCATCGATTAAGTTCTGTTTGGCTAAGGCTTCGCAGATAGAAATTCGAAGCCACATTTTTTTTTCGCGTCAGTTCGTGTGTCATCCAAACATCAAGCATCTTATTGAATCTAGCTTTATGTATATGGTTCGAAACTGTTTCGTAGTCGACATTCCGCCTGGGGCGATGCTATTACTATTAACATGTCGGTTAACATCAATCGTTGCCATGTTTTTATCGGCAATTTCGATAATAGACTTACCTTTACGAGGTACATCTTTAAATACCAGAACGGAATCGACAATAACAAAATTATGCGCAATTGGACTGTAAACACCATTCGTTTTCATCACAGCAAACGTGTAAAACGTACCGGTTTCTTTTTGCTAAACTATTATAAATGATCACTAAAATCGAGTAAATAAAAACTATTCTATTCTATTTTTTGACCTATAGAAAGCCGGAAGTTCATGACCTCGTGGAATCGACTCCGCCATCGTTCCCTGTCCTGTACGCTCTTCTTCCACGCTTGACCATCCGATCCGATCTCCTTAAGCTCAAACCTAACATTGTCCTCCCGTCTCCGTCGTGGCCGTCCTGTCGGTGTCTTTCCGATTGGTCTTCCGTCAAGAATTCTACACACGGTCCTACTGCTGCCCGTTCGCGCCCCATGTCTGGCCCATATTAATTTTCGCGACCTGATTACTCTCACTATTGTAGGTTTGCGATATAGCTCTTCCAATTCGTGGGTGTGGAGTTTCCTTCATTGTCCTGCCTCTTCGTCATATTTACCTTTATTCTCGAATACGTGGAATTTGTTTTCTTCCCGTTTTGTGAGAGCCCATGTATCACATCCGTATAGAACAATCGGCATGATTATAGTTCTATAGACACAGAGCCTTATATTACATGATAGCAGTTTGGATTTCAGCAGTTTACTGACTGCGTGCCAACTAGCGTTGCCGGAATGCAGTCTTTTGTTAAATTGCTTCGAGATTTCGTTACTGGGGGTTAGTATTGTACCAGATATTTAAATTCTTTACCTTTCTCAAATATCTTGCCCCTAATGTTTATATGTGTTCCCCGAGGCCCTCCTTCTTTCGCCGTAATCATATATTTTGTTTTGCCTTCATTTATTTCTATGCCCACTTCTTCTGCCGCTTGCATGATGATTTCACTGTTTTTACTTGTAGTTTCTAGATTATCGCACAAAACGGCGATGTCATCTGCATATGCGAGCACTTGTGTGACCCCGTTCAGGGATGATCCGGCCATACTGTCGTCCTGTACCTTTCTAATGACATTGTGACGGTTCCGCCAAACTCCACGGCCCACTTACCAAAAAAAACCCCCCTTATCCGAAACCCAACTCCCATTGTCCCCCGCCAATGCAATCGCATGGGCACCTGGAAATATTTCCTTTTCCAAGGACAATTAATGCATACAAGCATTACCTAAAATGCCTAAAAATAATTTTTTTTCTACAAGGGCATTCATGTATCAATGCGTTTTTGCATAAGCGACCAAAACCCGAATTTCCAATTAGTGTAGATTTTCACACTAACGTTCGACACTTGCGTCGCCATTGATACCATGTTTCATTGACACAGATGGTATATACAAACCGCCATTGTATAACCATCTAATCTGCCTTGCAATGACTTGCAACTATCTATACAGCTGCAAGCACTTTACCCAGAATTGGTTCTTTGTTTGAATCTCCAAACAAGCATCGACTTCGCGCATAGCACCGGATTGAATTCAAAGCATAAACAATGCAAATTTAGAATCCGTTTCCCACAAACGAATTTCCCTCCATATACAAATGCTAGCAAGGGATTTGTTTTGTCCACCAACCCATTAGCCCCTTTCCCAATATCTGTTCGTATATTTACACAAGGGCATCATTCATCTAAGACTTTTATGATGCCCTCGTCTCATCTTTTCTTTTACCACATTTCTTCGCTGTATCGTCGTCTATTTATTCAGACGCGATGCACTCCATAGACGACGATCTTTTCGATCCGTTTGTCTGCTTCGTTTACCCATTGCTCTCGAGCACGTGTAAACCACACAGATCTGAACGATCACACGCATACCACCATGACCTTCATTACAAGATCTGGTTTCCTATTCCACCAAGAGAGACTTTACGTTTCTCTGGTGGTAGGTAAAAACGATATCCTTATTGGAGAGGATATCTACCACGACACCATAAACTCATTTCAAAAGCGAATCATCTCTGCACGAGATGATTATCGCTGAGTCTTATCCCAACCACTAACCGGAGCGGTCGTCGTCCACCCCCTTCAGCGTCTGCATCAGAGTGCACACGCCCCGTAGTCGTGTTCATACCTTTTTTACACTGTCGAGTTGAGAGTCGCGTGCCACAATAATGTATTCGGTCAGTGTAGCGCCCTCTCGGGGCGCTTCTTACAAATTTGTTAGAATTAAATAAAGAAACATCAACGACCAGCAATCGAGTGCTTCATTTAACTTGTTGCCAGCGGACGCTGAGTTGGGATGCCTGGTTGCGTTTCTTTTCTTTCGGGTGATCAGTGCGTTGCCTTTCGTTTGTGTTGCTTGCTCTGGGAGAACGATCAGCAGCGGAACAGTGTTAAGGGGTTGTGGGGACGAGGTAGAACCCTGGTCCATGCTGGCGTCACGATCTCGCCCCCCACAACATACTCGAGTACAAGGTTAAAAAGACATGGTGAGAGGCCATCCTCCTGTTTTAGGCCGTCCCGGATTTCAAATGTTTCTGAGAGGTGGTTTTCTATTCTAACTCGCCCTGTGTTTTCGTTCATGCAAATTTAAATGAGGGCGGCATATTTTTTCGGGATTCCCAGCTCAACTACGATATGGTAGAGTCTTTGCCTTGCGACTGAGTCGTAGGCTTTTTTGAAGTCAACGAACAGTTGATGAAACGCCTCTCCGTATTCCCGCTTCTTTTCCAGCAGTTACCTTATTGTGAATTTGGTCGCTTGTTGACCGGTTCCGCCGGAATCCGCATTGGTAGTCTGCCAGTATTTCTTCTGCGTACGGTGTGACTCTCGCCAGTATGCCATTTGTTAGTATTTTGTATGAGGTTGGGAGCAATTACGGCGCAAGACTAATAACCTTGGCCGTAAAAATAAATTATTATGGAAAATTTAACAAGACTCGAGACTTGCTAAATAAGGCCAAGACCGGATCCCGGTTGTAGTGCCGGTGATGATGATGATGATTCCTCTGTAGTTTTTGCAGTCAGATCTGTCGCCTTTTTTGAAAAAGAAAATTTTCCCCTCTTCCGGAGTGACTTCCTTATTCCATATTATTTTGATGAGTGGTGGATGTTTCGACCCGTTGCCTCTCCTCCACGCTTCACAAGCTCTGCCGGTATCCAGTCAACTCCGGGAGCATTATTGTTTTTCAATCGATTTATTGCGTCTACAACTTCTTTGAAAGAGAGCTCTGTGATCTGAGACTCGGCTGTATGTACGTCTGGTGCGTTTATTTGTGGTTGATGGGTGCGCACATTGAGCAGGTTTTCAAAGTACTGCTTCCATCTTGTCATGATATTGTTAGTTTCTGTGACCAGACAGCCGTTTGCGTCTCGGATTATTTTGACTGTCCCTCGGTAGCCGTTTCTAATTGCGTTTATGGCGGCATACATACCTCTGATGTTCTTTGCTCTGGCATTTTCTAGGATTTTTTTTCGATCCAAGTCTTCTCCCATTCGTGTTTTTTTGGGTTTGAAAAGTCTCGTTGTTTCTTTCCGAATCGTTGTGTATCTTTCTGGGTAGACTTCATCATATCTTTCTAAGTGGATCACTCTGAGGCGTTTACGTTCTTCGATCTTCACCCTGCACTCATCGTCAAACCAAGGTTTGGACTTAATTGTTTTCTTAAATCCTAATACCTTTTGGGCTGTTTGTTTGATTGTGTCTCTGATCGATGTCCATTTGGTGCCCAGATTATTGGTTTCCTCTTCCTCACTATTCCCATTCTCTAGGATGCTAAATCTATTCGTTAGTTCGTCTTGATATTCAGCCCTTTTGCGAAAGTCTTTTACTTTATCAATGTCGAACTTTTTGCTCGTCTCCCGTGACTGCCCTTGTGGGTTTGCTGCGAGCCGACCTCTAATTTTGCCCATCACTAGAAGGTGCTCCTCTTTATGATCTTACGTCAAGGATATTCGAGTGGTGCCTTTTGTCTATGAGAAAGTGATCTATTTGGTTACACGTTATGCCGTTGGCTGATATCCATGTGGCTTTATAAATTTGCTTGTGCTTGAATTTCGTACTTTTCACTACCAGATCTTTTGACGCTGCAAACGTGGTAATTCGAATTCCATTAACATTTGAAACGTCGTGCAGGCTTTCTTTACCTATAGTTGGTTGGAAGATATCTTCGTTTCCAATTTTCGCATTGAAGTCCCCGAGAGGATTTTAACGTCGAATGATGAGATCCCATCAAATACTTCCTCTAGGGTCTCGTAGAGCGAGTCCTTCGTTTCTTCGTCGGTATATTCTGTTGCCGCGTGTGGTTTATAACTACATAATTGTACCATGGGCTCTGTACTTTTAGCACCGACATTCGGCCATTAATAAATTTCACATCTTTTACATGGGGCGTAATCTTATTGCATGTGATGAAGCCGGTTCCGAGGTTATGTGAATTGGTACCTCCACACGCCAGTGTAAACCCGTTGGTTTCCATTACTTGATGTGGGAGTCGGACTACCCGAAGCGCGACGATGTCCATTTTATATTGTTTCGCGTTTTCTACAACCGTCTGTATCGCGCCTGATTTATATAACGTTCGAACATTCCATGTGCCGACACGTATATCCTGCTTTTTACGTTTTCCCTACGTCTTCTTCTTGCCGAGTCGGTGTTTTCTTGATGATTTGTTCCTTCGTGGTAGTGTCGGCTCATCACACCTACGCCTACCGGGTTTTTCGTGGGATAGTTTATTTATATTGATTATTCATTTTTGTCCCCACGAGTGTTGGGGTTTCAATTAGTCCGCCATATCAGAGCCACGCTTTGATATGGTAAGGTGTGTTTACTGCTCTGATTCGACCCGGTGTCAGAGAGGCGCCTATATAATACAGCCTGTATACCCCTGGCTGCAAACGATCTAATGGGCTCAGTGACGCGTAACACCCTGTATTAGAGGTGGTAGATCTGTGGCGTTTTTAACAGATACACACACAATATGCAAGCAAATAGTGAGAAACACCGAAAGGAAATTCGAATAAGCAAAAGCATCACAGTCATAGCGATAATGTAACAATTCCACATCAGTTGAGTGTACTTGAGTTTAGAAATCGAATTTATACACGCGGCAGTGGCCTGATGTGTTGAGCATTGGTTCCATTTTTAGTGAATCTAACCGTCATAGCGCCAGTTCGAATCACACGTTCTTCAATATCGTCGGAAACGCTATAGATCTTTGTGTGTTTTCCTCACCATCATGTCTGACGTGGGTGGCCCTACTGGAAGCATAAGCTTCTGTCAGCGTAGCTGGAGTGATTCATTGTAGTTTAAGCCCTCACACCACGTCAAGGTCTCTAACAAGCGGGGGACGAAAGTCTGAACACATGTTACAAAACTTCGAAAGTGACGTCTTTCAAAGAGGAAACTTTGAAATTTATAAGCGGCGTAATTTAGAGCCGACACAGCTTAATATAGACCTAAGGCATTGTATTGTGTTCAGTAGGAAGGTTGAGATTTTATAAAGATACCTCTGGACCGACCAAATAGATGCCGGATTTTTGCCGACTAAAGCTTCCTCCCGTCAACATATATTTCCGTTTTTCCCCGCGGAACTTTCTATTTAGATATTTCATCTCGGGGGGCAGGACGGAGTTCATCTGTTCGTCTCATGCATTTTTCCTTTTTATATCAAGCATGTTGTTATTATTTTTATCTTTTTAGATCACCGCAGCCGCTAAGTCCAGAGAAAACATTGGCAAATTCGGAACCAGGATTAACAGAAGCTGAGAGGATGAGCCAGCTGCGCAATAAAGAAGCAAAGGAGTTAATCGGCTCACGAGTTGGAGTAGCAAAAGCAATTTTTACAAAAAACACAAGCGAGGGACAATTGCAATCTAAGTATGAATTTAATTAGTTCACTGATATGTTTAATCGTTTTACCTTTTTGAATCACTAGGTTAAGTTCAGCGCCGCCAGCTAAGCCGGCTCGTGCTTCAATTGCCCAAAGAATAAATGCCCTCAATAATCAAAATTCAGATGTGCAGCAACAGGAAATTACATCTAACGCAGACTTACCAAAAGCTGCCATACTAACACCTACCGCGGTTGTGGAAACAACATCTTTACCATCGCCACCATCAGTAATTGAAGAAGAGCCACCAGTAAAGCCGGAAATAACGGCGATTGCTAACGAAGATGTTCTGCCAGGAACTACAGAAGATTACGCGGACAACGAAGAGCAGTTTTCTACTATCAAACGATCTCCGCATAGTAAGTCGAATTCTATACAGTCTCCCGATGAAACCGTGGTACGAAAATCAGCCGCACAAGTCAATCAACAAAATGTCCAACAGGATGCTTCGAATGGATCGCTAGGTCACATGTCTGGAGGTGAGTCCAACAGCGTCTTAACAGTGTTCGATTGGGCCATATATTGATATGTATTGCTTTCTAGTTGTGGATGATATACTTAACGAAGATGATCTGATTTGTCATGATCCTTTCATAGATGAAGGGCTCATCTATGGCGGTCTTAAAGCAAGGGCTCTTTATGATTACCAAGCCGGTAAGGGAAATAATTATAGAGCTGGACTAGATAGTCGATGGGTGTACTATTGCTTTGACTATTTTAGCTGACATGTCGGAGATTACTTTCGATCCCGGTGATATCATTACGAACATCGATCGAATTGACGAAGGATGGTGGCAAGGCCTTGCCCCGGACGGACGTTACGGTTTATTTCCAGCCAATTACGTGGAACTGATTTTCTGAATTTATAGACAAGACTTTAGATATTTTCTCCATATTCTTGAACATGATAGCAAAACACTTTTTCCTTGTCCTCTAGGGTAAAGGCATACAAAAAACTTTTTTTTTCTTTTAAATCCCAACTCTGTGGATAAGAAGTTAAAGTAAAAACAATTTTTTTACCTTTAGATACGGGTAGGCGGATATTTGAATAATGAAATTATTTCCTTTTGATACTATTGGAATGCTATTTACAACCTAGACACCAAACAATAAGTAGATATACCTTGAACATTTCTTATAAAATATTGACACTGTCAAAGGGAATGGGGAGAGTATTCAATGCATAAAAGGTCCAGCTACCCTTTTCAATCAATTACTTGTGGTAAATAGGAATGACAGCTTAAATTTGAATGATTGGTGAGCTTGTGAGATCGGTCAGAAAGCGACATCGGTTCAGAAATTGCAATCGTATTCAAGACGTTTCTAACAAAGAAGGCGTCGTTTTTACTTGCCGTCCTTCTCAAATTGTATTAGGGGATAGTAATAAATATATATATCAAATTGTATTAAGGGATAGCAATAAATATATGGATGGATATTCCTCGCCAGTCAATAGGAATAAACCATATGAAATGATTCCCTCCCATCGTGCAAAATGTTCTTCGAAAACGGACTTCTCCCTTCCAAATCGGCAAACAAATGAAACTAAAAACCAATATAAGTAATAATATTAATAAAAAATGTTTTTTTTTTGTTTTTAATATTATATAAAGTAATATAGGAACAAAGTTCATTTTTGTTTTCAGGTCCAATATATTTGTATCCCTTAGTTTATCTACATTATAATAGAGTATATATGCCGTAGATGTATTCTTAGTGCCAAGCATTTTTTTGCGTAAGCTCAGATATTAGTACTGGTAAGAGATTTTGAAAAACATACAAACATCTTCAAGTCCAGGTATTGATTTATCGAGGTCAGAATATTATTTGTTTGTCTATTTACATTCGTAACTCGCACGTATAACTAAAATTAAATATTAAATTATTGTATTTCATTTTAAATATTTGTTAAAATAACAATAAAACATTAAAAATTCCAACCACATTTGGGTTCGTTTTAAGGGGGGAAAACACTTTAGATGCCACAAAATGAGTACTTTTTTTCAGTGCTTTTAAAGTGATATATATATATCCCCTGATGGAGCCACTCGCAACCAAATTGACCACGTGTTGATAGATCGCCGCCACTCCTCGAGCCTGATGACGGTACGATCGTACCGAGGTGCCAACGTCGACTCGGATCACTATCTTGTCGGTACAGTTTTACGAGCGCGGATTGCCTTACGGAGACGTATTGCATCCGCGGATCAGGTTCAAATCAACACGGCTGCCTTACGCAATGAGAATACCAGCAACACCTTTGGTCATGCGTTAAGACTCGCCTTCGAAGAGCTCGACGGTGGGAGAGTAAGTCCTGGGGCCAGAATGCCGGGCGTAGAAGAGAAATGGACACGCTTTAAGAATACTGTCATTAGTACTACCAACTCCATCTTAGGCAGTAGTCGTAGAGATCGGAACGACTGGTTTGATGATGAGTCAAACTAGCGACTGAATGTAAGAATGCTGCATAGCGGGCAATGCAGCAGTCTCATAGGACGCGGGTACGCGAGGAGAAATACAAAGAGCTCAGAAGATCTGAAAAAAGACTTCACAGACAAAAGTGCCTGGGAAAAAAACCTTGTCTGTGAAATAGAGAAAGGTAGAGAGCGAGGTCCGCACCAGGCGCGGAAGTTCTATCAAATAATCCGCAGTATGACGCGGTACACACCACGCTGCACTTACTGCAAGGATAAAGAGGGTAATCTGATCACCGATCCTGAAGGCATTCTGGAGCGATGGGAAGTGCACTTCAATGAATTGCTAAATGGTCAGCTCACAGAAGAATTGGAGGCTCCACCAACGTTGGTCAAACTATCAGGGTAGCGGAGCACGAATTTGAAGTAGTGCAATAATTTAACTAGCTTGGGTCAATAGTATCAGCCGATAACAATATGGAAGAAAAAATACGCGAACGGCTGATCAAATCCGACAAAGCCTAGTATGGTTTATCAAGGCTCTTTAAATCCCGAAATTTATCCAGAACATCCAAGCTACTACTGTACAAGACCATGGCCTTACCAGTACTCATGTATGAATCCGAGACCTGGGTGCTCAATAAAAGGCACTCTGAACTCTTGGGCGCGTTCGAGAAAAAGGTCTTAAGGAGAATTGTTGGCTCCGTATGTGAGGGAGGAGGATTCCGGAGACGCTACAACCATGAGTTGTACGCAATCTACCTTGAAGCTAAAATTGTAAGAAAAATCAAGCTCGGTAGACTCCGGTGGGCGGGACACCTAGCTCGGATGAGCGAAGAGGAGCCTGCCCGGAACGTCCTTTGTGGCAAGATGTATGGAAGGGGATAGTGCGGCAGACCTTGTCTGCGATGGAGGGATGGCGTAGACCAGAACGCCCAGAGATGGGAGTACCAAATTGGATGACATCGGCTCGAAATTGGGACCGGTGGAGAGATTTGTTAAATAAGGCCAAGACCGGATCCCGGTTGTAGTGCCGATGATGATGATATATATATATATATATATATATATATATATATATATATATGTATATATATATATGTATATATATATATATATATATATATATGTGTATATATATATATATATATATATATATATATATATATATATTCCTATATATAACCTCCATCTATTTCGGAAACGGCCAGTAGAATAAGACAAATGGAAGAGTTTCCGCAGTGGTTTAGGGACTGAAGAGGAACATCTCTTCAAGAGAATTGGGGGAATGCCATCCGGACCATGGGATTTATTTGCGTTTAGCTCTTTGAGTGCGCGGGCAATAGTACGCATTCGGAAGTGAATCTGACTCATGATGTGGTGTTTATGCTCAAGTTGTGGTGGAACTGATGTGGTATCAGGCAAAGTTGAATTGGCTGCAAAATGTGCAGCAAGTAGATTCGCTTTCTCTAATGCACTGGTGACCGGTCTCTCATCGACTAATAAAGGAGTGGATGAGGAGACCGAGTTTTGGATGTGTTTCACGAATGCGCAGAAGTTTCTACTACCTGTAGGAGTGTGTAGTATTTTTTGTCTCACTCTCTGGTCATGTAAGAACTTGGCACGTTGAATATGTGCATTGCATTCAATTCTAGCTCTCTTAAATCTTTTCCGGCTTTCCTCAGTATGGTTTGATTTAAATAACCGAAGCTCAACTCTTTAGCCTTAAAAACTTTTTTGCACCGGGAATCGATCCATTATTTCTCTTGTGTATGATACTCTTTCCCCTGTGTGGAATAAAGGTTCGCATGCCAAGTAGAATCGTGTCTGTCAATGTGTCCGCTATAGACTCAACATCGTTATTGAGGAAAAATAACGAGCGATTTAACCTCCCAAAAAGTTGTTCAAACCTTCCCAGTTGACTTTCTCGTAGAACCATACTGTTCTTGTGGGAGCTTTCTCGTTAGCGTTGCTGTTGGTTAGAGCAAATTTATCTGACACGGCACAGTGGTCAGAAGTGCCCAAGGGCGACGAAACTTCAATTGTGTATTTGTTCGGGTGGGAGGTGTGAAACAGATCCAGTATATTGGCGAAATGACCAACTATGCCTGGTACCCGTGTTGGCTCATTGACAAGTTGAGTTAATTTATTTGAATCAACAAAGAGTGACGAAGCCACTGAGAGTTATGCACATTAAAATCACCCGCAATAACGATTTCAGTGGGCGGATATAAGGTCAAAATGCTATAGATAGAATCAGACAGAGCATCAAATTCGTTAAAGGATGCGTTTCTATCCAAGTTTAGCTTCTGTAAAGAAAACAGTAATGTATGATATACTTATGGACGCGAAATTTTAGATATTTAATTCCGCGAAATCCCCGTTCCCTTAAAATGGCCTGACGCAGAAAACCAATCATCATCATCATCGGCACTACAACCGGGATCCGGTCTTGGCCTTATTTAACAATAATGAGGCTTCTTAAATTTTCCATAATAATTTGTTTTTCTGGGCAGGGTTATTAGTCTTGCGCCAGCAGAAAACCAATACCGCCTCAGAAAGGGATGAAAGTCGGATCCGGCGATAGATAAGCGAAAGTAACCACTACAGGTGTTATGCCCTTGTAGTAGGTGTGTGGGGGTTCCCTATATTACGCTGAGAACCAAAAATCAAACAAACAAGTCATTTTTAGTTTAGGAAGAATTGTTTTTTGTGCAGGTTTAAAACTTTTCAAGATATTTTGCAAGCCCCGGAGTAATTTTTAAAAACACGTTTTTTTTCAACGGCTGTGTGCCGCCATTTTTATTTTTTGAAAAAAAGTACCTTAATTCATATATAAACATGTGGTAAACTTCGTTTTATTAATAATACGGTTTTTCATATCCAAAAAAATATCAAAGAAGTAGTCGGTGGTCAGGGATCTACAGTGGCATAAGGCATCAAATCACGGAGAAGTAAAGTGTTTCTTGGTTCTCATGGCTTCCAACACGATGTAACTGTCCATAGAATGCTAACACATTTTTGACAATAATTACGAAACCCCAGACGCAGTGATATTTGCTTATATAGGATGGACCATACATTTTTGCAAATGGCAACAGTTGATTTCTTAGAATCGTTAGAGCGAGGGGCGCGCGAGTGGCGGGGACGATGTCATTTTAAACAAATAAATTTCAATAATCGTTTATTGCGTTAAATAAATGATCATCAAAATAACATTTGTAGTTTTATTTCTATTCATGCTTCGAATGGGCAAAAATCTATGGCCCACCCTTTATAACATTATATTTCACAGACAGAATACACAAGAATTAGCCAACAAAACACCAACGTAACTATATTTTCAACAATGAATTACAGTTCAGCATAATCTAAAATATATCGATGTCCTTTTGGGAACCAAAGTATTCCTCGTATTCTTTTCTTTTCTTTTCCAATCGAGCTTCACGTTCCATTTGCCGTTTCTTTGAAAACCTCTCGTGTATTCTTTTCAATTCCAATACTTCTTTCATTTCCTCTTTGGCCTCGTCCTGAAATTATTAAAACAAAGCAGAGTATTGTGGAATTTCGTTTTTTTGAACAGTTGATTCACCACTTACATTCATATTCAATCGCAGCACCAGAGCTCTTCTACCATCAGACATTGATTGGCTATAATTCATAAAGTTTTTTAGGCGTTCTGCAGGAGCAACACCTCTTTCAACGACTAAAACAATCCTTGCCCATTGACGCTGCCACTCATTTCTAGTTTCTGCGATCTTCTGATATGTGTTGCCCATCATTGCGATCAACATATTCACCAATAAGACAGTTACGATAACCATAAAAAGGACAAACAATATTTTTGCCTCAGTTTCATGTTGAGTGGACGACATTGCCCCGTAATAATCTCCAAAATTCGTCAAGGACATCAAGAACATTGCCACAATAGATTCCATCGGCGAAGGCATTGGATTGGATTCACTATCGTCAATTTCATCTGGTGTTGTCGGATTGTCGAATGTCAGGAAGATTATATAATAGGCTTGAGAGAAACCCATCACGAACACAAGGTAAATGGAAACGAAACGTATTAGATCTCCCATAACCATTCGATAAATCATCACAACAAATGGCCCGACCGTCTTGAAACCACTGCATCAAATTTAAATTGATTATTTAAAATATGTGATATAAAGTTAGTTACATAAAATTACCGACAAAAAAATAAAAAATAAGGTGCTGTGGTAAGCATTATAACTACCGCCACATGATCGTCGATCTCGGTAAGACAAGACAATCGTAACCATGGAACGGTCATCATTAAACAACAGGAGAATAAAAACATCACCCGGGAAGGAGCTGTCATCTGAAGGAAAAAGTTTTCAAGTTAAAGTTTAGTTTTTTACCTTGACGAGTAAAAGTTGAAGCGGTCGATTTGAGAATTGAATTTGGGTTTGTCCAAAAACACAATGCTTTTTTAACCATATTTTATCGTCCCCCCACAATAACACGTGATTTTTTATCGATCCTCTACTCAAAGAAAAAAATAATAATTTGCAAAAGTTATTACGAGGGTAGCTCAATAAGTCCCTAGAAACGCCCACGTTGGCGATCGTAGCATCGCTAATGGTCTGCTTTTAGTAAGCATCATTCCTCACTTAGTGTCTGTCAATTTTCAATTTGTTTCATGTTTCAATTTTGAATGATAAATTGGGTGTGAAAAAAATAATTGATGAACTTAATTATATAACACCCGCCTAGTAATGAAACAATGCACGCAGCGACATCCTGAGAAACGTTGGCGGAAGGCTAATGCCTTTGCCCGGAAGAACAAACTATTATGGACAATTTAACAAGTCTCGGATAAGAACCGGATACCGGTGGAGAGATTTGCTCAATAAGGCCGAGGCCGGATCCCGGTTGTAGTGCCGATGATGATGATGATGATGATGGGCCAGATTTTGTTAAGGATGCAATATGTCTCATGCCAATTGGATGATATTTTGGTTGGAGGGATTTCATATGAACATTGCATTTATACCTTAATGGTAACGGACCCATCTAAAACACACTTAATCTGTAATGCTCAACTCCCAGCAGTTTGACGGAATTGCAATCATTTTTAGCGCTTTTGAATATTATAACAGTTTTATAGGAGATCTTTACATGAGGTTAGGGGATTTGTATGACCTCTTAAGGAAAGGCAATTAATTGTGCTCGACAGATAAGGCTCAAAAATATTTTAACAAGGCTAAATTGGTCATTCCTAGGCATAACATTGGAAATTCATAATCCGGCCAAACCATTTAGTCTATTTTGTGATGCTAGTCCTAAGAGTGTGGGAGTTTATATTGCCCACCATGTCAATGGCCAATAGAGATTCATAAGTTTCGCGTCAAGTACGCATCGAAATAAAAAAAAAAATGATACTCCGCAGTACACCAAGGGTCCCCAGCTATAATTTTTGGGGTGCATAAGTTTCACAAATATTTACACGGGCACAAACTCCAACTACTTAGTGATAACCAAGCTCTTAAGGAAATACTTAATCCAAACAAAAGTACATCTAACATAACAGCTACAAGGTAACAGAGGTGGACAGTAATATTATTGAGCTATGAGTACGATTTCAAGTATCGCTCTGCAAACCAAATGGCGGTAGCAGATATGTTAACCAGACTGCCATTACCAGGAGCAACAAAAACCGAAACAATAATGCTTTTGGCTGACTCTGTTGACATGAGCGTTTGTAAGGAGGAGGTGATATCTGAAATAAGAAAAGATGCAGATCTACGTAAGATATATAAGTATGTCATGTATGGCTGGCCAGATGAGATAAGATTGGATTCTGAAGACAGAAAGTTGTTTAAGGAAAAGTCGTCTTTGTCCATTGAGGACAAGTGTTTGTGAATCATAACGGAGTAGTAAGAATGAAGATGCTAGTCAGAAGTGTGGGGGTTAGGAGTATTGTGCCAAACACGGACAATCGGTTCACTCCTATCCTCATCCGACTGTAACTAAAGTTCCGCCAAAAGTTAATTACAAATAAATGAACGAACGCCGCCTCGTTCGTTCACAACCAGGGGTAAAGGGTGAAAGATAAACACCCAGGACACTGCGAACAATTAAACACACGGATTAGTATCTGGTTTTATTTTTATTGCTTAACACTTGACAAAGGTAATTTCTATTTACGAATGTAAATCTTAGGACAATGAATATATTTACATTAAACGGAACGAAAGGAGTTTATAATTGTTTACCGACTAATTTAAGAGAAAGTAAACCCGATCGACTCTGCCAAAGGCATACGAGGGTTGCCTCTTATGTTTCGGGATTTGGCAACCCTAGCGTTGCAATCCGGCAATTGACAGCTCTGTCGTAAAGTTGGACATTTTTGAGGTTATACGCACACAGAACGTTTTGATATACGAGAGCTATTTGTGTTGTTTACAGTAACTTAAAAGATTCATCTCGGCCCAAAAATGGAATTAAATCGTCAACATTTTCGTGCGATTATTTTTTACAACTTTCGGCGTGGATTAACTCAGCATCAGTGCATGGATGAACTTAATTCAATTTTTGGCGATGAAGCTCCATCAAGGACCAGTGTTTATCGATGGTATCGTGAATTCAATCGTGGTCGTAGTTCACTCCAAGATGAATTTCGTGAAGGTCGTCCAAAATCAGTTGTTGTTCCGAAAACCATTGATGGTGTGCGCGAACTGATATTGGAAGATTGTCATGTGACCTATCGTGAGATTGAGACAACCTTAGGCGTTAGTGGGACCAGCATACATTCAATATTGCATAAACATTTGACCGTCAAAAAAAATTGTTCGCGTTGGATCCCACACAATTTGTCAATCGCCCAAAAAAAGGCTCGTGTCAATTGGTCGAAAGAAATGCTCAAAAAATACGGTCGCGGTGCTTAGAAACACGTTTATGACATCGTGACAGGTGATGAATCGTGGATTTACGCGTATGAGCCCGAAAGTAAACAGCAGTCGACTGTCTGGGTGTTTCAAGATGAGCCAAATCCAACAAAAGTTGTTCGCGCACGAAGCACTTCCAAGCAAATGGTCGCCTGTTTTTTCGGAAAAACTGGACATGTCGCAACCGTACCACTAGAACAACGCAGAACAGTCAATTCTGAGTGGTACACAACCATTTGTTTGCCAGTTGTCTTCCAAGAAATCAGGAAAACCAACCGCCGAAGACGGATCACTCTTCACCACGACAATGCGAGCTCTCACACATCGGCTGCGACAACTGCATTTTTGAGCACCCAAAACATCGATTTGATGGGTCAGCCGCCGTATAGTCCTGACTTGGCACCGAGTGACTTCTTTTTATTCCCGTACGTAAAAAACAAACTGAGAGGTCAACGTTTTTCGACACCTGAAGAAGCGGTTGCTGCATTCAGAATGCATGTGTTGGAGGTACCTCAATCAGAGTGGCAAAAGTGCTTCGACAATTGGTTCAAACGCATGCAAAAGTGTATAGATCTTCATGGGGAATATTTTGAAAAACAATAAAGTGATTTTCGATGATCAATATTTGTTTTTGTTCTCTAATCCCGAAATAAAAAAGGCAACCCTCGAACGACCTTTGTGCCTCGCACCGTACCGGTGCACTCGGTACTTAGGATGATGACGCGACCGTCGCGAAGGGTGGTTGTAATACGACTCTGGGATATTCATTCGCTGGCAAAGGAATTCGGCCAGTGAAACTGGTTCTCTTAATTAAGGGGTGGATTTTCCGATTCCAAGAGAGACGTAAAGTCTCTTGGGGTAACCAAACAGTTCTCATACAGAAGATCGTCACGGTACACATGTATGTGTGTACATTGGTTCTTTTATGGACCAAACCCATGGGAACGAATCTAAAACAAAGGAAGGAAAAGGGATCGTGGAGATCGTTGTTTATGTGAGAAGGTTACTTGGAAACGAATCCAGAACTATGTAGGATAAAAGGAATTTATGACCTGAGAGTTCAACTGAGTAAACAAGTTGCAACTCATTAGATGGCAGGTGCATTTGGGATACTAGAATGATTGAATTGTTTGCGTATCGCCAGAATACCTGATGAAGGACAGCGGTCTTTTGTTTACCCTTTGTGCTAATTACATGCAGCTGGTGTTGGACTATTTATCGCTGGCTAAAAGGGTCGACAGCCGATGTATGCATAGATAGTTTTTATGTACACATATTGAGGCTGGGATCAGCCAATTCAAGGGCAAGATTCCCTGATATACGGTCATATGATATGCGAACCGATGAATTTTATTACAGGGAATTTATGGTAAGGTAAGAAAGAACTCTTGGCTTCTCGATAGTATAGTGGTTAGTATATCCGCCTGTCACGCGGGAGACCGGGGCTCGATTCCCCGTCGGAGAGCCTCTGGCGCAAGACTAATGACCTTGCCCGGAAAAAGCAAATCATTATGGAAATTTTAACAAGCCTCAGGACTTGTTAAATAAGGCCAAGATGGGTTCCCGGTTGTAGTGCCCATGATGATGATGAAGAAGAAAGACCCCTTACAGGAATTGTATGCGAAGAGATGCAGGAAAAGGTAAGAATACTTTTACTAAAGCTTTTTAGATTATACCTTAGATAATCCTAGATGCGTAAAACATTTAAGGTGCTAATGCGATTGCATTAGCGAAATTATGTGATTGAATGGAAGTTATGGGGTGTTTTTTTTTTTTTTAGGTAAGTGAACCGTGGGGTTTGGCGGAACCGCAACAGAAGTACGGTTTGGTGGGTTGATATAGATAGGGATATAGATGATTTAACACTGTCAACGCCGTGCTTCATCTATTTGAGGGAAGATCGTTGAACGCGGAGTTTTGAAGAAATATTGAAAAAAAAAATTTAGTTATTTTGTCAAAAAAATTTAGTTATTGTTCTTCATAAAGCTGAAACTGCCTTCTTTTAACAAATGCCGTCTAAACTACAGAGCCATCCATCTATCATTCGGCATTTTCATAATCAAGGGAAAAACGGACATTCATAAAAAGTTTTTTTTTATCTTCGCCCGGAAAACAATTGCTCAGAATTTTGTATAGACAAAATTATTGAGAGAGAATCTGGAATGGGTATTTAATGACCCAAAATATACACGCGACTTATGGACTCACGTATTTTGAAATGCAGTTATGGACCTTCGTACTTTGAAATCGTAAAATAAAAATAATCAGCCACAAAAACATGAACGGCGACGCAGATACTAATCTGCTATGGAATCTTGTACTTTGAAATCAACCTCAAAGATACGAATGGCGACGCAGAATCTATTCACAAACTATGGAGTTTACCATATTCAACTAAAAGATAGAAACGACGCCAAGCTAATAGAATTTCCCCATGCGATAACGACATAAGCAGGCGCAACAATTATGGATTAAAGCAACGTAAAAAGATGGTGGAGAGGATACCATACGGTTAGTTAGCACACACACAGACCAAAGCGCAGATCATCAGACGCCAAAGACGTGATCGCGTTTACTACCGCACTCAAGACCTACCGGTCTTGTACGACTTCTTTCCCACCATTCCTCCACCCAAGTAGTTAGAGAACACCTGAATTAACCCTTTCCACACTAGATACCCCCCCCCCCCCTCGCCAACTTTTTTTCTTTTTCAGATATCTCGCGACCGATCCCAATATCTTCACGGGTGTTGGTGATTCTGGTTATCGCAAGATGACGCAAGATGATCATATTGGAGAAGCCAATACGAGTGTATCCAGCTATGCGGTTTCTCTCACTACAAATTCGAATGTCAACAAGGATTTCAACATTCCGCTGAAAGCTTTGGTCGTACCCAAGCTTACATCCATGCTCTCAACGCACAATATATCTGATGCTAATTAATTTGGCATTTGAAGAATGTATTCTCAAAGATTGGGGCTCAACACGTAGTCTTTAATGTCCCTAGAAAGTCACCAAAGTGATGCGAACGAGATCTCTTTACGGTCTCTACCATTTAAAATCTAACTCAAAAAAGTTTGTTAGTTTCTTTTTTGAAAAGTTGGGGAACATTCTGCCCCACTACACCCCGAAATACAAAAGAATATTCTTCCGATATACGAAGATTTATTACGAGACGATCTACTGGAGCGTTGCATTGGGGGTCTCACACAAAACGCTAATGAATCTTTTAATGCGGCTGTGTGGCCTTTAGCTCCTAAACATTTGAACTGTGGCTCAAAAATTATAGAAATTGCAGCGTTTTTAGTTGCAGGAATATTGAATGATGGATATTCATTTGTCCTTAGAGTCACGAACGATCTGGAACTGGCAATCGGTCTAAATGTAAAATGTTCGCTGATTCGGACGACACCAATCAAGTGAATAGACAAGATCATCATCATCATCATCGGCACTACAACCGGGAACCGGTCTTGTCCTTATTTACCACGTCCTGAGGCTTGTTAAATTTTCCAAATTGATTTGTTTTTTCCGGGCAAGGTCATTACAAGATCGTCGCTCATTAAATTCGTCCAAGGAGGTTTCCTTGAAGTAGACGGCTTGCTCTATGGTTCTGACATCGTTGATTACGTTTGGGTAATTATCATCATCATCGGCACTACAACCGGGATCCGGTCTTGGCCTTATTTAGCTACTCATGCTAACCATGCTTCAAGTCAATCATCATAGGTATCAAATGAAAATCATCATCATCATCGGCACTAAGATTAAGATGGGCCTGACATGTAGCGCGAATGGGCAACGATAGGACCGTGCGTAGATTTCTTGACGGTAGACCAACGGGAAAGAGATCGGTAGGACGGCCGCGACGGAGATGGGAGGACAATGTTAGGTTTGACCTTGAGGAGATCGGATCGGATGGTCAAGCGTAGAAGAGAGTGCGCAGGACAGGGATCGATGGTGGAGTCGAGTCGGTGAGGTCATGAACTTCCGGGTTCCTACAGGCCAATAAATAATAATAATCATCGGCACTACGACCGGAATCCGGTCTTGGCCTTATTTAGTAAGTCTCTCGACCGGTATCCACTCCATATCCGAGATTTGTTAAATTGTCCATAATAATTTGTTTTTCCGGGCAAGGTTATTACCCTTGCGCCATCCTTTCTCAGGATGTGGGTAATTATAAATCACTCTAAACTCTATGTATCAAGAACGAAAACTTAAATGGCGGTTCTCTCGAAACACGTTTTTTTTTCCGCGCCGTGCAGCGTAACTCACGAAGTTTTCAATCGATTGACTTGAAATTCTACACAGATATTCCTCAACTTATTGGCCTTTTTATGAACCTATAATATAATAATATATTTTATTAAAATTGTGACATTAAGTATTGTTTTTAACAATTTGTTTTTACTTTTTGCCCTCAAATTTTTATTTTTCACTTTTTTTGTTAATTTTGGTTCATCCAAAGAGGAAGTCCATATTTTTAATGGAAAAAGTTTTGTTCGTTGATTTCAGATATCTACAACGACCTAGGCGTTGCACGGCGTAAATCCGAGCAATCAAGTTTGGTCAGCTGTAGCGTCCCCACTTTATTTTGTTTTTATTCATAAACAAATTTTGTCTTACACATTTTAACGTCTATTGTAATATGCAATTGGGGGGATGGGAGCGAACATACAGGGCAAAGTTACTGATTGCTTTCAACCCGGCGAAGGCCAGGACGATCCTTGTCCCTGTTCAATACAAGTTGATATGCAGTCTCCACGTGACACTCCTGGATAGCTACTTTGGCACCCGCCAAGTAGTGAACCAATGCATGCAGCGACATTCTGAGAAAGGTTGGCGCAAGGCTAATAACCAGGCCAATAAAAATGAATTATTATGACAAATTTAACAAGTCTCGGATATGGACCGGATACACGACGACGACCACGGAAACGAAAATGGCTAAACGATTTAAGAATTTTTTCATGGAACGTCCGCTTACTATACTGAGCTCGAGCTGCACAGCATCTAGCCGGTGCCCTGTTCGAATATAAGGCTGACATAACAGCATTACAAGATATAAGATGGACGGGGAGTGGTGTTATTCAAAGAAACGACTATGCCATTTATTACAGCTGTCATGCAAAACACCATGTGCTCGGGGTAGGCTTTCTAGTCAGTCGAAAACTGAAGCCTGCCATTATCGGCTTTAATGCAATAAACGAAAGCTATGCACTTTTCGCGTGCGAGGCAAGTTTAAGAACATAAGCCTCATAAACGTTCACGGACCTACAGAGGAGTCCCCTGACGACGAAAAAGAAGAATACTAAGAGAACGTCGAACGGGCCCTCAATGCCTGCCCAGGATACGATGTGAAAATCGTTCTTGGTGATTTGAATGCAAAAATAGGTCGTGAGCCGGTTTTCAGGCACTACGCAAGTTCCCATAGTTTGCATGAGAACACCAATGACAATGGACTACGAGTCATCGAACTGGCAGCATCGAAAAACTTGGTCGTTGCAAGTACCAGGTTATGCGTAAAGATATCCACAAAGCCACCTGGGGATCACCTGATGGAGCCATTTGCAACCAAATTGACCACGTGTTGAGAGATCCCCGCCATTCTTCGAGCCTGATGACGGTACGAACGTACCGAGGTGCTAACGTCGACTCGGATCACTATCTTGTTGGTACAATTTTCCGAGCGCGGATTGCCTTACGGAGACGTACTGCATCCGCGGATCAGGTTCAAATCAACACGGCTGCCTTACGCAATGAGAATACCAGTCATGCGCTAAGACTCGCCGTCGAAGAGCTCAACGGAGGGAGAGTAAGTCCTGGGGCCAGAATGCCCGCCGTGGAAGAGAAATGAACACGCCTTAAGAATATTGTCATAAGTACTGCCGACTCCATCCTAAGCAGTAGTCATAGAGATTGGAACGACTGGTTTGATGATGAGTGCAAACTAGCGACTGAACCTAAGAATGCTGCATATCCGCCAATGCAGCAGTCTCATAGGACGCGGGTACATGAGGAGAAATACAAAGAGCTCAGAAGATCTGAAAAAGGCTTCACAGACGAAAGAAAAGTCCCTCGAAAAAAGCCTTGTCTGTGTAATAGAGAAAAGTAGAGAGCGAGGACCGCACCAGGTGCGGAAGTTCTACTAAATAATCCGCAGTATGATGCGGTACACACCATGCTGCACTTACTGAAGGATAAAGACAGTAATCCGATCACCGATCCTGAAGGCATTGTGGAGCGGTGGGAAGTGCACTTCAATGAATTGCTAAATGGTCAGCTCACAGAAGAATTGGAGGCTCCACCAATGCAAGATCAAGACCAAAAGCCATTAGACATCTCAAATCAAATAATGCCTCTGGAGCTGATGGTATACCAGCTGAGCTGATCAAACAGGGAGGGACAGCGTTACATCATGGCAGTCATGAGATCGTGGTGCACGTATGGGAGCAAGAGGAGATGCCGGAAGAATGGCGTCGTGGTATAAATTGCCCCATAAATAAGAAGGGAGATATCACAGTGTGCAGCAACTTTAGAGGCGTAACATTGCTGAGTACCGCCTATAAGACACTCTCCTCTATTCTAAGGGGTCATTTGAAAAGTCCCCGGCCTGGCTCATAGATGGCGGCACTAGAATTAAATCCATATGATTTTTAGTTAGCCCTAACCTTCAAAAGACGCGTGTATAAATTTGACAGATGTTGGATCATTAGTTTGTGAATTATAGTATTTTGAGTGAAGCAACTTCTGTTATTGTGAAAAAAATGGATAAAAAGGAATTTCGCGTGTTGATAAAATATTGCTTTTTGAATGGAAAAAATACAGTTGAAGCAAAAACTTGGCTTGATGACGAGTTTCTAGACGCCGCCCCAGGAAAATCAACCATCAAGGATTGGTATGATAAGTTTAGCCGTGGTGAAATGAGCACCGAAGACGGTGAACGCAGTGGACGCCCAAAAGAGGTGGTTTCCGACGAAAACAGAAAAATCCACAAAATGATTTTGAATGACCGTAAATTGAAATTGAATGAAATAGCAGGCACTCTAAAGATATCAACTGAACGTGTACATCATATCATTCACGAATATTTGGGTATGAGAAAGCTTTGTGCAAAGTGGGTGCCGCGCGAGCTCACTTTTGACCAAAAACAACGACGAGTTGATGATTCGGAGCAGTATTTGGAGATGATCAAGCGTAATAAACCCGAGTTTTTGCGTCGATATGTGACAATGGATGAAACATGGGTCCATCATTTCACTCCGAAGTCCAATCGACAGTCATCCGAATGGACTGCAGACGATGAACCCGCCCCAAAGCGTGGAAAAACGCAACAGTCGGCTGGCAAGGTTATGGCGTCTGTATTTTGGGATGCGAGCGGAATAATTTTCATTGACTACCTTAAAAAAGGAAGGACCATCAACAGCGACTATTACACAGCGTTATTGGGCCGTTTGAAGGACGAAATCGCCGAAAAACGACCGCATTTGAAGAAAAAGAAAGTGCTGCTTCACCAAGACAATGCACCGTGTCACAAGTCAGTGAAAACGATGGCAAAAATCCATGAATTGGGCTTCGAATCGCTTCCGCATCCACCGTATTCTCCAGATCTGGCCCCCAGCGACCATTTCCTGTTCTTGGATCTCAAAAGAATGCTCGCTGGGAGGAAATTTTCGTCGAATGAAGAGGTGATCGCCGAAACTGAGGCCTATTTTGAAGCAAAGGACAAATCGTACTACAAAAAAAGGTATCGAAAAGTTGGAGGGTCGCTATAATCAGTGTATCACCCTCGAAGGGAATTATGTTGAATAAAAAAACGAATTTTGCCAAAAAAATGTGTTTTACTATGGCAGGCCGGGGACTTTTCAATTGACCCGTTAGAAGATCGGATAGCCCCATACGTTAAAGCCATCATTGGTCAATATCAGTGCGGCCTTACCCCAGGCAAATCAGCTATTCAACAGATATTCACACTTAGGCAGGCGATGGACGAACGTCTGGAATTTAAGATTCCATTATATCATCTATTTATAGACTTTAAGGCTGCCTACGACAATAAATTGAAAATATGATGCCATGAGAGAGTTCGGCATTCCAAACAAATTGATACGACTTTGTAGGTTGACCATGACCAATGTAACTAGTCAAATAAAAATAGCGGGATTGCTGTCCAAATCAGTAAACATCTTTCATGGGCTCCGACAAGGGGACGGTCTGGCCTGCGTCCTCTTCAACCTGGCGTTGGAGAAAGCAATCCGTGACTCTGGCATTACAACAAGAGGGACTATTGTCGCCAGGTCCAGCCAGATGCTTGCCTACGCAGATGACATCGACATCATCGGTAGAACCGAATCGGCTGTACAGGAATCCTTCACCCAGATTGAGCAGGCGGCACAAAAACTGCCACTGCACATTAATGAAGGGAAAAACTAAGTACATGGTGGCAACTTCTGCGAAGAGAAGACCTAACGTTGGTCAAACTATTAGGGAAGTGGGGCACGAATTTGAAGTAGTTCAATCCTTTAAGTACCTTGGGTCAATAGTATCAGCCGATAACAATATGGAAGAAAAAATACGCGAAGGGCTGATCAAATCCAACAAAGCCTACTATGGTTTATCAAGGCTCTTTAAATCCCGAAATTTATCCAGAACATCCAAGCTACTACTGTACAAGACCATGGCCTTACCAGTACTCATGTATGGATCCGAGACCTAGTTGCTCAATAAAAGGCACTCTGAACTCTTGGACGCGTTCGAGAGAAAGGTCTTAAGGAGAATTGTTGGTCCCGTATGTGAGGGAAGAGGATTCCGGACACGCTACAACCATGAGTTGTACGCAATCTACCTTAAGGCTAATGTTGTAAGAAAAATCAAGCCCGGTAGACTCCAGTGGGCGGAACACCTAGGTCGAATGAGCGCAGAGGAGCCTGCCCGGAAAGTCCTTTGTGGGAGGATGTACGGAAGGAGATAGCGCGGCAGACCTTGCCTGCATTGAAGGGATGGCTTAGACCAGGACGCCCAGAGCCTGGGAGTGCCAAACTGGATGACAATGGCTCGAAATCGAGACTGGTGGAGAGATTTGTTAAATAAGGCCAAGACCGGATCCCGGTTGTAGTGCCGATGTTGATAATGATTTTATGATTCTCAACAACTTTACTTGAAATTTGGTCATCTGGTCCACAGATTTGGAGTCAGGGGATTTTGAGTGTTGAACATATGGTTCGTTTATCACGTCTTGGATTTAGTGTTAAATTCAATATGAGCAAATTGAACGTTTAGTTCAATTTGTTTGATTTTGAATTGATATCACGATATTTGATGTATGCGCGATTAATGGCGAAGACTAGCTCCAAAGGGGTAGGTATTAAGGGGTGGAGGGTTTTGTGCGTAACAGCTATATGAGGTGCGTTTAAAATTTGAAAACAATCGGTACCGGTGGAGAGATTTGTTAAATAAGGCCAAGACCGGATTCCGGTTGTAGTGCCGATAATGATGATGTAATATGCAACATTAGAAATTGCAATAAATGTTTTCAGTTTTTTGTAAACATTTTTGAAAAACACGTTGTTTACAGGAATTTCCCCCCAGAATTGTGGACAGGGGAAACAGAAATTTGTTTCAGCAAAGTTTTCACCAGGATGAGCATTTTTTTTGAATAAGCTTTCGATTTATGTTTTCAATCTTCTAAATATGGTCGATTTTGATTTCGGTGTTTGAGTGTTATGATGGTACAAAAGCTTCGTGCGTGCTTTTGTCTGCTGACCGTCTTTTAGGCCAACGCCCAAACTTTGAAAAAACCACAACAAAAAATTGCTTGCTTACCAAATTTTCTATAAACATTTTATATCCTAGGAATCTGGACTCGCGAAGAGCTGTCAAGATGTATAAAATGGCACCGATGAACATTAAAAGTTCAGTTACAACTCGAATCTGAAAATATATTAATCCATAATTAGGCTTATTTTTTTATCCTAAACGGTACCTTGGCGGTTAATGTTTCAAAATGCATTAAAGGGCATTCTTCGTAAGCTGTCCACCAGGAAAGCCCGGTGTATACTTCTTCAATTTCAATATACTCTGTCGCATTTATCAACGACGGATCTGAAAACTGACCACGAGTTGTTGTAATGCCGTAATTCTGTGAAATTAACTTTTGACCAGTGATTGTTGGTGTAGCCCCTGTCCTTTCAATAGCTGCAACCAAATTGCCTGTAGCGTTCTTGGCTGAGTTTTCATCCTCTTCATCCTCATCCAATGGAGGTCCAGGTCGAAAAGTGTAGGACACAAAGGACAACATAAAATACAGCGAAAAGAGGTAGAACTGCTTATAAAATCGTGACTTGACGAAAGTATTCCACTTAGTCTTGAGCAGATCTATTAACATACCGTCAAGAAGCTCCAAGTGCTCGTATTTGTCCTAAAATAAAGTCATATTGAAGATGGGTTCGAAAAGAGAAGCACCGTTTCTTACCCCAAATACAACGAGATTGAGTGCCGAATCTTTGCTTATGTTTCCAGTTTGTCGATCAATGGTGTCAACCATAGACAGGGGATAAGCCGCACAGGTGATACTACCAAGCTGCCAATATATTTCCCTTTCAATGTTCATGATGTGGAAGAACATTTCTACGCGTCCCAGCTTTGCGGCCAATGTTAAGGGAGTCATATTTTGTACATTTCGTATGTGCAAACTTGAGCCAACTTCATAAGCAACATCAAACATTTGCACTTTCTCATATACCACTAACATATGCAGGATAGTATTGCCATTTGTGTCTTGTGAATCGGGATCGGCGCCTCGGGCTAACACTAATCTGAAGCAGTCCTCTTGGCTTAAACAGGCGGCGAAACTCAGAGGGTATTCACCCCAATATACGTAACCTAGGTAATTGCTAATGGGTGATAGACCAACATGTTCATGATCGGGGGAATCATATCGAGAAGGTTTCTGATCCTCCGCACTCATGAAGGCACCGCAGCATCTGTAATTGTAGTACTGAGTACGTAATATGGTAAATTATGATGTTGAATTATCATACCTTTCTTGGACGTCCGCTCCGGCGTCTAGAAGAAACTTAACCATTGCCGGATCCTCATTGACAATCGCAATGTGCAAAACAGACTCTCCATAATATTCGTCAGACACGTAAATATCCAAAATAAGTTTCGGGTAGAATCGAAGAAGCCTCTTTGCTAGGTCTGCATGTAAAGACGTTGCATTTAAAAGACACAAGTGGAGAATCGTTTCGCCCACAGCTCCTCTTAACTAAAAGCTTCTTGTGAGTATTGCAGATTGTCTCTGTTGGAAACAACTTACATTCAGATTCCAACACACCATTCGATATGCACTGGGATTTGCCATGTAGTCAGCTTCAGATACCTCCGGACAATAGTCATCAATGTTAAAATCCTCATCTGGATTCTCTAAGGCACGGATCTCTGGAAGTTGTTTGTGCCTCGCCCGCTCTTTGTTTCTGAGAAGCACCATCTTTGATATAGGAACATATTTGCCAGCACCCTTGTTATAGAGGAATGGTTCTACTTTCGTCTTAATCGCATGGTCAATCTCTGCGAATTGCTTATTTTGGCATGCACGTTTCATCATATCAACCAGCAGGCCACCACCTTTAAGATTGACGAATCTGTAGAGTTCCTGAGTCGAGACCCCCGCTTGTTTCTTAACACCACTGGTTACGTTGCTCTCAGTGTTTCCCATTATCAAGCAAATCCACACTTGAATTTCAAGAACGAGACAATGTCCTGGAGCCACCCGAAATGCTACGCCATAAAATCGTAGAGTTGTTTTCTTTGTTGTTTATATGCAGGTAAAACTCCTTTGGCATTGATTAAACAGTACGAGACTGTTCAAAGGGTTACCAAGGCTGTAATTCGTTGTTATAGGGACAACTTACTGTTGGTTTTACATGGGCTGGGAAAACGAATGTTTTTGGGTATAGTTAAAAAATACAGTCGAAAATAGAAAATTTTGAACAGATGCTGGGAGTTAAATCTAATGGAAAGATTCATTGGCAGTGCTAAGTCCTCTAATAATAAATTTATCTATCTAAAAATGTTTTCTCATAAGTCGTACTCATGTATAAGAAAAAAATAGTGTCATAAAAAATATAGTTGATTTTGAAAACAAAGACAAAAACGTCCTTGGATCTGAATTCGGACTGTTGTTACAATTATCTTTATACCAAAAATAAGGATTCAAAGGGGGTACTGAAGATAAGCCTTCCCTGTGCTCGCAGGTTGGTCGGGTGAATTGCGGAATTAGTTTGGATCTTACCCGGCTGTCACGATCGTTGATGAACTGGACTGATCCTACCGGTGCTCCGTGCATCAGATGCGCCCACGGACGATTAAGCCACAAGTGACTTGGGTGATATTTGGAAAAGAATGTTTCTCTTTTTAGTTTTGCCAATAAGGGCTAATTCAATATTTACAATCTAAACACAAACAGAATTCTCAGTTTATTTTTACAGTTCTCAGTTGTATTGTTGTGGCAGTTAAGAAATTACACATTTATATAAAAGTACTACATTTATGTTTACATACTCGTAACATAACAAGGATATCCTTGTGGTTGCGCTTCTCGCCGTATTCACACTCCATTGAATGCTCCTCAACTGTTGCGCCCAATCCCTGTCGGGCACATGATCAATCTTGAGCGCCGCTAGTTCACTCTCCCCACTTGCCCGTTGGCATGTGGTCTTTTAACGGTTTCTATTTTGTGTGATAGTATGTGTATGTTTAAGTCGTGTGTCAATATGCATAATATCTAGGAACGACCCCCCTCTGGGAAAGAAAGGATATTCTGTAGCTTGCAGATCAGGTCTAGCCAGCCAGCTAGGTGTTTAGAATTCAAATCGCCACCTACCATGTAATAGTTGCCTTCCGAGTGAAGTTGTAGGCATCGGAAAAGAGTCTCTAGCTCCACTATAAATAGATTTTGTTAATGTGCTTCTGGTGCGTAGGCCGATATCACATACATCCCCCTTCGCCATCGAAGGGGTAAGCGAATGATGCACGCTTCAAGCAAATCTGCGCATCTCACCACTATATATTACCTTATGTTGAAGTCCTTTTTGGCTCCTCGATAGTATAATGGTTAGTATCCTCGCCTGTCATGCGGGAGACCGGGGTTCGATTCCCCGTTGAGGAGCCTCTGGCGCAAGACTGATGATCTTGCCCGAAAAAAAAAAACAAATCATTATGGAAAATTCAACATTCCTCAGGACTTGCTAAATAAGGCCAAGACCGGCCCCCGGCTGTAGTGCCGATGATGATGATGAAGTCCTTTTTTAACAAAGGTTGCCACCCCTCTTCCTTTTGTAGAGTTGGGTCGGTCTCTTCGTATAATGTCGTAGTTTTTGTGACATAGTTTATGCCTCTGATTCAACTTAGTTTCGCTAGCCAGAAGCACGCCAGGACTTTCGTCTTGCAATAATTTAAAGAGACTTAGTTTACCAGCTCGTTGTAATCCATATCTGTAGTGTTGATGGGTGGCATCTTCGCTTTCCTTTTTGCTGCCTGTTGCTCTTGTTGTGGTTGTTGTTACATCATCTGTTGCGGTAGACATCCTTTTTGCTGGTTAGTATGTTGTGCACAATGTTGCTGTTTTTTTCTGCTGCTGTTGTTTCACCATTAGCTGCTCCTTTTCAGCCAATTCCTTCTTTTTGTGACGTTTCTCAGCTAATTGTGCCCTTGTTCGGTATAGCCTTGCTTCAAGGTCGCCGATTTCCCCCTCCTCGTCCTCAGTCTCGGTAGTCGTTAAACATGTTATTTGTTATATTACCGTCATTATATGGAACGGGGGGAATGTACTACCCTCTTCCATTTTTGGCCCTTTTTCGAGCAAGTCTGTTTTTCCCTCGTTTGGCTTGTTGACTTTTGTTATCGCTCGTGTCAGTGGGGAGCTCGCTGGGCGTTTTATTAACACGGACTTTGGTTTCAACTTTTTACAATATTTGTTTCTTCTCTGCCATTTTGTATTTTGCATTTTGCATTTCAACTCTTTTTTTTTTCTAAGCACGTGCTCACATACCGCTCAGGTAGTTAAGATTAAACTGTGTTCTTTGTTTTGACTGTTACTATTAACTTTCTTTCCACTGTATATATCACTGGAATTTATTTATTTATATATAGTCTTTCTATTTCAACCACTCGCGACTCATAAAAGCAACTTTTTCATTTAACTCGATTGCCGAATTAAAAACATGTCCGCGCTCGGTCAATATGTATCGCTGAATGAGCTGGCATGCTCTTTTCTCTTGGTATTGTCCACTGGATCTCTGACCTACTGGGCTCCCACTTACTATGCAGTTACGGGCTATGTGCCCGACTTCATTGCGCTTGAAACACTTGATTCTGGCTGCCGTCGGTTGTTCTGCGTCTATCCTTCTCTGGGTGGTTTTCTTTAATCTGCTTGTAGTTGTTTCTCTACTCCGTCGGTTTGCTGAGCAATTTCGTCCGACGTGTCCTATCAGGTTACACCTGAAGTATCTGATCGTGGATAATGTTGGACTTCCTGCACTTGTCCTCGACGTTCCAGATTGCGCCTTGCGGTTGATATCTGTCTTATCTGCGGTGCTACATTTTCGTTCCACCGCATTTTCTCCTTTATGATGTCGGGCTGCACTATTTTCAACTTATCGCGACACTGTGTGTTGGTTATGCCTCGTACCACTTATTTCACAAGAGTTCTTTCGTCCAGCTGACTTCTCGAGCTGATCGCCTTCATGGTGAATACAAATTGCCCGGTGTCCTCATCCGCCATTTGTTTTTTATTCCGCAAACGTTCGTGCAGATCGGCTGCATCATCTTCCGCCGGGAAATTATTTAGTAAATCGTATAAGAATTGTTCTAATGATGAGAGAAGGATTCCCATGCACCAAAGTTTTGCTGCTCCTGGCAGTTTAGTGATGGGTGCCATCATGACCGGTCTATGAGGTTTCTGGCAGATGCACACACAATTTGCAAGCAAATAGTGAAGAACACCAAAAGAAATTCAAATAAGCAAAAGCATCAGCCGCAAGCAATAACATAGCAATTCCACATCAGTTGAGTGTACTTTAGTTTAGAAACCGAATTCGTACACTGGTCAGTGGCCTGATGTGTTGAGCATTGGTTACATTTTTAGTGATTCTAACCGCCATATCATCAGTTCGAATCACACGTTCTTTACTATCGTCGCAAACGCTATAAGTCTTCCATCTAATTGGTAGACATCTCAAATTTCCCGGACTGCTCTTACATATGCCGTGGAGGATAGTCCTGCTATATTCCTAGGATTGAATTCACAGAGCATCTCGGCCACATCCTTCACCGCATATTTAGTCCTTGATATCGGTTTCTTCTCTGTGGCGCTTATTCTTTGTTCTGGCACAGGCGTCACCCCCCTCCGCCCAATTGCTCTGATGAGCTCGATTTTCCCCCGCTTTGGCTTCATGGCTTTAATTTCGTCCGTCAGTTTCTTCACTGCGTTTTGTTCGTCGTTATACGGCGTTGTAGCGTTCTACGAACGCACAATTCCGCGCAGGTAAGGTTCCTACCTTCAAAGAACTTACTTACCTGAGAACGTTGCACGCGCCCGCAGACGCGTGTCCCAAAATCCCACCTTAGAGCAACGAAACATTTAGCCAACGTTGAGCCCGACATTAAAAAAGCAAGGAACTGAACGTCCCAAAGCTTTCAATATCAAGCAACAAGTCGATTGTAGCATACCTGAAACAAAGGTAAAAGCATTCATTCATCATACTACTAAAGACTGAAATGCGCCGCACTCCAGCACTGCACAATCCGAAATCCTGAACATCTACACGATGTTACAAGGATTTGTTATCGCCAGCAAATTAGCCGACCAACGATGCACGTGCGGGTAGCTGCCATAAAGACCACCAAATCTATCGGCAAACAAAAGAAACGGCAACCGTAATTATCTCAACGAGATAATTCAGAGAATTTATGAGGCTAAAAACCTACCCAAGGGAACTACTCCTATCCCACGGTGCCTTCTTTGTATTTCACACCCGTTAGAAAGATCTAATGGATTTCGGGTGTATTGACAAAAGTCAAACAAAACCCATGAACTATACGTCCGTTCAAATTGCAGGATATCTTTCGGTCTGCGTCGCCAGATGTTCTGTGCAAACAGAAGGCCGTGGAGATGAAATGCTGGCGATAATGATGATGTATGCAAAGATGACTTTCCCCTTTCAGGAAACTACAAAATGTCCCGGGGCATGTGATAACATGCTGCTAACAGAAATTCGGAAGTTCTGTTAGCAGAGCAAATAGGGAAATTTTTCCGGATAGATACAGATACCAGTTTTGAATCTGGGTATCTGTGTGGGCATAGAGTAGTCAGATTTCGATCGTCAACGGGACGAGAATTATCACGTCGAGGTGGTAGTGAGAAACATCGAGGAAGTAGTTAGTATCGTATCCGAATTTCGGTTAATTTAATCTAAGGGAGTAACGTGTGTTTCGTGCATGTGCTTCGCTGCGTGTTTAATAAAAATATTGTCGAGACACTTATTTAGTTTGAATCCGCCCTAGTGGCCAATTTAGGAACAATTAGTGGTACGAAATAAAAAAAGAATTAAATCCGTAAACGATCTGCGTGTTTTATTTGTGCTTTTCGCTCGGTGGATTCGTTGTGTGCTAGCAGTGTGCGGCGGAGCGCTGCAACCCGGATCTTCAACCGAAGGACAATAAACATTCACCAAAGTTTAATACACACAATAACCAGATCCTAATTTCCGCCAAAGTGTCGTTTTCTCTTTGGTATCGCCTTCATCCTTGCCGCTTCACCTGGTTTGTTTTCGCATAGTCCTTCGTGGACTAAGAACTTTTGCAGGATCTGGGACTTCTCTTCTTCCCCTCATAAGCCACGCTTCTTCGACTTGTCCTCCGCTTTCTTTATTCTGCCGGCTTTGCTTCTGAGTTGAATCTGGGTTGAATCTGGGCTAAATCCGAAGTTGTAAAAGGTTAGTTTTCTTTATATATTGTAATAATGTAAACAAAGGGTCTTATATTTATATTAATAACCCTGACGCTCACCACCGGAAAAACAGAGACCGAGTGCCTGCCACGCGCTCTTTTTACACTGCATATCCAACCAACAGTGAAGTTAGCATTCGTTCAGTGCCCGATAACACAAGAACATGTCAGCCGCTCCAGAGTCAGGGTTACACTGAACATTTAAAATGACGGCTATTGGTGGGAAAGGTGTATTACAAGTGGTAGTCCAGCTCGCCATGTCCTCTTTTCGCCCATGTTTCTGTATTAGGTGTGGGTCCATCTTCCTTTGGTGAAAGAATCCCACCTTGTTTGCATTTCTTTTAGGCTTGAGAGGTCAGTGGCCGCTTTCGCCGGCGATTCTCTTGTGGGACCTCATGCAAAGCAGCGTTTTCCTTTGCTGCAATGTCAAGTGGTTTCCTCCTGGCCAACACATTTATGTCATCTTCGGATACCGTTAGGAATGTGCAGCATACTTTTCATGATGCCAGCCTATATGCTGAGTTCATTCGCCTCATGTGCGACTTATACTCTGTGTCTCCTGCCGATATGTGAATACGTTATAACGCTGGTTATCAGTTTCCTTATGTTGGGTCTCCCAACATTGAGGAGCAATCTGGCCAAAACATTGCATACTCTTGCCGTTTTTTACCTTTTTTGAAGGTCAACCTGTTGTCGAGGGTAACACAAAGATATTTAATATAGGGACTCGATCTGATTGTTTGTTCTTCTATTTTCAAGTCCAGATGTTCAACTTTCTTCCGGTTGTTTATTAAAACCACCTCCTTATGTGCGGCTAGTTTCAGCCCGGCCACATCTAGCCAGCATTTAATGGATTTAACGGATTGCTTGGGAGCAAATATTCTCCAAGTCACCTAGATGTTTATCTACGGCCACTATTGCCAAATCATCTGCGTACCCAATGACTCCTTCTGGTACATTGACCCTGACCACACCATGATATTCCATAACAGTGGAACTAATACAGACCCCTGGGGTACACCCGCTGTTATTTTATATTCTTGGTCCGTCGTCAGTGTTATAGAGCAGTCTTCTGTCCGAGAGATAGTTTGATATTTTACGCACCAAGTAGGGTGACTTGAAGATCGCCCAACGCTTCTAGAATCGGATTCCAATTCATCGAGTTAAATGCATTTTTAACGTCTAGTGGCACCACGGCACAATATTTTTTTGTGCCTAGCCATTGTGCCATTGTAACCACAGATAGTGCCTTCCCGGTTGATTCTCCTTTCTGGAACCCATACTGCCATTTAGAGAGCCCGGATGTCCTCTCAGTGAATTGTTCCATGTGAGTGGCAGTTAGTCGCTCAAGCAGTTTCCCTGTTGTGCCCAGCAAGCACAACGGGGGGTAGGACGACGGCGTCTCTGGATTCTTGACTCCTTTTGTTATAAGCACAAGTCGCTGTTTTTTTCACCGTTTAGGAAATTGCCCTGTTTGGTGGCGGGTCGTGAAGAGACTACTGAAGACTTCCGTCTTTTTTGTTAAAGCTGTCTTCACCACAGCGTTAGGAATTCCATCCAGTCCCGGAGTCTTGTTGTTTTTAACGACGTGCAGCCAAAAGCATCTCTTTAGTAGTCACTGTAGGTATTTCTCTTTCAGTGATGTCCCAATCCTCTTGCGTACTCAACTCCTCATCACACAGTGGGAAGAGGACAGCAACGATTTTGGCCATGTACTTTTACGTATGTACTGGCCATGTACTTTTATAAACGGCCTCACTGACTCATGCCTTCATCAAATTAGCAATATCCCAAATCATGTGGGGAGACAGCTGGACCTCGTGTTCACAACCGACTCAGTCATGTCCTCAGTTGCCCCCAACCCACACGCCCTCTCTACCATCGATAATTATCACCCCCCACTGCTCTTATCCTTATATCTCGATTACGAAACCCAGCCCTCTCTATCTTCTGACTGCTTTTCTCAACTTCCACAAGGCTAACTTCCGCCTCCTAAATGAGCATCTTAGCAAAACAGCATTTCGTTTTGATCATTTGGGTGTAGAAGATGCCACGGCCGCTCTCTATAAGGAGATTTACTATGCCGTCGCCCTATATGTCCCCTTTTCTCGCCGCAGGTCATCGGTTTCTTTGCCACCTTGGCACAACCGCAATCTCCACAATCTTCGGAGCAAAAAGAATAACTTCTGGAACATTTTCCTCAAAATGCGATCTATTGAAAATTATTCTAACTATCTCGGTTCCTTTTATAAATTTTCCGAACTCTACAACTCCCTCTACTCCAAATACCTTATTAAAACACGATCTAATCTGATCAATGACCCTAAATCCTTTTTCCACTTTATAAATTATAAACGTAAATCCGACGCCTATCCCAACTCCCTCTCTTATGGCGCGACTACGTCAAACGACAACCTAGCTATTGCCAACCTGTTCGCGTCGTTTTTCAATAAATCCTTCACTGACGTCTCCTTCGAACCCAATCCGTCGTATTTCAATGACTTGTCCGAATTCTCCCTTGGTCCCTTCACCCCTCAATTTATTCAGCGTCACGTAGTTGAGGAGAAACTAAACTCACTCAAAGACGAGTTCAGCCCTGGACCTGATGGACTCCCGTCTGTATTTTTAAAGAACTGTTTCATATCTCTTTCTCTCCCGATATCAATGATTTTTAACCTATCCCTTTCTCAAGGGACCTTCCCTAGTATTTGGAAATCCTCCTATATCACCCCTATAGATAAGAATGGACCTAAAAATGATATCAGCAACTACCGACCCATCGCTAAACTGTGTCATATCTCCAAACTGTTCGAAGGGCTTCTTTACAATGCGTTATCTTTTAGTTGTAAACCCATCATCTCACCCAACCAGCAAGGTTTCCTTTCGGGTAGGTCGACCACAACGAATCTGATCGAGTTCTCTTCCCATACTCTCCGTGCCTTAGAGAATGGCAACGAAGTCGATGTTATCACCACTGATTTCAGCAAGGCCTTTGATAAAATCTCCCATAATCTCATCCTTTTCAAGCTGTCCTCCCTAGGTTTCGAACCCCTATTGATCAAATGGTTATCTTCTTATCTGAAAGACCGTTCCTATCGAGTCAAATTCAGATCCTCCCTATCCGATCCTTTTTTTCCCACCTCAGGGGTTCCGCAAGGTTGTCATCTAGGCCACCTCCTTTTTATCCTTACCATTAATGATGTCGACTCCGTTATTAAACACTCATCCATCTCCCTCTATGCGGACGACGCCAAACTCTACAAAACAATCATCTCTCCTCTCGACCCCTCACTTCTCCAACAGGACCTCGACAGCTTCTCAACTTGGTGCCGTAATAACTGCCTGGAACTCAATCTTGTCAAATGTCACTCCATTACCTTCTCCCACAAGCGTCCACCCCCACCCCCACGCTCCTACTTCCTGCTAAACCAGCAGAGTTCATATGTATCCTCAATACGTGACCTCGGAATCTTATTTGACAGGGAGCTCAGCTTCATCCCACATATCGATGATATCATTCTTAAGGGTAACACCGCCCTAGGGTTTGTGAAACGCTGGTCTAAGGAATTCTCTAATCCCTACGTTTCCCGGTCTCTCTACATTGCCTTCGTTCGCCCCCTTTTTGAATACGCCAGTCAGGTCTGTTCTCCACACTGCTCGTCCCATGTCCGCAGAATCGAGAGCGTGCAACGTCGTTTTCTGCGTTTTGCCCTCCGTGGACTGAACTGGGAGAATCCCCGGATTCTTCCCCCATACACAAGCCGGCTCCATCTGATCAACCTCAATACACTTGAGGAGCGCAGAGCTCTTGCCGATATCCTCTTCATCCACCGTCTCCTCTCCGGCACAATCAACTGCCCTAGCTTGCTCTCCACCATCACACTAAACACCAACCCCCGTAACGTTCGAAACCCTCGACTCTTCTATCTGCCCTCCCACCACACTTCCTATGGCTGTAATGAACGCATTTCTCGAATGCTAAGGCGGACAAACTCTTACCCTACCTCAATCCTATTGCATTCAAACGTCGTCTCCTCTCTTTCCCCTCCCGACCTAGCCCCTCCCACCACCTACACTCTTATTACCCTTACACATTCCAATCATCCCACCCCTTTATCCTACTTCCCGGTCATCGCCACTCCATCACGTACACCGCCACTTTCCCAACCATATCACCTTCTAAATTAATGTTCGTAATCCCTAGTTTTTAAGTTAGTTCGTAAGTTTTTACTTTTTAAATTTTTTCTTACGCTTTTACTAAGTGAAATAAACGAGGGTTCTGCTCTCACTACTTTTACTCTTTTCCATTGACTACTGTTGTTGTGTAGTCTTTTCATGACTATCCTGTAGGTGCTGTCCCATGGGTTGTTATTTAATTCATCCCTTAGGGAGCAGAACGCATCATATTTACTCTAGAGGATCACATTCCTCAACTCCTTCTGTTTGTTTACAAATTTCGCATGTAACTGTGGATAGGTGTTACAGTTTCTTGCTCTTTGTTGCAAGCGTCCTAACCTGTTGTACTCCGCTAGCATCTGGCCGATTTCTGGGTTCCACCAATACACTAGTTTGATATCACCTGTTGGTTGTCTTTGTCGTGGCATAGAAGCATCGCATGCGTTAGTTAACCACTTCATGACTCTTCCAGGATTCTTGTTCGCATCGGCCTGTACTTCGAATTGTTAGATTTGGTCCTCCAGTATATATTCGAGTGGTTCCGTATTGTTGCGGATTCGCCCTTAAACAACCGGCGAATTCGCAATTAAATACAAGATGTGGCATCACCTTAAACAATGTCAGCAGTCAGCTGACATTATGGAATTAATTCTGTTGGTTGTCAAATGACAACCACCTTTTTTTGTATTTATCATTCTTTTTTCAACCCTTCGACCGACTCAGTTGTGTTTTTGTGTTATCAATCAACCAGAATCAACGACATCCTTGGAATAAAGCAAATCAATAGTAATCAATTAAACAAAACAAACGTTTTACTAATTGGAGGATTCGTTCTTGAGGTATTCGTTTCCCTTTTGCATATCATTAGCCATTGTTTTTCAGCCATCGGAACCACCACCGTTGCAATCCAAGGGAGTGAAGCAGTATTGCCGACGTCATTGCTCTGGCCCACCATTTTTGATACTGAGTTGGTGACCAGTTCCGTGGTAATTATAGAACGGATAATTACAGCGGAAAGAACACATTGTTTCGCAACAGAAACCAGCAAAACATATTGCACGTCAGGAGACACCATCGTGTTCCTGACCGCATGTATTCAACGCTTGTTGGATACAAAGATTTGGTCCTTCGAGCCGGATCCAGTCTGTGGATCCATTTCACTGCTGCCAGCTCGCAGCCTAACATTAGTGCAGACCACCGCCAAACTCGTTGGCCACTGCAAAGATTGTAGATACAATCTACCGCCGTCTCCATACACGTTTACGAAGCAACAGCCGTGCAGTCCGCCGCCCAGTGCGTGGGCACCACCAGGGATCCATCTGTGGATCAAACCGATGTTTAACCAGCTGCCACAAAGCTACATTTACCGCTGCCCAGTTCGCAGCCCCCTCATCCAGGCCTGTGGATCGGCTACCACTGCCCAGTTCGCGGTACAGCCCCGGATCCAGACGTAAGAATCAACCGCCGCAAGGTTCACAGAAGCTGCCCCAGTGCAACTACATTACACCACCACCGCGACCAAGTTCGTGGCGCAATCACCGGATCACACATACAAATCAAGCGACAAATTTGAGGCACAGCCTGCCGGAATCCACAGGTAAGACGTTTTTCAATTTGATTAAATTACCGCCACCGAATTTGTGGCAAACAGAAGCTGACTCAAGCAGCTAACACTACATCGCGCCCAGTTCGCGACACAATGACTGCCAGATCTGTGGATCAGCTACCACCAGTTCGCTGTGGAGCCCGGGATCCAGATTTGTATCGGCTACCGCCGCCAAGTTCGCAGCATACTAAAGGGCCCAGCTCAAGGGCCGACCAAAGTCAAGGTCGCGGGACACCAAGTCCAGACGCAAAGACCCACCGTTGTCAACAACTAGAGAGCGCCTCAATGTCAGAGAAGTATATAATAACAAAGTCTACATTGGCGGAACGGCTCATCACCGCTCAGTTCGCCTCTCAGGTGCGGATGTCCGGTGCTTTCATCAACCTCGAGCAGAGAGGGCGACCAACAATATTCACGGTGGACATACGCCAACACAACCTTCAGATCGAATGGGAGGACATTAGAGAGCGACACGAAGATATAGAACGACTGGCCACTCCAGAGATGACCAGCGGTCACCGCTATTTCGTGGACCTATTCATAGATCAAGCTGAAAAGATCTATCTGGAAGAGGTCACAAAGTTTGTTGAGGCAAGGCACACCCTCAAAGCCGACCGCCCGATCGCATCCGAGACTGCGGCGGACGCCGCTAGTCAACCAACAAATCGTTTGCCGCCATTGATGTCGCAACCGCCTGTAACTCACGCCGCCAAGGACATCAAGAAGGTTCCAGAGGCAGCGAAGGAAGCGAAAACGACTGCAACAGCATGCCTTACACCACACACGAAGGCTGATTTCAGCAATAAGGCACCAGCAGCTGTCAGTGCACCAGCACCAGCGAAGAAAACTACCGTCATCCGAAGCAGCCCAAGACGGAAGGAAGCCTGCTGCAGAGAAACCCGCCGAACAAGGTGAGGATACCACATCAACGAGACTGCTCGAGGCTCAGATCGCGCTCGAACCAGTCTCCCCCAAGAAGGCAAGCGATGCCGACCAAGGCAAAGATGCCCAACGACAGTCCCCTGTGACATCAGCGGTCCTCAGTCCGATAGCCTATACACGAGAACCGCACACACTCCCAGTGAGTATGGACCAGCATGCCGCCGACCCGAGTGCCACCTGCCCACAAATCAAATCAGCCTATGTCCCGATGTTCGGACCAACGCAGAAACACATGGCCGTTCCTCGTGGGTTGCGACTTTACAACTCCAACCCAGAGCAACTGGTCCACCCGGAACAATGCGCACCGAACAAGAACCGCATATGCACCCGTCAAGAGAGCAATGCCCCGCTTAGCGGGCGGCGCTCCCCAGCACCAAGGGATCAACCGCATCCGTGCCAACAAGCACGCCTTATGATCCAGAAGAGGCGGTACCTCACTCAGCCCACCAGGCACTGGGTCCGCACATGTCATTTGAACCACGGACGGTGCCATGGAAAAAGCCGAATCAGGCTCACCATTCCGGCCTCACAGGCCAACGGCCGCATCCCATCGGCAGATAACTTTCAGACACGGAACTCCCGTCGTTACCAATGCAGGGCGGACGGTCCTTTCCCGACCGCATCACCAGAAGACCACGACCCTGGGCCTCCGTCCCCGGGAACCAATGGGTTCGCCAATGATTGGCGATGGCGGGCGGAATGTTGCGGATTCGCCCTTAAACAACCGGCGAATTCGCAATTAAATACAAGATGTGGCATCACCTTAAACAATGTCAGCAGTCAGCTGACATAATGGAATTAATTCTGTTGGTTGTCAAATTACAACCACCTTTTTTGTATTTATCATTCTTTTTTCAACCCTTCGGCCGACTCAGTTGTGTTTTTGTGTTATCAATCAACCAGAATCAACGACATCCTTGGAATAAAGAAAATCAATAGTAATCAATTAAACAAAATAGACGTTTTACTAATTGGAGGATTCGTTGTTGAGGTATTCGTTTCCCTTTTGCATATCATTAGCCATTGTTTTCAGCCATCGGAACCACCACCGTTGCAATCCAAGGGAGTGAAGCAGTATTGCCGACGTCATTGCTTTGGCCCACCATTTTTGATACTGAGTTGGTGACCAGTTCCGTGGTAATTATAGAACGGATAATTACAGCGGAAAGAACATATTGTTTCGCAACAGAAACCAGCAAAACATATTGCACGTCAGGAGACACCATCGTGTTCCTGACCGCGTGTATTCAACGCTTGTTGGATACACGTATCGAGGTTCTTCCCTTTGCACCTATTTTTTTTTTTTTGGGATGTGTGTAATTGGTTCTACGTAGATACTTTCAACACGAAACGAAAGTTATCACAATAATTGTGATGTAGGAAAGGCAAGAATAACGAAATCCCTTAATGAATAGTTGTCATTTATTTAAATACAAACAAGTTAACCGTGATGAGGCAGCAAACACACTGTTCAGCATGACACCAAAGAGGAATTACTGGGCTGGCAAAACTGTCCCAACCGAACCACAACTCCATTGCCTTGCCTTAGCCTAAGAGCACACCTTATGTCCAGTCCAATGGAAGGTTGGTTTGGGATCAGCGAGAGAAGTAAAATTCGAAATTCTCTCCTAACCAGACTATTCGAACATGCAAAGGTCAGTTCAGTCTGCAACCTTGAAAAACCCACCCCTCTGTTGCATACATCCAGGACTTTTTTCTTTTTTTACACGAACGTGCGCCCAAAAGGGGATTTTGAAGTACCTTTAAATGTCAGAGCACAGTGCCAGCGGATGTAGAGGAAGTGGATAAGGAAAGGAGGTGTCGATGTATATTGGTATTGAATACATGCACATCACACCGACGAGGAAACACATGATCGGGCAGAGCATTCCACATTCGTGTGGTTCGGCAAAAGAATGACTCTCTATGTTTATTTGTGCGGCTTAAGTTGACTTTCAATGTGAACTGATGCACTTTCACAGATTGACAGGTATCGCGGGGAAATGTCTGAAGGGGGGAACACATTCAGCAAGTTCAGTTGAGCAACGACCGTGGTAATACCTATAGAAAAGAGATAGGCATGATACGTTGCGCTTATGTTCTAATGACGGAATTAAGCGACTCATGGCTTAGTCCACAATAAGTTTCACTGCGCGTTTTTGTATCCGGTCGAGCACTTGTAGTGTAATTTTCGATGCGCCTGACCAATTACTGGGATGAATATCCGCCTTGTAAATAGTGGCCAGGTTGGATGGAGTGAAGTATCTTTTGCAGCTCTCAAGGAACCCCATACATTTGGCCGCACTATTTGCAGCTTCAAATATGTGGTCATTCCAATTAAGAGTCGAATTAATTCAAGTGCCGAGGGTTGATAGTTCCTTGGCTTCGTCGATGCAAGTGCCGTTCATAGACAGTATATTTACTTTGGGGTTCACCTTTGACGAGAAGAGGCAGCACTGAGTTTTTAGGGTATTGAATTCTACTCGGTTAGATAATCCCCACTGATATATCTTGTTGAGGTCTGAATTCAATGTATCAAGCATAAGTTGCTGGTTGGTCGTGACGTTCGAAGAGTTTGGACGGGAATGTTCGTATGAGTATGAGAAACTCAACGTGCTATCATCAGCAAATGAGTGAAATGGGTGGTGACTAATTGACAAGAGATCATTTATAAAGATCAGGAAGAGGGTGGGTGAGCGTACCGAATCCTGGGGAACACCTGCATTAATTTGATGGGAGACAGATTTGACACCATCAAGAACCACTTGGATTGAACGGCCAGAAAGATAGTCTCTTATCCATTGGATCAGGGAATTGTCCACTCTTGTGCTGCAAACACCGTATACAAAAACAAGTCAAAAACTGTGTGAGCACCGTACAGTAGCATGTAAAACGTCACATGAATAGACAATTTTGCTTTTGTCTATTCAGCAATAGGTGGCGTTCCGTGTGGTATGTTTTCCGACTGGTATAATGAGAATTTACATGTTGCGGAACTGCAACATCTTCCCGGGCCGCGACAATGGACCCAGTAGTCACCACCTGGTGTCAGCGCCGTGGGAAGTGGCGGTTGGTATTTGGTTGAGCTCAGAGCCCTTAATGCTCGTATTGCTCATACACCGGTACGGTAAAACGGTAGGGTGGCAAAATTAATTATATTGTTATATTATACATGGAGTCTATTAGTTGATTAAGTTACAAAAGATAATGAGTTATTGTTTTCAAATAATTCGTACTCAGTTATCAGTGTTTGTGTGTGTGTGTGCGTGTGTGTGGGTGTGTGTGACCGAAGGTCCAGTTGGCCATTGATTGCTAACGTTATAGATTGTGATAAGGCCGTCGTTGTTTGGTGTTGACTTATGCTTTTAATGTTGAATGTTGGTTGGATCGTAAATCCGTACGTAGAATTATATGTGTTGGACGTAGTCCCATGTCGGATCGTGAATCCGTAAGTAGAGTTTAAATAGTTTGGACGTAGTCCTATGTTAGATAGTAAATCCTTAAGTAGAGTAAGAATATCTTGGACGTTGTCCTATGTTGGATCGTGAATCCGTATGTAAAATTTCAATAAGTTGGACGTAGTCCTATGTTGGATCGTAAATCCGTATGTATTTCAATAAGTTGGACGTAGTCCTATGCTGGATCGTGGATCCGTAAGTGTAGTTTATATAGTTGGACGTAGTCCTATGTTGGATCGTGGATCCATGAATGGTAATTAAGCGCTGTGGTCGCCAATATGTTGAAGGTGATGGGTTGTAATTCCACCATCTTCTCAGTATGTCCAGCCTGTGCCGCTACCCGAAATGTTAGGTATACCGCCAACTGCATAGAATCATCTGCGACTCGAATCCAAGTTGATTGCTTTGGCTGATGCTGTTGCAGTTGGGGATATGTCCCATCTACGCCGGTAAACCAATGCTCGGCGTTGGGCGAATTTCTTGATGGGAACTGAACTCTCTGTCGGCAGCGTTACCTGTGGTCGTATTTGATGAACTGATAGAATGATGGTGCTGGACATGGTGTCTTTTTCCTTTTGGAATGTTGTGGTTGAATCCTTGCGGCATATTTTGTTGAATTAGACTGGCACTTGATTGAGCCAGAGAGGTTGCGTATCCAGGTTGGTATCAGGAAGAATACTCTGCTAATTGATAGAAGCCTTCGTTCAATTGTGTCGCAGTATACAATAGTCCCAAAGCCAGGTGCCTTTCTTCTTCGATTGGTGGTTGGACCATGTGTTCACTATTCGCTCTCCGTTGATATGGTTTCCGAAGGGTGCCGGCATCTTTCCTGTTCCTCGTTTTCTTTGTCCCTTCATCTTATTTCCGAAGCTTATCTTAGACATCGACTCCGTTGGAGTGGTGCCCCCGTGGCAGCTATGTGCAATGGGCGGTATTAAGAGGGTGCCCTCAGAGCATTTCGTCCAGGTGGCTAAAGCGAAGAACCCCAGACACTTAACAGCAATGTGCCTGGGTGGCGAGAAGCGACAATCCTGGATGCTTGAGCGATGAGTCCAGGTGACGAGAAGCGGTGAACTCCAAATCCGCGACAGCTTTCTGATGTCATGCTTTTCCGAAGGGTGCCGGCATCTTTCCTTGTTCCTCGTTTTCTTGTCCCTTAATCTTACAACCGAAAGCCTATCTTAGACATCGACTCCGTTGGAGTGGTGCCCCCGTGGCAGCTACGTGCAATGGGCGGTGTTAAGAGGGTGCCCCCAGAGCATTTCGTCCAGGCGGCGAAAGCGAAGAACCCCAGACACTTGACAGCGTGCCTGGGTGGCGAGAAGCGGTGCCCAGTAACGGATGTGGATGAGGCGGTGAAAATCGCAATTCTCGGATTTCTTGGCCTTATTCATCTGTAATTCGATTTTTGGGTTGATACTTGCAGGCATAGGACCGGATGGGCCGTTGTTGACAAAATCTTTCTTTGTACTGACCGCTTGCATTGCTGTGAGAGCTTCAGCCCTGTTGTTGAACCTGATTTCACACGTTTGGTTTCAAAGGATTTGTCCTCTTGACTATTGCCCGATGGGCCATCGTCCTCTTCTTGAGGTTCTTTCAGGTGTACGCGGGGCGTATCTCAGTGGTAGCGTCGGTCGTGCCAATTACCTGCAAGGTCGTTAAAAGAGGAGCCGAACGATGTCCTCAACCTGGTACTGGGATCGATCAGAATGTTCGTTGATTTACCTGCTGTGTATTCTGCAGAAGTTAGATAAAAATAAAACAACTTTGGATGTTGAAAAGTGGACTGCATTGTATTTGGTTAATAAGAGTCATTTGTGGACTGTAAATTATATTTGGTAGAATTACTAGCTTTTCAGTTACTGACATTGAGATCAGTTTTTTACTTAGGTTATTATTCGACCTTTGTTAAGGTTGGAGTAATGTTGATGGATCGTAAATCCACCTGTGTCATCGATGACTACTCGGACGTAGTCCTCTTTTGAATCGTGAATCCTTCTATGTCATCGATGACCCTTGAACGTAGTTCTAATTTGGAAGAGTAGTGAACTACTCAATCAGTAGGTTCAAACGTTCCATTCCGATTGACTCAGGAAATATATATGTGGTAAGCATCCTCCACTTGACCACGGTGTCTTCGTTTTTCAGAATCACATCTGCTAGAGTTCTAATCCTTTTGAATATATTCAGCGTTTGGTGATGTAATACCTGCATCAGATTCCCATTGTTGTTATCAGGTTCTAATTGAATAGCTTCGTATAAGCGTCTATGGCTTCATCGTACCTTCCTGTATTGAGATATGCATCTCCCATTATGCCTGCTGTAATTTGGATTGTAGAACAACGCAGAGTTACAGTCTTTAATCTGTTACACGGATATAAACTGCAGCTCGATTACAGTAAAATATTGGGTTTTTCGGATCGAAACTGATGGCCCGGTTGTCTTGGACTACCGCTTCTTGATACTTGCGTTCCTTCATCAGGCGGTTGCCTTCATTCTTAATCTGTTCGGCTGTTTCAAGGGATTGTGTATTGCGTTTGATAAACATTGATTGGAACATTTCGAATAGATCTAACTTTGTGGCCTTGTTCGTAATTGCCGTTATTGATTCCAAATCAATGTCTGCACTCAGTTCAATTAGAAATTAGAACAGTCCCGAACAAATACGCCTTCTCTATTTTATCACTCCTATATTGTTACTTCTTTAATGTTATTGTTTGAATGAAACTTCTCTTTAGTTCAATAAACGACAATTGCTACCCGGCGGTAGACAATATCGCCGAAAGTTAAACACCTTTATGCACACAACACACGACACTTTTATTTAAGATCACTTGGATCTCTTAAATTAAATGACATATCAAATTATATATTATATTAATTGCCACCTACCTTGGTTACTGGAGATAGTTCCCTCGTTGCGGATGTCCGTTCGTTGATGTGTGTCGGACGTGATCCGATGGACGTAATCCAGTTGTTGGCGCTTGGATTCTTGCGCCGACTTCTTGCTCGGATGTTATACGTCCGGCTCAAAGGACCATAATGTTTCGCCAGCTGGGAACCGCAATCCGATGTTGCCGATGGTTCGCCAACTGGGAAACAGCAAAATGGTGATCTAGGTCGATTAGAACAGCAATAGTTGGCGTTGTAGCCCATCAAAAACGACTGCCGCATTGGGCAGTATTTAACTAACATTGAATTTGATAAGAATTAAACACATTTATTAACACACTAATTTAACATTTCTTTCACTAATTTAGAAGACAATCAATCAACCCGCGCTGAAAGCACCGTAAACAACATAACATTATAACTTTAACTTTCCACATATACAGGTGCTGCAAACACCGTATACAAAAACAAGTCAAAAACTGTGTGAGCACCGTACAGTAGCATGTAAAACGTCACATGAATAGACAATTTTGCTTTTTCCGTGTGGTATGTTTTCCGACTGGTATAATGAGAATTTACATGTTGCGGAACTGCAACAAGGTAAATTACGGTAATGGGAGGTTCTTAAAGAACTCCACTTCACCCCCCCCCCCGCGTGAGGTAAGGAGTGTTGAGAGGGGGGTAGTTGCTTCTGGGCGCGCGTACGGGCGCGGGTAGGAGTGCCAAGTAAAGTGGGCTGTTGTAATGCGGAAGCTTCCAGAAAGCGGGGCTTCAGTCTCTCGACGCTGACCGTGGATCGATTGCCTCTAATATCGATCTCGAAGACGCGGGCGCTGATGCGGCGGAAGACTTTGAATGGGCCATTATAAGGGGGGTCGAGGGTTTTTTTTTTACCTTATCCGTCCTGACAAAGACGTGCGTACAGCTGTGCAGTTCAGGGTGGACGAAAAGTTTTTTGGAGCCGTGCCTGGCTACTAGGGTTGCCCTAACCTTACGTAGCAGGTCACGCAGATGCCCCACATCATGAAGTTGGTCACGCGGTGTTTCGCCATCCAGGAAGAGTTCTGCTGGAAGAAGGAGGTTGGTACCGTAGGTGAGCTATGCTGCCGAAGCTCCCAGGTCCTCCTTAATACTTGTCTCAGGCCGAGGAGGACAGTGGGAAGGGCGTCGAACCATTGGGTGCCATTATGACACATGAGTGAGGCCTTGAGGGATCTATGCCAGCGATCTATCATCCCGTTGGGTTGCGGGTGGTAGGCGGTAGTACGGCTTCTTTGGCAGCCAAGGAGATTTGTTAGCTGCCTGAATATTGTCGCCTCGCATTGTGGGCCTCGGTCCGAAGTTAAAGTTGTTGGTACACCGCGTGTAGCGATCCATCATTGTGAGGATATAGGAAAAACCTCTTGATGGAGTAAGCGGACCCACTATGTCTATATGGACATGGGCGAAGCGTGCCGTGGGAAGCTTGAACTGTGCTGGCTCCAGTACATTATGTCGCGCTGTTTTGCAGCGTTAGCACTGGAGACAAGCACGGGCCCAGCCGGTGAGATCTTTGCTCATCCGGGGCCAAACAAATTTGCGACATACAGCAGCGGCTGTCGCCCGGCCGCTGGGGTGGGCCGGGTTGTGGTAAACCTGGAACATGCCCTTACGAAGTTTTTCGGGAATGTAAGGTCTAGCAATTCCAGTGGAGACATCACACCAGATTTCGCCCAAAGGGTCACGAGGGGAAATTTTTCTAAGCTCTAGTGCCGTATCGGCAGTTAGGAGGGACTTGAGCTGTTCATCCTCCTGTTGAGCTAGGGCAAGGTCAGTGTTGTTCAAGGCACTACGCAAGTGAATCGTATCGATTCGTGAAAGGGCGTCCGCCGTGACGTTGTGTTTACTGGAGATGTGTTTGATCTCCGTAGTGTATTGCCCAATGAGGTTTAATTGACGCTCTTGTCGGGGGAAGCATTTCCCAACTTCTTCCGGAACGCGTAAACCAGCGGCTTGTGGTCTGTTGAAATGGAGAGTGAGCGACCTTCTATCATATGACGGAAGTATTTGACAGCGTTGCAGTTCGCAAATAATTCGCGATCATAGGCTCTGTGGTACTCAGCTTCCTTGAAAAGAAACCGAGTGGTTCCGGGCAGCCTTCGATGTCCTGTTCAAGGACGGCTCCGATTGCGGTATCCGATGCGTCGCATTGGATGTACAGTGCTACCCCCTCGAGGGGGTATCGGACTAAGTTGTCATTTGCCAATTGCTCTTTGGACAGTTGGAATGCTCGATCAGAGGCTTCTGTCCAGGTGATGGGGCGCTTGTCATTGCGCTTAGCTCCTTTCAGGAATTCATTTAATGGAGCCCGAATCTGGGCAGCGTTCTTTAGGGTCGGACGATAGAAGTTGAGCATGCCCAGGAATCGACGAAGCTCACTTACGTTGGTAAGACGAGGATATTTCATGAGGGTTTGGCGGTAGTAAAGGTTGGTTATTTTTACTTTGTCGATATTGGTGTTGGTCCAAGTGTCCCGCCGAACACTGTGTATCGCGGATGATTTTAACACCCAGAGCGAATGCTGTGCTCTGCCAGAACTGTCCACGGAACAACTGGAAACACCGAAGCGAATGCTGTCACGAATTAAACTCAGAAGGATTATGTTTATTATCTCGATTTTTATTTTTATTGTTTCTTTTGGTTTATTAAGTCACTTATCTTGAATTAACAAATCACTTTAGTTTATGTGAACTCGAGGCTCGACAACACACTGACGGTACTCGGATTTCTCTTTAAGTTATGCTGTGGTGGGTAAATTGCCACCGATTCTAAACTGGTAACGCACGTACGCCCTCTAGTCCTCGTAACTTCCTCTCGACCTCCTCGGGTGCTCTCAAACAGACTTCGCGATATGGCTGTTCGATATAGCAGTCGTCTCGTCGACGATCGAAATTAGACTGTTTATCTGCCCTCAACAATCCTGCTCACACAGATACCCAGATTCAAACTGGTATCTGTATCTATCCGGAAAATATTCCCTATTTGCTCTGCTAACAGAACTTCCGAATTTCTGTTAGCAGCATGTTATCACATCCCCCGGGATATTTTGTAGTTTCCTGAAAGGGGGAAGTCATCTTTGCATACATCATTATTATCGCTGATAGAATTTCATTTCCACGGCCTTCTGTTTGCACAGAACATCTGGCGCCCAGACCAGAGATATTCGGCAATTGTTTTGACGTGCAGTCCGTGGGACTTATTTGAACTTGGTACCCGGAATCGAAATCCATTAGATCTTTATAATGGTGCGAAATTCTAGCGTGGCCGTGGGACCGGAGTATTGCCTTTGTTGGCTTAACTCCTCATAAATTATCGGATATCCCGTTGAGATATATTCGATTGCGATAAGTCGTGGCTGCCTTCTGTTGATCAACGGATTTGGGTGGTCCTTGCGTTAGATTACCCGCACGTGCATCCCTTGATCGGCTCATTCTTTGATGATAGCAATTCTTTTGTATTGAATTTCGGAATTGCCGGTTCGATGAGATGTTCCTGGGCGCAGGCAGCATGTATGGCATTTTGGGATTTTTTTTTTTTTAGGAATAGAACGCATGGATGTTTATACCTTTGTTTCAGGCATGAAGAGTTATAATTGTTGAGCTTGACCTAACAAGCTTTGGGGACGTTCAGTTCCTTGCTTTTTGGTGTCAGTCTAAACGTTGGCTGCGAGTTGCAGGCCCTACCGTGGGACTTTGGGGCACGCGTCTGTGGGCGCGTGCAACGCTCTCAGGTAAGTGAGTTCTTTGAAGGTAGGAACCTTACCTGCGCAGAATTGTGCGTTCGTAGAACGCTACAAGGGCCTCCAACCGGTCTGTCAGTGGGCGAATGCCCTGGTTGTCAACGACGTAACCCAGATAGGTGATTTGCTCCTTGGCGTATTAACACTTATCTGGGTTGATGACTAGACCAAATTCGCGGAGGCGCTCGAGGACCTGACGTAAGTGGCGTTTGTGTTCGGCGAGATCTCGGGAAGCGATGAGAATGTCATCAAGGTATGCGTGGCAGCAATTGAGACAACGTAATGCCGAGTCGATGTAGCGTTGGAATGTCTCTGCCGCATTCCTGAGGCCAAAAGTCATCACTTTGAACTCGAAGAGTCTGAAAGGTGTGATGACTGCGGTCTTGAGTATATCATTTGTGCCACCGGGATTTGGTGGTAAGCCGTGGCGAGATCCAGGGTGGTGAAAACATTGCAACCTCGTGGTTTATACGAAAAATCGTAGAGGTGTGCAATGTGGTATCTGTCTGGGACTGTTGTTGCATTCAACAGTCTATAATCGCCGCATGGGCGCCACTCACCCCAACGTTTCTTCACTAAGTGTAGTGGGCTTGCCCAGGGGCTGTCCGATGGTTGGCAGATACCTAGTTCGATCATATGATCGAATTCTGCGTGTGCCGCGGGTAATTTCTCGGGAGCCAGTCGGCGTGGGCGCTGGCTCACCGGGGGACTTCGTGTTTCAATGTGATGAAACACGGCTGCTTTGTGTCGGCGCTGGTTCTCTGGCAGAATCTATATGATGCTATAGGTTTGATGTCATGGCAAGATGGTAATCTTGTCATGAATTTATATTTCAGGAATGACCGTTCGAAGGAGGGCTTGAAACAGCTCATATTCAGGTAAGCTGCTTAAAATGGGTGCACGTAAATTATGGTAATGGGAGGTTCTTTGGAAGTGGGTTAAAGAACCCCACATGTGTCTACATCCACATCCAAAAACAATTGGGTTTTGAACGGAAGTCTAGATACATTTTTATTGGTGCGATGTTTTAAGAGTCTGAGAATGAGCAACCTCGTTGCTTCCCAAATCTATTGGTAGGGTGCTGTTTAGGCAGTGAGGTCGTACTGTTCAATTTTAACTTACCGCTTGTGTTGTCTTGTGTTTGATCGTAAAAGCAGTTAAAAAGAAAACAAATTACACACACGGTCTGCACTTTGGTAATTGCAATGTTCGAATCTAATGACCCAATTTATTGTCAATAAAATTCATAATTATACGAAATAAGAAATGAAATATATTTTATTCAATTCTTTAACACGTTCATGTATTTCAACAGCTTTGTATTATAACGTTATACATAATATTTAGTTTCTTAATCTTCTTTCTCTCGTTTCTTGATTTTTATTGCTATCATATTAATTACACAGGTGCTTATAGACTGTTTTTTCATCTTTTTTTGTAAATTTGTTTTCCACTGCGTTGTTTTGTTGTCATAAAAGTGTGAATTATATAAGAATATCGTTGCTTCAGAATTCAGATTGTGGCGCAAGTAATGTTGCTGTAATTTCTAAGCATTTTCAGTATCTAATATCATCTATTTATAATTAATTCTTTCGTTTTATGTTTGTTTTTAATTTTTACAAAAATACAATACTTTACGTACAAAAAAAAGGAGAATATGAAAATAATTTATTCGTTTTTTCTTTCTACAAAATATTGCAAAGCAGGTGGTTATAGTTGCAGATTCGCAGGCTGGCTATGAATAATTAGCGCAAGGAGTTTTGTTTATAATACCAGTAAGACTAGTCGTTTCCGGGTCCGGTTAAGTTTGTGTAGGCGGATGTTTTGATTTGCGTTTGATTGATTCTAAGTGGATCATGATGGAGGAGAGTGTGGGGCGAACGCCCGAGATGTCGGGGATATGCAAATATGGTTGATAATGGAGAGGAAAAATCAATTCACAGGTGTTTGTTGAGTTTTATCTTGTGACTCTGCTTGTGATTGGAGAATGTGCTGCTATATGATGATAACTGTGTTCGGTGTCATCATTCGGTTTTCGCTTCCACTGTGCGTTCGCCTTTTGCCGACGACTTGGATCCGGATTTGGTGACTTCGACGGTTGTAGCTTCGGTTTTCGCATTGGTTTCATCATCTGGATGCGGTTGTACGGCATCTGAATTGACATCTTTTGGGGGGCTTGCTTCCTTTTGTGATTTGTCGGAGTTGTTCTGGGTGTCGGTAGCGACATCAGCGCTCGATTTGTTCTTTGTAGACTCTGGAGGCGGTAAGGGGATTGGTTGCTGTAGTTTGGATGCATCGGAGGATTCTGGTTCAAGGGTATGTTCGTTAGCGTCCTTGGTTTCTTCATCAATCACAGGTTCGGGTTGCAGCTGCGCAGTCTTAGAGTTTTCTTCGGCTTTTGCTTCAAGGACACCAATTGACGCTTGAATACATTTAATTGCCTCTTTGCGGGCTAAACGAATACTTTCCTTGCCTTGGGTGTCAATGGTGTCTAGCTTGAGGAGGTTACGTGTCAACATCTCGTCGAGATAGCAGTATTCTTTATCCCGACGGGTTCCACCGAATTTTTCCACTTGTGACATTAATTCAAGGACATCGCGCTGAATGTCTTGAATCTTATTTATACTCTCCATGGTATGAGGAGTGGCAGGTGGTGGTCCCTGTTGTTGTTGTTGTTGTTGTTGTTGTTGTTGTTGTGGTTCTTGCTGTTGGGCGTTAAGCGGTGAAGGACGGTTTTGATGTTGTTGCGGTTGCTGTTGTTTTGGTTGTGGTTGTTGAAATTGAGTTTTTGCTTGGGAAAATGTTTGCGTTGGTTGACTTTCCGTTTGCGGGATTTCCTTGTTGTTTATTAATGGCTCAGAGCGGCCTTCGACAAATATTGGAATATTACGAATATATGTACCACCTGGGGTTTGTGGCGTAGAAGGCTGTTGTTGAGGGTGGGGTTGATTTTGTGGTGGGTAGTAGGTTTTTTGGAAATGTGGTTGAGACTGTTGATTTGTAGGATATTGCTTTTGTTGTTGATTTGGTGGCGGAGTAGTATGTGTACCAGTACCCTGCGACTGAAATCCTGTATGTTGTTCTGGTTTATTAATGTGTTCTTGTTTATGGGGTGGAGCTGAATGAGATCGAGAGTTATGAACTTCTCCTTCGGCTGGCGCCTTAATTCCCATATCGACAGTGTTCCTTAGTCCATGTTGATGTAACCCCTCGGAATTTGTATGACCATCAACTTCAGTGCGATTGTTAGCTGCAGATGGATCTTCTGTTTGAATAGCTGCATCGCATACGGTTCGGGCCGTTGGTGACATTGGTGCAGTAGTCGTCTGCTGTGTATAAAATTGCGGTTGTTGGGCATGTGTGCGTGGAGACTCAGCAGCAGTTGGACCACGTCGAATACCGAAACCTTCTGGGATGAACTGTCTAAATTCCGGAGCGAAGCGATCGAAAAAGTCGTCATGTTGCATACCATCTGTAGCGAGGCCGCTACCGGCACGCCTTCGACCTAACGAACCAAATTGTGGAAAATCCGGATCATCATCGTGATAAACTGAATGTAATGGATTTTTATTTCCACTACGCTTACGTGATCCAAATGTACCAAAAGGGTCTCTCATGCGATCAAACCGGGAACGTAATCCGGCATCCGAGAACATGTCGTCCATGTCTGGATCGAATCCAAAGTGCTGAAATGAAAAGAAGAAATCCATTAGTAATATTCCGGTTTGTGTTACAATCAGGGCAATTAAAATATAAAACAAAAAGCTATTCAGGGGAACACGTTGGATTTTACGTGCGACATAAATCACTGACACTGGGCGTTCTTAAAATCTTGGGGACATGAACTAACTGACAAAATTACCATGAAGAGAGGTGGACGTAAAGATATATATGTTTGAAAAACACGATTCTGTGAATATTATTGGGGTTTTAGAACAAAGGAACTTTTCTTAAGGTAATTTTATATATTCATGACGATAAGACTTTCAAGTATTTGACGAGCAACTTAAAGCGGTCGTAGAATATCAATGAAGAATGTGGTCATAAAAGTTCGGCGCATGTGATGAAAACTTACGTCAATATCTTTTACGGCGTCTAAGATTGAAAATATAATATATCAGTTTTTGGTTCTTTGAGTTTGCTGTAAATGCACCTTTGAAACGAATTTCAATATTTCCGGTTCATATAACATGGTAGTTGGTATTTACATTTAAATATAAATGTGTTGCTGGCGCAAGGCTAATAACCTTGCCCGGAAAAACAAATTATTATGGTAAATTTAACAAGCCTCAGACTTGTTAAACGAGGTGATGATGATAAATATGTTGAACATATACCCACGTCTAACAAATTTTTTTAAATACTTCTTTCAGGAGAGGCGAATCTAAAACAATGAGATAGCATCATCACCATCATCATCATCGGCACCACAACCGGGAACCGGTCTTGGCCTTATTTAGCGAGTGAGTGAGTGAACCCCGGTCTCCCGCGTGACAGGCTGGGATACTAGCCAGTATACTATCGAGGAGCATCCTGGGATGATAATAGGCAAATATTGGTAACCATTGCAATTTTCCCACATATAATCTCACAAGAAATACTTGTTACAAAAGGATTCATATAAAGATATACAGCAGGTTGATGGGAGCGAACATACAAGGCGAAGTCACTGATTGCTTTCAACCCGGCGAAGGCCAGGACGTATGCAGCGACATTGTGAGAAAGATTGGCGCAAGGCTAATACGAGGATTGCCTTTTATACTTCGGGATTAGAGAAAAAAAACAAATATTGATCATCGAAAATCACTTTATTGTTTTTCAAAATATTCCCCATGAAGATCTATACACTTTTGCATGCGTTTGAACCAATTGTCGAAGCACTTTTGCCACTCTGATTGAGGTACCTCCAACAGATGCATTCTGAATGCAGCAACCGCTTCTTCAGGTGTCGAAAAACGTTGACCTCTCAGTTGGTTTTTTACGTACGGGAATAAAAAGAAGTCATTCGGTGCCAAGTCAGTACTATACGGCGGATGACCCATCAAATCGATGTTTTGGGTGCTCAAAAATGCAGTTGTCGCAGCCGATGTGTGAGAGCTCGCATTGTCGTGGTGAAGAGTGATCCGTCTTCGGCGGTTGGTTTTCCTGATTTCTTGGAAGACAACTGGCAAACAAATGGTTGTGTACCACTCAGAATTGACTGTTCTGCGTTGTTCTAGTGGTACGGTTGCGACATGTCCAGTTTTTCCGAAAAAACAGGCGACTATTTGCTTGGAAGTGCTTCATGCGCGAACAACTTTTGTTGGATTTGGCTCATCTTGAAACACCCAGACAGTCGACTGCTGTTTACTTTCGGGCTCATACGCGTAAATTCACGATTCATCACCTGTCACGATGTCATAGACGTGTTTCGAAGCACCGCGACCGTATTTTTTGAGCATTTCTTTCGACCAATTGACACGAGCCTTTTTTTGGGCGATTGACAAATTGTGTGGGATCCGACGCAAACAAATTTTTTTGTCAGTCAAATGTTTATGCAATATTGAATGTATGCTGGTCCCACTAACGCCTAAGGTTGTCTCAATCTCACGATAGGTCACATGACGATCTTCCAATATCAGTTCGCACACAGCATCAATGGTTTTCGGAACAACAACTGATTTTGGACGACCTTCACGAAATTCATCTTGGAGTGAACTACGACCACGATTGAATTCACCATACCATCGATAAACACTGGTCCTTGATGGAGCTTCATCGCCAAAAATTGAATTAAGTTCATCCATGCACTGTTGCTGAGTTAATCCACGCCGAAAGTTGTAAAAAATAATCGCACGAAAATGTTGACGATTTAATTCCATTTTTGGGCCGAGATGAATCTTTTAAGTTACTGTAAACAACACAAATAGCGCTCGTATGTCAAAACGTTCTGAGTGCGTATAACTTCAAAAATGTCCAACTTTACGACAGAGCTGTCAATTGCCGGGTTGCAACACTAGGGTTGCCAAATCCCGAAACATAAGAGGCAACCCTCGTAATCTTGCCCGGAAAAACAAACTATAATGGCGAATTTAACAGGCCTCGGATATGCACCGGATACACGAAGACGACCAAGGAAACGAAAGTGGCTGAACAATTTGAGAATTTTTTCATGGAACGTCCGCTCACTATACATAGCTCGAGCTGAACGACAGCTAGCCGATACCCTGTCCGAATATAAGGTTGACATAACAGCATTACAAGAAATAAGATGGACGGGGAGTGGTGTTATTCAAAGAAACGACTATGACATTTATTACGGCTGTGTTGCAAAACACCATGTTCTCGGGGTAGGCTTTCTAGTCAGCCAAAAACTGAAGCCTGCCATTATCGGCTTTAATGCAATGAACACTTCGCGTGCGAGGCAAGTTTAAGAACATAAGCCTTATAAATGTCACGGACCTACAGAGGAGTCCCCCGACGACAAAGAGAACAGTTCTACGAAAACGTCGAACGGGCCCTTAATGCTTGCCCAAAATACGATTTGAAAATCATTCTTGGTGATTTGAATACGAAAATAGGTAGGGAGCCGGCTTTCAGGCACTACGCAGGTTCCTATAGTTTGCATGAGAATACTAATGACAATGGACTACGAGTCATCGAAGTGGCATCATCAAACAATTTGGTCGTTGCGACTATCAGGTTTCCGCGCAAAGACGTCTACAAAGCCACCTTGGTATCACCTGATGAAGCCACTCGTAACCAAATTGACCACGTGCTGATAGATCGTCGCGAGCTTGAGGACGGTATGAACGTACCGAGGTGCCAACGTCGACTAAGATCACTATATTGTTGGTACAGTTTTCCGGCGCGGATTGCCTTACGGAGACATATGGCACCCGCGGATCAAGTTCGAATCAAGACGGCTGCCTTACGCAATGAGAACACCAGTCACACCTTTGGTCATGCGTTAAGACTCGCCCTCGAAGATTTCGGTAGAGGAAGAGTAAGTCCTGGGGCCAGAATGCCGGGCGTAGAAGAGAAATGGACACGCCTTAAGAATACTGTCATTACTATTGTCAACTCCATCTTAGGCAGTAGTTGTATAGATCGGAGCGACTGGTTTGATGATGAGTGCAAACTAGCGACTGAACGTAAGATTGCTATATACCAGGCAATGCAGCAGTCTCATAGGACGCGGGTACGCGTGGAGAAGTATAAAGAGCTCAGAAGATCTGAAAAAAGGCTCCACAGACAAAAGAAAAGTGCCCGGGAAAAAAATCTGCTCTGTAAAATAGAGAAAATGAGAGAGCGAGGTCCGCACTAGGAGCGGATGTTCTACCAAATAATCCGCAGTATGACGCGGTACACACCAGGCGGCAGTTACGATAAAGAGGGTAATCTGATCACCGATGCCGAAGGCATTCTGGAGCCATGGGAAGGCACTTCAATGAATTGCTAAATGGTCCACTCACAGACAATTTGGAGGCTCCACTAATGCAAGACCAAGACCAAATGTTGCCGTCACCAAACAATGAGGAAACATTAAAAGCCATAAGACAGCTCAAATCAAATAAAGCCCCTGGAGCTGATGGCATACCAGCTGAGCTGATCAAACTAGGAGGGACAGTGTTGCATCAGGCAAGTCATGTGATCGTGGTGCACGTATGGGAGCAAGAGGAGATGCAGGAAGATTGGCGTCGTGGTATAATTTGCCCCATAAGAAGGGAGATATCGCAGTGTGCAGCAACTATAGGGGTATAACATTGCTGAGTACCGCCTATAAGATACTCTCCACTATCCTACAAGATCGGATAGCTCCATACGCTAAAGTCATCATTGGTCAATATCAGTTTGGCTTCATCCCAGGCAAATCGGCGATTGAACAGATATTCACCCTTAGGCAGGCGATGGAAAAATGTCAGGAATTTTAGATTCCATTATATAATCTGTTCATAGACTTTAAGGCCGCCTTGCATAGCTAGGGTGGAACTTTATAATCCCATGAGAGAGTTCGGCATGCCAAACAAATAGATACCACTTTGTAGGTTGACCATGACCAACGTAACTGGGGAAGTAAAAATAGCGGGATTGCTGTCTTTAATGGACTCCGACAAGATGACGGTCTGGCCTGCCTCCTCTTCAACATGGTTATGGAGAAAGCAATCCGTGACTCGACCAGTACAACTAGAGGGACTATTATCACTAAGTCCTGCCAGATACTTGCCTACGTAGATGACATCGATAAACCGGTAGCCCCGATTCGGCTGTACAGGACTCCTTCACCCAGATCGAACAGGCTGCACAACAACTGGGACTGCACATTAATCAGGGAAAAAGTAAGTGCATGGTGACAACTTCTGCGAAAAGAAGACCTAACTCAAACTATCAGGGTAGTGGAGCACGAATTTGAAGTAGTGCAATCCTTTAACTACTTTGGGTCAATAGTATCAGCCGATAACAACATGAAAGAAGAAATACGCGGATGCCTGATCAAATCCAGACCTACTATGGTCTATCAAGGCTCTTTAAATCCCGAAATTTATCCAGAATATCCAAGCTACTACAGTATTAGACCATGGTATTATCAGTACTCATGTATAGATTCGAGACCTGGGTACTCAATAAAAGACACTTTGAACTCTTAGCCGCGTTCGAGAGGAAGGTCTTAAGGAGAATTGTTAGCCCCGTATGTGAGGTGGGGCGTTTCCGGAGACGCTACAACCATGAGTTGTATGCGATCTACCTTGAAGCTAATGTTGTAAGAAAAATCAAGCTCGGTAAACTCCGGTGGGTGGGACACCTAGCTCGAAAGAGCAAAGAGGAGCCTGCCTGGAAAGTCCTTTGTGGCAGGATTTATGGAAGGAGACAGCGCGGCAGGGCTTGTCTGCGATGGAGGGGTGGCGTAGACCAGGACGCCCAGAACCTGGAAGTGCCAAACTGGATGACATCGGCTTGCTATGGCGACCGGTGGAGAGATTTGCTAAATAAGGCTGCGACCGGATCCCGGTTGTAATGCCGATGATGATGATGATGAAGGATATACAGCGTATAATTCAGAATAATTCCCTTTATACTGGAAGCTTTGGGTTTACCGTCGTTTTTTGAATCGTATATTAAGTTTTATTTAGATGATCATCCGTACTTATTATGATTTTTCCATAAATTTGTGGGGGAATATGAAGTTCTTAAGGAGAGGCTGTGGGGGTACGAAGTAGGTGTGCCAAGACACGGGCACTGATACACTTCCTTCCCAGTTGTCACTGCTGCAAAGAAATGATCACCAGAGAGAAGAGAGGAAATAGATACGCACTGGAATGTTGTTTTGCATAATTTCCGTTTTTATTGTTTTTTTTTTACTTCACTTGTAACTTCTTATTAATATAATTAAACTGATTCCGATAAATTTTATACAGGTTGAAACACTTCTTTCTCGACACTGCGACCGCGGTAAAGTATGACTAGCGACTTCTTGTGCGTGTGCACACTTTGATGTAGAATTGAGACTCAATGCAGCGTAGCGTGTGTACGTTGCTGTGGTTGGATAGTGACTGGTAAATTAGGGATGAAAAATCGGGATGCTATTTTCGCACAGCTATTAACCAATTATCATTGCGCTCTTTTCATGACTCTTCTCATTTGCATGTCTCAGTGAGGTGACTAATACTCGCGCATCATTCGATAGTCGCTGGACATGCGAAGGATGAAAAGAACAAAAGAAAGAGCGCTTGTGCGCTGGTATCAAATGCAGTTTCTGAGAATGACCTACTGCCCTAGTGTTAAGGCTGTGGTGATTTCAGAGTGCATTAAACCGTAGGGAGACAGAATTATGGAGGAGAGGAAATGTGGCCGGTGCTATTCACCTGCGAAAAGAGATCATTGATCCCAAGCGAGTGGATGATCTGCGGAAAAGCCGAAGTGACGCCAAATTGGCTAGGGTAATTTATCGTAAATACTAATTAGATATTTCGATAAATTCCCCAGCGGGTGGATGATCATGCAACAGTGTCGTCTGATTCGACTTGTTGTTGCTAACCGACATGATGTGATTTCCGGTGGAAATCTCATAGGCTAGCTAAAATGGAGTTGCCGTATGGCAAAAGGGTAGCTAAACTTAATTATGCATTGTCTGCATATAATTATGAGTTTAGCTATGCGTCCTTTAGGAAAACAATGATTCTCAAGTGAATAGCATGAACGGTGGGATAGGGGTTAATGTGATGCGCTGTTAGCGGTCGAAATTAGGTTAGGATTGTGGCTGAAATTGTGGGTTGGTTCTTCATGTAATATAGAGAACCCCCAACAAGCCCACTGATCCAATCATTCACATATTGATCACTAATTATGCAGGTTAGTTTCCGGAAAAGTCATACCTACCTGCTCACTTAAACGATATGGTGGAAATTTTACTGATCAATTTGTATATTAATTAAAGATAAGATACAGTAGGAAAGTAATCCCAATTACCTCTTCTACGTATTATCCATTAATCTTACTCCTCTCATTGAAGTAGGGCTATGAATTGGTATTATCGACATGATGTCTAAAAACTGGCACCATAAGTTGATGTTATCAGGTGGCAGATTGTCTTCTTGGACTCAATAGTTCTAAATCTTTAATATACACTCTCCCAAACATTGCCCCAATAGCCCCGCTCTAATAAATTAAAAATTATCCTATCCCCCTAGTTCATAGCATATATTTAACTGACATGGCCAGAATCGTTGCTGTCCTCTCCACAGTTTGATGAGGTGTTGAGAGCGCAAGAGGAATGGAACATCACTGAAAGAGAAATACCTCCCGTGACCACCGAAGAGGTACTCTTGGCTGCAAGGGTTGTTAAAAAAACAAGACCCCGGGACTGGATGGAATCCCTAACGCGGTGGCGAAGACTGCTTTTACCAAAAAACTGGAGATCTTCAGCAGTCTCTTCACAACCTGCCTCCAAACAGGACACTTTCTTCAATAATGGAAAAAACAGTGACTTGGGCTTATAACAAAAGGTGTCAAGAATCCAGAAGGGCCGTCGTCCAATCGCCCGTTGTGCATGGTGGATACAACATGGAAACTGCTAGAGCGAATAATTGCCACTGGCCTGGAACAATACACTGAGGGGATATCGAGGCTCTCTGAATGGTAGCATGGGTTCCCGCAAGGAGGATCAACCGGTAAGGCACTGTGGCGATTCCGCCAGATCCCACGGCTCGCCTTCCTGAAAAAACCCCCATAACCATAACCCGGGTCTGCACCAGCTTTCGCTAATGCAATTCGCATTAGCATCTTAGATGCTTCACGCATCAAACAGACCCAATTATTATAACCCTAAATTCCCTATAAAGAAAACTTACCTTCATGCATCCCTTCGCATACAATTTTTCATAAGATTTCTTTGTTTGCTTATTTGGTATTCTGAACCAATTCGGTACCAGACAAATACCATAAATATCGCGCCGTCTATTTTCCCAGCCGCGCCATATACCTTTTCATATACATTGCCTGGCAACCTTTTTTGTTTGTCTTACCAACAAACAACCCAAGCAGCTGCATATAATTAGCGCAATAGACGCTGAAACCAAATTCTCCAGCATTTCCTAATGCAAATATGAACCCGGTTTCTATTGCAGCCAGAGATGCCATAAACATTCAATTTGCTTTTAGCACCTTTTTCTCCTAACGTCGAAAATAGCGACGAGGCATCGTGTAAACAATGACCCGCATTACCAACGGGCATTTGGTCATTTTTCCCTATTGTCTTTGCCGCCTGCCTGTTTCGTCGTTCCACTGCACGTGTGAAACGCATCTATCTGAACGATCCCACACATACCACCATGACCTTTATTACGAGATCTGGTTTTCTTGTTCCCATAAGAGAGACTCTACGTTACACTTGTGGGAGATAAAACATATCCTTGGCAAGGATATATTCACACCCTTAAGAGAAGAGTTTTTCTCTCTCTTCCTTTTTTTCCTTAGCGAAATCATCTCTGCATGAGATGACGATCGCTGAGTCTCATTCCATCACCAGACCAAGTCGGTCGGGTCTCCACTACGCTACCTTTCCGCTCGGTACGCGTAGATACGATGGGCCACCCTTTTACCATCGAGGGGTGCGTCGGAGTTCGCACCCCCGTGAGTCGTGTGTGTTTTATTTTTCAACTCTAGGAAGTTTTAGTTTATTTATCCTTAAGTTCATACGAAGTGTTCAATAGTTTTTTTGTGAAAAATCATCGAATAAATCATCCAAAAATGTAAAAGACAAACAATAAACAATTTATAAATTTCATTAACTGTTTGATTTTCAAAATTTAAAAGTAAATTAAATTCAGAACTAGACACCTTTCATTGTTAAAGCGCGTTTCCTGTACCTGCTGCGATATTCGGCCAAATTTAATTAGTGAATGATGGAGGAGGAAGTTAATCAGCGCCGTACGCCGGTGCACTTACTTCCTCCCCACATTGGTGACTCCGAGTTGGAACAATCGCGCCTTCGGGAAAATAAACAGTCGGCGAAAACAGTGCGCGTTTTTGTGAAGCACGAACTTGCGTTTCTTGGTGTTTTTCGTTCCAGTGACAACGGTGAGCAATTGTGGCGGCAATTGCCGGAAAATAATCAATGGGCAAAACATCGCCCCAACGCCAGCCTTCCTTCCAGCACCAGCAGCCAACACGCACCAGCACCAATCACCCCCACAACAACAGCAACAACGTATTACGATCGAAAGAGAAATGTTCGCGATTATCCAAATGTACAACGGAATTAGGCGAGGGAAAATTATATCTACAACGAAATAAAATCCTAAAGTTTAGTGCCCACCAAGTCGTCCGATGAGATGGATATCAATAGCAGCAGCGGACGCTTACCACACTCCCTCTGGTGACAATTCCACAACTTCCAACTTACAAGTCTCGCCAATTCTCATCAATTACATTGACGAAAGTATAAATTTAAAGGATACACACAATTTTAAATCGAAGGACGTGGCAACTACTAGCAGGACATGCGAAACCCCGACAGAAGTTGAAGAGGTAAGGACCTTCAATTAGACCGAACTTCAGGACAAATTACCGACAGCGAAGAGCCCGACTTCATGCCGTTCAATTTTTGTTTTTTACTAAATATGAGAACTCATCATACAGTCAGGAGTTTGTTTCCTTCGTTCCAACAATACCTGTTTTAAAAAAACAAAGACCAGTATACAGGAAGCAAGTACTAATTGCTGGAACACATCTGATCTTCTGCAATTGCTACTCGAAGCGGACCCTTTGCCGTAAGTTTTAAACAAACAGCGAATAAATAGTTTCTTTTCAGCGATAGACGGGGCTGTAAAAAACACCCATATGTCCGACTTTCTTATATCAGCAAGACATGACCTTATTGAGATTGGAACCACTTTAGACGCATATAAATCGACCGCACGAGAATTGAAGGCTCTTCTTTATACCTTTTTTTTTTTTTTTATCATAACTTAAGTGTAGATTTTAATTTTTGAGATATAGCTGTCCACAAAATTCAAATTTCATTCAATTTTTAAAGCCTTCGTTTCGAAATCCGTTAATGTCAATTGTATAAAATATTACCCTAATATGTGTCTTACAATTTAAATCAATTTTTTTTTATTATAAACAAATCAAAGAAATTGTGTTTCTAGTAACCCACGTAAACTATGTACCCTTTCCAAATAAAGGTAAAACGTTTTTCTATTGTAAACGTAGACAACTGGTTAGAGGCAGTTATTCTACCAGTGTTAGAAAAGAGTATAACTGAGTTAACTATTAAAAATCTGTTCATTCCAATTCAAATTCCGAAACATTGTTTTCAATAATTAAAATTCATAAAGTATGCTTAAAAGATATTGACATTTATATGGATGGATATATGTCCGGAAATATATACATTTATATAGGTGCATTTCTTTTTTGTTTTGTAACCTAGTAACGTACCAAAAAGACAATATTTTTATATTAAATGTTACACCTACTCAGTTTTGCTATTATCTTTCCTTTTCAATACATTAAAACGCAAAAACAGATACACCAAAATCAAATAAATTCAGTGCGTTTTTTTAAAAATCAAAACATCCGAATAATTTCTTATAGATATCGATTTGCGAAACACAAGCAAATTATTTGATTTACATAGTACACTCAATCATTTAACTTGTGACACGACAAAGGTAAACTATTTTCGAAATCTTGCATTAGCGTATAATTGGAAAATATTTATAGACGGTACAGTGTAATAAAAAATCATATATAAATTAATATACCAACATTGTTATCCAATTTTTTTTTTTTTTTATTAGCCGCAGTAACTACACTTTAAATCTGTTCCAATTCAAGATTTTCCAGGGATACAATCGTATCGTACAATGAATATAAATTTAAGAAATACCTAATATGGCACACAAACTTATATATTATTGTATAATTTATGAAGTATGTTTTTCACTAGCAGATGGAACAGCTTCCACATTTGCCAAATCATATAATAATCTTAAAAGCAAATTGTATAATCTTAAAAGCAAATTGTTAAAAATCAGCTAACCATGTTATTGCAATGCCAAACTTAACAATCACGGGATGTATATTTTACACAGTTTGGTATAGCAAATTAAAACCGTATGCAAATTGGATCGTTACACACTATTAATCACCAGCCCAATGCAAAAACCGCATTAATTTCGTCAGAGGTTAGAACCATTGTAAAATTAAAATAAGAAATACCCGTTTAATAAGTATTTAAAAAAAAAAAAAAAAAAAAAAACCTTGTAAGCCCCTTCAGGGTATTGAGTAAGCACAACCTTGTTTCGTAATATACCACACGACACCACACCACTCGGCTCATTCACATTCAATTCTGGCTCCGCCTTAGACTCCCTTCCACGCCACCCGACTATCGCGACTCCTTTCAACTCCCTTCGACTTCGCTCGACTGGTTTTCAACGTTTTCCGACTCCGTTCACACACACGCGACTTCACTCGATCACCTCAGACTCTATACAACCTTTGCGACTCCGTCGACACCCGCTCGACACATTTCAACCCCTTTCTGGCCCTCTTTAAATATTGGCATACAACGCCCTCTATTCTAACCCCTTCTATTGGCCTCTTCCCAAGATATTGGCGCACAATGCCATCACACATTGCTGACTCGACTAGACTCCACAAGCCTCAACACAACCTCGACCCCTCTCATTACTTTGGCGCAACAAGGCCCATCACCAACTGACTCCACGCGACCCAGCTCGCTTTTCCTCGTCTCTTCGCAACCCTCTCAATTTAACTCCTTCAAACCGGCTCCTTATGTAACAATAGCTGTTCCGCGTAGCATATAATCAATAGGACGCCCGGTTTTGTCTCGCGTGAAACACCTCACCCTTTTCTGTCTCCTTTCTGAAGGTCGGCGCTCACGCTCACCAACCATAGCCTTCACGCAACCCCATGCATCCCTTCTCGACTCTGCTTGACCTCTAACACCTTTTTCTGTCTCTGTTCATATATTGGCGCCCATCTACGCCAAAAACAGTTATCACGCGAAACTGTTCATCAATGCTCGACCTTCTACCCGATTTCAGCAAGCCAGCTTCCCTCGTTACCACAGCTGCTACGCGTAGCACCCATCAGGGCACCTGGTTTTGCCCCTTTATTTAAATTTCAGGACATTCGTCCTTAGATCTCCTACGTCTCCCAAATGTCTCAGCGACACCGGTCCACAAATCAAACCGATACCATCGGGCTGAGACAACATACCTGTTTCCCCAATCCTTTAGCTACCTGGCTCCCCTTTAGCGGCAACTAAAGGCTATACACGCCCCTCTACGCCGCCTCAAATACCTAGGTGCATAATACTTCGGAGCGCACATCTAATAACCCTAGGGCGCCCTGGGGTTGGACACAATCAACCACCCACCAGGAGCCCCCTAACCAAAATCCCCTATTTTTTTTTTTAAACAAGAGCGACGGCCGGCACCTCACAGCAAGTTTCCATTCGGTCGAGGTCGCAGCTACCGCTACATTGGCACCAATGTACCGGTCCTCCCTCGATAGGTAAAACGTGCAATTGAGGGCCCGCCCTCCTCTACCAGTCCCAGCGGCAAACAAATCGCCATACAAACGTATGGACAAAAGACACCCGCTCTGGACTTGGTCCCTTTCCATTCCGCACACGGCAACCCGTCACTGCGGATGGGAATTACCCTGGGATAAATTCCCCTCCATCTCGCACACGCCATTTCGTCACTGCGGATGTGAGCGGATTTCCGATGGGTTCCGATCTATTCGGACGATAAGCCTGTTGGTCCATGAGACCCATAACAGGCCGATGGACCACGCCGCACACATTTGCCCTTGATGGCATCAAGCGGTAACAACTGTGTCCATCTTATCGATAAAGGCCCAAACAATAACCAGGAACTGGTCACAACGATAGTCCCGTAACATTACCACAGCGCATTCCGAAGCAACCTCCCTATCATCACAGCACCCACCATTGAGCATTCCCTCGCCCCTACCTTTTTTTTTCGTGACTACGTCACTGGGAGGGGAGTACTGTGGCGATTCCGGCAGATCCCACGGCTCGCCTTCCTGAAAAAACCCCCATAACCATAACCCGGGTCTGCACCAGCTTTCGCTAATGCAATTCGCATTAGCATCTTAGATGCTTCACGCATCAAACAGACCCAATTATTATAACCCTAAATTCCCTATAAAGAAAACTTACCTTCATGCATCCCTTCGCATACAATTTTTCATAAGATTTCTTTGTTTGCTTATTTGGTATTCTGAACCAATTCGGTACCAGACAAATACCATAAATATCGCGCCGTCTATTTTCCCAGCCGCGCCATATACCTTTTCATATACATTGCCTGGCAACCTTTTTTGTTTGTCTTACCAACAAACAACCCAAGCAGCTGCATATAATTAGCGCAATAGACGCTGAAACCAAATTCTCCAGCATTTCCTAATGCAAATATGAACCCGGTTTCTATTGCAGCCAGAGATGCCATAAACATTCAATTTGCTTTTAGCACCTTTTTCTCCTAACGTCGAAAATAGCGACGAGGCATCGTGTAAACAATGACCCGCATTACCAACGGGCATTTGGTCATTTTTCCCTATTGTCTTTGCCGCCTGCCTGTTTCGTCGTTCCACTGCACGTGTGAAACGCATCTATCTGAACGATCCCACACATACCACCATGACCTTTATTACGAGATCTGGTTTTCTTGTTCCCATAAGAGAGACTCTACGTTACACTTGTGGGAGATAAAACATATCCTTGGCAAGGATATATTCACACCCTTAAGAGAAGAGTTTTTCTCTCTCTTCCTTTTTTTCCTTAGCGAAATCATCTCTGCATGAGATGACGATCGCTGAGTCTCATTCCATCACCAGACCAAGTCGGTCGGGTCTCCACTACGCTACCTTTCCGCTCGGTACGCGTAGATACGATGGGCCACCCTTTTACCATCGAGGGGTGCTTCGGAGTTCGCACCCCCGTGAGTCGTGTGTGTTTTATTTTTCAACTCTAGGAAGTTTTAGTTTATTTATCCTTAAGTTCATACGAAGTGTTCAATAGTTTTTTTGTGAAAAATCATCGAATAAATCATCCAAAAATGTAAAAGACAAACAATAAACAATTTATAAATTTCATTAACTGTTTGATTTTCAAAATTTAAAAGTAAATTAAATTCAGAACTAGACACCTTTCATTGTTAAAGCGCGTTTCCTGTACCTGCTGCGATATTCGGCCAAATTTAATTAGTGAATGATGGAGGAGGAAGTTAATCAGCGCCGTACGCCGGTGCACTTACTTCCTCCCCACAGCACTATCTGTGGTGTGCGACACCGCAAAAAAGATTGCGCCTTGGTGACACTAGATGTTAAAAATGCATTTAACTCGATGAACTGGAATCGGATGTATGCAGATCACATATGGACAGGAGCCGCGCAGTATAAGTCGCACATGCGGGGAATGAGTTTAACAGATAGGCTGGCATCATTAAGAATATATAGCGCATTCAGAACGGTATCCGAAGATCCCATAAATGTCGTGGCGGGAGGAAACCACTTGACATTGCAGCTAAAGAAAACGCTGCGTTAGATGAGGTCTCACAAGAGAATCTCTCAAGCCCAAGAGAATGGCAACAAAGGTGCGATTCTTCCAGCATAGGAAGATGGACCCATACTATGATACCTGCTGTAAAAACTTGGGTGAAAAGAAAACGTGGCCAACTTGCACAAGTATAAGCATGTCGATCACCCATACTGCTTGTGTTGCGAAGGCAAAATAGAAACTGGGAAACACCTATTCACAGAGTGCGTGAGATTCGAGACCGCACTAACAAATTTAGAGAGACACATAAGACGACTCCGTCACGAGTAATAGAATACATGCTACGTTCCAAACAAGCATGGTCCGTATCAAATCATATTCTATGTAACATGATGGAGCAGTAGCGGCGCGACGAGCGGAATAACAGGTAAACAGGTAAAAATGTCCCGCCCCGCGATGGAATATGTAAAAGAAACTTCCGCGGGGATCAACGGGTATATGTGCCTGGTGGGTGGTGGTTTTAGTCGGTAAAAATCCGGCATGCCTCTGAATCGGTCCAGATGTATCTTTTGAAGGCTTCCACCTCCCTACCGAAAAAAAAAAAAAATGTATAAATTATATATATAGTGGGGCAATTCGGCGATGGGGCGGCAGTTCGCGACATCGTTTTTGGGACCCTTCTTGTGGATGGGGTGATGAAGATGGTTTTACAAATGTGGGGGAATACACCTTGAGAAAGTGAGAGATTGGAGATCAGTCAGGAGGGAGCAGAGACAATTGATGAGCATTGCTTGAGGAAAATGGCACGGATACCGTCAGGGCCCGGTTTAAGCTCGTCTTTGAGTTACGGTAGCTTGGATTCAATTAAGGACGGATCAAAGGAGTGTGGAGAAGCGGCCGAGGAAAAAGTTAGGTAGGTAGTTGGGTATTGTATTGGGGTCAGGATGGGTCAGGAACAAAGCAGTCATTAATAAATGACTGATTGAAGAGAGTAGCGAAGAGGTTAACAATAGTAACAGGATCAGATGAGCTAATTTAGGACAGGATATAAATGGAGGATGTAAAGGGGAGCCGTGGCACCTGAAATGCATACTATATTTCGGGACGTAAGGTCTTTTCTTCGTCACAAATCCACCAGCAGTAGGGATGTAATCAAGCTATTGTGGATTTATCTCTTTCACTGATCACAATACTAAAATGTGGGCAACATAAGACATTACAAATATCATTATCAAGAAACGTTCATTTATAACTGGTACTAAGGAAAGTGTGGTAAATAATTGCGACACCGTGCTTGTATTGGAACAGACGTTTTCTATTCTGGGAAAGAAACTCTTCTGGGCAATCAACTCGTTCTGGAGAGTACCTCACCCTTTTTGCTGGGTGAAAGATGTGGAGGTTTTCTGCGCTCTTGTGAGTATCTACAGAGTCGCCACAGATCTTGCCTCACCTAAATACAGCGTTTGTCAAGCCGTCACCAACATATCCACCAATATATTAAAAGAAGGTGAATGAAATTTTCAAATTCGATAGCGGACAATAAAGTTTGGAGTTCAATATAATATGTCCTGGATATTATTCGATGGTACGACAATCCACAATTTCCTAAATTGCCGGTCCCGTACAGGGCGGGACAGAGGAACTTGCTGATTTACAAATTCAATTAGAAGAAAGTGGTCAAGATAACGAATAACTTTTTTATATCAATTTATCTGTTATAGGGATGATAAAACGGATCTGAAGCCAGGTTAACAGTTATAAAATTGAATAAAAAACGAACTAATTGGATTATATTTCAGTAAAAATATTTTTACACTATAATTTGAACTTCACTTTTTTTTTTAAGAATATCATCCAATTGTCGTAAAATTAGACAGTATGTGCTATTCGATGAAAGACATTTGGAATACATTCTTCTTAAAAATTTAAATCCTTAATTCTATTTAAAATTTTCTTTTATATTTCAGGTGTTCCGGTGTGAAGTGAGCGTCAAGATACACATTTTTTTTATTTTTTATTTTATTAGACTTCTCTCGGGAGAGGCGAACCTATAGCGCCGAGTGGGCGGCCCGAGATGCCATCAAATAACTGTTGCAGTTCTTTTTGAACAGTTGCAGGTTGTAACGCTCTAGGAACACTCGCATGGGAAGGGCATTCCACAGCTTCCATATGAAGGAAGTTTGCTTAGCAATGCCCCGTGCCAGAAGCGGTCAAAAGCCTTGGAGATATCCAATGGTACCGCTCTTGACTCACCATGCCGCTATACGCGTTTCTGATTCTAACAAAATTCGTTCTGTTAACATCGGTGGGATTGGAGCGCCATTGCTTAAAACCTCTATTTTTTGCCGCTGTAATCAGCTCACATTTTTTATCAAACCAATGTTTATCAGACGAACTTCGTTTGATGGAATGCGGAATATACATCTCCATCCCCAGAAGAATAATCTCTGATACCGACTCCGCACAAGCGTTAACATCGGAGTCTCCGAAGCACACCTCGGACCATGGAAAGGATGCGAAGAAATCTCGCAAATCGTTCCAGTTAGCAGCCGCATACTTCCATACATGGCGAAGCTGCTTAGGCCGGTTATTCGCTTGATATGCAAGTGCTTCCGCGGCAGATACCAAGCAGTGATCTGAGTCTCCCAGTGGCACAGAAACCTCTACAGTATAAATACTCGGTTCGGATGTCAAAAACAAATCCAGGGTGTTCGGATAATCGCCTCGGGCATCCGGCACTCGCGTTGGCTCCCCCACGAGTTGAGTCAAGTTGTGGCTTACAGCAAACATCTCCGCCAGCGTCCCAGCCTGGTCGGTTCTGTTAGAATGTAACAACCAGCCGGAATTGTGCACATTAAAATCGTCAAGGACAACAATTTCAGAAGCTGGGTGGTTGATCTGTATCCAGTCGATGGTATGTGAAAGATGTTCGGAAAATGTCGCCGGTCGATCGTCATTCGGGGAGCGCTAAAGACAACAAAGAAATTTAACGGAATTCCACAGCACGACCCTCAACCATATGAGGTCCGTATTATTGGGTTCCAACGCCTCCATCCTCTGGCAAGCCAGATCCGACCGCGCGAAGACGCAGACTGCGCCCTTAAAACGGAATCTCGAATATAAGTCGTATCCTGAGCAACGAAGATATGTCGAATCAGTTGACGAATCGACCTGGATCTCAGTTAGGGCAAGGATATCCAGTTTCGTTGTTTGCAAATATTGGTGGACGGCGCTTACATTCGTATTGGTGAAAACGATGCCCCTGTTACGAAATGCCGTCACCAGTCGAGCGTGGGCAGAGCCTCGAGAGCGAGCCCGGTTATGTGATGACGAACCTCTTAAACTTCCATTATTTATCATGATATCTGCATGATGTTCCCCCCGACATAGTCCCCCCGGAGATCCGAATGGGAGACTAGTTTACCTCCGGAATTCTTTATATCAGAAGGTACCATCATGACTTATCTCCGTGTCAGTGCTGGCCATCACCCACACATTCGAAACACCGTCGAAGATTTCTCTCGGCGATATCACGGAATGTACTGCGTGACGGGGTGGTATCTCACCTTGGGATCGACTACCACCTAACCAACCTTTTCTCGAACCGGTCCATCAGCCAAGCCCCGAAAGATGGCCAGGGATTTCTCCCGACCATTTCACGGAGCCTATAGCTTGATGGGGTGGTATTTCACCGGGCGTACAGGGCGTTGGGACCCCGGCTACCACTCGGCATTTAGTCGCTTCTTACGACAAGCTGGCCTAGCTGTGAGTATATTCTAACGCCCCTTCTCACAGGGACTTTAAGTCAAAAACAAATGGAACAAATGTTAAATGTTGCACAACAAACAATTTTTGACCGTTTGAAAGCTATGGGAAAGATCCAAAAGTGTAGAAACTGGGTGCCGCATGAATTGAATGCCAGGCAGATGGAAAAGGGAAACACCACATGTGAAACGTTGCTTCTACGAAACGAAAGGAAGTCAGTATTACATCGAATTGTGACTGGTGACGAAAAATGGATTTATTTCATATATCCTAAACACAAAAAATCATGAGTACACCCACGAGAAGCGTCAACATCGACTGCAAGGCCTGATCGGTTCAGAAAAAGACAATGCTCCGTGTTTGGTGGGACCAGAAGGTGGTGTATCATGAACTTCTAAATCCTGGCGAAACTGTTGATGCGCAATGCCATTAACAACAAATGATCAATTTGAACCATGTACTGACCGAAAAACGACCAGAATGGGCCATAAGACACGGAAAGGTAATCTTGTTGCGTGATAATGCTCCGAGTCATACGGCAAAACCCGTCAAAGAAACAACAAAAGCTCTCGGCTGGGAATTGTTACCCCACCCGCCGTATTCACCAGACTTGGCTCCTTCCGACTACCATTTGTTTTCATCGATGGAACACGCATTGGCTGAGCCGCATTTCAATTCCTACGAAGAAGTCGAAAATTGGGTCTCCGAATGGTCTGCCTCAAAAAACGACCGGTTTTATTGGCGTGGTATCCAGAAATTGCCAGAAAGGTGGTCGAAATGTGTAGAAAGCAATGGCCAATACTTCGAATAAAATGGTTTTTACTTTCCCAATTAAAATTAGTGTTTTATTTATTTAAGAAAAAAAAAAAAAAAAAAAAAAAACGCCCACTTCATACCGGTACACCTAGTAAATATAATTCAAGTAGTTCATTTCTTATTCAATTTTATAAACATAAATCTGCCGTCAATGTTAACAATGTAAATTCATATAAAAATGTAATTCTTTATCTGAACCACTTTTGTCTATTTGAATTTGTAAATCATCAAGTTCCTTTGCCCCGCCTTGCCCTTAAAACTAAAAAAAAAAAAAAAAAACTTTAATTGTTGTACTTGATAGCGTAAAAAGAAGTAACTCGTTAGCTGAATCAGTTTTTTGTCATGCGGTCGAAAAAGTCGTTCCAAAAAAATATATTTAACTCAAAATTGTATAACTACTATTATTTCGCATTTTCTAAAATTTCAAAAATCTAGCTTAGAAAAGATAATTAGTCATCTTATCACCAAAGATATGTACCGATACACTCGATTCGAATACCCATAATAAAACGTAACCTGAACAACCCGAAAATCATAAAATGGTAAACAACACTCAAAGCCGGAAGTTGATAAATCAAATATTAAGTAGATTATGTCAATTCTCTTATCACTTCGATTTTAATTTGACTAGGTGAACTAACTTGTTCCATCACACAAAACATAGAAAGAAAACAAAACTATGTTGTTCACCATACTCAGACGTTTTACTACGATTGCATAGTCATGTACATAGCATATCGCCCACTTCAAACTGAACGCCCCCTGCCACGTGTCCATGTCATATGAGCCGCTATAAATCCCCAACAAGATAACAACATACATCGGACAAATCTGCCCCCAAATCAATTGGCGCCTTCAGCAAATGTTGCTCTAATGAACGGTTTCGGATCCCCATCGAATGCGAAAACTAGCAAACAACGTACTAGACCGTTGATTCCTCATTCATCCGCCAACAGACATTTGGAACAGGTTCAAGAATTTCCCAAAACAACTCATAACAAACGAATACTAAGGCGAACCCAGTCGCACACGCCTCCATCGACGATACTATGTGTATCCGGACAGGTCTTGCGATGGCATTTAAATTAAATACGACTCACTCTACCTACACTGTTGGTGATGTGGTGGCGAATGTGCATGCATCTGTGGAAATGTGTTCAATAACATTCACTTAACCATTTCGACAGCCGGATAAATACCTCAGGTTACGAATTCAGTGAAGGCGATAAATATATGTGTCAACGAACTGCCCGCCACGTCGTTTTGAGAACACTGTGTGGCAAGAATTGCCGTTTCCAAACCCCCAAACAAGTTTAGTGCAATCGGGCAATGTTTTTATCTAGGTCCAAATATGTCAGATTTGGAGGACATCGATGACAACTTCAGTTCATAAATCTAATCCGAATTATAAATTGAAGTCGAGTAATGGACGCCGAAATGGATGATTCCAATTTAAGCTGGAAGGTGGTTAAAAGTCTACAATTTGGAGAGGGTAAGCTCAAAGGACTGGCACTGGGCAGATGTGTTGACCTATGTAATCAAAAATAGAGAGCTGACAAGATCCCCCTTTTAATTCTTGAAATAGGTTCACACGTATCCCCCAAAAGCGTTTTTTACCATAGACGATCTTGAATCCTGGAATCACCCAAATGAAAAAATACAACGCATTAGTTGTCGAAAATGTTGAATTAAAGAAAAAAAAATCGTTTATATAAGTTTACTGGCTGTTTGCAATCCAAATTACACCCGTATCGTTATTGTCCATTAATCCTTTCGGAAAAAAAATATTCCTTTCCAAATCAGTAAATATATTGATCGCCGTCATAGGAAGACGTTTTTGTACTGTCATCCTTCGTGAGAGTTTTTTAATTCAGTTGAATAACTGAAAAAAGAGCTTTAGACAATGAGCAGAATATATAGTTTTAGTTTAATTTAATCTAAACAACTTTTAAAATATCCGAATTTGCAAGTTCTTCCCGAGCATTCTTATTCATTATTAAACTTAATATTCATCTCAACAATTTTTTTTAATTATGTATTACACAATATTATTTTTAGCCTTACATCTTATTTACAACAATTCTTAGCTTACGGGGTAAGGATCACAACTGATTGTATGAGATAAGGAGATAATTGTTAGTGAGGTTTTTGAGTGATGGAAGTTCCAGATTACTATTAAATCATTGCATTTACGTAGCATTCGAGATACCAGTTCTGAGGTTACGAGAGTTAAGTTTATGAGAAGTAGATTGAAGTAGTGCCACACAGTTAATGTTATCATTCATTATTAAATGTAAAAAGACCTCTTAGTTTGTGCCAATCAACAAAAGTCATAAAGGAAAGTGGATCTGTGGGTGTTCTCTATACTACATGGAGAACCAACCCACAATTTCAACCAAATTTCAACCTTACTTCGACCGCTTTCAGCGCGTCATTTCAACCCTTATTTTCCCTACAAGCTATTTCACCTGAAAGACATGTTTTTCAAAAGGAATCATAGCTAAACTCATTATTCTATGCAGACCTTTTTGCTATACGGCAACTCCGTTTCGCTAACCCATGAGATTTCCAACGGAAATCGCATTTCATGTCGGTTAGCAACGGCATAGTCTGATCAAACGACGCGGTTGCATAATCATGCAACCGCTGGGGAAATTATCAAAGTATTTAATCTAGTTCCCACGATCAGATTTACCTAGCCGATTCGGCGTCCTATTCACTTTCCCCAGACACTCCATTCGCTGGGGATTAATGATCTCTTCTTACAGGTCAATAGCTACAAAACATTTTCCTCTCCTTCACATTTTTATCTTCCCCGTGTTCAATGCACTCTGATATCACCACAGTCACCGCACTAGGTCAGTAGGTCATCCTCAGAGGCTGCATTGATACAAGCACACAAGTTAAGTCAACCCCGAAGTCATTGCACTCTTTTGGCGCATTATTTACCTGCCTATAATTGGTGCAGTGTTCTGCCGAACAGAACAGAAGGAAAGAATCACACTGGAACACGTACACCAATGAAACACTGAGAAGTTTTTTTTTTACAAACGTCTTTTTTATAATTTTTCTTCTTTGTTTGTTTTGAGCAAATCAATTACATCAGCTTTGAATATAACTTTTGTTTTGGACGTTACGTTACACAGTAATATTGAAAAGGCACACGAAAATCCTTTGATTTTGCTCACTTTAATGTATGTGAAACTCGATATCTATCAACACAATGTCTGCCCACGAATTTTTACTTTTGGTTCTGAAGTTCTGTTATATTATTCCCGTTTCTAAATTACACAGCGCGATTCACAAGGTACACACTCGACCGACACAAACTTATCGTCGTCCAACAATCGCGATTTTGCACACCTCCTCCTTTCGGTTCTCTATGTCGACTCCTCGATTCGACTGTTCGATATAGACTCAATTTCAATTCCCCATCGGCAAGGGAAATCTTCCCAGAGCATCTCTGTACAGTACTTCCCCTCATATCTGCTAACACACTTTTCCGTAGTATCTGTTAACAGGACATTTACCATTGCATCTCAAAAGGAGAATTTCCCATAGTATCTGAAAAGGAGAAATCTTTCCTCATGATCATCAACACCATTAGCTGTTGGTTATCGGAATCTCGTTCCTTTATCTTACGATCGGATGCCACCGCTTATTCTCCGATCTTTTCCTTAGGATTTGTTTATACCGCACATCTGGCCTGAGAAGCAAAGGTTCTCATGCTATTCAGATGGGTACAAAGGACTATGGGATGTAAAGGACTATGGGATTTAATGCTTCCACTCATAAACATCTATCGTGGGTTGTGTTAAGAGTTTATGGCGGCACGACTGCTAATCGGCAGCGCAACGATATGCCTTGTTTGCACAAGTATGCCTTTCGTGTTAGAGCCATGCCAGGGATTTAGGTGTTAATTTCCATTAGCTACCAAAATAGGCATCCGTTGTTCAGTTTATTTACCGACAATGGTATTTCATAGGAAACATCGCGTTGATGCTTGGGATGGGTGAGTGATTGATTCGATGCTTTCCTGCCTTTTGGAATTGGGTTGAATACAATGTATGGATGCGTTGAACTCGATATTGGGAGCTTTTGAACGTTTAGTTCCTTGCTTTCTGATATCGGGTTTAACGTCGTTGCATGTCCTATAACCTTTTGTTTCAGGTATGGTTACTGACTATTAGGGCACGTGTCTGTGGGCACGTGTGCTGAAAAAGATGAGTAAGGTTCCTTGGCGGAAAGGATACCTCAACCTGTAGTGAGTTGTATGGTTCGTAGAACCGCTACACTTTCTTTTTTATTCTTTTCATCCTTTGCATGCGCAGCGACTGTCAAATGATGTGCAAGTATTATTCACCTCGCTGAGAAATGCAACTGAAAATATTTATGAGAGAAAGCGATGATGATTGGCTAAGAGACGTGCAAATGCAAAATCCAAATTTCATCCCTAATTGGGATCAGTCGATATTCAACCGCTGGAGTGTGCACAAACGTTTTTGGGATTACGAGTCGTGAGTTCAGTTTTTCGCCTGTTTCAAGAGTCAGTAAAGTCGATAATCACCAAGTGAAATTGATTACAAAATATTAGCCACCTTTCGAATGAACGGAAAGGAGTCCATTACCTTAAAGAACCCCGTGCGCGAAAATATACTACTTTCTCATATGAAATCAACATAGTGCCAGAGGAACAAAAGGAATGCCAGAGGAACAAAAGGAATCCATTATTGTTCAGAAACAAAAAGATACATTAAAGTAGACAGTGATTGTGAACCTAATTTATGAACACCATTAAGTAAAAAAGAAAAAAAAAATACAAAAACTTGTGTAAACTAAAAAAAAAAAAACAATACAAAAATGGATTAACATCAAAACAACATTCCAGTGCGTTTTTATTTTATTTCTCCTCTCTTCTTTCGGCGACTTGCATTTCAGCGGAAGTACAAGTGGGAAGGAAGTGAACAAAGTGCCCGTGTTTTGGCACAACATACTTCGAACCCCCACAGATCCTGCGTTGGATTCGATTCTGTGATTCAAGCTCCGTGAGTAGGACTTTAGAATAAATTTACAGCTAGACCAGCTTCGCGCAAAAGGTTAGGTTCCAACGCCCAGCGGCTTAGTCAAATACCATTGCATTACACTATAGGCTTTGTGAAATGAACAAGCGAAACCATACGACAGCTTTAAGAGTTTGGCTGATGGATTGGTGGGAATGTGGAAGGTCGATCCTGACTTCAGCCCCTCGATGATATATCAAACGTCACGGTGTAGGCTTTGTGTGGGGGGGTTGTTGTGCCGGCGCGGGCACAAGTTTACCACTACACCACTGATAGTTCCGCCGAAAACCGATCATCAAAGGAAAAATAAAACAATCTGGTTTTGTTTGTAATTCGTTTTTATTGTTTCGCGCATTGTTTTAATAGAATAATATTTGTAACGCAATCGTGAGGAAAAGAATCATTTACCAGATACAGCTGGATATTGCAATTAGTCAAAAGAAGATTTTATCAATTGTTAATATGAACTACACTAGTTACACATGAATATGATTTTCGGCATATTGTTCCAAAGGCAAGTTAAAGTAATATTTCATCAAATGTTAATATGAACTACATCATTTACACATAAATATGATTTTCTGAATATTGGTCCGAAGGCAGGTTTTAACTAGATGATGTTGTGGCGGTCCGCCAAACGCCACTGTCTACTTACTCGAAGAACCCCCCATAACTACAACCCAACTTCCATAGTTTCCCGCTAATGCAATTGCATTAGCATCTGTAAATGCTTCACGCATCAACTTTATCTAATCTATTTACTGAAAGCTCCTGGAAGAGAATTCTTACCTACATGCATTAATTCGCATTCAAAATTCCCTACAAGAATTCTGTCCAAACTTGTCGGATCATAAATCCAAAGCCCCATTCGGCACCTTCGGTTGCTAGGCAAATCCTAATCTTACCATATGCATTTTCCCTAGATGAATTCCTGAAAACGAAACAATTTGGTTCGCATATAATGTAACCATCATAACCAGGGATAATAAACATTGCGTCGCCTATTCCCAGCCTCACCATGTGTATAATCAATTCCTTCACATACACATTGGCTGGCGACCTTTGTCCAAGGGACAAAAGCCAATACACGCATCTAGCGTCTAAGGGCATAAACCAAATCCTATAGCATAAGCAAATGCAAACAGGAATTGTGTACTTACCCTTGGCAGCGATGCCATAAACACAAATTCTCAGTGAATATGCTAAAACCAATTAGCACCATGTCCACGATGCATTGGGGTCTATCAATACAGCTGCAATGCACATCATAGACAATGATCTACACGATCTCATTGTCTTCCAATATTTCTGGATCCGCTTCTCATGATCTCGCGGCATGAGCAAACAAGAATCCATTAGCACCCAACGAGATCCGGCTTATTTACTTAGTCGAACTCACATCTCATTGATGCCCATTATTCCTTTCGATTTTTCAGATTCGTTCTCATGGCCTCGTCCCATGAAAGAAAAAACGTTCACACATACATGCGTACCACTATGATCTTCGATATGAGATCCGGTTACCTACCCCCAAAGAGAGACTCACGTTTCTCTTGGAATTGGATACGCACCCTTAACTAAGAGAGCCAAATTTCCTTTGCCAGCGAATTCACATCGCTGAGTCTTTACCCGTCCTCTGACCGAGCTGGTCGTCCCTTCCTTCGCTCCCCGGTGCGCAAGGGGACGCGTTCATTCGGAGTCGGAAACTTGTGTCGAGTCGTTAATAATTTCACGATCAATGTAGTAAAGTGTCTGTGTTTCTAGTCGTTAATAATTTTATGACCAATGAATTTAAGTGCCTGTGGTGACGAGTCCTCAGTAAATTGTTAATCGAAATTAGAAGATCATGTATTACCAAACAAGAATAGACTCCGTAAAATAGATCACAAACAACATCAGTGTTTTATTTTTCCTCTCTCCTTTGGTGGATGGTGCGTTGTTGAGGTTCGTGTTTGTGCGTTTCATTCGGTTGTATTCGATGGAACTTTGTTTAGCAGCGAGTGGGTTGGCGCTAGAACTCTCGCCCATGCAGGCGTCTCTTACCCCACAATGTATTTGTGGTTATGGTCTCAACATTTCATATAACTATCGAACATTGTTCCTTTCGCACATTTCAATTTTTCAAACAAAAGGTGTATGAAACCGCGAATGTAAATCTTGCATATTATTACGAAACGAGTTTTCTCGACTACAGTCGACTGTGGATAAAGTTCGACTCCAATTCCGATGGTGGTTAATTTGCGACCCATGCGCACTCGCCAGTGGCTGAAACTCGACTCATTGAACTGACTCGTGCAGAGTCGTTCCTTGGTTAGGGGTAGGTTTCGGTTTTCGAGAGAAACGTGAAGTTTTTCTCTGTGGCGACCAATGGGAGAGGATCTCTCTGCGTTGATATTGGCGGGATTATATCGCTTGTCCATGTTGCCAGGTCATGGGCAAACGGAAACGAGAAAAAAGGAAATGCTACAAAGGGCATCATTGGTGGTGTGCATGCAGCTGCGCAAATAGTCTGCATGCCATTAGGGCAACTTGTGCTATAAGCAAATAAGATACTTGCGCAATGATGATTGTGCACGGCATCGATGCCGATGGAATGGGTCGAATTCTTTGTGTGCATGTTTACATGCTGGAGAATTCGATTCTTGGCGGCTAGACGCGAGATGCGTGAATTGCTTTTGTCGGTTGGACAAAAGTTGGTGAGACTGTGGACAAGTCCGAAAAAAGTGCTGCGTACGTGTGTGGCAGGGTACGCGGGCTGGCAGGGGCGCCTAAATGATAATGCTAGCATGTTAAGGATTCTTTTCAGGGATTTTATGGCGATGCATTAAATGCATGAATTGGTGAATTCTTTTCAGGGAATTTGATATGATACTTTTGGGTATGGGAGTGTTTGCAGGTTGGTGGTAGGAATTGTGGTTGGAATTGTGGATGGTTGATTGCGCAGCTTTAAGGAACCCCCACAGCTCCACAACATGATGGGGCGAAATGTTGGACTATATTTTGGATAATGACGAATAAGTCGCTCTTTTTTCTACACAAACGCACCCACAAAAAGGCGATTTTGAGGCGCCTTTAAATATCAGAGCACGATAAAAATTGAATGGTTGACGAGGAAGCACATACTCAGACAGACCATTCTACATATGCGTGGTTCGGTTAAAGTTTGATTGTCCATATTTATTTATGCGCTTGTAGTTGGCTTTCAACGTGAACTTATGCACATCCTCTGATTGAAGGATTTTTTAGTATACTTCTCTCTGGAGAGGCGAAGCCATAGCGCCTACACGGCGCCCCGAGGTGCCTCCAAGCAACCGTTGCAGTTCTTCTTGAACAGTTGCAAGTTGTAACGCTCCGGAATCACTCGCAAACGAAGGGGATTCCACACTTTTCTCACTTTGTAACGGAACGAGTTCTGATGTAAGGATGTTCGCGCCGTCGGGAAATGAACCGCAAATTGGTTGGATCCGTCGGATTGTCTTGTAGAGCGCGTATGAACTGATTTGCACAGAACAATACCGCGAATCTTCGAAGAACAGTACCCGTGATAATATCTGTAAAAATAGACAGAGGTCAGCTACGCGTCTTCGATGTGATAGCGACTGTAGTCCCGATGTCAGTGCCAAGTCCCCGATCAGGCGGATCGCTCGTCTCTGTATGCTGTCAAGTAGGCCGAGGATATGTTTGGGAGCAGAGCTCTAAACAAGGAGAGCAATTTTCGAGCGCAAGTCTAATTTGGGATTTGTACAGGAGAAAAAGTTGGGCCGGAGTAAAATATTTCTTAGATTTAAAAAGATAGTTCAGTTTTCCTGAGGCGGACCTGGCGATGTTCGACACGTGTTTATGCCACGATAGATTCCCACAGAGCGTGATGCCGAGCAATTTCATGCTTTTCGCAGATTCGGGGGTGTGGCTATTCATCATCACCGGTGGAACCGACGATCCACTTTTCTTTGTGAATGTTGTATACTGTGTCTTCGTTGCATAGAAGTTGACGAGATTGCCCTTTCCACACTACAGGGCCTTATCCAGATCCAGATTCAGGGAGTCAATCTGGCTATATCTCATATGGTGTGACGTTGATGCACTAATCGGCCGAGCACTCAAAAGAGAGGAAACAAACGTACTATCATCCGCAAAACTGTACACCCTGTTATCTGCCGACTGCAACAAATCATTTATGTGAGGCAAAAACAAGGTTGGAGTCAAAATAGGATCCCGAGGCACGTCATAATCAACAGGATAGAGCTATGACGGCTCACCGTCTACAACAACCCGGATCGATCAATTTTCAAGGAAGTCGCAAAGCCGCTGGGAAAGTCCATATGGAAGAAGTTTGCTCGGCAATGCTCCGTACCAGACGTGGTCAAAAGCCTTGGAGATATCCAATGCGACCGCCCTTGACTCACCATGCCCCTTAATCGCAGATCTCCATATATCGGTTATAAACGTCAAAAGGTTTCCCATGGGCCGCTTGCCACGGGATCCGTATTGACGATCACTCAGAAGTCCGTCGCATTCAAAATAATTAAGTAATTGACGACCTTTTCCATCACCTTAAACAACTTAGACAGTACTGCTATCGGTCGGTAGTTTTGTGGGAAATACTTTTTTCTCCTCTTTGGGATTGGCTGAACTTGAGCGATTTTCCAACAGGTAGAAAGGGTCCTCCGTGCATAAGTTAAGCGAAAGAGTCTGCCAAGAACCGGCGATAGTTCTGGAGAACTGTTCTTAAGGACTATTGCTGGTATTCCGTCCGAGCCGGTTGCCTTCTTACAGGCCAGTGCACGTAGAATGCGTTGAATAGTACGCGAGCGCATCTCCGTATCCCGAATCGGAGGTCCTACCTGGGCGATCAGAAGTGGCTCCAAAAGACCGGGATCGAGGTTCGAATTCGCGGAAACCAAATTCGCGAACATATTCGTTTTATCTTTTGAATTTGTAACTGGTGTCCGGCTCTCCGTCACTATCGGAGGAAAAGAGGAGGAAGCGAGATTACTGCTGACAACTTTTGCCATTGGCCAGAAGGGACGCGAACCAGTTGGGCTCTCAAGGAGTTTATTGGTCACTCTGTCGTTGTGGGCTTTCTTCGCGGTATCAATCGTCTGGTTGCACGCGTTTCTGATTCTAACAAAACTCGTTCTGTTAACCTCAGTGGGATTGGAGCGCCACTGTTTAAAAGCTCTATTCTTTGCCACTGTAATCTGGTCGCATTATTTATCAAACCAAGGTTTAGCACATGCACTTCGTTTGATGGAATGCGGAATGTAGATATCCATTCCGAGAAGAATCATTTCCGTGATCGACTCCGCACATGCGTTAACATCGGAGTCTCCGAAGCACACCTCCGACCACAAAAAAGATGCCCCATACCGCTATACATGGCGAAGCTGCTTAGGGCGCTCATTCGCTTGAAATGCAAGTGGTTGCGCGACCGATACCAAGCAGTGATCTGAGTTTATCAGCAGCGTAGCAATCTTCACGGTATAAATGCTCGGCTCGGATGTCAAACACAGTTCGACAGTGTTTGCATAATCACCTCGGGCGTGCGGCACTCGCATAGGTTCCTCCACGAGTTGAGTCAGATTGCGGCTAACAGTGAACATCTCCGCCACCCCCCCAGCCCCGTCGGTTCAGTTAGAATTTACCAACCAGGCAGAGTTGTGTACATTACAATCGCCAAGGACGACATTGGGACCGACTACCACATAAACCAATCTCTTTTCGAACCGGTCCATCAGCCAAGCTTTGAAAAATGGCCAGGGATTTCTCCCGACCATTTCATGGAGCCTACAGCTTGATGGGGTGATATTTCACCAGGCGACGGGGTGAAATATCACCCCAGTCAGCAAGTTTAGTTGAGTAACGACGAGTAACGACAGAATACATTTAGAAAATAGTTAGGAGTCTGTATTCTAACGATGGAATTGAATCTGACTTACCGATGGGTTTCAGAGCTGGTTTTTTTTGACACTTTGAAACACATGAATACGCCTGATCAAATATGGGAATTGAAGTCAATTTTAGGACGAATGTACATCTTCTAAATTGTAGCCAAGTTGGATGGAATGAAGTATTTCTTCCATCTCTTAGCAATTTAACAGCTCTTCAAATATGTCGTCGCTCCCATTAATAGTCAAATTAATTCGAGTGCCGAGATTTGATAGTTTCTTAGCTTGGACGATGCAAGTGGCGTTCATCGATGTATATTTATATTATGGATCGTCGTTGATTACAGATAAGCAGTTTTCGTTGATTACAGATAAGCGGTTTTCAAGGTATTGAAAAATTGATTGATATGTCTTTTTGAGGCCGGAATTCAATGAGTTGGGCATATTGTGCTGATTGATAATGAGGTTTGAAGAGGTTGATCGACAATGTTCGTATAAGTATAAAGAATTCAACGTGCTATCATCAGTACCAGATCGTTTATAAAAATGAGGAAGAGACTGGGTAAGAATACAGAACTCATTAAATTAATTAAACACAATTAAACAGATATATTACACGATATACGGGATATTGAATATTACCCTTAAATTACGTTACAAAATATTAAACAACTACATTACATTCACACACTATATAAACAAATATATTACATTGGCGCAGCCAATATCTCACCTCAATTATACAATATTAATACATCATCTAACCTTCAACAATATTAATATATCACATAACCCAAAATTATACAACCACTTCATTGTTATACTCAAAATATATAACATTTGGAAAAAAATACACAACACACTCAACTGATGTGGAATTGTTATGTTATCGCTATGGTATACGTCTCTGATGCTTTCCTTTTTCGAATTTCCTTTCGGCGTTCTTCACTATTTGCTTGCATATTGTGTGTATATCTGTTAGTAATGCCACTCTACTCCCTCCTCAGTAACTTTGTTACGATCAACTTCGTGTGCGAACGACGGAGCGAGGAACGAGCGAGCAAGAGCACATCGGAGCAGGCGAGTGTGCCGATTTTCTATGCGAAAGTCGTGATCGAGTAGTAAAGTTCTATTTACCTATGGGAGATTGTGTGCTGCGTGTGTGTACAGATCACGTCGGGGTCACCAATTATCCAACTATTCCCACAAGGCACATCCCCACACTACGACTTAATAAGCGAGACAGTGGTGGAGGCCATCCAGAGAGTTACGGCAGACGAGCTACAGTCAGCATGCAGGAGGATACCGGACGGCAAAGTGCCGGGTCCTGACGGAATTCCAAACAAGGCGGTGAAAGCGGCAGCTGAAAGCCGACCGGACTTGTTTATAACCACCATGCAAACGTGTCTAGAGGAAGATGTCTTTCCAGAAACTTGGAAACTGTAACACTTGGTGCTCCTAGCAAAAAGTAAAAAACCATCTGGTGAGCCCTCATTATATCGCCCAATATGCCTTCTAGACACTATGGGAAAGATATTGGAAAGAGTGATATATGAAAGACTGCTAACGAAGAAAAAGCAGCCCTATCGAACCAACAATACGGGTTTAGAAAATCGCGCTCCACCGTCGACGCCATAAAGAGAGTAGTTGACATTGCGACGGAAGCAATAAGTGGAGAGAGATGGCGTTGGGGCACAAAGGAATACTGTGCAGTTGTAACACTGGACATAAAGAATGCCTTTAACTCGGTAAAATGGCCAGTTATAAATAGAGCGCTTCACAGAATGGGCACCCCACACTACCTCCAGAGAATAATTTACAGCTACCTCACTAACAGGAAGCTGAGGTATGCAACAGACGATGGTGTAAAATACCACAACGTCTGAGCAGGAGTTCCACAAGGATCAGTTCTGGGACCCCTCTTATGGAACATCATGTACGATGGCGTTTTGCGATTGGTGTTGCCACAACAGGTCCAGTTAATAGGTTTTGCGGACGACATTGCCCTTGTAACAGTGGCAAAACATATTCATGAGATAGAGGCAGTTACTAACGAGGCAGTGGTGAAAGTCAAAGAATGGCTGGTATCCGCTGGCCTCGAACTAGCAGACCACAAAACAGAGGCGGTTTTAATAACTAGTCGAAAAAAGGTGGAATACAGGAATATACGGGTCGGAGATCAAATTATTAGATCGAAAGACGCAATAAAATATCTAGGAGTTATGATCGACAACAGGCTACAATTCAAAGAGCATGTCAAGTATTCTAGCAAAAAAGCGTCAATACTGCAAGCAGCACTTGCTCGAATACTACCAAACATCGGAGGACCTGGATATCCACGAAGATTCTTGATGTCTAGAGTAGTGACCTCGGTCCTACTATACGCCGCCCCTGTTTGGCCCAGTATACTGACGACGAAGGAAGCGAGGAGAAAGCTGACGTCAGTCTATAAACTGTGTCTTGAGAACCATCAGCGGTTTCCGAAACATCTCGGACGAAGCTGCTTTTGTCGTAGCCGAAATGGTTCCAATCGATATCCTTGCGGACGAGATGTTAAGAATCTACAACAGGAGAACGTCAAGGCAACTGGAAGCAACAGCAGTCAAGGAGATCAAGCAGGAAGACAAAGCAACCTCATTAACCATATAGCAAACTCGGTGGGACAACACTACGAAAGGCAGATGGAGGTACAAATTAATCCCATCTATCGCCACCTGAATGAAGAGAGACCACGGTGCCTTCAACTACCATCTTATCCAGTTCCTGGGCGGCCATGGTGGATATCACAAATACCTGCACCGCTTTGGACACAGCATCTCACCGTTGTGTCCAGCGTGTCCAAACCAAGAGGCCGTATGTTCCTGTGGTGTTCTACTGTAGACGCTTCAACGAAGGAAGACCCAATCTCCCAGGCCCGCAATACCTCATAGAGTAGATTCTATGGTTCGAGGATAACTGAATGGAGATAAGCGCATATGTGACCAAAGTGCAACTCGAACTTAGAAGAATCGAGAAAGTAAGGCAAGCACAAATAGCCGACATGGAGACAGAAGCTTAAAAAAAAACATAAAGCTTACCAGCCCCGCGAAGTAATACCTAACGGCAGTCCCGCGGGGAGAGTGGTTGACGGGAGCGAGGTTGTGGATTAGTACGCAGGCGTGCGACTTGGAACCGTCGTTCCAGTTATGCGAATCGTGCATGCTAGTAGCACGGGCTACTAGTATCTATGAAGATTCCACATCCGTTGGCGCATCAAAAAAAAAAAAAAAAAAAAAAAACACACACACACACACACACACTGATAACATCAATTATGCCACTGTAACATTACCAATTATATTAAATAACTTAAACCCAATTAATAGAATCAGGTATAACCAATATAATTAATTATTGCCACCCTACCTTTGCACCGTATCTCTGTTCATGAGCGGCACGAGCATTAAAAATTATTTGTGTCTCAATCGCAAGCATTCCCGACCCCTCAGCGGTCTTACGCATAAATAGCGACAGGTGGGGAAAACCCAACACAGGATTCAACACTGATACTCACAATTACTTCCACGTAGACTGAAACAACACAAGCGGACGTGTTCACAATACTGCTTAATCTACAGAGACAGATGACACAGCTGCAAAATCAAATAAACGAGATCTACTCAATATAAACCCTCTAACCAAAAGATCAATGAAAGCTCTTATCGTGAATGTAAATTCACTTATAAGTAATAATTGGCTCTTTGTGATCGATGATCTTTTGGAAAAGGTGAACGCTGTGGGAGCTGTCTTTTGGGAAATGTACAAGGTGAATGAAAGCATTCAACACACACATCACAACTTGGAGGACAGAGTTCTACTGAATCACCTGCACCTCCGAAATGAATTTTCACTTTGGCAATCGGAGAATCCCGGTTTTACCGAATTCAGTGACGATTATCTGTCAATTGACATTAATGTCAATGGTGGGGCTAATAGCCTTTTAATTACGAGGGAAGGAATCCAGGGTATCTTCGACTCATTGAGAAGCAAAATGTCTGTGGGAATAGGTGGGGTACCTAACATCCTACTTAAGAACCTCCCTCTAATGGCAATAGATATATACACGGTCCGGTTTATCGCCGCGGTTAGAATCTACAAACATTTAAGACCAATATGTATGGGAACTACCTTTCCTAATCTCCATAAGGCATTGTGCCTTATGTTTTCAGGGTGTCAAAATGTCCCTTTTCTGCGCGCATATTATAAGAAATGATCTTATGAATTCAACTCTTAACAGGAATCAGAACATCGTGAAAACCGAATGAAGTGCAAGGTTTGTTGTTTATTTTGTACTTAATCCCATTTAGCTACAATTTCATGTGTCTGTGGCGGCTCACTGGAGCGCCACCAATTAAACTCCCAATTACCCCATTTTTCGAGCTCCCACGTAGGGCATATTCTGCAATCACATCGGTCGCTAAACTGAGCTACATGAAATGGTAACTCGCACCTGGCCGCAAAAAGGGATCGAGAACTCGTCAGTGTAAATACACACACGACGGCTCGACCCTCTGTTGACGCCAACAACGTGCGCCCGATCAGCATACAACTTTTACGCGGTACCAATCGGACAAACATTTCCTTTTATGGAAATGTAATATCCACGGTCCGAGTGAGCGTACAACCATCTCAATCTGAGGAAAGTCCACGGTTCGATTGCTCATGCACAGCTTGAGGGTGCGATGGAACCTAATCTGTGTGTGTGCGCGTCCTCTCCTGATCGGCATCAGGATCATCCCCTATATGGTTATCGGAGCAATCAATGAATATTTCGTAATTCTGTTGCTTCGATGGCGATCTTTAATCGCGTTCTAGATTCCGTGGAGGCATGTCGGGCCTCCACGTTAAAAATAATCGAAAAAGGGAGTCGAGTGGTTTAAGAACTTCCCAAGACAGTTCCAAAATTTTGTGTACAATTAACTACCAAGTGAAAGTGTTGCTCGACCAGTGACTTGTCATGCAATACACGTCTGCGGCCGCCAGAAGAACGCTGACCCGAAGTACATTGTCCTCACCGATCCTAATTGGTTCCTTGGTTCTCCTCATACACACAATGCGACCTACCTTTTGATTGTTGGTTAATATAAATGTATATATTTGCTACTGGTCCAAGTCGAACAGTTTTTACTTTACAACCATTAAAACATTCGTTCAACACAAGCCGTTCATTAAATTGTGCTCTCGAAACCAGTGTGCAAAATAAAGTTAATTGTTTTTCCAAAGATGCTGGATCGCAATATGGAATGCGATTATTGAATAAGGAAGTTGGCGGAACAGTACAGCAACATGATATTCGGGAGGATGGCCAGCGAAGTATTGAAGTCGAACGTCGTGGCCTTTGTTTAACCGTCTAAACCGCTCTCAATTAGTTTTGTTAACCTATGGGATGGAAGTAGAACCGATGCAGTACGCCTGCACAATCATACTTCTACCCATAGGTCTACATTCAGTCCAGAACGATGCAAGTTTTCGACAACTTCTCGATCCAGATTGAAGACTTTCTATTACACATATGTACGTGTTTTTGACAGTGTTGGATCACCAAAAGCGTTTTAAATCTGTCCGGAAGGATACAAGTTTTCGATAACTTCTCGATTCAACTTAAAGGCTTTCTATTACACATACATATATACGTGTTTTTGACAGTGGTGGATCACCAAAAGCCTTCTGTATTCAGTCCAGAGCCATGCAAGTTTTCGATAACTTCTTGACCCAGCTTGAAGGCTTTCTATTGCACATATATATGTGTTTTTGACAGTGTTGGATCACTAAAAGCGTTTTAAATTCAGTCCGGAACGATGCAAGTTTTCGACAACTTCTCGATCCAGCTTAAAGGCTTTCTATTACACATATGTACGTGTTTTTGACAGTGTTGGATCACTAAAAGCCTTCTGAATTCAGTCCAGAACGATGCAAGTTTTCGATAACTTCTCGATCCAGCTTGGAGGCTTTCTATTACATATATATATTTTTGATAGTGTTGGATTACCAAAAACCGTCTGCAATACCTTTACTGCATCAGTGTACAAAAAATGTAGTCGCGAGACAAAATTTGAGACAAATTCTTTGGTCAATATTTTTACTCATTGCACTATTGACATCGACTGATATATCTACCTGTTCTAAACACACTGGTTGTAGATTACATCTAAAGCGCTATTATAAGTTCATACCTTCGTGAAAACCCGCTATCAGAGCACATCACATCATCACATTTTAAACATGAATGAGCAGATAAACATAGCGAATCGTACTTCAGTCGGAATACACAACTGTGAAAGCATCATATGTTTTTTCGCATCTCTAACAGGTTAATTGAAAAGTCCCCGGCCTTCTATAGTAAAACACATTTTTTTGACAAAATTCGTTTTTTTATTCAACATAATTCCCTTCAAAGGTGATACACTGATTATAGCGACCCTCCAACTTTTCGATACCTTTTTTGTAGTACGATTTGTCCTTTGCTTCAAAATAGGCCTCAGTTTCGGCGATCACCTCTTCATTCGACGAAAATTTCCTCCCAGCGAGCATTCTTTTGAGATCTGAGAACAGGAAATAGTAGCTGGGGGCCAGATCTGGAGAATACGGTGGATGCGGAAGCGATTCGAAGCCCAATTCATGGATTTTTGCCATCGTTTTCACTGACTTGTGACACGGTGCATTGTCTTGGTGAAGCAGCACTTTCTTTTTCTTCAAATGTGGTCGTTTTTCGGCGATTTCGTCCTTCAAACGGCCCAATAACGCTGTGTAATAGTCGCTGTTGATGGTCCTTCCTTTTTCAAGATAGTCAATGAAAAATATTCCGCGCGCATCCCAAAATACAGACACCATAACCTTGCCAGCCGACTGTTGCGTTTTTCCACGCTTTGGGGCGGGTTCATCGTGTGCAGTCCATTCGGATGACTGTCGATTAGACTTCGGAGTGAAATGATGGAGCCATGTTTCATCCATTGTCACATATCGACGCAAAAACTCGGGTTTATTACGCTTGATCATCCCCAAACACTGCTCCGAATCATCAACTCGTAGTTCTTTTTGGTCAAAAGTGAGCTCGCGCGGCACCCACTTTGCACAGAGCTTTCTCATACATAAATATTCGTGAATGATATGATGTACAAGTTCAGTTAATATCTTTAGAGTGCCTGCTATTTCATTCAATTTCAATTTACGATCATTCAAAATCATTTTGTGGATTTTTGTAATGTTTTCGTCGGTAACAACCTCTTTTGGGCGTCCACTGCGTTCACCGTCTTCGGTGCTCATTTCACCACGTCTAAACTTAGCATACCAATCCTTGATAGTTGATTTTCCTGGGGCGGCATCTGAAAACTCGTCATCAAGCCAAGTTTTTGCCTCAACTGTATTTTTTCCCTTCAAAAAGCAATATTTTATCAACACGCGAAATTCCTTTTTATCCATTTTTTCACAATAACAGAAGTTGCTTCACTCAAAATACTATAATTCACAAACTAATGATCCGAGATCTGTCAAATTTATACACGCGTCTTTTGGAGGTTAGGGCTAACTAAAAATCATATGGATTTAATTCTAGTGCCGCCATCTATGTGTCAGGCCGGGGACTTTTCAATTGGCTATTAGATCAATGCGCATTGGGAATTCCTTTTTCAAAACTTTTTAATGCGTTGAGATTTAAGGATATCAATAATTCTTTTTAAGCATGGGGTTTAAAATAAAGTTCAGGTCTAACAAAGACAAAAACATGAAAATATTTGTTCCCAAAGCTCAAACCCCACAGCAAAATGTCAACATACAGGTAATTCGCATTCCAATCTCCGATTCCACCTATGAATACCAAGAGTACTTTGGCGGTCGACAGACTTTAACTTCCATTACATGTGCACAGATACGAGGGTTGCCTCTTATGTTTCGGGATTTGGCAACCCTAGTGTTGCAATCCGGCAATTGACAGCTCTGTCGTAAAGTCGGACATTTTTGAGGTTATACACACTCAGAACGTTTTGACATACGAGCGCTATTTGTGTTGTTAACAGTAACTTAAAAGGTTCATCTCGGCCCAAAATTGGAATTAAATCGTCAACATTTTCGTGCGATTATTTTTTACAACTTTCGGCGTGGATTAACTCAGCAACAGTGCATGGATGAACTTAATTCAATTTTTGGCGATGAAGCTCCATCAAGGACCAGTGTTTATCGATGGTATTGTGAATTCAATCGTGGTCGTAGTTCACTCCAAGATGAATTTCGTGAAGGTCGTCCAAAATCAGTTGTTGTTCCGAAAACCATTGATGCTGTGCGCGAACTGATATTGGAAGATCGTCATGTGACCTATCGTGAGATTGAGACAACCTTAGGCGTTAGTGGGACCAGCATACATTCAATATTGCATAAACATTTGACTGTCAAAAAAATTTGTTCGCCTTGGGTCCCACACAATTTGTCAATCGCCCAAAAAAAGGCTCGTGTCAATTGGTCGAAAGAAATGCTCAAAAAATACGGTCGCGGTGCTTCGAAACACGTCTATGACATCGTGACAGGTGATGAATCGTGGATTTACGCGTATGAGCCCGAGAGTAAACAGCAGTCGACTGTCTGGGTGTTTCAAGATGAGGTAAATCCAACAAAAGTTGTTCGCGCACAAAGCACTTCTAAGCAAACGATCGCCTGTTTTTTCGGAAAAAACTGGACATGTCGCAACCGTACCACTAGAACAACGCAGAACAGTCAATTCTGAGTGGTACACAACCATTTGTTTGCCAGTTGTCTTCCAAGAAATCAGGAAAACCAACCGCCGAAGACGTATCACTCTTCACCACGACAATGCGAGCTCTGACACATCGGCTGCGACAACTGCATTTTTGAGCACCCAAAACATCGATTTGATGGGTCATCCACCGTATAGTCCTGACTTGGCACCGAATGACTTCTTTTTATTCCCGTACGTAAAAAACAAACTGAGAGGTCAACGTTTTTCGACACCTGAAGAAGCGGTTGCTGCATTCAGAATGCATGTGTTGGAGATACCTCAATCAGAGTGGCAAAAGTGCTTCGACAATTGGTTCAAACGCATGCAAAAGTGTATAGATCTTCATGGGGAATATTTTGAAAAACAATAAAGTGATTTTCGATGATCAATATTTGTTTTTGTTCTCTAATCCCGAAATATAAAAGGCAACCCTCGTAACAAAAGCAAAATTGCAACCGTGTCGCACCATGTAAATCAAAGCAACACACTCATCTTGATTTGCAGCACTTCGCGGCACCCAAGATATACGGCCCCAATAACTTCAGGCAGACAGACAAGAGTTCAATTGATATCAATTCATCTTCCGCTTAATTGCATCAACATTGAGATTCAATTAATCGCAATGAGAATTTATGGAGGGACTCCAACCTCGCACTTCTACCGCCTTCAGTGTGCTGTATTCTTAGCGTACCCTGTTTCTAATCGATCTGCCTCCTACTTGGACGGCGTACTCAACTGTGGTATTTTGATTCGTCGTCTAATTAAATTGTTTCCGCGTTCAATAATTGTGAGGAGCGACAAGTTAGGAACTGTGGTTCCAAAGAAACGAGACTTGAAGAACCAGACCTGGAGCCTCTACGTTTCGGAAGACATTGCAGATTTACCACATCTGTGGAATGATATTTATCGGTGTCGTTTGGAAGTGTTTTCTTAAGTGTTCTGATTTGTTCATCGGAGATGGGAGCGTACGAGTATATCCTTTGAAGCATTTATCTGAATTGTTTTCCTGTTACCGTCTGCCGGCATAGTTCGTGGGGGTTTCCGTTGATTACGTGACTCCTTACGTAAATGAATTGAGTTGAATTCGCGGCTCTTTGTCTCCCGGTAGAGAGGCAGTCAGTGTTCTAAAAATATATTTCTTGTAGCTGAACAATTTGTAGAATGATCACTAAGCTTACTGAAGCATGTGCGTATATATGAAGTTACCTAATTGCCTTGATCACTTGAATTGCTTACACTGGGTATTTGCTTACGTTACGTGTATTTAACTTGAACCGGCTTATATAACGTGAAATGGCATTTTATAAAACAATCAAAGTAATGTTTGAAAAATTCACCAAGCAAGCAAATTCGGTTAAGTGAGGTAGGACATATCGCATGCCCAAGTTAGTGTAAGCAAATGGCTTCTAAGCGATTGACGGAAGATTTGTCATAGGTGGAAGTTTAACAAATAGTAATTGTAGTAAGTATTAAATATATATGTGCGTAAGATGGAAAATGTGTCAACTATATATAAAGGTCTATTCCAAAACAACAAAGTTACTGTTATTGTTGAAAATCCACGCGCACGTTGCGTCCTCAACGCCTGATGTTGCATCCCATGTAGTACATAACAGTTTACCGCCATCACCGCAGTAGGAATTGTCTATATATCAGGACTATCAACACACAACCTTCGGTACCTTTATCACAGGTATACAATCCACAACAACCCCGGCAACAGTCGCAACAAGACCCAGAAAATCAACAGAATAACTATTAGAGCTCCCATAGTATATAATAGCTACCATCACTATTGCAATGATAATCAACAGGAATTAAATGCTTCTCCTCCGCATGAGAAGTTAACATTATATTCACCGAGAGCTCCGTCAAATTCCCAAACACAAAAGACCAACATCAGTCACATAATGTAGTCCAGCAACCCAAAACAAATGCTGTTCTGCTCAACTGAATGCTCGTCTTAACAAACAGAAACATCAACAAATAAACACCCACACTACCAATCGTTTAGGCTGTTCCGCATAATCCTCTTCCTCATCGACCATATTCAATCTCATCAAAGTTTACGGTCCAATTGTTAATGGTGCCAACCGACAACGACCTTCATCAAGCGGTTGCACGATCTAGGCAACTCGAGCCAGCTGGAGATCCCTTGATCTTGGTTAGCATCCTTAAGATAAAGTTTCCAAATCATGGCAGAGTGAATGATTCAACGAACAGATTCAGAGTTGCGTTGTTTTCTCCTCTCGCGCACACCAGTATCCGTACATTCGTTGGACGAGCAGATTCTGCAGCTACATATTATAGATAGACAATTCATTTCGGCTCTTGCTACGCTGTCACATGCATGTGTGCGTTATGTGTGTATCTACAGTCAATTTGCAGTGTAACAGTGCCGGTAGTCATATCCATCGCATCCAAAAGGACCTGATGTTGCCGAAAAGGACGCGTGATAACAATTGAGATCGGATTATCACGGTGAGTAGACGTGAAACGGAGAAGAGCGCGGGTTAAGGAATCAAACGGGCACACCCGACAAAAATGACATTATCACCAAACAACAGATGCACACACGATCACCAAACCCATATCAGCATTCAGTCGCCATGGAAAATTATTGGACGACATCATCGTTATAACCTCTTATCCCGAATCTACAAGAGAATGGACAATGGCTGTATGACATTTTAGCGTTTGGGATGGATAGTGAAGAACGTATGATTCGAGCTGACGCTATGACAGTTAGAATCACCAAAAATTGAACCGACGCATTACACATCAGGCTACTGGCCGTGCTTAGAATTCGATTTTTAAACGCAAGTATATTCCACTGATGTGAATTGTTATTTTATCGCTATGGTATACGGCTCTGATGCATTATCTTATTCGATTTTTGTTCGGTATTCTTCACTATTTGCTTGCGTATTGTGTGTGTATCTGTTAGAGACGCCACACTACTCCCTCCTCAGTAAATTCGTTATGATCAATTTCGTGTGCGAACGACGGAGCGAGAGATCGCCGGAGCAGGCGAGTGTGCCGGTGCTCTATGCGGAAGTCATGATCGTTTGTGAAGTTCTGTTTACTACGGGAAAGTGTGTGCTGTGTGTACAGATCACGTCGGTGAGTCATCAATTTTAGCGTTTGGGATGGATAGTGAAGAACGCGTGATTTGAACTGACGCTATGACAGTTAGAATGACCAAAAATTGAACCGACGCATTACACATCAGGCTACTGGCCGTGCTTAGAATTCGATTTTTAAACGCAAGTATATTCCACTGATGTGAATTGTTATTTTATCGCTATGGTATACGGCTCTGATGCATTATCTTATTCGATTTTCGTTCGGTGTTCTTCACTATTTATTTGTGTATTGTGTGTGTGTATCTGTTAGAGACGCCACAACATCATCGTTATCACCTACTTATCAAGAGATTAGGGGATAACCCCGAAGGACCTCACTATAAATACTTGCGGGAAACTATGACCTGCACTTCATTCTAGCTACTAAGATCGAGACGGACTATATCAGCCGCATTAGTGTTTTAAGAAGTTACGGTAACCAACAAACGTTGTAAATGATGAATAGTGAATATAGGATCCTCGATTCCAAAACATAAAAACTATGTTTTTCTTACAGTACCATTATTTACAAATAACTCGCGAATTATCAATTGGCAAGGGTGCCACAGTAGTCTTAAGTATAGATAGTGACATAAATTACCGTGGATCACAAGTGTTCGTGTTGTTGTGCGGTTAAACTATGTCCCGTGAGGATCGCTGCAGTCCTCACAGTGTCTCTAGTCCGCCCGGTATCCCACATTCACCACAGAGTACCTCATCTTGGTGTCATGTTCTTGATATGAGCCCATTGCCCAGATACATAGCAATGATGGCATTACATCATCCGGTATTCGATCCTCTTCGATATCCGTTCAGTCCGTGTGGCAGGCTACATCACTCCAGTGCAAATGAACAAACTCCCCCATCGCATCACTTCGTTCGACATCTTTATATCAAAGAGGAAGAAACTGATTCTAGCATGGGCGACAACGATCAAGACACTGTAGCAGCCTTTCTCTCAGGGAGCGTGTCTCCTTGTCGTTAAAGAGATGAGGGACCTCTTTAATAGACTGCTCCTGAGAAGGCTCGTTGCGGTCGCCACCGTGCTTCCAGGGGCTCCGGGAAGTGTGGCAACCGATTGTTGAATAGGAGGAATCGGTCAGGCCCAATAAAAAATAACTTTTAAATTAAAATAAACTATTTATTAATGATATTTTATTTTATTTAGATTAATTTATTAGCGTCCTTACACTTAGGACGCCAATTGAGACTGATCTCCGAATCTGAAATTCATCACCCTTTTATACAAATCTTCATTGAGATTTGTATGTGAGAAACTGGAGAAAAGGAATGGGATATCTATTTTTAGAATGTACACATCTGGCTACAATCCAGATGGAGATAAGGATTTTAGAAATTGTTGTATGGGAACCAAATGGATATTTTTTAACAAACCCCTTTGTGATATGCATTGTGGTGTTTAGTTTTTAGGACTTTCTGGGTATTGAATAAATCAATTTGGCTACCATTGGTTTAAATGTTAGTTTTGGGATATGGATTAATGATAAAGTAGTTGGATGTGTAGGGGGATATTAATAAAATGAAATATGCGTGTGGGAGGGAAATGGTAGGGCTTCGTGGAGCACTACAACACCAATGTTACAGCTGATGACGATGACACTCAACAGCATCACCAGCGAGTGCCTCCACCAGCCACGGCCATCCATTTCTCTATAACCAATATCCTCAACGACCGGTTCGGACACCCTCGGAAGTTATCGTCAACACACGCACCACTGCCGAATAAGCAACTACCATCAATGTTAAACAGCACCGTGGGCAACTACATATTTATACCGTTCGAAGTCACTCGTCTACCCAAGCGGTTCCCCTTTGCCCACCTCTTCCTGCAGACATCGTAGAGTTTAGTCGCCAGCAGCACCTGCATCCACAAAAAGCGATTGCGGCTGATACTGCCATGATGTTAGAGTGGGCTAGCTTCCTAACCTACTTCAATAAGGCGTCTTATCCACGAATCCTTGAGGAAATTATACGTCGAAGTGGGTGACTTTCGGTAACCCTCACCACAGGTATTACACTGATGTGTATGCTTTCAGATTCATCCGTACGAGCCTGCATAAATCCCCAGGACATCCTTTGGATCATTCCTACGAACGCCCATAGCGGTTCATCGCATCTCCAGTGGCAGTTACGGGTGGTCTCGGAGCCAGGTACGTGGTCAGCAATCTACCGTCCACTTCAGCGCAATTCAGGCCTACGAGATTGTGCCTAAACAGATATCCTTCTTTCTGATCATAATTTCATGCGCTCTAAGAACGTTATAAATAAGGTCATCAACAATGCTATAGCCAATGTGGGTTCAAAACTTTCCAAAATTACCTTGGGGTTAGCAGGTCACAGCCTCAATACTGGCACGTATAAAGTAGCTTTTAATACCCTTCTAGGCGATCTATGGAGTTGTGAAACATACAGAGCAAAGTTATTGATTGCTTTCAATCCGGCGAAGGCGAGGACGATCCATGTCCCTGTTCAATCCAAGTTGACACGCGGTCTCCACATGACACCCCTGGATAGCTACTTTGGTACCCGCCAAGTAGTGAACCAATGTATGTAGGGACATCCTGAGAAAGGTTGTCGCAAGGCTAATAACCATGCTCGTAAAAATGAATTATTATGGGAAATTTAACAAGCCCTGGGTATATAGACCCGATACACGACGACGACCACGACCACGGAAACGAAAATAGCTAAGCGATTTGAAAATTTTTTCATGGAACGTCCGCTCACTATACTGAGCTCGAGCTGCATAGCAGCTAGCCGATTCCCTATCCGAATATAAGGTTGACATAACAGCATTACAAGAAATAAGATGGACGGGGAGTGGTGTTATTCAAAGAAAGGAGTATGCCACATATTACATCTGTCATGCAAGACACCATGTGCTCGGGGTAAGCCTTCTAGTCAGCCGAAAACGATTATCGGCTTTAATGCAATAAACGAAAGGCTACTCTTCCCGTACGAGGGCAGTTTAAGAACATAAGCCTCATAAACGTTCACGGACCTACAGAGGAGTCCCCGGACGACAAAAAAGAACAGTTCTACGAGAACGTCGAACGGGCCCTTTATGCCCAAAATACGATGTGAAAATCCTTCTTGGTGATTTGAATGCAAAAATAGGTCGGGAGCCGGTTTTCAGGCACTACACAGGTTTCCATAGTTTGCATGAGAACACTAATAACAATGGACTACGAGTCATCGAACTGGCAGCATCGAAGAACTTGGTCGTTGCAAGTACCAGGTTATGCGTAAAGATGTCCACAAAGTCACCTGGGTATCACCTGATGGAGCCACTCGCAACCAAATTGACCATGTGTTGATAGTTCACCGCCAGTCCTCGAACCTGATGATGGTACGAACGTTCCGTGGTGCCAACGTCGACTCGTATCACTGTCTTGTTGCTACAGTGTTCTGAGCGCGGATTGCCTTACGGAGACGTATTGCATCCGCGGATCAGGTTCAAATCAACAAGGCTGCCTTACGCAATGAGAATACCAGCAACACCTTTGGTCATTCGAAGAGCTCGACGGAGGGAGGGTAAGTCCTGGGACCAGAATGCCGGGCGTAGAAGAGAAACGGACACGCCTTAAGAATACTGTCATTAGTACTGCCAACTCCATCTTAGGCTGTAGTCGTACAGATCGGAGCGACTGGTTTGATGATGAGTGCAAACTAGCGACTGAACATAAGAATGCTGCATACCGGGCAATGCAGCAGTCTCATAGGACGCGGGTGCGCGAGGAGAAATACAAAGAGCTCAGAAGATCTGAAAAAAGGCTTCACAGACAAAAGAAAAGTGCCTGAAAAAAAAACCTTGTCTCTGAAATAGAGAAAAGTAGAGAGCGAGGTCCGCACGAGGCGCGGAAGTTCTACCAAATAATCCGCTCCACATACTGCAAGGATAAGTGGGTAAACTGATCATCGATCCTGAGGCCATTCTGGAGCGATGGGAAGTGCACTTCAATGAATTGCTAAATAGTGACAGACGAATTGGAAGCTCCACACATGCGAGATCAATACCAAATGCTGCCGCCATCAAGCATTGAGGAAACATTAAAAAGCATAAGACAGGTAAAATTAAATAAAGTCCCCGGAGCTGATGGCTTACCAGCTGAGCTGTTCAAACGAGGAGGGACAGCGTTACATCATGCAGTTCATGAGGTCGTGGTGCACGCATGGGGCCAAGAGGATATGCTGGACGATTGGCGTCGTGGTATAACTTGTCCAATACATAAGAAAGGAGATATCACACTGTGCAGCAACTATAGGGGTATAACATTGCTGGGTATCGCCTATAAGATACTCTCAACTATCCTACAAGATCGGATGCCCCATACGCTAAAGCCATCATTGGTCAATATCAGTGTGGCTTCATCCCAGGCAAATCAGCATTATTTAGGCAGGCAATAGAAAAATGTCAGGAATTTAAGATTCCATTATATTATAGACTTTAAGGCCGCCTACGACAGTATAGCCAGGGTAGAACTATATAATGCCACGAGAGAGTTCGGCATTCCAAACAAATTGATACGACTTTGTAGGTTGACCATGATCAACGTAACTAGTCAAGTAAAAATAGCGGGATTGCTGTCCAAACCAATAAACATATTTAATGGACTCCGACAAGGGCACGGTCTGGCCTGCCTCCTCTTCAACCTGGGGTTGGAGAAAGCAATCCAATACTTTGGCGTTATAACTAGAGGGACTATTGTCACCAAGTCCAGCCAGATACTTGCCTACGCAGATGACATCAACATTACCGGTAGAACCGAATCGGCTGTACAGGAATCCTTCACCCAGATCGAACAGGCGGGACAAAAACTGGGACCGCACATTAATGAGGGAAAACTAAGTATATGGTGGCAACTTCCGCGAAGAGAAGACCTAACGTTGGTCAAACTATCAGGGTAGTGGAGCACGAATTTGAAGCAGTACAATCCTTTAACTACCTTGGGTCAATATTATCAGCCGATAACAAAATGGAGAAGAAATACGTGAACGGCTGATTAAATCCAACAAAGCCTACTATGGTCTATCAAGGCTCTTTAAATCCCGAAATTTATCCAGAACATCCAAGCTACTACTGTACAAGACCCTGGTCTTACCAGTACTCATGTATGGATCCGAGACCTGGGTGCTCAATAAAAGGCACTCTGAACTCTTAGCCGCGTTCGAGAGGAAGGTCTTAAGGAGAATTGTTGGCCCCGTATGTGAGGGAAGACGATTCCGGAGACGCTACAACCATGAGTTGTATGCAATCTATCTTGAAGCTAATGTTGGAAGAAAAATCAAGTTCGGTAGACTCCGCTGGGCGGGATACCTAGCTCGAATGTGCGAAGAGGAGCCTGCCCGGAAAGTCTTTTGTGGCAGGATGTATGGAAATAGATAGGGCGCCAGGCCTTGTCTTGCGTAGATTAGGGCGCCCAGAACCCGGGAGTGCCAAACTGGATGATATCCGCTTGAAATCGGGACCGGTGGAGAGATTTGTTAAATAAGGTCAAGACCGGATCCCGGTTGTAGTGCCGATGATGATGATGATGATGATGATGATGGATGCTTCCAAAACCGAAACAAAAAACAAAAAAAAAAAAAGAAACCATTGACACGAACGCGATTATTTTTTACACGTATGCGAAAAAATGATGTATTTTTTGTTCCTCACAGTACTAACTATTATATTCAAAATAGCGTGTCACCATCATACAGACAATCAACAACACTTTCGTTTATGTTTGGGCATAAGAAATTAAAGACCTTACATGTAAACGCAGTGGTTAGCGCGAGAGTTTTGAAGTATATGTCGATCTCCACTTTTAGCGGTGATGTTGTTTTTACCTGTAAGGAAGAGCTGTGCTGTTGTTGGTTTTAGTTCTAAGGAAGATCGGTTGTGTTTTTTACCTCTACTGGAGTTGTTAAAAATGGACTTTGCGGTTGACCAACAAAGATCAAATAATAACATACAACAATTCAATTTGAATTACATGTAGAGTTTGTGGTTTGATAATAAATCCTTCAATCGAGATTTCAAGTGCCTTTTATTTATACTTGGTACAACTAAAACTCAGTACAAGTATTATAATTGATTTAAAAAGGTCCTAGGTTTTGTGTCAAAGTTACACCAGGTAAAATTGCAAGTTTGTCGTTTTTACCTGATTTTTTCTAGGGTAAACTTGTTCAATGTTTGATATGCCCTGTTGGTAGGAAACATTATTTTCACAGCTCGACCAGCTTGCCATTAAAGGCGACTAATGATAGAGAGGTGGAGAGAGTACGCAAGGGACCAGTAAGTTAAGAAATAAGATAACATACGCTAGATAATCATTTTTGTCTAGCGAGTAAGTAAATTTTAATAATAGGAAGAAACTAAAAAAAAAAAAAAAAAAAAAAAAGAGAGGTAGATTAGTCCCCGATAACCAGCCGTCGGCCGAAGTACTACCCCATTAAGCTATTGGGTCAGTAAAATTGTACGGAGAATTCCTTTACTCTCTTTTGGACACCGCCTGATGGATCGTTCGAATGGTGGTATCCCCGGCGAGATATCACTCGTTCACACTATATGTTGCACGGAATGGTGAGGAGAAATTTTTGACTATGCTTCGGAAGTTGGCGAATGACGCAGTGTAAAAATTGGGAAATGCCATGATGGTACTGTGGTGTTTCCAACAGATAACATACACATGACCATACTCCGTGGACTGAAAACCCTCAGGATTTTTCTACTGGTGGCGCCACTACTAAATGAAGATGACTCTTTTCGAGAGGCCCATCTGTCACTAGTTTATGTTTGTAGTTTCGCGACATTTCGTCTATTCACTTACAAGCTACAGTCGTTCGAGTGACGCTACTTTCGCCTTTGTAAAAAAACGGAAAAACAAGAATATCGCATCTTGATCAGACTTTTATTTTTTTTTATTTATATTACACTTCTCTCGGGAGAGGCGAACCTATACCGCCGAGTGGGTTACTGAACAGTTGCAGGTTATAACGCGCCGGGAACACTCGTGTGGGAAGCGAGTTCCACAGCTTCCCCACTCTGTAACGGAACGAATTCTGATCCAGGGATGATCGCGCTAAAAAAATAACTCAGTTTTCCTGAGGCTGACATGGCGATGCTCGGCACGTGTTTATGCCACGATACATCCCCACAGACCGTGACGCCGAGCAATTTCAAGCTTTCCCCAGATTCGAGGGCCTGGCCATTCATCATCAGCTGTGAAACCAGTGATCCAATTTACTTTGCGGGTGTTGTATATTGGGTCTTCGCTGCATTGAAGTCGACGAGATTGGCCCTTCCCCACTACAGGACCTTATACAGATCCTGATTCAGAGAGTCAATCTGTCTACATCTCAGCTGGTGGGACGTAGATGCACCAATCAGCCGAACACTCGAAAAGGAGGAAACAAGCGTACTATGATCCGCAAAACTGAACACTTTCTTATCCGTTGTCTCCAACAAATCCTTTATGTGAAGCAAAAATAAGGTTGGAGCCAAAATAGAACCCTGGGATCGGATCGATCGATTTTCGACGAAGCTGTTGATTCAGCCGCAAAGCTGCTGGGAAAGTCCATATGAACGAAGTTTGCTCAGCAATGCCCCGTGCCAGGCATAGTTCTGGAGCACTGTTCTTAAGGACTACTGCTGGTATTCCGACCGGCTCGGTTGCCTTCCTACAGTCCAGTTCACGTAGAATGCGTTGAATAGTGCGCGGACGAAATCTCACATCCCGCATGGAAGACCGTACCGGTGCGATCACAGGTGGCTCCAAAAGACCGGGATCGAGGTTTGAATTCGCGGGAAATAAATTCGCGATAGTATAGTGGTTAGTATACCCGCCTGTCACGCGGGAGACCGGGGTTCGATTCCCCGTCGGGGAGCCTCTGGCGCAAGACTAATGACCTTGCCCGGAAAAATAAATTATCATGGTCAATTTAACAAGCCTCAGGACTTGCTAAATAAGGCCAAGACCGGTTCCCGGTTGTAGTGCCGATGATGATGATGATCAGCTTTATGCTTTAAATTTGTGACTAAGGTCCCGCGGTCTGTCACTAACGGAGGGAAACAGGAAGAAGCGAACTTACTGCTGACAGCTTTTGCCATTGACCAGAAGGAGCGCTAACCAGTCGGGCACCGAAGGAGTTTATAGGTCACTCTGTCGTTGTGAGCTTTCTTCGCTGTATCAATCGCCTGGGGGCCGGATTTTTTAACAAAATCGTTTTGTTAATATCGTTGGAATTGGAGCGCCATTGCTTAAAAGCTCTATTTATTGCCGCTGTAATCTGCTCGCATTTTTTGTCAAACCACGGTTTATCAGTTGAACTTCGTTTGATGGAATGTGGAATGTAGATCTCCACCCGGAGAAGAATAATCTCTGTTATCGACTCCACGCAAACATTAACATCGGAGTTTCCGAAGCACACCTCGGACCATGGAAAGGATGCGAAGAAATCTCGCAAATCGGCTCAGTTAGCAGCCTCATACTTCCATACATGGCGAAGCTGCCTAGGGCGGTTTTTCGCCCGAAATGCAAGTGCTTGTAAGAACAAATCCAGTGTGTTCACATAATGGCCTCGGCCATCCGGCGCTCGCGTTGGTTCCTTCACTAGTTGAGTCAAGTAGTGGGTAACAGCACACATCTCCGCCCCAGCCTCGTCGGTCCTGTTAGAATGTATCAACCAGCCGGAAATGTGCACATTAAGGTCGCGAACGACAACAATTTCAGTTGATCTGTATCCAGTCGATGGTATGTGAAAGATCTTCGAAAATTGTCGCCGGTCGATCGTCATTCGGGGAGTGGTAAAGACAACAAAAAAATTTAACGGAATTCTTGGGTTCCAACGCCTCCACCCTTTGACAAGCCAGATAAGACCGCTCGAAGACGCAGACTCCGCCCTTGATCCCGAGCGACGAAGATATGTCGAATCAGTTGAGGAATCGACCTGGGTCTTAGTTAAGGCAAGGATATCAGGATTCGTTGTTTGCAAATATTGGTGGACGGCGTTTACATTCATATTAGTGAAACCGATGCCCCTGATGTTACCAAGTGCCGTTACCAGTCGAGCGTGGGCAGAGCCTCGAGAGCGAGCCTGATTATGCGATGACGTATTATTGTTTATGATAATATCTGCATGATGTTTCCCCTGATATAGTCCCCTGGCGATCCGAGTGGGAAACTGGTTTACCCCCGGAATTCTTTATATGAGAAGGTGATGACTTATCTCCGTGTCAGTCCGGGCCATCAGCCGCATCCGAAACACCGTCAAAGATTTCTCTCGACGATATCGCGGAATGTATAGCGTAATGGGGTGGTATCTCACCTTGGGACCGACCACCACCTAAGCTAACCTTTTCTCGAACCGGTCCATCACCCAAACTCCAAAAGATGGCCAGGGATTTCTCCCGATCATTTCACGGAGCCTATAGCTTGATGGGGCGGTATTTCACGGGCGTTGGGACGTCACCTACCACTCGGCATATTGATATTGTTTTTTGATGGGTAAAACGTCTGAACAATCATTGCAACAGTTGCAGAAATGTTATCCCACATTTGTTCCTTTGAGAATAACAGTTCATCGGTGGTTGATTGAATTTAAAAAGCGCCACACAAGCACCGACGACGCACGTCGTTCTGGAAGGCCGAAAGAATGCGGAAATCGTATATAAAGTGCATCGAATCGTTTTGAGTGATGGTAAAGTGAAGTTGCGCGAGTTAGCTGAGATCGTCGGCATCTCAAAATAATGGGCGGGTAACATTTTGCATGACCTTTTGGAGATGAAAAAGCTATGGGTGCGCAGGGTGCCGCGTTTGCTGACCGTCGACCAAAAACAGCAGCGCGCAGATGACTCAACGAGGTGTTTGGTGTTGTTCCAACCTAATCGAGCAGAGTTTGTTTGATGCTTTATGATGGTGGATGAAACGTTGGCCCATTACCATACGCCTGAGTCCAATAGGCAGGCTCCTCGATAGTATAGTGGTTAGTATACCCACCTGTCGCGTGGGAGACCGGGGTTCGATTCCCCATCGCGGAGCCTCTGGCGCAAGACTAATGACCTTACCCGAAAAAAAAAAACAAATCATTATGGAAAAATTTAACAAGCCTCAGGACTTGCTAAATAAGGTCAAGACCGGTTCCCGGTTGTAGTGCCGATGATGATGATGATGATGATGAGTCCAATAGGCAGTCTGCAGAGTGACTGGAAAGCCATGAAATCCGTCCAAAGTGGTCAAAACACCATATAGCTTCGTGAAATGGTTGGGAGAAAAAAGACCGGGATACCAATGTCGGTATAGAACAACAGTATCATCAGCCAGCTTACATAGACTTAGCTTTTCTAGAATTGGGGTAGTATAAGATTAAAGTTAAGTTAAGTTAAGTTTATTTAATTTAAAAAATTTAAAAAAAAAGTAGGTTAAATTAAAAAAAAAATCGACACAAAGTTTTTCAAATTTTTCTTTGTCCTTCAAATAATCATAAGTGCTGGCACAAAGTTCTGTCGCCGAAAGGCAGTTTATACAATTGTTATGTAATGTTTAGCTTAGAGCGTCTGCGTAGGACCAGTAAGTTATAATATAAGATAATTAAGCTAGAAGTTAAGCATTTTTGTCTAGCATGTAATTTAACTTAGAAGACAAAAAGAAAATAAAAAATGTTTCAAAAATGAAATGAAATGGTTGGGAGAAATACTTGAGAATCTTTCGGAGCTTGGGTGATGGACGTGAAAAAAAGTAGCCTCTCGGGGCATTGACTAAGCGCTATAGGCTTGCTTTTCCTGAGAGAAGTGAAATAAAAAAAAGCGCTCGGCTGGGAAGATTATGCCCTTTGTTTTTTGGGTTGCGCGCGGCATAATCTTCATTGATTACCTGCAGAAGGCAAGAACGGTATTATGCAGCGTTATTGGACAAACTAAATGACCAAATAAAGAAAAAACGGTTCCATATGGCGCAGAAAAAAGTTCTGTACCACCAGGATAAAGCATCATCACTAACGTCCTTGAAAACGATGCCCAAATTGGGCCAATTAAGATTTGAATTGGTTGCTCATCCATTGTATTCTTTAGAATTGATCCGCAGTGGCTATTATCTATTCCCGAACGCGGTGGCTCCAGGGAAAGAGATTCAGAACGAATGAAGAAGACATCGCGGAAACCGAAATGTATTTTGAAGGCTTTGACGTTTCGTATTATAGAAAAGGCGTTGAAATGTCGGAAAATCGCCATATCATGTGTATCGCCCTCGAAGGCAACTAAGTTGAGTAATAAATATAACTTTGGCCAAAAAACACTTGTTTTCATTAAAAATCCCGGGACTTTTCAGTCTGTATGATATGTTTATCGATAAACTAAAAATGAACAACTGGCTAGTTTTTCTAGTATCGCATCTCGTTCACTGGAATTTAATCTTCTGAACAACTTTCATTTTTCGAAGGGTAGCCTGCGGATCGATAGTTTAAGTTGTTGACTTGCGAATTGCATTCACTTAACCTTCACTGTGATTCAAGCGACTGCAATTGTCATTATTTTATTTCACTTCGACTGAACCACATGTGATAATTGTCTTATTTACTTTGCAACTTAATGACTAAACACACAAATTATTCTCTAACGAACAAACACTGCCTGACTGGCAGTGTGTAGGCGAACGAGTAATTAAAAAAACTCTCCCACAACTCGTGCAAAATTATTTCTCTTTTTATCTATAAAGTCATATTTCAAAAGAATTTGCTTAGCTAGATTATTTGCCTCCTTGCACTGAAGTGAAATAACGATTTCGAGCAAATTTGTATAGATGCGCCATTAAATAGCTTCCAAGAATCTGCTCTTACGCAGTTTCATTCGTTCCACTTGTTTCTGCCCAACATTCAGCCAAATGATCCCCCGTTGCGAATGTTCTTAATTCTGTACGTGACTAACCGTCAAAACATCCCGGCCGCCGATGGGTACTGCCTTTTTTCCAACGTAGCGAAGTAAGAACACTCTCCCTTCATAATCGTTTTTAACAAAGCGACTGACAGTTTGTCCAAATATTTGCTCTATCGTGTATTAACGTTTTAAATATACCGAGGTATATGCCATAAGCACATGGTTCAGTGTTTTCTCGAAGTTTCTACATCCAAAGGATTTGCTAATTGCAAATTGATCAACCATAAAGTTTCTCTGATGCGGAATTAAAATCTTATCAATATAGCATTAGATAAACGACACCTGACTGTCGTTTGGTAACGTTGCTATAAAATGATAAGCGTTGGTAAACAACTTGCTATAAATATCGAATTTCAGCACAACACTTATTCAACATCGACACAATTTCGCCTGTTAATTGTGTGTGGCATGAATCATAAGCCAAGATTTCGGATACGAGAGCTGAAATTTTGGGAAAGAAGAAGATGACAACTTGTCACGTCAATTTGGTTTATCACTCGTTGGGTCGTTATCATTCAAGTTATTGAACTATAAAGACGAAAGCGGATACCATAAATTAACATTCTCAGTCGTTCGGCTGATAAATTTACATGGAAGTGATGGTAAACAAAACTGGTTATACGAGTATATGCCCAGCGATTAACCCATTATATTGTGGTTTCTAAGTATAAAATGTGATATTTTTGAGCTTTATGATGTTTCCCAGTAAAAATATGTTGATATAAAAACGATCTATTTGATCACTGTAATTCATCCTCATTCTCTTGCAGGTTGCCAGTTTGCCATACAATTCATAAGCAGATCAAGCGGCATTCGGATGGGCCAACTTGAATCTTTTCTAAGCAAATGTTATTTTGCATTCCCCAAAGGACTATCCGTATCCTTATAGGGTCGAAAGAATAGGACTGTCGTGAAATTGGAGAAGGGAAAGCGTACACAGTGAGGTTGGGAAAAGTAAGAAAAAAGGAAACAGATGTTAAATTAGAAAAGTTATAAACACTTTACAGTCAGTCTAAGTTGGCCCATCTTGCATATTGTCCAGCAACCATCACTTGGTGGCTTTAAAATTTATTAGCTATGCTTGTAATTTCTAAAAAAGATGAACATGAACAAGGACGATAAAGCCATAGCGTACCAACTACTTGTAAATTCTAATTTCTCGCCGCCTTAAGAAGTCGATCTATTAGTCACAAGTTTTCACATAAAAACGTAAAATGACGTGTAATAGCATCTGAGCCTTGTAGAAATACTTGTTACAATTTTGCACAAATGCATTGTAAGTTTGGTATTAAAAGCATTAAACTCAAAGCGAACATGTGGTTCGGCTCCAGGTGCAGGGAAGTTGTTACGGCAAGGAAGATAAGTTTCAGACTGTGTAAGTTGAACAAAGTTTGTTAGAATCAGAAACGTGTGCAACCAGGTGATTGATACCGCGAAGAAGGCTCATAACGACAGGGTGATCAGTAATCTCCTTCGGTGCCCAAAGCAAGGGCTGTCAGCGGTAACTTTGCTTCCTCCTCTTTCCCTCCGTTGGTGACAGACAGCGGGACGTTAGTCACGAATCCAAAGGATAAAGCTATTGTGTTCGCGAATTTATTTTCCGCGAATTCAAACCTCGATCCCGGGCTTTTGCAGCCACCCGTGATCTCGCCGGTACAGTCTTACATGCAGGATGTGAGATTTCGTCCGCGCACTATTCAGCGCATTCTACGTGAACTGGATTGTAGGAAGGCAACCGGCCCGGACGGAATACCAGCAATAGTCCTTAAGAACTGTGCTCCAGAACTATCGCCGGTTCTTGGCAGACTCTTCCGCTTATCTTATGCACGAAGGACCTTTCCTGCCTGCTGGAAAATCGCTCGAGTTCAGCCAATCCCAAAGACGGGAAAAAAGTGTCTCCCTCAAAATTACCGTCCGATAGCATTACTGTCTATTTTATCTAAGGTAATGGAAAAAGTCATCAATACAGAGTTGGTTAAGTATTTGGAGTGCAACGGACTTCTGAATGATCGTCAATACGGATTCCGTGGCAGGCGGTCCACAGGAGACCTTTTGACACTTATAACCGATATATGGACATCTGCGATTGAACGGCATGGTGAGTCAAGGGCGGTCGCATTAGATATCTCCAAGGCTTTTGACCGCGTCTGGCACGGGGCATTGCTGAGCAAACTTCGTTCATATGGACTTTCCCAACAGCTTTGCGACTGGACGAGGAGCTTCCTCGAGAGTCGATCGATCCGGGTTGTTGTGGACGGCGAGTGTTCGGATCTGTCTCCTGTTAATTCGGGGGTGCCCCAGGGTTCTATTTTGGCTCCAACCTTGTTCTCGCTTCACATAAATGATTTGTTGGAGACAACGGATAACAAAGTGTTCAGTTTTGCGGATGATAGTACGCTGGTTTCTTCCTTTTCGAGTGATCGGTCGATTGGTGCATCAACGTCGCACCAGCTGAGATGTAGACAGATTGACTCTCTGAACCAGGATCTAGATAAAGTCCTGCAGTGGGGAAGGGCCAATCTTGTCGACTTCAACGCAACGAAGACCCAGTATACAACATTCACAAAGAAAACCGGATCATCGGTTCCACAGCTGATGATGAATGGCCGGGCCCTCGAGGCTGGGGAAAGTTTGAGATTACTCGGCGTCACGGTCTGTGGGAATGTATCATGGCATAAACACGTATCGGGTATCGCCAGATCAGCCTCAGGAAAGCTGAGTCATCTTTTTAGAGCCAAGAAATATTTTACTCCGGCCCAACTTCTTCTCCTATATAAATCTCAAATTAGACCCGCGCTCGAATATTGCTCTCATGTTTGGAGCTCGGCTCCTAAACATACCCTCGACCTACTTGAGAGCGTACAAAGACGAGCGATCCGCCTGATCGGGGACTCGGCGCTGACGTCGGGACTACAGTCGCTATCACATCGAAGGCGCGTGGCCGACCTCTGTCTGTTCTACAGATATTATCACGGATGCTGTTCTTCGGAGATTCTTGGCATTGTTCCACGCAATTCGGTCTATATGCGCTCCACAAGACAATCCGACGGATCGCACCCGTTTGTGGTTCATCTCCCGACAGCGCGAACATCCCTGGATCAGAATTCGTTCCGTTACAGAGCGGGGAAGCTGTGGAACTCCCTTCCCACGCGAGTGTTCCCGGAGCGTTACAACCTGCAACTGTTCAAAAAGAACTGCAACAGTTATTTGATGGCATCTCGGGGCGCCCACTCGACGCTATAGGTTCGCCTCTCCCGAGAGAAGTCTAATAAAAAAAAAAAAAAAAAAAAAAAAAATGCAGAGGAAAACCGGAGATAATTGAAAAAGATACAGAATGAATGAAATTCAAGGTGCAAATTGGCAATGTCACACAAACAGCAAAAATATGAGGTAAATTGTGAGAACCTTCAAAACGTGTGTCTACTCATCCTTTACATCGCTATTGGGTTACAAACAGTGAAGACTTCATGGCAGTTTCAATAAGGTGTATTTTCTTGATTTTGGCATTAAATATTTTATACAAAGCTATTAAATGTTTTTGACATGTTTGTTTGTTTGTTTGCAGACGCATTTATTCACAAAGTCTTTTTTATATTTTACAATTTTAGTCTAAATGCTAAACCTATCTTAATAATTTTACTACATAATGTAATTTACTGGCTCTTCACAAGCACTCTAAATTATACAATATTATATGCTTAATTTATGCCTTTCAGCTTACATTTTCTTTTATTTATTCTTAATATAATTCACATACATTATAAAAAAAATTAACTGTTATCTTAGAGGTCTACCTCTTCTTCTTTTCGAAGCATTATGACAAAAAAAAATAAAGATTTTTTTTTTTTTTTTTTTTTTTGAGGATGCAAAAATTTTAAAAACAAAACAATAAGTGCTGTTTTTGACATGTTACACACAAACAATTCCACCCCAAATATTTACCCATTGGGGTCGTTCCCCACCGTAATGAGTTTCACTTTTTTTTTATTTTTCAAGAAAGGCGAAATTCTAGCGTTGAACCAGCGTCTTGAGATGTTCTTAGACAACTGCTGAAATTCGTTTTGAACAGTTGTAAGTTGTAGTGCTCTGAAAACAGTCGCATCAGGAGGGAGTTCCATAACTTAACAGTTGTGTAATACAATTCGAAGGCAGTCCCAGAACTAATCGGCATGACACATTGTTGCAGTACCACAACAAAACATTCGACAGTTGAACCAAAAATGGTGACTTTATGCCAACCTCATCAAAACGGTCATATAAATGAAGTGCTATTAGCAATGCATTTCGTCTATTGGACTAGACATCAAGCACTAAGCTCCTGAATGTATACTGCATAAAATCCAATAATGCATTTGCGGCAGAAACCTCTAATGCTACTGAATGCTGCCAGTGGCTGAATAGAGGAAGATAGAATTGTCTCTTTTCACAGTTTGTTTTGACAGTTTTGTACCTGTGTAACATCTCCAGCGCCGTGCTTCCTCTTTATATCGAGGGAAGAGCGTGGAGGTTTTGATAATTTGGTTTAAAATAATTTCATTTTAAATTCCTTTATTCTTTTGATTTAATTTTGTCATAGATTTCTCTATTAATAATAATAATAAATTAACTCTAAGCTGTGTCATCATCATCATCAACGGCACTACAACCGGGAACCGGTCTTGGCCTTATTTAGCAAGTCCCGAGGCTTGTTAAATTTTCCATATTGATTCTTTTTTCCGGACAAGGTTATTAGTCTTGCGCCAGAGGCTAAGCTGTGTGTTCAACGAAAATGTTTTTTTTCAACTTAAAGTCAACTGAACTGATTCTCAACTTTCTTCCTTGATTACTTTTCAAATTCAACTGACTTTTTCTCTCTTCTGATTCTTTCTGATTCTACAATATAAATTTCTCTATACTTATAGAACATTGTGTTCATAGTTACTGGAAATTATAACATGAACAAAACAAATTTTAACAAAGTCTCTGTGACTTTTAAATTGAATAAAATTTGAACGAAAATCAAAGTTACTATGTTGTGAATGAATAAAAAGGTGCAGGTTATTAAATGTGCTGTAACTGGCAATATTGTGACTGTTTATGAATGGTATGTATTAAGTGAGAATGTAATATATGTTAAAGGAAGTTTTTAAGGACGTGTAAGGAGATTCAGTGTTAAATTTAATAAAGGGTAGTATTCTGGAATACAACACCTGTGTTCTTGGAAAAATAGGTTTTGATTTTGTTACCACGGTACAGTTCTCACACAGTTTCTTTTGTCTTTTTTAACGTTTGAATTAAAAAGTGTACGGTGCCTTCAGCACCTGTTGGTTTTATGTCTGAACACCTTTATGTAAAAATAAAGTTAAATATAGTGTCAAGGAAATGTGTTTACTTACTGCCCAATGCGGCAGTCATTCGCTGAGCTATATCTATTCGCTGGGCGACCTACGCCAACTTTATTCGACCTTCGGACTTTTTGCTGTCTCGCCGAGGACAAAATTTGCTGTTTCCCAGTTGGCGAACCATCGGCAACATCGGAGTTGCGGTTCCCGGATGGCGAAACACACATAGATGGCAGTACTTATTAAAATATAATAACTGTGGTAGATAGTGCCAACCTTAGAAAGATGAAGTTCCATGTTTGAAGACACTATGTTGCTTATTAACCAATAACACGGAGATAAGTCGTGATGCTACCTTCTGATATAAAGAATTCCGGAGGTAAACTAGTCTCCCATTCGGATCTCCAGGGGGGACTATGTCGGGGGGAACATCATGCAGATAAATAATGGAACTTTAAGATGTTCGTCATCACATAACCGGCCTCGTTCTCGAGGCTCTGCCCACGCTCGACTGGTGACGCCATTTTGTAACATCAGGGGCGCCGGTTTCACCAATACGAATGTAAACGCCGTCCACCAATATTTGCAAACCACGAAACTTGATATCCTTGCCCTAACTGAGACCCAGATCGATTCGTCAACTGATTCGACATAACTTCCTTGCTCAGGACACGACTTACACTCGAGATTCCGTTTTAAGGGTGGAGTCTGCGTCTTCGCGCGGTCCAATCTGGCTTGCCAGAGGATGGAGGCGTTGGAACCCAAAAATATGGACATCATATGGTTGAGGGTCGTGCTGAGGAATTCCGTTAAATTTCTTTGTTGTCTTTACCGCTCCCCGAATGACGATCAACCGGCGACATTTTTCGAACATCTTTCACATACCGTCGACTGGATACAGATCAACCACCCAGCTTCTGAAATTGTTGTCCTTGGCGATTTTACTGTGCACAATTCCGGGTGGTTGTTACATTCTAACAGAACCGACGAGGCTGGGAGGCTGGCGGAGAAGTTTGCTGTAAGCCAGAACTTGACTCAACTCGTGGAGGAGCCGACGCGAGTGCCGGATGCCCGAGGCGATTGTGCAAATACCCTGGATCTGTTTTTGACATCCGAACCAAGTGGTTATACCGTAGAGGTTTCTGCGCCACTGGGAAACTAAGATCACTGCTTGGTATCTGTCGCGCAAGCTCTTGCATACGAGGGTTGCCGCTTATGTTTCGGGATTTGGCAACCCTAGCGTTGCAATCCAGCAATTGATAGCTCTGTCGTAAAGTTGGACATTTTTGAGGTTATACGCACTCAGAACGTTTTGACATACGAGCGCCATTTGTGTTGTTTACAGTAACTTAAAAGATTCATCTCGGCCCAAAAATGGAATTAAATCGTCAACATTTTCGTGCGATTATTTTTTACAACTTTCGGCATGGATTAACTCAGCAACAGTGCATGGATGAACTTAATTCAATTTTTGGCGATGAAGCTCTATCAAGGACCAGTGTTTATCGATGGTATGGTGAATTCAATCGTGGTCGTAGTTCACTCCAAGATGGATTTCGTGAAGGTCGCCCAAAATCAGTTGTTGTTCTGAAAACCATTGATGCTGTGCGCGAACTGATATTGGAAGATCGTCATGTGACCTATCGTGAGATTGAGACAACCTTAGGCGTTAGTGGGACCAGCATACATTCAATATTGCATAAACATTTGACTGTCAAAAAAATTTGTTCGCGTTGGATCACACACAATTTGTCAATCGCCCAAAAAAAGGCTCGTGTCAATTGGTCGAAAGAAATGCTCAAAAAATACGGTCGCGGTGCTTCGAAACACGTCTATGACATCGTGACAGGTGATGATTCGTGGATTTACGCGTATGAGCCCGAAAGTAAACAGCAGTCGACTATCTGGGTGTTTCAAGATGAGCCAAATCCAACAAAAGTTGTTCGCGCACGAAGCACTTCCAAGCAAACGATCGCCTGTTTTTTCGGAAAAACTGGACATGTCGCAACCGTACCACTAGAACAACGCAGAACAGTCAATTCTGAGTGGTACACAACCATTTGTTTGTCAGTTGTCTTCCAAGAAATCAGGAAAACCAACCGCCGAAGAGGGATCACTCTTCACCACGACAATGCGAGCTCTCACACATCGGCTGCGACAACTGCATTTTTGAGCACCCAAAACATCGATTTGGTGGGTCATCCGCCGTATAGTCCTGACTTGGCACCGAATGACTTCTTTTTATTCCCGTACGTAAAAAACAAACTGAGAGGTCAACGTTTTTCGACACCTGAAGAAGCGGTTGCTGCATTCAGAATGCATGTGTTGGAGGTACCTCAATCAGAGTGGCAAAAGTGCTTCGACAATTGGTTCAAACGCATGCAAAAGTGTATAGATCTTCATGGGGAATATTTTGAAAAACAATAAAGTGATTTTCGATGATCAATATTTGTTTTGTTCTCTAATCCCGAAATATAAAAGGCAACCCTAGTATAAAGCGAATAACCGACCTAGGGAGCTTCGCCATGTATGGAAGTATGGGGCTGCTAACTGGGACGATTTGCGAGATTTCTTCGCATCCTTTCCATGGTCCGAGGTGTGCTTCGGAAACTCCGATGTTAACGCTTGCGCGGAGTCGCTACCAGAGATTATTCTTCTGGGGATGGAGATGTATATTCCACATTCCATCAAACGAAGTTCGTCTGATAAACCTTGGTTTGATAAAAGATGCGAGCTTATTACAGAGGCAAAAAATAGAGCTTTTAAACAATGGCGCTCCAATCCCACCGATGGTAACAGAAGGAAGTTTGTTCGAATCCGAAACGCGTGCAACCAGGCGATTGATACCGCGAAGAAGGCTAACAGCGACAGGGTGATCAATAAGCTCGTTCGGTGCCCAACTGGTTCGCGCTCCTTCTGGTCAATGGCAAAAGCTGTCCGCGGTAACTTCGCATCCTCCTCCTTCTCCCCGTTGGTGACAGACAGCGGGACGTTAGTCACGAATTCAAAGGATAAAGCTAATGTGTTCGCGAATTTATTTCCGTGAATTCAAACTCGATCCCGGCCTTTTGGGGCCGCCTGTGATCTCGCTGGTACGGTCTTCGATGCGGGATGTGAGATTTCGTCCGCGCACTATTCAATGCATTCTACGTGAACTGGATTGTAGGAAAGCAACCGGACCGGACGGAATACCACCAATAGTCCTTAAGAATTGTGCCCCAGAACTATCGCCGTTTCTTGGCAAACTCTTCCGCTTATCTTCTACACGGAGGACCATTCCTGCCTGCTGGAAAATCGCTCGAGTTCAGCCAATCCCAAAGACGGGAAAAAAGTGTCTCCCACAAAATTACCGTCCGATAGCATTACTGTCTATTATATCTAAGGTAATGGAAAAAATCATCAATACAGAGTTAGTTAAGTATTTGGAGTGCAACGGAATTCTGAACGATCGTCAATACGGATTCCGTGGCAGGCGGTCCACGGGAGACCATTCGACACTTATAACCGATATATGGACATCTGCGATTGAGCGGCATGGTGAGCCAAAGGCGGTCGCATTGGATATCTCCAAAGCTTTCGACCGCGCCTGGCACGGGGCATTGCTGAGCAAACTTCGTTCGTATGGACTTTCCCAGCAGCTTTGCGGCTGAATGAAAAGCTTCGTCGAAAATCGATCGATCAGGGTTGTTGTGGACGACGAGTGTTCGGATCTGTCTCCTGTTAATTCGGGGGTGCCCCAAGGTTCTATTTTGGCTCCAACCTTGTTCTGGCTTCACATAAATGAGTTGTTGGAGACAACGGATAACAAAGTGTTCAGTTTTGCGTATAATAGTACGCTTGTTTCCTCCTTTTCGAGTGTTCGGCCCATTGCTGCATCTACATCGCATCAGCTGAGATGCAGACAGGTTGACTCTCTGAATCAGGATCTAGATAGGGTCCTGCAGTGGGGAAGGGCCAATCTCGTCGACTTCAATGCAGCGAAGACACAATACACAACATTCACAAAGAAGAGTGGATCATCGGTTCCACAGCTGATGATGAATGGTCAAGCCCTCGAGGCTGGGGAATGTTTGAAATTGCTCGGCGTCACGGTCTGTAGGAATGTATCATGGCATAAACACATGTCGAATATTGCCAGATCAGCCTACGGAAAACTGAGCTATCGTTTTAGAGCCAAGAAATATTTTATTCCGGCCCAACTTCTTCTCCTATATAACCCAAATTAGACCCGCGGTCGAAAATAAACATACCCTCGACCTACTTGAGAGCATACAGAGACGAGCGATCCGCCTGATCGGGGACTCGGCGCTGACGTCGAGACTACAGTCGCTATCACATCGAAGGCGCATAGCCGACCTCTGTCTGTTTTACAGATATTATCACGGGTACTGTTCTTCGGAGATTCGTGGTATTGTTCCACGCAATTCGGCTTATATGCGCGCTACAAGACAATCCGACGGATCGCACCCGTTTGTTGTTCATCTACCGACGGCGCGAACATCTCTGCACCAGAACTCGTTCCGTTACAGAGCGGGGAAGCTGTGGAACTCCCTTCCCACGCAAGTGTTCCCGGAGCGTTACAACCTGCAACCGTTCAAAAAGAACTGCAACAGTTAGTTGATGCCATCTCGGGACGCCCACTCGTCGCTATAGGTTCGCCTCTTCCGAAAGAAGTCTAATTAAAAAAAAAAAAAAAAATTTATATATATATATATATATATATATATATATATATATATATTAAAGCCGGGCTGGATTCTACTTTGGGGCAGTCTGCAACTTCGTTTTCAACAGTGAAGTATTGGGTGTTTTTTTTTTTTTTTTTTACACAAACTCGCGCACAAAAAGGAATTGTGGAATACACCTAAATGTCAGAGCATAGTGCGAGGGGAAGGAGAGGATGTGGATAAGGAAAGGAGGTATCGATGTACATTGGTCTTAAATGCCTGGACATTACAACGACGAGGAAACACATGATCACGTAGACTATTCCACATTCGTGTTGTTCGGCTAAAGAATGACTGTCTATATTTATTTGTGCGGCTGAAGTTTACTTTCAACGTGAATTGATGCCCATTATCAGATTGGCGGGTGTCGCGGGAAAATATCTGAGGAGGCGGAACCCATTGAACAAGTTCAGTTGAGCAACGACCGTGATAATACCTTTAAAAAAAGAGATTGGCACGACACGTTGCGTCTATGTTCTAACGACGGAATTGCTCGACTCGCAGCTGGGTCTCCAATAAGTTTCACTGCTCGTATTTGCATCCTATCGAGCACGTGTAGTGCAGTTTTGGATGCGCCTGACCAAATATGGGAGTTGAACTTCATTTTAGGCTCCTCGATAGTATAGTGGTTAGTATACCCGCCTGTCACGCGGGAGACCGGGGTTCGATTCCCCGTCGGGGAGCCTCTAACGTAAGAGTAAAGACCTTGCCCGAAAAAAAAAAACGAATCATTATGGAAAAATTTAACAAGCCTCAGGACTTGCTAAATAAGGCCAAGACCGGCTCCCGGTTGTAGTGCAGATGATGATGATGATGAACTCCACCTTGGGACGACTATACGCCTTGTAAATAGCGGCCAGGTTGGATGGAGTGAAGTATTTTTTGCATCTCTTAAGAAACCCCATATATTTGGCCGCACTTTCCGCAGCTTGAAAAATGTGTCCGCTCTAATTAAGAGTCGAATTAATTCGAGTGACGAGGGTTGATAGTTCCTTGGCTCTGTGGATGCCAGTGCCATTCATCGACGGTGTATTTACTTTGGGGTTCGCCTTTGACGACAGGAGATAGGACTGTGTTTTTAAGGCATTGAACTCTATTCGCTTAGAGAATCCCCACTGTTATATCTTGTCGAGGTCGGAATTCACTGAATTAAACATAACTTGCTGAATGGTATTGATTTTCGAAGGGTTTGGTCGGAAATGTTCGTATGAGAATGAGAAACTCAATGTGCTATCATCAGCAAACAAGTGGATTGGGTTGTAGGTAATGGACAAGAGATCATTTATAAAGATGAGGAAAAGAGTGGGCGAGAGTATCGAACCTTGGGGAACACTTGCATTAATTTGATGAGAGGCGAAATTGACACCATCAAGAACCACTTGAATTGGACGGCCAGAAAGATTGCTTCTTATCCATTGGATCAGGGAAGTGTCCACTCCATATGAATGTAATTTTGATAAAAGGGCTGGATGCCAAACTCTGTCGAAGGCCTTCGAGATATCCGGTGCAACAACTTTGCTCCACTTTTCGGCGAGGTACGCCATCATATCTCTTGTGGTCCTATGGCGATTCCGCCAAACGCCACTGTCTACTTGCCCAATTACCCCCAAGCTTCCTGTGCTGAAGCTCCTCAAACTCCATTGTTTCCCGCTAATACAATTGCATTAGCATCTGTAAAAGCTTCACTCATCAAGGTTATCTAACGCATAACTTAAAAGTTCCTGTAAAAGAGTTCTTACCCCCATGCATCAAATCGCTTTCAAGTTCCCTACAAGAATTCTTTTCACTCATACAGGATCATAAGCCCCAAACCTACTCGGCACCCATTGTATGCCAAGCAATCCTGCTACGCAAGTGGGCACCACATGTCCACCACCAAGCCCATCAAGATTCCTTGCATCAACGCATCATTGCGTTTCTCCAAAAACATTATGGTTCACATTTAATGTAACCTTGTAATCTCGTCGATTTTTCCTGCATGCGCATTGCTTGTCCAACGACATAATGCAACACCAAGCAGCTTGTGGGCGCAGCTGCATACAATTAGCACAAAACCGCTAACCCCGAATTCTTCAGCATGTATCATGTGTCAAACAAAAGAATTCGGTTCGTCCGCAGGCATTCGGGCGATACGATAAACAATTCAAATTGTTGAAAGTATCCCAAATGCATTCACACCTAAGGAGTGCAGCCTATTCATATAGCTGAACCTCATTATATTCGACCCCTTTTGTCCAGCAAAATGCGGTACACGATCACCCATCGTATACCTAAATTGCTTTGGCCTCACCAGCATATTCAAATGCAAATAAAAATCCGTTAGCACCATTTCCCCGATGCATTGCCGTCTATTTATATAGCCACAATGCACATCATAAACAATGATCTTCACGACCCCTTTGTCCTTACAGTTTTTCTGCTTTGTTCCCATGACCTCCTCGAGAAAACCAATGTGATCTGCACGATCACCCATACATACATACCACCATGGACTTCATTACGAGATCTGGTTTTCTATTTCACAAAGAGAGACTTTACGTTTCTCTTGTGGTAAGTAAACGTATCCTAAGCCGAGAGGGTATTCATCACCACCGAATCGAGGGCGAATCAAGAGCCAGATTCCAACCCTCGGTGATTCTTGTTACAACCATCAAACGACGCGCAACTAAAATCGCGATTCATCCCCCGTAACCACGTTACGGGGGATGCGTACTCCCCCGGGTTTATGAGGAGTTTTATAACAAAGTTTAATAGAGTGGATATTCGAGTCTAGTGAGCCGAGAGTCGCGTTCTATAACCACAAACATGTATTCGGGTTTCATGTATTAGTTACAAATATTAATTTCTAATTATTATGAACATTATATATTAAATAACAAGCGGTTTGCATTCAAAATAAAACACAGTGATCACAAACAACAATACCTAGTGCGTTTTATTGTTTTTCTTTTTTTCGTGTGCGGTTTGCTGCGTTGTTCAGTGTTTGATCCAGTGAACCATAATACTGTGAACAGTGTTCGGCGAAACAATTGGCGACGACGAGGTAGAACTCTGCGCCCATGCCGGCGCCACGACTTTGTACCCCCACAGACCTGTTGCTACGAAGGCCATATTGGCGATCATTGAGGAGGTCATTTCATTCCAGATATTTCGAAAGTTGACGGTTAACAGTGATTCCATTACCTTCCAGAGAATAGAAGTTAGTGCTATGGATCGATAAGAAGTAAGGGATGATTTGTCACCCTTTTCGGGAATTGGCCGAATGTTCGTTGACTTCCATCTATTTGGGAAACGGCCAGTAGAGTAAGACAAATGGAAAAGTTTCCGGAGTGGTTTAGCGAGTGAAGAGGAACATCGCTTCAAGAGAATTGGGGGAATGCCATCAGGACTAGCGAATTTATTTGCGCTTGGCTCTTTGAGTGCGCGGGCAACAGTACGCGTTCGGAAGCGAGTCTGGCTCATGGTGTGAAGACGAGCCGTCTTCACCTAATTAACCTTAACACATTTGAAGAGCGCAGAATTCATGCCGACATCCTCTTCATCTACCGGGTATTCAAAGGTCTTTTATTTCATTTTCACTTAGTACCCGCACAATTTCGTATACTAACTATCTTATTTATTAACATGTCTTTTATTTCATTTTCACTTGGTACACGCACATATTGGTTTACTAACTATCTTATTTATTAACAGGTCTTTTAATGGTCTTTTCACTTTGTACAACCTGACGGATACGACACCAATTCCTGACCGTCTCGGCCAAATCTCAAAACTCCTTCGCCCTCTCGGCGAATCGTCTAGAACCAACTCTCGAACGAAGACCTTTTTATTTCTTCCATCGTGCAGATCGAAGGAGATGTTCTTTCCTTTCTTTATCTTCCCTGGCTTGGGATCAAAAGAGGAAACATAAAGGGAAAATCAACAGAGGATCGTGCTAATGCACATTTATGACCTTCTATGTTGTTAGGTGCTAAAACGAACGTGCAACTCGGTTTATGGCGCAAGTTATTTGTTCTAGGCGAATGGGCAAGGATGTCTTCTGTGCGAAATCGTGTGGGAACACAAAGGAAAAATCAACAGAGGACAAGCTTATGCACATTTATGATCCTCTATGTTGTTGGGCGCTTAGACGAACGTGCGATTCGTTTTATGGCGCAAGTTGTTTGTTCTAGGCGAACGGGCAAGGATGTTCCTTGTGAGAAATGGTTTAAGTAAACAAACCTTTGAAGGATCATAAAATTGCAGACGTGCAATTTATGATTTTCAACAACTTTACTTGAAAGTTGGTCATCTGGTCCACAGATTTGGATCCAGGGGATTCTGCGCGTTGAACATATGGTTTGTTCTTTCACGTCTTGGATTCAACTTAAATTCAATATGAGCAAATTGAAAGTGTAGTTAAAAAAACAGAAAACCAATACCTCCTCAGAAAAGGATGCAAGTTGGAACCGGCGATAGATAAGCGAAAGCAACCACTCCAGGTGTTATGCCCTTGTAGTAGGTGCCCCACTATATCCGTACGGAAATCCAGGTTACATACCTTTCCTGACGAATATTACGCCACTCAAAGCACCAAAAACCCTCAAAAGATTATAACTCAATCGAGATTATTGATGCCTGGGAGACGCAACAGAGGTGCGAAAAGAGGAAAAACAGACATAAGGAAAGGAATGGGTATGAGTTTTCCTCGCACTGTACACTTCCACACAATTTCCACACTACGGCGCGAGTCCCATAGATATCACTGCACTACACTCGGACGGGTTTGTGGTGATCCGTTTGTTTACATCGGATCCCACAGAATACTTGACGCGAGTTAAGGATAATCAAAACGTAAACAAAGCATCTTATAATCATCATGGGTCAACACATAAACCACACGGCACCATGACCCAAACATGCTATCATTACTATGGGAAAGCTTATCTCGATACACGGGACCGTGATCCATGCTTCACATAAATCCTATAGTGGGACACCAAGACGACGCTTAGTACTTCTGGGAGCAGCCATCGCCATAGCCGCAACTTGTCGACGCATAATACTAGTGTTAATGTTGTAAATCAAAGTCCTAAAATATTAGTGTTAATATTGTAACTTAGTATTCTAAGGTGTTCACTAAATGATAAATTTTTAAACCAATTTGAGCAGAGAAACTTAATTCGCGCGAACCTAAGATACCCTAAACAGATTACACAATTGATCCGATGGTACCGATTACGAGGCAGAAGCCCACGTGCTGACTCGTCGGCGGTTAGTGACAGTCCTGCCGGGTGAGAGGGTTTAAACGGGGGGATTGACCTTGAGGAGATCGGATCAGATGGTCTAGCGTCGAAAGCGAGTGCACAGGACAGGGAATGATGGCGCAGCCGAGTCCCTGAGGTCATGAGGTCCGCGTTCCTATAGGCCAATAAATAGTAATGTTAAAATAGTAATAGTTTAAACGAGGCCAAACGAACTGCGAAAACGAACCTCGAAGTGGTCGACCAAATGAGGTGACCGTTCCAGAAATGATAAAAAAATCCATAAAATGGTATTAGATGACCGTCGACTAAAAGCGCGCGAATTAGAGTTACCAGAAATGGTAGGCCTTTCAAAAAGTGCTGTACATCGCATATTGACTGAACATTTGGACATGAGAAAGCTTTGTGCCGCATTTGCTCACAACCGAACAAAACCAGCGTCGTAAGGATGTTTCAATCGAGTGTTTGGCCATGTTTCGCCACAACAAAGCCGAGTTTTTGCGTCGATTCATAACTATGGCTGAAACAAGGGTCGATCACTATACATCCGAGACGAAGGAACAGTCAAAACAATGAACTGATCGGCTCCAAAGAAGACAAAGGCGGCCCCATCTGCAGGCAAGGTTATTGCTTCAGTTTTTAGGGATATAATATAATGGTATAATTTTAATTGATTATCTTGAAAAACCATCAACAACGAGTATTATGCCAATTAAATGCGTTTGAGTGATGAAATTAGGGAAAAAAATGTCCCACTTGGCGACAAAGCAGGTGTTGTTCCACCACGACAATGCGCCTATTCACACATCCGTTATTGCAGTGGCCAAAATCACTGATTTGAGATACGAATTACTTCATGCACCTTATTCGCCAGATTTAGCACCCTCGAACTAGTTTCTCTTTCCAAACTTGAAGAAATGGCTCGGTGACAAAAGACTTGCCAACGATGAATAGGTGATATCTACGCTTTTGAGGAGTCGACGTTTCTTTCTATAAACAAGGTATCGAGCTATTTAACAGCGCTGGGAAAAATGTATCGAGCTAAAAGGAGACTATGATCATCATCGGCACTTCAACCGGGAACCAGTCTTGGGCTTATTTAGCAAGTCCTGAGGCTTCTTAAATTTTCCATAATGATTTGTTTTTTCCGGGCAAGGTCATTAGTCTTGCGCCAGAAGGAGACTATGTTGAAAAATAAATCAAGTTATTACCAAATATTTTGTTTTGTTTATCAGGCCGATTAATTCTGGGACTGCACTCGCATATTTGCAACAATGTATGCGTGATTATTTTGACTCACATTTATTTAGCACAGCCTATCCCGTTGTCGAGAAGGCGGTCTTAAAGTTGCGACCATTGACTCAAAATTTCGGTAATAATTTTTAATCAATTCCAAACGTCCGACGTCCGTCAACTTCATTATGATAAAAATGTTAACCTTGACAGACTTTTCGACATTGACAGATTCTCAAAAAAGTTTATGGGTACGATCGTTTTGAAATATCAAATTCTTATCCCTTTTGAAAACACATGGCGTCGTCTCCCTTTTAACAAACCCTTTATTCAGAGACGAGCCATCCGTGTAATCGAAGATGCAACTCTATCATCAAGCCGTAGTCATTACCATATCGAAATCGTGTGGTGGACCTTCGCCTTTTTTATACGAGGGCAGGTCAATAAGTCCTTAGAAAAGGAGGACGATTTTCTTTTATTTTCTCATTAAGCTGACCAAATAGACGCTTGATACTGTCCAGTTATCATCTGTCCCTTCTCCAAATAGTCAATGATGATTTTTTTTTTGTTTTACACTAACGCGCGCACAAAAGGGAATCTTGAAGTACCCTTAAATGTCAGAACACAGTGCGGGCGGATGGGGAGGAGGTGGATATGGAAAGGATATGTCGATGTATATTGGTCTTGAATGTCTGGACATCACAAGGACCAGGAAACACATGATCAGGTAGAACATTCCACATTCGTGTGGTTCGGGTAAAGAATGACCCTCTATGTTTATTTGTGCGCCTGAAGTCCACTTTCAACGTGAACTGATGCGCGTTTAGAGATTGACGGGTATCGCGAGAAAATGCCTGAAGGGGCGGATCACATTCAGCAAGTTCAGTTGAGCAAAGACCGTGGTAATAGCTATAGAAAAGAGATAGGCATGATACGTTGCACCTATGTTCTAACGACAGAATTGTACGACTTACGGCTGAGTCCCCAAATGTTTCACTGCTCGTATTTGCATCCTGTCGAGCACGTGTAGTGCAGTTTTGGATGCGCCTGACCAAATATGAGAGTTGAACTCCATTTCTGGACGAATATGCGCCTTGTAAATAGTGGCCAGGTTGGATGGAGTGAAGTATCTTTTGCATCTCTTAAGGAACCCCATGCAATTGGCTGCACTTTTCGCAGCCTCAAATATGTGGTCATTCCAGTTAAGAGTCGAATTAATTCGAGTGCCGAGGGTTGCTAGTTTCTTGGCTCCGCCGATGCAAGTACCGTTCATCGACAATGTATTTACTTTGGGGCGCACCTTTGACGACAAGAGGCAGCACTATGTTAGATAATCCCCACTGATATATCTAGTTGAGTTCTGAATTCAATGTATCAAGCATAAGTTGCTGGTTGGTAGTGACGTTCGAAGAGTTTGGACGGGAGTGTTCGTGTGAGTATGAGAAACTCAATGTGCTATCATCAGCAAACGAGTGAATTGGGTTGTGAGTAATTAACAGCGGTCATTTATAAAGATCAGGAAGAGAGTGGGTGAGTGTACCGAACCCTGGGGAACACCTGCATTAATTTGATGGGAGACAGATTTGACACCATTGTTGTAGCCTTTCACTCAGGGAGCGTGTCTCCTTATCCTTAAAAGGACGTGGGATCTCTCAAGACCGCTCCTGAGAAGGCTCGTTGCGGTCGCCACCGTGCTTCCTCAGACCTGAGGGAAGAGTGACTTCCGATTTTTGAATACGGGCTAAATATTCCAATAAAAGGACAATATCAGTATATGATACAATTTAAATTTTAATTTATTTATTAATTTGACATTAATTTTAGTTTAGTTTATTGGCGTCCTTACACCTCGGACGCCAATTGAGACTGATCCTCGAATCTGAAATTCATCACCATTATAAATGAAGCCAAATCAAGATTTTGTATCTCGAAGAGAACGAATTGAAAGTAAAATCTCGATTAAGATATTTTGGCTGGAGCCCAGTGTTTGTTTTTTGCGATAAGAATTCTGTAAGGCGAATTCTCGGGAACATATGCGTGAGTATGGAAATTGAACATTTGGTTCAACCTACCATATGTTGACTTTTGTTTCAGGATCATAGGAAATTGAATGTATGGATGATAAACGAATATTTGATTCGTTTACCAGGAATTTTGCTGGATTGGGATAATGTATTTGTGGATTAGTTAGATGATTATGGGGAGTTGCGTGCAAGGGCGATAAACGAAGTTTGACTCGTTTGTCGTGAATTTTCAATTTAGGGTATTGTTTTGTATGAATGTAAGTTTAGGTGCAGGGATTTGTATGTGCGGGGAAAGGAGATGGTACGGCTTTTCAGAGCACTACACCATCAAGAACCACTTGGGTTGAACGGCCAGAAAGATAGTCCCTTATCCATTGGATCAGGGAATTGTCCACTCCATATTAATGCAATTTTGATCAAAGGGCTGGATGCCAAACTCTGTCGAAGGCTTTTGAAATATCCAATGGGACTACCTTGCTTTCGCCCAGGTAGTGGATGGAATGGCTACACTTTCCGGTAAGGTACGCCATCATACAAGCCATATTGGCGGTCGTTGAGGAGGTCATTTGATTCCAGATATTTCGAAAGTTGACGCTTGATAAGTGATTCCACTACCTTCAAGAGAATAGAAGTTAGCGTTAGTTAGAGGCACGATTTGTCACCCTTTTTTCTTTACAAGATGGACGGGGAGTGGCGTTATTCAAAGAAACGAGTATGCAATATATTACAGTTGTCATGCAAAACACCATATGTTCGGGGTAAGCTTTCTAGTTAGTCAAAAACTGAAGCCTGCCATCATCGGCTTTAATGCAATAAACGAAAGACTATGCACTCTTCGCGTGCGAGGCAAGTTTAAGAACATAAGCCTCATAAACGTTCACGGACCTACAGAGGAGTCCCCCGATGACGAAAAAGAAGAATACTACGAGAACGTCGAACGGGCCATCAATGCCCGTCCAAGATATGATGTGAAAATCGTTCTTGGTAATTTGAATGCAAAAATAGGTCGGGAGTCGGTTTTCAGGCACTACACAGGTTCCCATAGTTTGCATGAGAACACTAATGACAATGGACACGAGTCATCGAACTGGCTATATCAAACAACTTGGTCGTTGCAAGTACCAGATTTCCGCGTAAAGATATCCACAAAGCCACCTGGGTATCACCTGATGGAGCCACATGCAACCATATTGACCACGTGTTGATAGATCGTCGAGCCTGATGACGGTACGAATGTACCGAGGTGCCAACGTCGACTCGGATCACTATCTTGTTGGTATAGTTTTCCGATCTCGGATTGCCTGACGGAGACGTATTGCATCCGCCGATCAGGTTCGAATCAACACGGCTGTCTTCCGCAATGAGAATCCCAGAAATACCTTTGGTCCTTCGCTAGGACTCGCATTCGAAGAGGTCGATGGAGGAGAGTAACTCCTGGGGCCAGAATGCCGGGCGTAGAAGAGAAAAGGACACGCCTTAAGAATATTGTCATTAGTACTGCCAACTCCATCCTAAGCAGTAGTCGTAGAGATCGGAGCGAGTGGTTTGATGATGAGTGCAAACTAGCGACTGAACGTAAGAATGCTACATACCGGGCAATGCAGCAGTCTCATAGGACGCGGGTACACGAGGAGAAATACAAAGAGCTCAGAAGATCTGAAAAAAGACTTCGCAGACAAAAGAAAAGTGCAGGGGAAAAACCTTGTCTGTGAAATGGAGAAAAGTAGAGAGCGAGGTCCGCACCAGGCGCGGAAGTTTTACAAAATAATCCGCAGTATGATGCGGTACACACCACGTTGCACTTACTGCAAGGATAAAGAGGGTAATCTGATCACCGATCCTGAAGGCATTCTGGACCGATGGAAAGTGCACTTCAATGAATTGCTAAATGGTCAGCTCACAGAGGAATTGGAGGCTCCATCAATGCAAGATCGACACCAAATGCTGCCGCCACCAAGCATTGAGGAAACATTAAAAGCCATTAGACAGCTCAAATCAAATAAAGCCCCTGGGGCTGATGGCATACCATCTGAGCTGATCAAACAAGGAGGGACAGCGTTACATCACGCAAGAGGAGATGCCGGAAGATTGGCGTCGTGGTATAATTTGCCCCATACATAAGAAGGGAGATATCGCAGTGTGCAGCAACTATATCCTACAAGATCGGATAGCTCCATACGCTAAAGCCATCATGGGTCAATATCATTGTGGCTTCATCCCAGGCAAATCAGCGATTGATCAGATATTCACCCTTAGGAAGGCGATGGAAAAATGTCAGGAATTTAAGATTCCACTATATAATCTGTTCATAGACTTTAAGGCCGCATACGATAGCATAGCCAGAGTAGAACTATATAATGCCATGAGAGCATTCGGCATTCCAAACAAATTGATACGACGCTGTAGGTTGACCATGACCAACGTAACTAGTCAAATAAAAAATAGCGGGATTGCTGTCCAAACTGTTTAATGGACTCCGACAAGGGGACGGTCTGATTTCCCTCCTCTTCAGCCTGGCGTTGGAGAAAGCAATCCGTGACTCTGGCGTTACAACTAGAGGGACTATTGTCACCAAGACCAGCCAGATATTTGCCAACGGAGATGACATCGACCCACCGGCAGATCTTATTCCTTCACCCAGATCGAGCAGGCGGCACAAAAATGTGGACTGCACATTTTTGAGGGAAAAGCTAAGTACATGGTGGCAACTTCTGCGAAGGGAAGAACTTACGTTGGTCAGACTATTAGGGTAGTGGAGCACGAATTTAAAGTAGTGCAATCCTTTAACTACCTTGGGTCAATAGTATCAGCCGATAACAATATGGAAGAAGAAATACGTGGACGACTGATTAAATCCAACAAAGCCTATTATTGTCTATCAAGGCTCTTAAAATCCCGACATTTATCCAGAACATCCAAGCTACTACTGAACAACACCATGGACTTAAAGCGTTTGCGGCGAAAGTGGAGAACGTGTGATTCGAATTGACGCTATGACGGTTAGAATCACTAAAAATGTAGCCAATGCTCAACACGTCACGCCACTGCCGCCTGTATGAATTCGATTTTTAAAATCAAGTACACTTAACTGATGTAAAATTGCTGTGTTATTGCTTGGTATACGGCTGATGGATTTCATTATTCGATTTTCTTTCGGTGTTCTTCACTATTTGCTTGTATATTGTGTGTGTATCTGTTAGAAACCCTACAGTCTTACCAGTACTGATGTTGAATCCGAGACCTGGGTACTCAATAAAAGACACTCTGATCTCTTATCCGCATTCGAGAGGAAGGTCTTAAGCAGAATTGTTGGCCCCGTATGTGAGGGGACACTATTCCGGAGACGCTACAACCATGAGTTGTACGTGATTTACCTTGAAGCTAATGTTGTAAGAAAAATCAAGTTCGGTAGGCTCCGCTGGGCGGGACAACCAGCTCGAATGAGCGAAAAGGAGCCTGCCCGGAAAGCCTTTTGTGGCAGGAGTTATGGAAGGAGACAGCCCGGCAGACCTTGTCTGCGATGGAGGGGTGGCGTAGATCAGGACGCCCAGAACCTGGGAATGCCAAACTGGATGACATCGGCTTGAAATCTGGAGCGCTGGAGAGATTTGTTAAATAAGGCCAAGACAGCATCCTGGTTGTAGTGCCGATGATGATGACGATGATGATTATGATGATGATTATGATGATGATGATTATGATGATGATGATGATGATGATGATGATGATGATGATGATGATGATGATGATGATGATGATGATGATGATGATGATGATGATGATTATGATGATTATGATGATGATGATGATGATGATGATGATGATGATGATGATGACGATGATGATGATGATGGTGATGATGGTGATGATGATGATGATGATGAACATTGAAAATGTTGGAGAAAGCTTACGGGGCCTCTGTAATATGGAGAATAAGAGCATTCGAACTGTATGCCATCTGCATTCAAAGTTAGCCATGAAATAGTTGAAAAGTAGTTACTGAAGAAAATATCGACTTAGCAATAAAATGCTAATCGAAAATTGTCACTACAGTTTGAGAGAGCCTTTATAAAAACTATCCATTTCTAATTGTGTTTTGAATTCTTCCAGAAGAATTGATTTTCTTTAAATAGATTATCGCACTGGCACCACTTTTAGATTCAAAACGTTACCAATACGAGCAAGAACCGATCACTGCGATTTCATTACAAAAAAAAAAAAAAAAAAATTAATGGATGATTAGATTGTTTGCTAGGAAATGTGTATCTCTGCAAATGGAGCCAACATTGTCAGAGTAGAGAGAATAAATGTTGATGCTTGACTGAGATTTTTGTTATTTTCAATGAATCAGTTCCGGATGTATGGAATGTAGAAAGTATATACCAAACTGTCCACGAAGACGGTCGAGTCTTTCTAGACATAGAAAAGAGAGTTGATAGAAAACCATCGCCATTTAAGTAATAAAACAGTCTGACGTCAAACTTGTTTAAATTAAAGTACAATATTATATTAAATTAATATTGTACTTTCAAATCAATCAAATAGCTATCAAAAACCATCGACGAGGGCGGTCATGTTTTTATTGAAATCAAGTATCGTTTGGGGAAATTTCCCATTACAGTATAGTATTGTCAACTAAGGTTAAAATAGGAGAAAAATATACAACACAAAATTATCCTGCGATTGAATTGTGATACGGTTAAAATCATACGAATAATTACTGTGCAACTAGGGAGTGAATGAACAAAATCAATAAATTGAATGGGTATTTGGTAGCTGGCGTCACCTCAGAATAAAGTGTATCGTGTGTGTGTTTTCTTTGGGGCAAAACGTTGAACTACTGATTAGAATATATAGTAGTTGCTTTTGGAATATTGATCTCGAATAAAATGGCGGCACGGATCTAGTTGATCAATTTATGGTCAGATAAAATATATTCTTTTGAAGAGTATAGTAGTATATTAAGTGATATTGTTGTGGGGATAGATGGTCTGTGCGTCGGCATGGACGCTGATTCTACCATCCACCCACTACTCCATCCAAATTTTCCACCGATTGTTACGCTGAACGAAGAACGAAACGCCGCCACATTTGTTCACAACCAGGAGTAAAGGAAAAAAATAAACACGCATGACAGTCACCAGAAACAAAACGCACTGTTCATCAAAGGTGAGAAGAAAAGCAAAACACTGAATGATCTTTTAGTCGGCAAAATGTTCTCTTTATTTAATTAGTTGATAGATATCTTTTGTAATCAACCAAACGTACACGTGTATTAGATGTCGCCCGGAATCTTAGGAATATATCAATTCAAGCACTCTCATGGCCACTGTTCAAACGTTAACGATACACATATTATCCAGACACTTCGCACTATAACTCCGACTATTCAATTAACTTGGGAGGAAAAGCGACTCGATAGCGTTCGCGTTTCCGCAGCGCTACGGAGAGCGGGAGTGGGTAATGAGGGTCAGCTGAGTAAATAGCAGCCACTCATTAGTTTAGTTTAGTTTAGTTTAGTTTAGTGAGGGCAGAATCCTCATTTATTTAGCTTAATGCAAGCTTACATTGACTTAATTAAATTAATATAAAAGCCTTACAGACTATCTTAAATCTAGAGTAAGATGGAGAAAAAAAGAAAAAAACCACGAAAGTGAAGATGACTGTGCGATGGGGGAGGAAGGAGGCTAGGGAAGAGCGAGTGTATGTGGGGGTGGTAAATTTGGCATTTGTGCGACAGTGACAGTGAAGGGCATGTCTACGTACTGGTATGGGGCGGAGTTGGTGAGCTGGGGGGAGAGCTTGAAATTGTGGCGGGGACTGGGGGAACTATTTTGAGGGTAGGAGAGGGGAGGTAGGGTTGCAGAGTAGAGGGGATTATTGGGGGGAGGGGGCGGATTTAGGACGGGTTTATTCTGAGACGTCATTTAAGAGCGGGGGTGGAGATGTTGAAATCGAAGAAGGTGGGGAAAGAGATGGCCTGTCGTAGCATACGCGAGATGGGTTCGTTAGCGCCGTAAGAAGTGTGATGAGCAGGCACGTAAAACAGTCGAGGGTTACGTACGTTACGGGGGTTTGTATGCAATGTTAAAGTGGAGAGCAACCTTGGGTAATTGATTGAGCTAGACAGAAGGCGATGGACAAAGATGATGTCGGCGTGGATTCTGCGCTCTTCAAGTGTGTTTAGATTGATTAGACGGAACCGGCTTGTGTATGGTGGTAGAATCAGCGGATGGCAAAGCGCAAGAAACGACGTTGAATTCCCTCAATCCTGCGAATGTGAGTCACTTGATACGGGGACCAGTTCTAACTAGCGTATTCGAGTAGTGGCCGGACAAAAGATGTGTAGAGTGATCGGGTGACATAGGGGTTATGGAATCCCTTCGACCAGCGTTTGACAAACTCAAGGGCGGCGTTGGCCTTGGGGATTATGTAATCAAAATGTGCTGTAAATTTGAGCTCCTTGTCGTATAGGACGCCCAGATCGCGAATCAATTCAACCGATGTTATCGGTTGGTTCAGTAAGAGATAGGAGCATGGGTGAGTGGGGGAAATCTTCCGAGAGAAGGTGATTGTGTGACATTTGGCGATATTCATTTCTAGACAATTATTTTGGTACCAAGTCGAGAAGCTGTCAAGATCCGCTTGGAGAAGTGAGGAGTCAGGGGGAGAGTGGATTGTCTTAAAAATGTTGGAATCACCCGCGTAAAGCGATATGAAGGAGTGATTAATGCAAGAGCCTATGTCGTTTATGGTTAGGGTAAATATGAGTGGGCCGAGATGACTGCCCTGGGGGACACCTCAGGTTGGGAAAAAAGGATCGGAGAGGGTGGATCTAAAACGCACGCGGCAGGTTCGATAACTGTGATAGGATGAGACCCACTTAATCAGCAGGGGTTCGAAACCGAGGGAGGATAGCTTGAAGAGAATGAGGTTATGGGAGATTTTGTCGAATTCCTTGCTAAAGTCGGTAGCGACTACGTCCACCTCATCGCCGTTTTCTAGGGCAAGGAGTGTGTGGGATGTGAATTCGACAAGGTTAGTAGTAATGGACCTGCTTGATTAGATTAGATGCTAAAAGGGATTGAAATAATGGAGATCGTATATCATATCTCTGCCGACTGGGAGAATCGGATTCTTTTGTTTGCATATGTTTATGCTATTGGATGCAATCCGACGGCTAAGTGCCACGTCGGTGATTGTTTGAAGATTCAAACACAGAAATATTTCCGCGAGAAGTGCTTGCAGCAGAATCAATAGTTGCAAGTCTTTGGAAAGTAACTTAGATAGTTACACAATGACGTTGTGTATATCATCTGTGTTAATTGGGAGTTCGGTTCTTGGTCACTAATGCAGAGATGCATTGATACATGCATGAATGCCCTTAAAGGAAAAATTCTTTACAGGAATTTCCCGATAATGCATTGAAAGCATTAATTATCCTTGGGAAGGAAATGTTTATGCTGCGGGGAGATTGCGGTGCAGGTGTGGAAGGTTGGAATTTGCCTGGCAACCGAAGGTACCGAATATGTTTTGGGATTCATGATAAGTTAGGAAAGAATTCTTATAGGAAATTTGTATGCAAAGTGATGCATGAAAGGTAAGAATTCATTTACAGGGACTTTTAGAGTATACCTTAGATAACCTAGATGCGGAAAGCATTTAAGGTGCTAATGCGATTGCATTAGCGAAACTTATTCCGTTGGGTCGAAGTTATGGGGGTTCTTCAGGTAAGTAACAGTGGGGTTTGGCGGAACCGCCACAGTGTCGAAAGGCATATCAAAAAGAATTACTATATTCAAAAAAAAAAATTATAAATAAAACCATTTAAGCTATAAACAATTATAGAATATAAAGAAATAATTTTAAGCAAAAAGTCTGTTGCATTCTTAATAAACATTTTTAATTGTTTAACAAAGAGCGTGTTTAAAGATTTTATAATAATAAAGTGTGTTTGTTGTGTTACGCTTACATATGCAGCAAATGTGATAGCTGGAAACATTGGGCATTTTCAACAAGATTTAGAAAACCGCAATCAAGCACATCGAGTCATTGGAGAAATGTGATATTAAAGTGGAGGGAGAGTCCAGTGAGAAGTACGACAACTTTCAAAATAAAAAACTATTTTTGTCACTACTTAACTAAATATTTTTTATTCTACCCTGGTATACCTAACAAATTTGGAAAATTAATAGCCATTTTGACTGCTAGGCCTTTTCTTGATTGGATTATAAAATTAATGCAAATTAAAATAGTGGTCTTCTACTCTTTAGAAAAAAACAGGTGAAGCGGCCACATGATCGATCTCTGGCGCTCCATTGAAAGGTTTGAGCGGCCTTATATCGTCTGTTGTGAGTTCCTAACGTAGCAGTCGTTATCTAAGACTTTGACTTACACTGATTCACAAATCTGTGCAATGGAGCCTATGTGCATGAACACCAGCTCGATGGAGCATATTTGGGTGAGCCAGTCAACACAAGTCAAATAAAATTGCAAAAGCTCATTTGAATTGCATTTTAAAAATCCATTACGACACCTCGACTCCCCAATGCCCTGATGTTAATCGACAACAACTCGACGTGCCTACGACAGCTGTCAAGTTCACTTCCTAAAGGGGTAATGCAATATTGTTGTTCCGATACAAAAGATGCGATAGAATCTCATCGAACATTCGTCGACTTTACCCTATCGCACGTCTCTCTGTCGACTTAGTATTGGTCACCTCAACTGAGAGCTAGAGAGTGTCAGAGAACGTGCCAGAGCGATTGTTCGAGAAGTATTGGAAAATTCGATACAACACCGTTTTCGATGTTCTAAATATTCTAGAACGAACAGCACATAAAACTGCGAAAGAACCGAAAGGCAACAATTGCGACTCTAGGAGCCTGACAACAAACGGCGGTACCGTCTTCGCAGTAAACTTTGTGTGAATGAGTCAACAAATTTCCCCCAAAAAAAAAAAAAAAACAATTACCATGGGTAATGGATACAAATGTGCACGGATACATTTCATTAACTAGGAAGGACTAAAGAAAAGGACAAGAAAGCTATATATGTACGTGTACATATATACATAAAACAATAAAACAAAGAAAAATAATTAAGTAAAAATAAAACAAAGAAAAATAATTACAGTGGGGGAAAGGATATTTGTATTACCTGAAAGTGCGAAGGAAACTGCTGTTGCTGTGGCTGTTGTTGTTGCCTAGGTGAGCCATATCCTTGGGGCATATCCGCACCAGATGGGCCAGAGTACTCATGACTTATTGGGATCTGTTGGGTGGCGCTGTTAATCCCATTTGAACTGGAAGGACTCTGGCTTGATGCCGCCGCCGTTGTTGTTGTTGCATTCGAATTAGGCATTTCGTTAACGATGTGAATATCACAGTCCTTGGTGCACACAACACTACTTCAATCTTTCTATACTACACTTTTTCAGATATATTTTTAGATTCCGATTGGTCTCGGCTTATTTATCTCACACTCTCACCACCCACTCGGCACAGTGGAGAATTCTAATTAAGCTAATAATTTCGCTATATAATTTCTTTGCCTTTTTCTCCTTTCTACGAATTTCGTATTTAAATATTTTCACTCGGATATTGTATAACACTAATTGCCAGGGATATGCACTCACGGTGTATCACGTTGCACGTCCGGATACAGGAGGGTGACGTCAATCGGTTCCACGATTTTATCTATGGATTTAATTGTCGTGCTGTATACGTGTACTGCTATTCGATTCGCTATTGTCCTTGTTCAATTTTAATTTAGTCGCGACTATATTGTGACGAAGCCGTTCGATATGTCACTCAAGAGATACTCAACGCACACCGCACCTTTTGATACCACACGCTTCATTAACGATATTCCACCAAGAGTTGGAATGAAACTGTGCGCTCCGATCGCAGTTCGATGTTAAATTAAAAAAATACAAAAACAACAACAAAAATAAAAACAATAACAACAAACAATAACAACAAGGAAGGGAAGAAAAAGACGAAAACGAGCGAACAAATTGTTCTACTCTATCGCACTTGGGGCTCACGAAATAAAAACTCGAATTTACCACAAAAATCGGATTGGGGAGCACAATGTGGTGTGTGGTCAGATACCGAATGGGGCAGTGTGCGCACAGACTGTTTGTACAGTCGGGTTGTAAAGTGTGTAGGTCGCATGGAGTAGTACAGTCGTGGCTCAAAAGTCGACGTGCCGCTGTTCGTTTCGCGTCGCTGTTGCTGCGGCATCACTCGACCTGACACACATCAGATTTAAAAATAGATATAAACGTGGGAATGATTATTTACACGTTGAGGTTGATTTTTGATTTTCGGTTGTGCCCGTCGGCTGGGGCTGTGGTGGTATTTGTATCTCGGTACACTATAATGTCCGTATTTATAGATACGAGATTAATTTCTTTTTGTTTCGCTTCACCACATTGTGCAGTGCTATAAATTTGTACTCGTATAGGTAGACGTGGTGGTCGCCTTCTGAGAGCGAGGAACTTGGATGAGGAATCTCTGTAATCCATTCTTGTCCACGTCTCTAGATAGATCTAGAAGTCGGTAGAATACTAGCGACTGTCCGACTGATCGATCGATTTGTTATGAATAGATGCTTCTTAATTGCTCATTGGAATGAGAGTGACGCGTAGAACCATTGCGTCGTTTGAAATTGAGTCATCTGGGAAAACACAGAACAGCCGAAATATTTTTAAAAACAAAAACGTACGTACTGCCACAAAAGGAGTATAGGACTGGAATATAGAGAGAAGAGCTCGTATTTCTAGTTTTACAAATGCCGGTGGTTGTCTGCGAATTAAAGGTCGTCGACTTTCGAACACTGGCACAAACAATTAATTGGAAGATACCTTGAAACTTAAAAACATTTTTTATTCATCCCACTCCACAAACGGAGCATTGACTTGGTCTTCGCTAGTAGTATCTTTTATTGATCCCAAGCCGTTATCATTTAATTTGGCACTTCAAGCACACAACCCGATTTACAATCGGGTTTGCCGTCCATCGTCAAGTCCATAAATTCCATCAAACGGCAGACAAAACACTGTCGGGTGTTTTTGAAAAGGTTTAGAAATTTCAAAAGAGATAGAACATAAAATATGGTATGGGCTTTGTTGAAAAGATAATTTTAAGCCAATGAAATATTGAAGTTTAAATATTTCCCAAAACTCTGCTTTTGGCATATGGGCGCCGTGACTGACTTAGACGCAGACATTTAGAAGTACAATTTTAGAGAATCGAGCTGCTGAAGCTATTATGCCTAAGTTTAGTGGGACTACCACCCCATTTATTGGCTTAATTCAAGCAATATAAGTACTGTGACGCATATGACAATCAGTACTAGAATATTCTATAAAGTCCAAAACAAAGCAGTCGACTATTCTAGAAAGTACTGGAAAACTGGAGACGATGGGCAGAAAAAAATTCGAGGCTACGGAACGGACGGAAACGAAACGCCGAATCAGAATGCGGAAAGGATATAAATACGTGGCACGCAGATCAGAGAGATAAGTAAGTAAGTAAGTAAGAAGTAAGCAGTCAAAGACGCGATAAGTACGGAAGCGATAAGTCAAGAAATCGTTAAGTGTACGGTAAAAGTAACGGTTGTTATTAACGGACTAATAAAGTGTTACATTAAATCAAAATGAACTTAACGACTCTTATTTATTAAAAATAATGAATCCAGCGAACCCTAAGCTCGCTACAGTACTTATAAGCTAAAGTATAGCGTGGGCCATATATTTTTGCAAATGGCAACACTTGAGTTCTTAAAAACCGTTAAAGGGAGGGGCGTGCGATTGGCGGGGCGTAATAAACTTATGTGGGCTCCTCGATAGTATAGTGGTTAGTATACCCGCCTGTCACCCTGGAGACCGGAGTTCGATTCCCCGTCGGGGAGCCTCTGGCGCAAGACTACTGACCTTGCCCAGAAAAAATAAATCATTATGGAGAATTTAACAAGCCTCAGGACTTGCTAAATAAGGCCAAGACCGGTTCCCGGCTGTAGTGCCGATGATGATGATGATGATGATGACTAAACCTATGTATAAACAGTTCCCAAAACAACGCAATAAACAATGGCGTCTGGAGGTATTCCGAATCGCAGATCGGCTGGTAATCGTATCTCCCGTCTAAATATAATTTTTGCTGGAGAATGGCCCGTCGTATCGTGATTAGCCGATCTATAGCTCATGAGAAAGGTTTGTACATATTTGTCCCAATCTCTTTGGTGATCACTAACGACCTTTGACAAGTGCTCTTTCATTGTTCGGTTGAACCTTTCAACCATTCCGTCTGACTGCGGATGTAAGGGTGTGGTCCTGGTTTTCCTTACGCCCAGTGCCGCACAGATGCCATGAAATATCAGTGATTCGAAATTTCGGCCTTGATCGGAATGAAGCTCACAGGGAACTCCATATCTGCTGATCCAATTATTGATTAGCTGCTCAATGACGGTTGTTGCTTCTTGGTTTGGAATTGGAAGGACTTCTACCCACTTCCTAAAGTAATCCATGATAACTAACATGTATTTGTTGTTGTCGTTTGTTTTTGGGAATGGTCCTGAGATATCAATCGCAATTCGCTCGAAAGGGACACCCACGTTGTACTGCTTCATAGCGCTCCTTGGTTTTGCCGTTGGTCCTTTGGTCGCAGTGCAAGTTGTGCACTTCCTATACCAAGACTCGACGTCATCCCTCATGTGAAGCCAGTAAAATCGAGATCGTAATTTTGAAAGTGTCTTATTAACTCCCAGATGTCCACTAGAATCTGCATTTGATGGGATTTTCCGTCCGCGGCTTCCCATTTACGCTTAAGAATTCCATCTTCCACCAGCAAGGAATTCCATTGTGCCCAATATGACTTAAATGTTCCACTCTTGTCGGAAATATTGTTCCAAGTTGGCCGCTCGTTCTTCTCTTTGTATTCCAGAATTAGTGACATATCTTCATCCTGAAGTTGAGCTGCCCGTATAGCATCATTCGTCCACCCATCTAGTACTTCTACTTGTACATTTCGCAGGTCGTACGCCTCTTCTATCTCTTCCGCTTTATGACAATGTTTAAAATCTGTCTTACATCGTCTTCTTGATAGAGCATCAGCGTTATTATGCACCTTCCCTTGCTGAATTGAGCTTATCATTGATACGGGTGCACATTCAGCGGTTAACTCTCCTTTTCTTATTGCGACCGGCTCCTCGGACACATTTAGTACTCTGACAGGTACAATGTGTTTCTTCACCTCAGGTTATTCCGTTGATAGTCTCCTTTTATGACAAGCGCATGAACAACAATTCTCACTCGATGTTTCATTCATTCGTCGACGTTTCCTACAGTCAACAGAGATGTGGCCGACTCCGCCACATGTCCAGCACTTCATAACAGGTCTCGGGGTTCTCCGTTGTACATGCCCGATTCTTTGGCAGGGACGTTCCTGGACGGACATTTCCCGGACTCTATATGTACTCCTGGTGGCCAGTTTAGCAGATTCATATGCCAATGCGAACGCCAGTATTTCATTAGTCGTCTTCTTTCCCGCCAAACGAACGGCCTGTTGCAAGTCCCGATCTTGGAGTGCGTTTATAAATGCATCCATTGCTACCTCGTTCAGAAATTCTTTAGTCATATTTGTATAAGCCGAGTTTGCCAATCGCTCAATGTCTGCTTGCAACTGTTGCAGATTTTCTCCAGGTTTCTGCGTCCTGCTCCGCAGTTGCATGCGGTAGACCTACTGCATGTGGTTGTCTCCATACCTAGCTTCAAGGCCGTCTCTTATCACTTGGAAATCTGTTTGCTTCTCTGCTGGTATGGTTTGTAGCAATTCTGCAGCCGCCCCGCGGAGTGACAGGATTAGTGATGTTGACTTTTGCTCATCCGACCACTTATTATAATTGGCCGCAGCGTCAAACTGACGTATAAATACGGAGAATGGTCCCGTTCCATCGAAGGTTGGTGGTTGCATCCTTGTATCTTTGTAGTCATGTTGATTGCCTGGCGATGTCTTATTTCTCTCAACACACTCAAGTCTCTTTTCGATTCGTGTTATTTCATCGGTGACTTTCTTGAGTTCAGCTTCGTTTTTTAGATCTAGATTTTCTACTTCGTTTCGAATTTCTTCCTTAAAGTGTTGAAAATTACTTTTCATCGACTGCGTTTGGGCATCCAACTTTGCTTTAACATCTGCAGCTTGCGTATCCAATTTTGAGTTAATATCTGTTGCTTGCGCGTCGAATTTTATCATCATCATCCTGAACATCTCCGAAATGTCCAACTGTGCCGAACTCTTCTCCGTTACATTGGCACCATCTTGACTCGCTGTTTCTTCTCCATCCGGGCAGTCTGGCGCAATCGCAAAAACATATGTGTCGACATCAATACCCTCTTCCTCCATTGCTGCTTGCAGACGCTGTCGAAGAATTTGCTTCTGTCCTCTGCTATCCAGATTCCGGTCCTCAAGTTCCTTCTTCAATTCAGGAACGCGAACATCCTCCAAATGCCGATCTGACATCGTCACAACACACTTTCACACACTTATTCACTTAAACAATAATTAATTCCACTTCTGACACCAATTGTAGCGAGCTTAGGGGTCGCTGGATTAATTATGTTAAAATAAATAAAAGCCGTTAAATCGATTTTGAAATTATATAACACTTTATTAGTCCGTAATACAACCGTTACTTATACCGTACTCTTAACGATTTCTTTATTATCGCTTCTGTACTTATCGCGTCTTTTACTGCTTACTTCTCACTCGAGACTTATCGCTTGCTTCACTGTCTTACTTATAAATGTAACTTATCCTTCCGCTCTGCGTGCAACATATTTATACCGTTTTTCCTCATTCTGATTTGGTGTATCGTTTCCGTCCGTTCCATAGTCTTGAATGTTCTATTCCAGTTATCCAGTACCTCCTAAAATAATCTAGTACTTTGTTTCGGACTTTCTCGAAGATTCCAGTACTGATTGTCATATGCGCCACGATAACTTTACAAACTAAAGAACGTAAGAACTAACTTAACTAGGCTTAATATAAGGTAAATAGGACATATTATGAAGGCAGCAGTAGGGGCGGGATGTGGGGGTAGGTTGGAGAGGAAGATGTAGAAAGCGCGTCTTAAGATTAGTATGAGGATTGTTTAGGAGTTGGTGCTTGAGAGTTGGGGTAGAGAGGTCAGAGTCAAACAAGCTGGAGTTGGAGTTGACATTTCTCAATGTATCTATGGGGATGTAGAGAAGGCGGGGATTATTCGTATGTCGAGGGTTTGTGTTCGGAGGAATTAAGTTAAGGAGGTAGCCGCAGCCGACCGGGCCAGAGAGGACCCGACGAATAACACTATATCAGGCAGGACCCTGTGCTCTTCAAGGGTTCTGAGGTTGATTAAATTGAGGTGGTTTATGTACAGGGGCAGGATTAAGGGGTTTTCCCATCCTAGCTCTCGGAGAACGAAACGAAAACAGTTTGTTACCTAACAGCTGCCATGGTTTCGAATGCTTTGGATATTGCACGTGCGAATCGTTTATATTGATGTGAATTATCATTAAAATATTATGGGATATTATGGGTCATGATATCATAATACATAGTTGCGGAGTGCGGACGTGATTACAAATCAGGGATTGAGTTAAATTAAAACGTTTGGTTTTGTGAGTCACGAGTGTTAAAAGTTATTTATTATTTATTGGCCTGCAGAGACCCGGAAGTTCATGACCTCACCGACTCGACTCCGCCATCGTTCCCTGTCCTGTGCATTCTCCTTCCACGCTTAACCATTCGATCCGACCTCCACAAGGTCAAACCTAACATTGTCCTCCCATCTCCGTCGCGGGCGTCCGGCTTGTCTCTTTCCCGTTGGTCTACCGTCAAGAATTCTACGCACGGTCCTATCGTTGCTCATTCGCGCTACATGTCCGGCCCATCTTAATCTTAGTGCCGATGATGATGATGATTTTCATTTGTATACCTATGATGATTGACTTGAAGGATGGTTAGCATGACTGGCTAAATAATACCAAGACCGGATCCCGGTTGTAGTGCCGATGATGATGATAATTACGCAAACTTCCAATTCGTGGTTATGGAGTTTCCTCCATTGTCCTGCCTCCTCGTCATATTTACCACCAGAGATACCCCTCAAAACTTTATTCTCGAATACGCGGAATTTGTATTCTTCTCGTTTTGTGAGAGCCCATGTTTCGCATCCATATAGAACAATCGGCATGATTATGGTTCTATAGACACGGAGCTTTATGTTACGTGATAGCAGTCTGGATTTCAGCAGTTTACTGACTGCGTGCCAACTAGTGTTGCCGGAATGCCGTCTTTTGTTAATTTCCTTCGACATTTCGTTACTGGTCGTCAGTATTGTTCCCAGATATTTAAATTCTTTAACTTTTTGAAATATCTTACCTCTGATGTTTATATGTGTTCCCTGAGGTCCACCTGGTCTCGCCGTAATCATGTATTTTGTTTTGTGTTCATTTATTTCTAGCCCCACCTCTTCTGCCGCTTCCATGATGATTTCACAGGTTTTACTAACAGTTTCTAGATTATCGCACAAAACGGCGATGTCGTCCGCATATGTAAGCAATTGTGTGACACCGTTCAGTGATGATCCATGTTGTCGTCTTGTACCTTTCTGATGACATACTCGAGCACATGGTTAAAAAGACACGGTGATAGAGTATCTCCCTGCTTTAGTCCGTCCCGGATTTCAAATGTTTCTGAGAGATGGTTTTCTATTCTAACTCGCCCTTTGTTTTCGTTCATGCAAATTTGAATGAGGGCGGCATATTTTTTCGGGACTCCCAGCTCAATTACAATTTGGTGGAGTCTTTGCCTTGCGACGGAGTCGTAGGCTTTCTTGAAGTCAACGAACAGTTGGTGAACCGTCTCTCCGTATTCTCACTTCTTTTCCAGCAGTTGTCTTATTGTAAACATTTGGTCGCTTGTTGACCGGTTCATACGGAATCCACATTGGTAGTCTCCCAGTATCTCTTCTGCGTACGGTTTGATTCTCGCCAGAATGACATTTGTTAATATTTTGTATGCGGTTGGGAGCTGATGATATGATATTGATATTCCTCTGTAGTTTTCGCAGTCAGATTTGTCGCGACTATTGATGTTTTCCATTCTTCCGGAGTGTCTTCCTTATCCCATATTGTTTGCATGAGCTGGCGGATCTTCCGAGCGGTTGCCTCTCCTCCATGCTTCACAAGCTCTGCCGGTATGCAGTCGACTCCGGGAGCTTTGTTGTTTTTCAATCGATTTATTGCGTCTACAACTTCGTTGAGAGAGGGCTTTGGAATCTGAGGCTTGGCTGTACGTACGCCTGGTGCGTTTATTTATGGTTGATGGGTGCGTACATCGAGCAGGTTTTCAAAGTACTGCTTCCACCTTGTCACGATGTTGTCTGTTTCTGTGACTTGACAGCCGTTTGCGTCTCGAATTCTTTTGGCTCTCCCTCGGTAGCCATTTCTAATTGAATTTATGCCGGCATACATACCTCTGATTTTCTTTGCTCTAGAATTTTCTAGGATTTTTTCGATCAGAGTCTTCTCCCCTTCGCGTTTTTTGCGTTTGAAGAGCCTCATTGTCTCTCTGAATTGTCGCGTATCTTTCTGCGTTGACTTCATCATATCTTTCTAAGTGGATCGCTCTGAGGCGTTTACGTTCTTCTATCTTCGCCCTGCACTCATCGTCAAACCAAGCTTTGGACTTAATTGTTTAAGTGTTTAAAGTATAAAGACTATTTATAAATAAATTCCACGGATAAAAACAATCAAAATAAAATTAATATATATGAAAATAATTAAATAAGAGTGAACGAAGCGACGAAAAGGAAAAACAGTAACATGATGTGTTGTGACATTCAACTCTTTAAACTAAGTGGATATAAACTACTATTTATTGGCCTGTTGGAACCCGGAAGTTCATGACCTCGCCGACTCGACTCCGCCATCGTTCTCTGTCCTGTGCACTCTCCTTTCACAATTGACCAACCGATCCGATCTCCTCAAGGTCAAACCTAACATTTTCCTCCCATCTCCGTCGCGGCCGTCCTGCCGGTCTCTTTCCCATCAATTCTACCGTCGAGAATTCTACGCACGGTCCTATCGCTGCCCATTCCCGCTACAAATCGGATAAAAACACAGTGCATAAAATAATATAAAAATAAAAGCGCATAAAAAATCACTTGTCATTGTGAAAACCAAAATAAAAATTAATTAAAATATATCACCTCTGTCGCAAGCGTGAAAAACAGAATAACAGTATATGGCTAGTTAAGCAATATGCATTAAAATTACCATTTACCGTGAGTGTAAAGTGACTGGTTCTTAATCGGCGTTAAAGCAGTTCGAGTGCAGGTTACCAAGGAAGTGAATTGCATCGAGATTTATACGGCCACAGCGGGTCTGTAGCGAGCGAGGTCGTGGCGCCAGCACGGGCGCAGGGTTCTACCTCGTCCTCACAAACACCCCGCTGTTCGAACAAACTTAATAATGCTGCAACAATCACCAGGAAACGAAAAGTAAAATAAAACACCGATTGTTATTGTTATAGCTCTATTTATTGTTATTTATCTTCTTTTATTACGTGGTTCGATAATGATAGGTTTTTACATCCGAGATTTAAAATGTCATTGTGGTTATTGTTTATTATTCAATTTTATGTATAGATATTTACATTAACACTTTGTGCATTGTCGGCTATTTCAAACTTAACAACGATTGCAAATTAACTGAACTACAGCACACACGAATGGTATCGGAAAATGTCTTTGACTTTACTTTATCTGCCCTTTGCAAAAAGGATTTTGTTTAGAAAATTAAAGAACTCGATTCTAACTCGACACAACTAATGGTTCCTACACCCTCGGGGCCAGGCTCACCCCGGGCGTACGCTGGTGTATCTGAAACGCAATCGACCTCTTAAGCGGTTGAATTACGACTATTTGATACAACCCTCGTTTGGGGTAAGTTGGAGGTGTGGTGAAAAGGAAATGAAATTTTCCTTTTGAGACCGACCAATCAGAGAGGATATCCGGTACATAGATCCTAACGAGGGTGTGTCCACTTACACGCGGATCACTTTGTTTGCCCGTGACGCGAGCTATTGGGTGTACGAACCGTGGGAATGAAAATTCACATGCAAGAGCATCTTTGGACGAAGTGTCTGCAGGTGTTTAAATATGATGCTGGTGATTAGGATGCGTTTGCGATGATTACACAAAGGCGGTTGTGTTTACATCCACGTCGATTGTGTATTGCATCCATAGCAAGTCAAGGTTCGACTTCTAGTGTGAATATTTACACTGGCAAAGAATTCGGCTCTTGGCAGCTAGGCGTAAGTTGCGCTATGCTTTTGTAGGTTGAACAAAAGCCGCCCTGGGTACGGATACACTATAAAAATCGATCGCGCCCGTGTGGGACAGCAAACGCAGGCAGGCAGGGGTTCTGCTGATTGTTTTCATAATCCCCTTCGGTTATCTAGTATGGCAACCGAAATGTTTTCTTTTTAGAACAATGCTGAGATGCATTGATGTATGCGGTACTGGCGTACCGATTTCTTCCAGGAAAAATGATATAACGCATTAATTGCGTGAATGTCCTTGATGGGAAAATGCTTGGGGGTGTTGGGCGCAATTGCATAATCGAAGAACTATGGGGTCGATGGGAGAATGCTTGAGGGTTTTAATGCGCTTGCATAAGCGAAACACAATGAGGTCTCTAGAGCTTTAGGGCAGGAAGATTTGGAGGTAAGTGGAAAAGATAGCAGTGGCGTCATTAGAACCGGCACAGGTCGCCTTTGTTTTTTAATTTTAATGAAAACAAACCGGAAAGACCAGTATGAAAACGGACAACAAATAAAAGGAAACGCAACAACAAATAAAAGAAAAGGGGCCCGAAAAATACAATTGTGACGAGACGTAAATCCACCAAACTGATGATGAAGAAAGAACAACAAATGGAGGAGGACAGTGAGCTTGCTGTAACACCTACCCACAGTTGCATGCGGAATTCCTCAACAAACGGAAAGAGTTGAGGAATGTGATCCGCAAAAGTAAATATGACGCGTTCTGCTCTCTAAGGGATGAATTAAATAACAACCCATGGGGCAGCGCTTACAGAATAGTCATGAAAAGAGTACAGAACAACAGTAGTCAAATGCAAAAAAGTAAAACTGACATGGCAAGAATCGTTGCTGTTCTCTTCCCACAGTGTGATGAGGTGTTGAGAATGCAAGAGGAGTGGAGTATCACTGAAGGAGATATACCTCCCGTGACCCCCGAAGAGATGCTCTTGGCTGCAAGGGTTGTAAAAAAAAATAAGACCCCGGGACTGGCTGGTATCCCTAACGCTGTAGTGAAGAGTGCTTTAACAAAAAACCTTGAAGTCTTCAGCAGTCTTGTAGCGGTTCCGTCAAGCCCTATGGTCTACTTACCTGAAAAACCCCCATAACTACTACCCAACTCCCTTTAGTTTGCTAATGCAACAGTATTAGTACCTAAAAATGCTGCACGCATTTAAGAGATCAAATCTATGATCTTTAAGTCCCTGTAAAGAAAACTTACCTTCATGCATTCTCTTCGCATACCATTGCTCCTTAAGATTTCTTTATTAACTTGACAGGAATTTCCAATCAATTCCGGCATCTACGTCGCCAGTCAAATTTCCTTAGACAAATTCCTGTAAACAAAATAATTCGGATTGCATTCAATGTAACCGTCATGACAGGGACCATAAATATCGCGCCGTCTATTTTCCCAACCGCGTCATATACCTTTTCATACACATTGCCTGGCAACCTTTTTTTTGTTTGTCTTATCAACAAACAACCCAAGCAGCTGCGTATAATTATCGCAATAGACGCTGAAACCAAATTCTCCAGCATTTCCTAATGCAAATATGATCCCGGTTTCTACTGCAGCCAGAGATGCCATAAACATCCAATTTGCTTTTAGCACCTTTTTCTCCTAACGTCGAAAATAGCGACGAGGCATCGCGTAAACAATGACCCGCATTACCAACGGCGCATTTGGTCATTTTTCCCTATTGTCTTTGCCGCCTGCCTATTTCGCCGTTCCACTGCACGTGTGAATCGCATCTATCGGAACGATCCCACACATACCACCATGACCTTTATTACGAGATCTGGTTTTCTTGTTCCCATAAGAGAGACTCTACGTTACACTTGTGGGAGATAAAACATATCCTTGGCAAGGATATATTCACACCCTTAAGAGAAGAGTTTTTCTCTCTCTTCCCTTTTTTTCCTTACCTGCATGAGATGACGATCGCGGAGTCAAATTCCATCCTTCGACCGGACCAGGTCGTGTCTCCCATCGCTACCCTGGTGCGCACAGGGGAGCGATAATCAGCGATAAACCTCGGTGTCGAGTGCGTGCTAAGGTTTTAACGTCTTATTTTTAATCGGTTGTGTTGCAGTGCGTGGTGACTTCACAGTGTTTTAAAGAAAAAAACGCAACCATCCCATGGAGTCAGATGGAAACAGTGACTTTTGGTGACCTAGGTGAGAACATCCACTTTCCGAACTCAGTGACAGTGACAATCTTCCGGAACCGAGTGCTTCCGGAAACACAGTGTCAATGTGCAATTGTGGCGGCAATTGCCGTAAAATAATGTATGGGCAAAACATCGCCCCAACGCCAGCCTTCCTTCCAGCACCAGTAACCAACATACACCATCTCCGGACCATCATCAGCAGCACCAAACAGCCAAGGCTTAACCAACATCACCTGGCCGGGAGCAGCACTCGCCTCAACAGCAACGGCCAGGATTTGGTAAGTTCCATATTCTCTATTCCTTTTTTTTCTGAACAGTGAGTCACGCAACACTACCAAGCAACCATGGCATGAGCAACTCATCATTCAATGCTCCCAGAATGCAAGTAATCTCAGAAGCAGAATGAGATCGCGATCATGGACTACCGAGGCATGTATGGTGCACTTAAACGATCGCAGTATCAGAAGGATCAGCGTACTACCGATGAAATACGGAAATTAACCGATAGCCGAAAATAAAATTTAACACCTGCTCCACCACGAGAAAGCGAGCAAAAATGTGACATTCCGAGGAAATGTTTCTAAGTCATCGAAAAAAAGGAGAACTAGTATCCTGTTAGTCCATGGCTCTTGGAATTGTCTATCTTTGTTGTTTATGTGTGTTGCGTATTCCGAGATGATGTTAAGAATGGCAGGCATTTCACAATTTATGATGCAGAAACTGAAGACATGTGAACAACTCGACTGGCTGCGATTATCCTTAACAAACACCGCTTAAAATCCTTTACAGTTTTATGTATGACGTATTAATATTAAATTCCTTTATTTTCACTTACACTATTCGGTGCAATACAAATGATTTCTTAGTCATACAGCTGTATCTGTGTTAAACCCATTATGTTTGTGAAATTAGGTCAAAAAAAGGCAAAATACTTTAAAATTTAAAATTTCCAATAATACTTTTAAAAATTGACTAGTGGGTTATATGCAATACAAGGAATCATAGAAGTAATTATTAAGCTTGTTTTTTATGCAGAAATTAATTAACGGTTTGAAGTGCAAATTACCACACACAGTTCTAATTAAACGATTTTCATGGTAAAGGTAGACAACTGGTTCGAAACAGTTGTCCTGCCAGTCTAGGAAAACCGTATAATAGGCTTGACTGTTAAAATAATTAAAATTTGTAATGTAATTATAGAAGATATTGATATTTATATAGATGCATATATGTCCGGAAATATATGCATTTGTATGGATGCGTTTCTTCTTTTTCCTTTTGTAATGCAATAATAAATTAAAAAACCACAAGAATATATTATACTTTTAAAATTTGTTTACCATATATACCTGCGTTATGTAATATTTACATTCAAGAACAATTCATAAAAAACTCGAATTACAATCCAAAATGTTACCAGAAATATATACTTAATGATAATTTGAGTGCAATGTGAACTGGGATTTGCTACCAATAGAAACAAAATCAGATTTTAGTGTTAGAAATATGGGTTATATATTTTATATAAATTTTCTAGCATTTGGAAAATTGCACATTAAGAATACATACATTTTACATCTTCCTTTTTCTTTGTTCCACTAAGTCCCTGTTTTGCTTTTGTTTTATTTAATATATTCTGCATTTAACAAACATTAACCGTTGATATAAAGCAAAAATCAACAATGAAAATTATAAATACACATATACACGCACAGTCGTATACATAAATAAAATCAATGTAAAAACAGAAACACCTAGAATTTAAGTACACTTAAAGCAAAAGGAAAATTAATTTTTTGCGAAGACTGCCGTTTTATACACTAACGACATTACGTAATTGGTATTTGTATTTTCTTCTAAATTGAACGTTTTATTTATCAGAAACCGATTGTCTTATATTTTTCATTTATATTGCGCTCACTGAATTTTAAAAATATGTACATTTATTTGTCTCCCTCATTAAACCACTGACAGTGTGTAACGAAAATAATTTACGAGTATGCCAAATAACAATAAAAATTGTAATGGACTTAAAAGCAACCAACAACAAAAATTTTTAAATTTATATATATGTACATATATTTGCAAGCACCATCATATTGTTTAAAAAATAAAAATATTTTCATTGTATTCCTAATCCCTTACTTTTAAATATTATTTTAACTGCTTCTCCTAGTTTTTTATTCATGTTTAATTCAAATTAATATAAATATATACACACAGATTAATTCTAACCAAATTAATGGAAAGCAGTTTTCAATTTTTACTTTATTTTTAATCCCTTTTAATAGCAAGAAACACTTTGAAGTTTAAGCATTATAAGCAAATTAAAGCATCCCCGCCAATTAAATTATAAGCATTGTAAACCCCTTCTGGGTACACATAAAGATACAATCGTTTTCGCTAGTATACACGACTCCACATGACTCGGCTCGCACGCACTCTATTTTGACTCCGCCTTGTATTTCCTTCAACCCTATTCGACTACACACGACTCCGCTTCCTACTTCTCTCGACTACTCGCGACAATACCTGACCCCTTTTCAACCTCTTCCGACTACAGTTACTTTCTTTTTCGACTTCACGTCGCCCACACTCAACTCCACTTGACTCCCCGTGACACATTCAAACCTTTCGACTCGACGTTACGCGACCCACCTCACACCCGACTTCTTTTCACCCTTTTCGATTTCGCTCGGGTTTATTCAATCCCGAAGCCTTCTCAACATATTGGCGCACACGCTCGCCATTATCAACGCCCATTTTTTGCAAACCGGCCCCTTAGCTAACAACAGCTACTACGCGTAGCATATAATCAAAAGGACGCCCGGTTTTGTCTCGCGTGAAACACCTCACCCTTTTCTGTCTCCTTTCTGAAGGTCGGCGCTCACGCTCACCAACCATAGCCTTCACGCAACCCCATGCATCCCTTCTCGACTCTGCTTGACCTCTAACACCTTTTTCTGTCTCTGTTCATATATTGGCGCCCATCTACGCCAAAAACAGTTATCATGCGAAACTGTTCATCAATGCTCGACCTTTCTACCCGATTTCAGCAAGCCAGCTTCCCTCGTTACCACAGCTACTACGCGTAGCAGCACCCATCAGGGCACCTGGTTTTGCCTCTTTATTTAAACTTCAGGACCTTCGTCCTTAGATCCCTTAACGTCTCCCAAATGTCTCAGCAACACCGGTCCACAAATCAAACCGATACCACCGGACTGAGACATTATACCTGGTTCCCCAATCTTTAGCCACCATGGTTCCCCTTTAGCGGCAACTAAAGGCTATACACGCCCCTCTACGCCGCCTCAAATACCTAGGTGCATAATACTTCGGAGCGCACATCTAATAACCCTAGGGCGCCCTGGGGTTGGACACAATCAACCACCCACCAGGAGCCTCCTAACCAAAGCCCCCTATTTTTTTTTAACAAGCGCGACGGCCGGCACCTCATAGCAAGTTTCCATTCGGTCGAGGTCGCAGCTACCGCTACATTGGCACCAATGTACCGGTCCTCCCTCGATCGGTAAAACGTGCAATTGAGGGCCCGCCCTCCCCAACCAGTCCCAGCGCCAAACAAATCGTCATACAAACGTATGGACAAAAGACACCCGCTCTGGACTTGGTCCCTTTCCATCCCGCACACGGCAACCCGTCACTGCGGATGTGAATTACCCTGGGATAAGTTCCCCTCCATCTCGCACACTGCGGATGTGAGCGGATTTCCGATGGGTTCCGACCTATTCGGACGATAAGCCTGTTGGTCCACGAGACCCATAACAGGCCTATGGACCACGCCGCACACCCTTGCCCTTGATGGCATCAATCGGTAACATCTGTGTCCACCTTATTATCGATAAAGGCCCAAACAATAACCAGGAACTGGTCACCACGACAGTCCCTTAACATTACCACAGCGCATTCCGAAGCAAGATCCCTTTCATCACAGCACCCACCATCGAGCATCCCTTCGCCCCTACCTATTTTTCGTGACTACGTCACTGGGGGGGGGGAGTACTGTAGCGGTTCCGTCAAACCCTACGGTCTACTTACCTGAAAAACCCCCATAACTACTACCCAACTCCCTTTAGTTTGCTAATGCAACAGTATTAGTACCTAAAAATGCTGCACGCATTTAAGAGATCAAATCTATGATCTTTAAGTCCCTGTAAAGAAAACTTACCTTCATGCATTCTCTTCGCATACCATTGCTCCTTAAGATTTCTTTATTAACTTGACAGGAATTTCCAATCAATTCCGGCATCTACGTCGCCAGTCAAATGTCCTTAGACAAATTCCTGTAAACAAAATAATTCGGATTGCATTCAATGTAACCGTCATGACAGGGACCATAAATATCGCGCCGTCTATTTTCCCAACCGCGTCATATAACTTTTCATACACATTGCCTGGCAACCTTTTTTTTGTTTGTCTTATCAACAAACAACCCAAGCAGCTGCATATAATTATCGCAATAGACGCTGAAACCAAATTCTCCAGCATTTCCTAATGCAAATATGATCCCGGTTTCTACTGCAGCCAGAGATGCCATAAACATCCAATTTGCTTTTAGCACCTTTTTCTCCTAACGTCGAAAATAGCGACGAGGCATCGTGTAAACAATGACCCGCATTACCAACGGCGCATTTGGTCATTTTTCCCTATTGTCTTTGCCGCCTGCCTGTTTTGCCGTTCCACTGCACGTGTGAATCGCATCTATCGGAACGATCCCACACATACCACCATGACCTTTATTACGAGATCTGGTTTTCTTGTTCCCATAAGAGAGACTCTACGTTACACTTGTGGGAGATAAAACATATCCTTGGCAAGGATATATTCACACCCTTAAGAGAAGAGTTTTTCTCTCTCTTCCTTTTTTTTTCCTTAGCGAAATCATCTCTGCATGAGATGACGATCGCGGAGTCAAATTCCATCCTTCGACCGGACCAGGTCGTGTCTCCCATCGCTACCCTGGTGCGCACAGGGGAGCGATAATCAGCGATAAACCTCGGTGTCGAGTGCGTGCTAAGGTTTTAACGTCTTATTTTTAATCGGTTGTGTTGCAGTGCGTGGTGTCTTTAAAGTAATCGGGAGTTATGATAGTTTCATTAAAATTAAATAATAGAAAAACAATAAAAACAATCACCGCCAACAATCCCTTGTGTTTTGCTCTCCTGTGCTGCAGTTTCTTTTCGGTGTTTGACGGAACAATTAGTGACAATTGGATGGAGGAGGAAGTGAACCATGTGCCCGTGTTCGGCATAATACTTCCTCCCCACAGTCTCTTCACAACCTGCTTTCAAACAGGACAATTTCCCAAACGATGGAAAAAACAGCGGCTTGTGCTTATTCCAAAAGGAGTCAAGAATCCAGAGGCGCCGCCGTCTTATCGTCCGTTGTGCATGTTGGACACGACAGGAAAACTGCTTGAGCGAGTAATTGCCACTCGCTTGGAACAATTCACTGAGGGGACATCGGGGCTCTCTGAATCGCAGTATGGATTCCGGAAAGGAAGATCAACCGGTAAGGCACTATCTGTGGTGTGCGACATCGCTCACGATGCGATAGCTGGAGCACGATGACTAGGGCGTACAAAGAAATATTGCGCGGTGGTGACGCTAGATGTAAAAAATGCGTTTAACTGGATGAATTGGTATCGGATTCTAGAAACGTTGCGCGATCTACAAGTCTCACCCTACTTGCTGCGTATACTAGCAAACTATCTCTCGGATAGAAGACTGCTGTATGATACAGATGAGGGGCCACAGGAATATCAAATAACAGCGGGTGTACCTCAGGGATCTGTATTAGGCCCACTGTTATGGAATATAATGTATGATGGTGTGCTCAGGGTCAATGTACCGAAGGGGCTTAGAATCATTGGATACGCAGATGATTTGGCAATAGTGGCCGTAGCTGAACATCTAGATGACCTGGCGAATATTTGCTGCCAAGCAATCCAGAGCATTGAATGCTGGCTAGATATAGCCGGACTGAAACTAGCTGGACATAAGACGGAGGCAGTTTTAATAAGCGGCCGCAAGAAAGTTGAACACCTTGATTTCGAAATAGAAGGACAAATAATCAGATCCAGTCCTTATATTAAATATCTTGGTGTGATACTCGACAACAGGTTGAACTTCAAGGAACACCTGAGGAAAACGAGTGAAAAAACGGCAAGAATATGCAAAGTTTTAGCGAGACTGCTACCCAATGTTGGAGAACCCCGGCCCTACACAAGGAAACTCATAACCAGTGTCAACACCTCCATTATAATGTATGCAGCTCACATATGGGCAGGAGCCGCACAGTATAAGTCGTACATGAGGGGAGTGAACTTCGCACATAGGCTGGCATCACTAAGAGTATGCTGTGCATTCCGAACGGTATCCGAAGAAGCTATAAATATTCTGGTCGGGAGGACGCCACCTGACATTGCAGCTAAGGAAAACGCTGCATTGCATAAAGTCTCTCAAGAGAATCGTCGGAGAATGCGGTCACAATTAGAGCTCTCAAGCCTAAGAGAATGGCAACGAAGATGGGATTTTTCCACCAAAGGAAGATGGACCCACACCATGATACCTGATATAGAAACATGGGTGAAAAGAAAACATGGCGAGCTGAATTACCACCTGACTCAGCTAATATCAGGACATGGATGCTTTCGGCAGTACTTGCACAAGTATAAGCATGTGAATCACCCATACTGCTTGTATTGCGAAGGCACAATAGAAAATGCGGAACACGTACGCACAGAGTGCGTGAGATTCGAGACCGCACGAACGATTTTGGAGAGACATAGGAGACGGACAGTTACTCCGGGAGGAGTAATAGAATACATGCTTAGTTCAAAACAGGCATGGTCCGTAACAAATGGTATTCTCTGTGAAATGATGGAGCAGTGGCGACGCGACGAGGGGAGTAACAGGTAAACTCCGTCCCGCCCCGCGATGGAATATCTAAAAGAAAGTTCCGCGGGCATCAACGGGAATATGAGCCTGGCGGGAGGTGGTTTTAGTCGGTAAAAACTCAGCATTTCTCTGGATCGGTCAAGAGGTATCTTTTGAAGATTTCCACCTTCCTACCGAAACCAAAAAAAAAAAAAAAAGTGAGCTTGCCTCCACCTTCAACTATGACTTGTATGGGGCAAATAATGCTTTCGCTTCTCTTGCATCGTCCAAGTCTGAGGATGAAGAAGAAGAGATAAACGAATTGGAAGCAAAACTTGCGTTGGCAAGAACCCGGCTAGAGGAGAGACGGCGGATGAAAAATATAGCTGCGCTCGAACAGCAAAAATCCATCCAACAACAACAAAAGCCGAAGACAAAAGTCGGCCAACATCAACAAAATCAACAGCAACAGCAACTACTACCACAACATCGCCCACAGTAACAGCAAGGCGCACAACAGCAGTAAATCAACAACAAAATAAAGATGCCACCTATTGTTATGTATGTATTTTTAACATTTAAGATTAGACTAACAAAAGGGGACTTACTTGACGTCATTGTCGGACCGCTTCTCGGTCGACGATTCCGCTCTGCAGGTTGCAGGGATTGATGTTCTCTTGAATCCCCTGTTATTTGTGGTGTTCCTAGTGTCCCGCAGGTTTGTCGTTTGCAGTTTGTGCGTTAGTGTTTGTACCGTGTGTTCCCAGTGTCCCGCACGTTTGTCGTTTGTATTGGGTTGTACCACATGAAATTGCCGTTTTTTGGTCAGTCGGAAATAAGAAGTTCTCGAGTGAACATCTGTGCCAGGACGTTAAATTTTCTTTTTTTATAAAGTAAACTGGAATGTGTGCTTGACGTGTGAGAATTTTAGGGTTCGTTACAAGGACTGTTATTTTTTTTCTAGGAATTGCTTATCATGCTGTTGGCAGTTCAAATTCGAACCCTCTTCCTTTCTGAAAATGGGACGTAATGAAAAACATTAATGACGCATTTGAGGATGTAGCGGTAAACGAACGCACTCTACGACGTGGGTTTGGAAAGTTACTCCCACATAGACTAGGACGATAGTATTGGACAGCGTCAACAGCTCTGGAGGTTGAATGGCAAATAAAGACCTGGATACGGAAATCGGTATAGAATAACAGTATCATCAGCCAGCTACATAGACTTAGCTTTTCTAGAATTAGGGTAGTATAAGATTTAAGTTAAGTTCTCTTAAATAGAATTAAAAAATTCGAATTCACGAATTCGAGAGCAGAGTTGGCTTCCAGAACGTCTCGTCAATGTGAGAGAGGAAGTTAAGCTCCCTATCGCAAAGGACCCCGAGGTCTCGAATAGATTGGACAATGGTTAACGGTTGGTTGCGAAGGCAAAATGAACGCGAGGATGAGTGAATACGCTTACGGGAAAAGGTACTCGAGAAGTTGTCAAGGTCTGATTACAGCAGTGCAGCATCAAGTGGTATATCTTGATGTCATCGGCGTATAGGGACAAGCTGGAAGTGGCAAGTATAAAAACGAGAGAGTCCAGGTGGCTTTGTGGAGTAGGCTAGTCGGCGCGCCAGCAAGGGCGCTGGGTTCACTAAACCTTCCACCGTCTGCTGCCAAAATCGTTCACCAAAAGAAAACAAAACGAATAAAAACACACAGGTATAGTTATTTACGAATTATTTTTATTGTTTACTTGGTTTATTTAAAAAGAGTTTAATTGGCTATGTTTGACGACATTGTTTATTATTCATATTTGTATGGTATTTTTACACTTAATAAATGATTGCCAATTCACTGAACTTTAGTACACACGACCAAATGATTTTCGTTTAGAGACAAAGAACCCTACTCCAATTCGACAAAGACTCGGTAAACTTGATTATACACTTGGAGGTTTGCATATCCCCGAGTGCACGTTACGGAGGATGAATCTCGACTTTATTTGCGCGCACTGGTGGTAGAATGACGACTCGCTGAGGGTTGAATTCCGATTTTCGCTTCAACCCTCAGTTCGAGGTAAGTTTGGTGGCGGAGAGAGAAAATGTCTCCCTATGATAAGAAACCAGGAAGAGGATCTTGTTGGGAAGATTTTGGTGGTGTGGGTGCGTGATCGTGTAGATCACATTGTTTATCGATGCATTTCGGCCAAGGATAAACGAAACCTGAACAAGGGAAAAAGAACAAAGGGAAGAAAATCCACCAAGGGCATCATAAATGGCATGGATGAATGGTGCAGCTGCGTAAATAGACGCATTGCTATTAGGAAAATGTGCTAAAAGTTATTGGGATACTTTATACAATGGAAATTGTATATCGTATCTTTGTCGGTGGAAGAAACCGAATTCTTTGTTTGCATTTGTATATGCTGAAGAATTCGTTTGGGCGTCTATGCGCGAAGTTGGTGATTGTTTGTCATTTGGACAAACAAATCATGGGTCGGGTATATTGCAGCTGCGTAAACAAGCTGCTTGGCATTGCTTTGTCGTTGGACAAAAAGTTCGCCGACCAATGTGCATGTACGGAAAATTACTGTGCACGCGTAGGACAGCGATTGCCGACGAGAAGAATCAATAAGATTCTTAATGGTTTGCCTGTAAAGAATTATTTTCAGGAGTTTAGAAAGATGCATTGAATGCATGAATGCTAGCGAATTCTTTTACAGGGATTTGGGATAATACCTTAATGAAGGAAATGTCCTTGGTGATGGGGATTTTTGCAGGTAACTGCAAATCTGCCAAGGGAGTTTGCGGTTGAAATTGTGGGTGGTTCTTGCGTAAAGTTGAAGAACCCCCACAGCTTCCTTGGGGAACACCAGAGACGGCAAGGAAGGGTTTGGATATCGTGGACCTGGAGCGAACGGAATAAAGTCTATCCTTTAGATAAGAAGAAATCCATTTCAGCAATCCAGGGTCGAACTCGAGGCCGGGATTAGAATGTCGGAGATTTTGTCCAATGCTTTACTGCGGTCGGTTGAGAAGATGTCGACCTCGTTACTGTGCTCTATTGCTGAGAGTGTAATGGAAGTGAACTCAACAAGATTGGTTGAGAGAAAACCAGGTTGTCTGGGTGAAATAAAAGATTTGCAACGAAAACTAAGAGATTCGTATAGAATGCTTTCGATCTTAGGTAATTGCGACAGTTTGGCGATGGGGCGGTAATTCGCGACGTCATTTTTGGGAAACTTCCTCTGGACAGGGGTGATGAAGGAGGTTTGCCCGGTGTAAACTCGTCGTTGAGTTGCAGTAGCTTAGAATCAATTAAGGGTGGATCAAAGGAATTGTGGAGAAAGGGCCCGAGGGAAAAGTTAGGTAGGTAGTTGAAGTATGACTAGTCAGGGACAAAGGAGTCATCAGTGAATGACTGATTGAAGTGAGTGTCGAAGAGGTTAGCAATAGTAATAGGATCAGATGAGTTATTGATTGAAGTGAGTGTCGAAGAGGTTAGCAATAGTAACAGGATCAGATGAGGTATGAGAGTTTAAGGTAAGCGATGTGGGGTGGCTATCGGATTTACGTTTATGATTGATGAACAGAAAGAAGGTTTTGGTGTCATTTTTGAGATTGGTCTGAGTTTTGGTAAGATAGTTGGAATAGAGGGTGTTGACAAGTTTCGTGAATTGGAGGTAACAGGCAAGAAATTTGGAGTAGTCGGGAATAGTTCGATTCGGAGAGAAGGTGACCCATAACATATTCCTTTTGTTATGCAGGGAACGAAATTTGTGATTGTATCATGGAGGGCTGATGGCATCTTCGACGGTAGTTGAACGAAAGGTGGCCTAGGTACTCGTTGATGAGGTGAAAGTTAGCTTTATGGAAATCGTAGGCGCAGTGATTCGAACGGGGGACGGGTGGTGGCGAGAGGACTCGAAAGAAGGTCAAGGGCCGGGGGGGGGGGGGGGGGGTAGTCTATAAATGTAAAGACGAGAGGGGTGGGTGAGACTAATGTATTGAAAGGGTCTGTTGTGAAGATAAGGCCTAGAATCATCTAGTCGATTAATGAAGAGGCATTCCTTGGCAGATGTGGGTGGTGAGGTGGGAGGGGGGGGGACGTGGAGGGTGGGGCGGGAGGTGAAGTGTGATTGATCGTCAGATAAAGCCCAATTGAGTGGTGCTGTTATTCAGCTCGATTATGTGGTCGATACTATTAAGAGCGAGCTCGTAAACTTCAATTGTTATAACGCCAAACAACCATGCTTCTTTACGAAAAGGGAAGAGTTGTTTTCCGGAGGGTCGAAAGGAAGCCAGTGTGTTCTGTAATGACTTTAATTTTATTTATAATGACTTTAATTTTATTCATAATGACTTTAATTGATGCAATGACTTTAATTGTTTAATTGTTTACTTTGAATCTGACTGTTTTACTTGTAACTTACTTGTCGAAATTTATCTCTGAGTTTTAATCCGTTGCAACTGGGGGTTGGTTCTCCATGTAATATAGAGAACCACACAACCACTCTTTATATACCCGAATTTTGGGTGCAGAAATGCAAACGATGTATCCTCACTTGGTACGACCCAGAACACATGACCCATATTTAATCAAATTGCCCAGCACGAGTTATCTACATTTCTTAATTGCTATCGCGACTTGATTGATCTATTTTAGGTGCAGTGGTTTTGGCATTGTATTGCTTGATTGACTTTTGCACTCGATCGAACCATTTAAAGTACAATGGTCCTCTATCAAGCCATTCGTATCATTTAACCGGTTACCGTTTCATCGCTATGTCTGTTTTGTCGCAGATCTGAGCAGTTCGATCGGAAACTCCGTTAAACGATGCACCAATTGCCTTTGAAGACGCCGGCGGTGTCCAGTCCCATGTGACACTTGCATTTGAAATACGATCGCGTGTGAAAATGTCTTATGCCAGGTGCGGTGCTTGTTTTTAAATATGAGGTAAAAAATGCATTTGCAATTCGATAGCGTGCAGCTTAGGAAGTGAGAATGCGTCATTGGTTGTGCCATGTTATGCGTTAAATGTTTGTTTGTGGAGTCAATAATATTAATTGATTGTTAATGAGAAATGCATCGTGTGCAATCAGGTTATGTAGTGGCATACTACACAAAAAGCTGGGATGGCAAGATATAGAAGCACATAACAAAGATTGATTTCCGAGAAATAATGATTTTAACTGTCACAAAATCCAGCTTGGAGGAGGGAAAGCGATATGTGACGAATCGGGGCTGTCATGGACAGCGATGTGTCATTCATCAGCACAACTCGGGATTTTCTATATTCATAAAAAAAAATCGATTTGGATATCTAAAGATTGTGGAATCTAAAGCACATGTCTATTCCATCATATTATGCATTCGCCGAAGGTTTCTTACAATAAATTGGTTGAGACACCTGATGTGCGGTGTATTGTACCGTTTTTTTTTTTTTTTGAAACTAGAGCTTTTATCCAAAAATGTGAATTAATTTAGGGGATGAAAAATTCGTAATTGTATATCCAGATGGATTTCAATTGACGTTCTGTTCTGCAGCACCTTTGAAGAAATCTAGATCCATGATTACCAATCGCGCCACTGCGAGGAGGTTTTTAGATATTAGTAGGTATAGGAGTGCAGTACTATAGTGTTTGCAACGATAGTGAAGGCCGTGTCATTCGAACCGACGCTATGACGGTTATAATCACTAAAACTTGAACCAATGCTCAACACACCAGGCCACTGCCGCGTGTACGAATTCGATTTGTAAACTCAAGTACACTCAACTGATGTGGAATTGCTATGTTATTGCTTGGTAAATGGCTGGTGCTTTTTCCTATTCGATTTTCGTTCGGTGTTCTTCACTATTTGCTTGTGTATTGTGTGTGTATTTGCGGGGTAAAAAAAGTAGTGGTGCCGGACATGGGCACAGGTTCACTTTTTTCCCAACACTTGTTCCGCCGAAATCCAAGTCGCCGAAAGAGGAGAAAAAAATAAAACGCACTGGAGATTTTTTTGTTTATGAGTTCATTGTTTTCTTTTTTTAATTTTTATTTGTTTTTTGAATGGTGATATACACATAGCAGACTCCGCTGGTAGTTCTTAATATATCTGGTGATTCCACAGGATCGCTTTCTTTATTGTGTTTAGTTATCACTTTTGGTAAAGTTTCCGAAAAGAGAGAAAGCTGCGTTCTAAATGCTTCTTATTATCAAGAATCAAAATTTAATGAAATCACAATAAGAATGTACACGACTTTTGCACTTGGTGATACTACACTTGACTTTAACCGCTGGTGACAATTACTCGACTCTGTGTTGTTTGCACTCCTCGGGGGTTGATAACAACTGACTGGTTATATCCACACGATCAACCAACCTCCATCGCACACTCGTCCACATTCTCTCATTTCCCCGCCCATCGAGGTGAATAAACTCTTGCGAATTTATTTAATAGTCAATGGACTTAGAGAGAATGTGAGAACTGAAACGGAAAGCGTGATGATCTCGGGGTTGGTTTGCTCTCTCATGCAACGAAAGCAAAACCAACTGGTGACCGCATGACCCAGTTTGGTATGGGATTGTTCTCAGGGTGCAATGCACTACGAGAAGGGGAAATGGGGCGGAATGAAAAGTATTTTTTGTGCTATTCACCTGACTACTGAGTTTATTGATCCCCAGCGAATAGCAGCGTCTGGGGGAGGTCAAATGACGCCCCGATGGCTTGGGAAAATATCGGCGAGGGAAAAAGAACTAAAAGAATTTGATATTACCCAAGCGGTTTCGCTATATAGCAACAGCGTCGCTTGCTCAGACTTTTGCTGTTGCTAACCAAACATGAGATTTTTGATTTCCTGTAGAAATCTCATGTGATCTATGAATATTGAAATATCCGACGGAAGGGATTGGGGTTGAGGTGGTGCACGGTTAGCGGCCGAAACTGGGTTGTAATTGTGGGTTGGTTCTCCGCGTAGTATAGAGAACCCCCACATAGAGGGGGCCTAGAAATAAATGAAGACAAAACAAAATGCATGATTACGGCGCGAGCAGGTGGACATCAGGGAACACATATAAACGTCAGAAGCAAGATATCTGAAAAAGTTAAAGAATTTAAATATCTGGGAACGATACTGACGGCCAGTAACGAAATCTCGAAGGAAATTAACAAAAGACTACACTCCGGCAACGGTAGTTGGCACACAGTCAGTAAACTGCTGAAATCCAAACTGCTATCACGTAACATAAAGCTCCGTGTCTATAGAACCATAATCATGCTGATTGTTCTATATGGATGCGAAACATGGGCTCGCACAAAACGGGAAGAAAACAATTTCCACGTATTCGAGAATAGAGTTCTAAGGAGTATCTTTGGAGGTAAATATGGCGAGGGGGCAGGACAATAGAGGAAACTCCAAAATCACGAATTAGAAGAGCTACACCGCAAACCTACAATAGTGAAAGTAATTAGGCCGCGAAGATTAAGATGGGCCGGACATGCGGCGCAAATGGAAACGATAGGAACATGCGTAGAATTCTTGACGGTAGACCAAAGGGAAAAAGACCGATAGGACGGCCGCGACGGAGATGGGAGGACAATGTCGGGTTTGACCGTGAGGAGATCGGATCGGCTGGTCGGGCGTGGAAGGAGAGTGCACAGGACAGGGAACGATGGCGGAGTTATAGACCCATCAGGATCAATAATATATTGGCAAAGGACTTACCTTAATTTTATTAACGGTTGTCATGGCGTGTTTAAAAGTTACGACATCAAAACTCCTCATGTTAGTTTGTATATAGGATAATAATATTTTGAATAGTATTTCAATAGCAATTTTTTAAATAATTTATTTAAATAATATTTTAACCACAACATTTAACATTTCAATAATGCAACATATATTTTAGACTCCACTGTGGCACCGTGCTACGTGACCCGAGTCCATCGGTTCGGCTAACGTAGCGATACCCACGGCATGTCGCAATATACACGCGCCGATGCTGGAAATGCCTGATCAGCACTTTGCCAATTACTGGGATTCCCAGTGATCTGTGGATTCGTTCTCTTGGCCGCCTCCGGTGACCGGATCATGTTGCACACTTTTCAGCCACAGGTAGTTCATTGCGTCTTTTATTTGTCCCGTATACATGTTTGTTTTCTCTTTCTGCGTTTTGTCGGCAATTCATTGTCCTCACTTTTTGATATGTAGATATGTGGCGTTTCTAACAGATACACACAATTCACAAGCAAAATAGTGAAGAACACAAACGAAAAATCGAATAAGAAAAATACACCAGAACCGTATACCAAGCGATAACAAAAATAATTCACACCAGTGGAGTATAGTCGAGTTTGGAAATCGAACTCTAAACACGGTCAGTAGCCTGATGTGTAACGCTTATGTTCAATTTTTTCGTGATTCAAACTGTATAGCGTCAGTTTGAATCACACGATCTTCTTCACTATTATTTCAAACGCTATAGATATTTCTTGCTGGGTAAGTTTATTTAGGTTAGTTGTTAACAAATAGAATTTTGTAAATTAGTCTTAAGATAGATTCTGTAGGGCAACTTGTGTCCCCCACGTTAAATAATAAATAAATAATCAATAAAAGTCTACAGATAGATATTTGTAAATAGTTTCGAGTTTTCCTTGTGGATAGCTTAAAGATACAGGATCTTAAAGGCCAAGACTCTGGTATTTTATTTGATTTCATCATCATCGTGAAGATCATCATCAAATTCCTCTGGCTGACTTTGTTGATCACTGGACTCTGCCAACATGAGCGTACGATGCGCCTGTTGAATATGATGTAAAGTATGCCCATGTGGGCTAGGTTCAGATGTAGGATTCGGTGTATCACTATTACCCGATTGCGATAAAGTTCGTTTCCGAGGTCCTGAATAATGTTGTGGCGCACCAACTGTTTGTGGTGGTGGACCAAATGTTGAAACTGCTACAGCTGCTGGCGGTAATGAATGTGTTGTTGATGGAATTCTAGCCGTTGCACTAGTCACTGACGGTGTATGCGTTATTAAATCAGCTCCATCGATTGTTGGTATTTCATGTACACTACTCGCCTCATCAGCCGAAGTAGTTGCTCGTGCTAAACATAGTCCTGATGGCCCAGGTACTTCATCAGCACCTGATGTATTTCCTGGTGTTGATGACGTTGAAACAAATGGCACTGATATGCCCTGGTCATCATCAGATGGAATTATAATTTTTTGTCCTGCTGGCGTAAAGCGGTTAAAGCCATAAATTAGTTCAGTACGGCCTTTGAATAATTCTGCTACTTGCTGAATAACCTTCGTCACATCAGGGTTATCTTGTCTAAGTCCTTTTATCATACCCAAGAAAGTGTTATAGGTCTGCGGTTCATGTGAAAACGCAGATTTAACTTGATCCAGAAAAATAAAAGCATCTTGGATTCTTAATACCGGTCGCGGCTGTTGTACTGCACCTCTCGATCTACTTCCAGCAACAGAGGTTGGTTGGGCTTGAATGTTATCAAGCACTGAGCCAGCAGCTCTCCCACTTCTTACTACATTACCACTACTACTGACACACCTACTGCCAATTCTAGTACCACTTCTCTGACGAGTAGTATTTGACGATGCAGATCTCGAGCCAACTGGAAATGGAGCCGCAAATGCTGTAAATAATATTATTCTTTAATTTAGAGGAAACATTTTTTTTATTATAGTTCGTTAACTTACGGGTTGAGTCTTGGACAGTGTGCTGAGATATACTATCTCCAGAAACCGGTACAACATTAGACCCAGCTGGAGTTGCCGGTATTATTTGTCCACTCGTATGTTGAGCTGTAGTCAATATATGATGATGAGTGGTATTTGTTGTTGAACTAGTTGTAGGGCCTACACTTCCCTCTTCCGGGTCTCCTCCTCCCTCTCCGGGGTCTTCTCTTCCACTGCCAGCACTAGGCCTTTGGTCTGGTTCAACCTTTTCGACGCGGCTACGTTTCATTATTATTCGCACATTCCTTTGTTTAATTTAGATGACTTTAAAAAACTAAATTGCAGGAAACAATAAATGTACTTTTTCGATACTCTTATTTATATGGGAACAACTTTAATACTTCCTAATTAAATATTTTTTTCTTTTCTTTTCTTCTTAAGAAGGATCCTTTCTATTTTTATTAAGTTGAATTTGTACTCGGGATGAAACAGATATCTGGCTTCTTTTTAATTATCTCTTGTACAAACGTTATAAGGCCTTTGCGAACAATCTGTCCGTTATATTGCTTTTCGTAATATTGTACATGTTGTTCTTAAAATTGTTTTAGCTTAATATTTTGTGCAATAAATATAAATAAATTGTTGTTAATCGTCACATTTGATTTTCCGTCGAAAATATTATTTATTTTATGATTCAGAAATAACATCGATGAACCTGAAACAAATAAAAATTAAATTTAAATATATTTATGTAGTTTATAAGCAATTATTAGAAGTAAAATAATTTTGAGACCATTAGTAAAAGGTGGAGATAATTAACTTTTTAATATTTGAGTGTTAGAAAAAAATATTACAATAACTTAGAAAAACTAAAAATGCGTTTTATAACTGCATAAATAATCACATACATTATGAGAGAACAAAAGAAACCGCGTTATATATTCAACAGTTGTATTACAGGAAAGAACGAAAATCACTCAAGACGTCCTCATAAAACTGTGTAATAAAACCGCCAATCGTAAAAGTAATAGAATTGCAATCACATGCGGCGATTCACATGATAAAAACACAAAATAAGCAAATAAATCATCAACTCCAATTAAATATAAATAAATATAAAATGCAAAACTAAAAAAAAATTAATTGGTACCATATAAGATGATATGTGTAATTAGTTCAATTTGCACGCGTGTTTCATTGTTAAAAGTCTCTCTATATGTGTACCATATGTACCACCCACTGGTTAGCCACATCGTTTAATAATGTAGTACTTGTAGTAGTAGTAGAATTTTATTGAGTGTAATTACTGTTTTTATGAACTTATAAACTATTATGTTACATTTCTTTTGGTTAACTTTACGGGCTATAATATTGGACACTGTGTTACGTAGTAATTCTCCCACCACCCACAGAGAATACAATGTACATTTTTAAATACACATATAACATATAAAACCTTCTTACAATTTTAAATTTTTAAAGATATACAATAAAACGTAAAATTAAAATGTTAGGCATAAACTTAAATATAAAACACACAATAAAAACACATATGACACAAAATATTAATTGAATACATTCATTACACACATAAAATGATAAATTACAGGTAAAATACACATTACATCTAAAATTGCTATATACACGTAAAACATAAAAACATAGTTACAAAAATACGAGGATGGCTGAAAAGTTTCCGACCTCAACGTGAAGATAGCGGCACTCGCCAATAAAAGCTAGTGAATGTAGTTGCGCGTCTTTTGATAGTTACTCACCAAAATTTCAGCCGTTTTGGACGGTTAGTTTTTAATTGACAGTCGTTGAGTGAGCCGAGGTTTTTTTCCTTTTTTTTTGGAGCCGATTTCCCTTTTGCAGTCCACTGTTTTGACTGTATTTTTGTTTCGGGCGTATGATGGTGTATCCAAGTTTCATCGTCGGCGTCAAAACTCGAATTTATTGCGCCCAAACTGTGCCAACAGAGCGTTGGAAATGTTCATTGGAACACTTTTTTGGTCTAACGTGAGCAAACGGGGCACCCAAAGCGCGGACAGCTTTCTCATGCCTAAATCTTGATTTAATATGTGACAAACACGTTCTTTGGACATTTTCATAGTATCTGCTATCTCCCTTACCTTAATTTGGCCGTCGTCTAGCACCATTTGGTGAACTTTAGTCATGTTATCGTCAGTTGTTGCAGTTTTTGGACGTCCTGAACGTTCTTCGTCACCCAAGCTCTCACGGCCACGTTTAAATTCATCATCATCATCGGCACTACAACTGGGATCTGGTCTTGGCCTTATTTAACAAATCTCTCCACGGCTCCCGATTTTGAGCCGATGTCATCCAGTTTGACACTCCCAGGCTCTGGGCGTCCTGCGCCATCCCCCCATCGCAGACAAGGTCTGCCGCGCTGTCTCCTTCCATACATCCTGCCACAAGGGACTCGCAAAACAAAATACATGATTACGGCGAGAACAGGTGGAACTCAGGGAACATATATAAACGTCAAAAGCAAGATATTTGAAAAAGTTAAAGAATTTAAATATCTTGGAACGATACTGACGGCCAGTAACGAAATGTCGAAGGAAATTAACAAAAGACTACACTCCGGCAACGCTAGTTGGCACGCAGTCAGTAAACTGCTGAAATCCAGACTGCTATCACGTAACATAAAGCTCCGTGTCTATAGAACCATAATCATGCCGATTGTTCTATATGGATGCGAAACATGGGGTCGCACAAAACGAGAAGAATACAAATTCCGCGTATTCGAGAATAAAGTTTTGAGGGGTATCTCTGGTGGTCAATATGACGAGGAGGCAGGACAATGGAGGAAACTCCATAACCACGAATTGGAAGTTTGCGTAATTATCATCATCATCGGCACTACAACCGGGATCCGGTCTTGGTATTATTTAGCTAGTCATGCTAACCATGCTTCAAGTCAATCATCATAGGTATAAAAATGAAAATCATCATCATCATCGGCACTAAGATTAAGATGGGCCGGACATGTAGCGCGAATGAGCAACGATAGGACCGTGCGTAGAATTCTTGACGGTAGACCAACGGGAAAGAGACAAGCCGGACGCCCGCGACGGAGATGGGAGGACAATGTTAGGTTTGACCTTGTGGAGGTCGGATCGAATGGTTAAGCGTGGAAGGAGAATGCACAGGACAGGGAACGATGGCGGAGTCGAGTCGGTAAGGTCATGAACTTCCGGGTTTCTGCAGGCCAATAAATAATAAATAACTTTAAACACTCGTGACTCACAAAACCAAACGTTTTAATTTAACTCAATCCCTGATTTGTAATCACGTCCGCACTCCGCAACTATGTATTATGATATCATGACCTTATTTCTTTATATCCCATAATATTTTAATGATAATTCAAATCAATATAAAGGATTCGCACGTGCAATATCCAAAGCACCCGAAACCATGGCAGCTGTTAGGTAACAAACTGTTTTCGTTTCGTTCTCCGAGAGCTAGGATGGGAAAACCCTTTAATCCTGCCCCTGTACATAAACCACCTCAAATTAATCAACCTCAGAACCCTTGAGGAGCGCAGGGTCCTGGCTGATATAGCGTTATTCGTCGGGTCCTCTCTGGTACGGTCGGCTGCGGCTACCTCCTTAACTTAATTCCTCCGAACACAAACCCTCGACATACGAATAATCCCCGCCTCCTCTACATCCCCATAGATACATTGAGAAATGTCAACTCCAACACCAGCTTGTTTGACTCTGACCTCTCTACCCCAACTCTCAAGCACCACCTCCTAAACAATCCTCATACTAATCTTACAATAGTGAGAGTAATCAGGTCGCGAAGATTAAGATGGGCCGGACATGCGGCGCCAATGGGCAATGATAGCACCGTGCGTAGAATTCTTGACGGAAGACCAATGGCTGTAAAGGAATCCTTCACCCAGATCGAGCAGGCTGCACAAAAAATGCGACTGCACATTAATGAAGGGAAAACTAAGTACATGGTGGCAACTTCTGCGAAGAGAAGACCTAACGTTGGTAAACTATCAGGGTAGTGGAGCACGAATTTGAAGTAGTGCAATTCTTTAACTACCTTGGGTCAATAGTATCAGCCGATAACAATATGGAAGAAGAAAAACGCGAACGGCTGATCAGATCCAACAAAGCCTACTAAGGTCTATCAAGGCTCTTTAAATTCTGAAATTTATCCAGAACATCCAAGGTACTACGAGGGTAGCCTTTTATATTTCGGGATTAGAGAACAAAAACAAATATTGATCATCGAAAATCACTTTATTGTTTTTCAAAATATTCCCCATGAAGATCTATACACTTTTGCATGCGTTTGAACCAATTGTCGAAGCACTTTTGCCACTCTGATTGAGGTATCTCCAACACATGCATTCTGAATGCAGCAACCGCTCTTCAGGTGTCGAAAAACGTTGACCTCTCAGTTTGTGTTTTACGTACGGGAATAAAAAGAAGTCATTCGGTGCCAAGTCAGGACTATACGGCGGATGACCCATCAAATCGATGTTTTGGGCGCTCAAAAATGCAGTTGTCGCAGCCGATGTGTGAGAGCTCGCATTGTCGTGGTGAAGAGTGATCCGTCTTCGGCGGTTGGTTTTCCTGATTTCTTGGAAGACAACTGGCAAACAAATGGTTGTGTACCACTCAGAATTGACTGTTCTGCGTTGTTCTAGTGGTACGGTTGCGACATGTCCAGTTTTTCCGAAAAAACAGGCGACCATTTGCTTGGAAGTGCTTCGTGCGCGAACAACTTTTGTTGGATTTGGCTCATCTTGAAACACCCAGACAGTCGACTGCTGTTTACTTTCGGGCTAATACGCGTAAATCCACGATTCATCGCCTGTCACGATGTCATAGACGTGTTTCGAAGCACCGCGACCGTATTTTTTGAGCATTTCTTTCGACCAATTGACACGAGCCTTTTTTTGGGCGATTGACAAATTGTGTGGGATCCAACGCGAACAAATTTTTTTGACAGTCAAATGTTTATGCAATGTTGAATGTATGCTGGTCCCACTAACGCCTAAGGTTGTCTCAATCTCACGATAGGTCACATGACGATCTTTCAATATCAGTTCGCGCACAGCATTAATGGTTTTCGGAACAACAACTGATTTTGGACGACCTTCACGAAATTCATCTTGGAGTAAACTATGACCACGATTGAATTCACCATACCATCGATAAACACTGGTCCTTGATGGAGCTTCATCGCCAAAAATTGAATTAAGTTCATCCATGCACTGTTGCTGAGTTAATCCACGCCGAAAGTTGTAAAAAATAATCGCACGAAAATGTTGACGATTTAATTCCATTTTTGGGCCGAGATGAATCTTTTAAGTTACTGTAAACAACACAAATAGCGTTCGTATGTCAAAACGTTCTCAGTGGGTATAACGTCAAAAATGTCCAACTTTACGAGAGAGCTGTTAATTGCCGGATTGCAACACTAGGGTTGCCAAATCCCGAAACATAAGAGGCAACCCTCGTACTGTACAAGACCATGGTCTTACCAGTACTCATGTATGGATCCGAGACATGGGTGCTCAATAAAAGGCACTCTGAACTCTTTAGCCGGGTTCGAGAGGAAGGTCTTAAGGAGAATTGTTGGCCCCGTATGTGAGGGAGGACGATTTCGGAGACGCTACAACCATGAGTTGTACGCAATCTACCTTGAAGCTAATGTTGTACGAAAAATCAAGCCCGGTAGACTCCAGTGGGCGGGACACCTAGCTCGAATGAGAGAGGAGGAACCTGCCCGGAAGGCTTTTGTGGCAGGATGTTTGGAAGGAGACAGCGCGGCAGACCTTGTCTGGGATGGGTGGATGGCGTAGACCAGGACGCCCAGAGCCTGGGAGTATCGAACTGGATGACATTGGCTTAAAATCGGGGCCGGTGGAGAGATTTGTTAAATAAGGCCAAGACCGGATCCCGGTTGTAGTGCCGATGATGATGGTGATGATGAAGTAAGGTATTTCATTTACATTGAAAGGATTATTGTGCAAATTAATAGATGCAAATAGATATTGGAAATTAAGGTGTCAAAAAAAGCTAGGCTAAGGGATGGGTGGTCTTTCCGTACGGCACTGCGTACCTTTTTTGGATGTTCGGATGTGGAGATTCCATCCGTGCAAAAGAAATTTCATGTAGTACTTGTCACGCGAAATGATAAGTGCTACTGTTGTTCTATTCCACGGTTGTTTCCAACATATTATGTACACATAGCCGAAGTGAAGAACGTAGTACTAAAAGAGAGTCGGAACATCATCAGAGTTAAGTACCAGAACATTGGTGGGGCAATCCTCATATTATCTAGTAAGCTCAGACATCTTCACACACATGTGGTCCGGGTCAGATTTGTGGATACTTTGGTATATCGGTATAACCTATCCTTTTCGACCGAAAATTCAACATACGTTCTCCATTGCCATCGCAAAATATTATAAATCTACTAACAACCGATGGGAGGATGTGGCAAATTCCGTTTGCTTATCTTGAAATGCGACTAAGGGCTACTTACCAATTTCTCCAAACATGGTAGATGAAAATTCGACCATATGGCTACAGTCGGTGATGCTCAGTGAGCCACGTCAACATACGCTTACTGGGCCATGGTATACAAATGGAAGGTAAAGGGAGGTTATCTATCTGGTACGTCAACACATCTTATCATAAAAGCAGAATGCTTGAGGCAGTTTGTGCTTGGATAAATTATGGGATTTTTACCGTCGGTTTTTCTTAAGTAACTGTTTTGTGTGGCTATTCATTGAGGTGTTGGTGTTCTTTAATGAACATGTGATAGGGTCATTTCATATCGCTCCATCGACACTTGTTTCTTCAGGCATTCGTGTTCAGCATGGTTTTTTGATAACACACGTGCACAAAAGGGCAAACGCGTTCGTTAAACATCAATGCACGACGCACAGACGCAAGCAGAGCTAGAACATCCGGAAGCAAGGTAATGGGCATTAATCTTGAATTATACCCATGACTTAACCCCACACAGAATTCTACCCCATCCATCGATAAAAAATGTATTACAATTATTTAATGCCATTTTGTTATATCTCATGATGAATCATGTGACGCGTGCTGTGCGCAAGCAATAGTTTCCTGAATCCGGTCTGTGATCGCTGTATACTTAATTCAGATGAATAATCAAATCGTTGTAGTCAAAAGTCAATGGCCATCCTTATTGGGACACCTTTTGCCACCTAAATTGGAAATACTTTTCAACCAACCAACATAGTGCGGAGAACTTATTATGAGTGTAGTCAACAGTAATCTATTTTGATAGACGATTCGAAATGATGGATTAAACAGACACGTGGGCGAATCTACACGATGGCCAAACAGTCAGGTGATTCAGGAGAACTTATTGAGTGCTTCATGCCAAACCCCGATTCGTTGAAAAAATTGAATACGAGCCGACTTGCTACTGAAAGCGGTGTAGGTGTTTCGGAAGCATCAACATTTACAGCCAATTTCGAACAAATCGCAAATATAAATACATACTAGTGTATTTGTTTTTTTTCGTGAGTCATTGTTGTCGATGTATCTGGAATAATCAAGAACACCCGGCGACAATTTTTCAGATACGAGTTAGTATGCCACACGCTCTTATGCAACTGATCGAGTTACAACACTTGTTACAAAAAAGGAAATTCAAGGTAACATGGATACGACTGTCGGTTTAGTCGTTGCTTTATTAGTCGGTTTATCCGTTCAGTTGAATAATCGATCTATTGTGTGCGGTTCTATATCTACATGATTTAATTGAATAGCTGTTTTATATTGATGGATCGGCCGGTTGTCTGATGGTATCCACGGTTGTCCGTTTCTGTGTCTGTTGGTTCATGCTTCCATCGTTTAGATCGTCCCCTTCTTCGTTCCAGTTTTTCCGATCAACTGCGTTTTTGGCCATCATTCCTTTGTCTGTAAGTCTGTCTAATAAGCTGTCTTATTATTTGTATGTTCATCAGCTCGATGTGTCTAATTTTTTTTATCGTTAGACCATTTGCAAATTCATTTATACGTCGGCCCATTTGTTGGCTGAGATCCACTTATTCTGCTCGCAAAACTGTTGGATTCTCTAGATCACTCGGTTGTTTTTTCGACAGGGTCTATTTATTCTGTTGGCGAATCTACCTGTTTCGCTTAATCACTCAGTTGTCTGGTGGTCTGGTTCTTTGCAGATCTGCTAGATAATTTAGGCACGTGTGCGATATTTAATTGGTGACTGTGCATTTGTTTGTCTTGACCCATCACCCCGAGTACCACAGTTTTCTATATTCTGCTTCCCACCTTGTGATTGCAAGGCTGTGAGTTTATTGGCTCCGTAGCTCGGGGTGTCTCTCATTTTTTTAAACTCAACCGTTTGTCTTCTTCTCTAATTAATTAGACCTTTCCTTTATATTCGCACCCTAAAAGAAGGTTACAAATGTATGTATATATGATTTCGGAAGACTCACGGTTCCACCTGCATTCATTTCTCGGCACATTAGCGTGACTTACCAACTGTTGAGAATATTTTTGGGGGTGCTCATAGTTGATCGCTTTTTTCGTCTAATTATTTGCTCCCCAATTTTTTTCTGTGCATTTATGTGTTTAATTCGATGTACCTGTCAGCTTTTTCTTTTTAGGTTAATTCTGCTTCTGTTTGGTCGCGTGTTTCTCTCTCGGGTGCGTGATCACCTATTAACACTGTTTTCTAGTCAATTCGTATATTTACTTATTGGATTAACTGCTATTTATGTGTTTTTGCTTCCAAATATATGTTGCGGTTCTAGTGTTCTGTTGTGAGGTTATTGCGCATATGTTCGGCTGCTCAACTGGTCACCAATCGATCGCTTTGTCTAAATACACTTGTTCGTGTGTTAGCTAGTTGTGCCTCTAGATTTGCTAGATTCTAGACGTTTTTTAGTCAGACCGTACAATTTTATCGTAGTTATTTGACTACAATTCAGAAATACTGTTATATTTGATGCTCCATTATTTTATCCACTTATCAGTTGCCATATATATGTATATATTTACCCAAATAAATATTTTAAAACTGGACTTTCTTTTCCAAAACGATCTTCCGAAGAGGCATCTTATGTGGTAACTTTATAAAGATTGCGTCAAATTTTCACTCCAGTCATACGCTACAACTCTACCATCATCAAGTCAGCGAAGATTCGGCCAATTCCCAAAAAGGGTGACAAATCACGCCTTTCTTCTTATCGAACCATAGCACTCACTTCTATTGTCTCATCACCATCATCATCGGCACCACAAACGGGATCCGGTCTTGGCCTTATTTAACAAATCTCTCCACCGAGCCGTTGTCGTCCAGTTTGGTACTCCCAGGCTCTGGGCGTCCTGGTCTACGCCATCCCTCCATCGTAGACAAGGTCTGCCGCGCTGTCTCCTTCCATACATCCTGCCACAAAAGACTTTCCCTGCAGGCTCCTCTTCGTTCATTCGAGCTAGGTATCCCGCCCACCGGGGTCTACCGTGCTTGATTTTTCTTACAATATTAACTTCAAGGTAGATTGCGTACAACTCATGGTTGTAGCGTCTCCGGAATCGTCCTCCCTCAGGTATGGGGCCAACAATTCTCCTTAAGACCTTTCTCTCGATCGCGGCCAAGAGTTCAGAGTGCCTTTTATTAAGCACCCAGTTCTCGGATCCATACATGAGTACTGGTAAGACCATGGTCCTGTACCTTGGATGTTCTGGATAAATTTCGGGATTTAAAGAGCCTTAATAGACCGTAGTAGGCTTTGTTGGATTTGATCAGCCGTCCGCGTATTTCTTCTTCCATATTGTTATCGGCTGATACTATTGACCCAAGGTAGTTAAAGGATTGTACTACTTCAAATTCGTGCTCCACTACCCTGATAGTTTGACCAACGTTAGGTCTTCTCTTCGCAGAAGTTGCCACCACGTACTTAGTTTTTCCCTCATTAATGCGCAGTCCCAGTTTTTGTGCCGCCTGCTCGATCTGGGTGAAGGAATCCTGTATCGGCGATTCGGTTCTACGGATGATGTCGATGTCATCTGCGTAGGCAAGTATCTGGCTGGACTTGGTGACAATAGTTCCTCTTGTTGTAACGCCAGAGTCGCGGATTGCTTTCTCCAACGGCAGGTTGAAGAGGAAGCAGACCAGACCGTCCCCTTGTCGGAGTCCATTATAGATGTTTATTGGTTTGGAAAGCAATCCCGCTATTTTTACTTGACTAGTTACCTTGGTCATGGTCAACCCACAAAGTCGCATCAATTTGTTTGGAATGCCGAGTTCTCTCATGACATTATATAGTTCTACCCTGGCTATGCTGTCGTAGGCGGCCTTAAAGTCTATAAATAGGTGATATAATGGAATCTTAAATTCCTGACATTTTTCCATCGCCTGCCTAAGGGTGAATATCTGATCAATTGCTGATTTGGCTGGGATGAAGCCACATTGATATTGACCAATGATGGCTTTAGCGTATGGGGCTATCCGGTCTTGTAGGACAGTGGAGAGTATTTTATAGGTGGTACTCAGCAATGTTATACCCCTGTAGTTGCTGCACAGTGTGATATCTTCTTTATTATGTATGGGGCAAATTATACCGCGACGCCAATCTTCCGGCATCTCCTCTTGCTCCCATACGTGCACCACGATCTCATGAATTGCGTGATGTAACGCTGTCACTCCTTGTTTGATCAGCTCAGCTGGTATGCCACCAGCTCCAGGGGCTTTATTTGATTTTAGCTGTCTAATGGCTTTTAATGTTTCCTCAATGCTTGGTGGCGGCAGCATTTGGTCTTGGTCTTGCATTGGTGGAGCCTCCAATTCTTCTGTGAGATGACCATTTAGCAATTCATGGAAGTGCACTTCCCATCGCTCCAGAATGCCCTCAGGATCGGTGATCAGATTACCCTCTTGATCCTTGCAGTAAGTGCAGCGTGGTGTGTACCGCGTCATACTGCGGATTATTTGGTAGAACTTCCGCGCCTGGTGCGGACACCGCTCTCTACTTTTCTCTATTTCACAGACAAGGTTTTTTTCCCAGGCACTTTTCTTTTGTCTGTGAAGTCTTTTTTCAGATCTTCTGAGCTCTTTGTATTTCTCCTCATGTACCCGCGTCCTATGAGACTGCTGCATTGCCCGGTATACAGTATTCTTACATTCAGTCGCTAGTTTGCACTCATCATCAAACCACTCGTTCCGATCTCTACGACTACTGCCTAAGATGGAGTTGGCAGTACTAATGACAGTATTCTTAAGGCGTGCCCATTTCTCTTCTACGCCCGGCATTCTGGCCCCAGGACTTACTCTCACTCCGTCGAGCTCTTCGAAGGCGAGTCTTAACGCATGACCAAAGGTGTTGCTGGTATTCTCATTGCGTAAGGCAGCCGTGTTGATTTGAACCTGATCCGCGGATGCAATACGTCTCCGTAAGGCAATCCGCGCTCGGAAAACTGTACCAACAAGATAGCGATCCGAGTCGACGTTGGCACCTCTGTACGTTCGTACCGTCATCAGGCTCGAGGAGTGGCGGCGATCTATCAACACATGGCCAATTTGGTTGCAAGTGGCTCCATCAGGTGATACCCAGGTGGCTTTGTGGATATCTTTACGCGGAAACCTGGTGCTGGCAACGACCAAGTTTTTCGATGCTGCCAATTCGATGACTCGTAGTCCATTGTCATTCGTGTTCTCATGCAAACTATGGGAATCTGTGTAGTGCCTGAAAACCGGCTCACGACCTATTTTTGCATTCAAATCCCCAAGAACGATTTTCACATCGTATCTTGGGCAGGCATTGAGGGCCCGTTCGACGTTCTCATAGTATTCTTCTTTTTCGTCGTCGGGGGACTCCTCTGTAGGTCCGTGGACGGTTATGAGGCTTATATTCTTAAACTTGCCTCGTACGCGAAAAGTGCATAGCCTTTCATTTATTGCATTAAAGGCGATGATGGCAGGCTTCAGGTTTTGGCCGACTAGAAAGCCTACCTCGACCACATGGTGTTTTGCGTGACAGCTGTAATAAATGTCATACTTTTTTCTTTGAATAACACCACTCCCCATCCATCTTATTTCTTGTAATGCTGTTATGTCAGCCTTATATTCGGACAGGGCATCGGCTAGCCGCTGTGCAGCTCGAGCTCTGTATAGTGAGCGTACGTTCCATGAAATTTTTTTAAATCATTTAGCCATTTTCGTTTCCGTTGTCGTCGTCGTGTATCCGGTCCATATCCGAGGCTTGTTAAATTTGCCGTAACAATTCATGTTTACGGCCCTGGTTATTAGCCTTGCGCCAACCTTTCTCAGGATGACGCTGCATGCATTGGTTCACTACTTGGCGGGTGTCAAAGTAGCTATCCAGAGGTGTCAGGCGGAGAATGCATGTCAACTTGGATTGAACAGGGACAAGGATCGTCCCGGCCTTCGCCGGGTTGAAAGCAATCAGAGACTTTGCCCTGTATGTTCGCACCCATCCTAATATCAACATAAGTTATATATTAGGCACCGGCAGTATCCCACCGGCGGTACCAAATAGTAAGGTTATCTGCTTAAAACCTTACCTGCCTGGATGTGGGGGGTCAGGTCTTGCTGTTCCGGGTCCCAACTGGAGAGTCCAAATAAGTGAGAATATATTGTTTTTTGTTATTATTTTATTTAAAGAAAACCCTGTTTAGCTACATTATTTTATTCAGAGTAAAAGGCCCGCTGTTCCAACGCAAGGCTGCCACCTTTTCCTCGATTGAGTGCTCGATTAATCCGTTTCCAACCACTCCTTATATACCTCAAAGTCTGGGGCAGAAATGGAAATGCTTGGACATGAACCCGAACGCATGACCCATATTGAGTCCGATTCTCCGACAGGAGTCCCCCGCATTTCTTAAATATCATTTGTAGCCGCCTGCATGTTCATATGATAATTGCACTAAAATCAAAAAGTATGATAACCCTCACTCGGGCCATTCGCTCCGTTCAAATGCTAATTGCAAATGACCAAACCCATTGAACACAATGACCTTCGCTCGGGCCATTCGCACCGTTCATCCGTTCGACGCTTTGTCGTTATGTTTCACTGGCGAGTGTTTTGCCTCCACGTCGGGTGGCATTCGCCGGATACTTCTGTTGCTTTTGAAAACGCTGGCGGTGTCTTGTGTCAAGAATGGTCCCATGGTGTGTTGTGTCAGCTTTGGGTGTGAAGCTACAGGTGTGCAATTTGATAACGTGATAATGCACTGTAAGGTATTTTTTTTGTTACACCAACGCGCGCACAAAAGCGGATTTTGCAGTACCCTTAAATGTCAGAGCACAGTGCGAGCGGGTGGAGAGGAAGTGGATAAGGAAAGGAGGTGTCGATGTATATTGGTATTGAATGTCGACATCCCAACGGCCAGGAAAGAGATGATCAGGCATAACATTTCACATTCGTGTGGTTCGGCTAAAGAATGACTCTCTATGTTTATTTGTGTACCTGAAGCCCACTTACAACGTGAACTGATGCGCATTCACAGATTGGCGGACAATTAAAGAGGGTTAGGGGTTTATGTAGCGGGATGCAACAATTGGAACTTCTTGGGCGTTGATAAACGGCATGCCGACTATCTCCCACTGTCCCGTGCGCATTAAAATTCGACACCAAATGGCGAATAGTGTTGTCTGACGGTGATAGTGGCCATATAGCCACCGTCGCTGAGGCTTCTGTAGACTTAACGTCCATGGACAAGTTCCCCGCATGTGCTACAGAGCCATTCGGCTAAAGCAAACAATAACCCAAATCTCGGGTTGGACTATCGTCACCAGTAGATATCGCCTAGAACGGCATTTCCCTTGGACTCTTAGGTAAAAACCATTACGACCCTATGCAACACAGGCGGATCTTGAATGATGTATGTCCCATCATTTGACCCTTGAAATAGCGTTTTTGTTTACCTTAAAGCAAAAAACTATTTCGTTCTCAAGCGCGGGTCATCAAGGATTTATGACCACATTGCCTGCAGTCCCCTATGTTCGTTCCTTTGTTTATTCAGGTGCAGTATCGTTCGTGGTCGATACTTCGAGCGGAAGAGGCATTGTCCGGTCCCTATGCAGCATTCGAGAAATCCTCCCATTGAACCCTTTCCTCGATCACCATTGGCTGTCGCCAAGTTGATCCTTTTCGCTCCCCCTACATCGATGTGATCCACCACCGTGGCATCTGACGGATGTCGATTACATCGGGGAATCAAATTTCGGAGAGTGCACATGTGCCACCGAGTCACATTTTAACCGCCGAAGAAGATCCTCGTGCCGAGATCATCACTCGTTGAAGTTTAATTTTTTGTAAATATTGTCGAGTCGTGTGGGAAATCCGCGCCACTGCCTGAATTCAAAGAACATTAAAATTAGAACAAAACCCGATCCTACTTGGGTAGTGAACACACGAACAATAGTTATAAAATAAATTAACGTGAATACAGAATTTAATAAACAATAATACCCTGTTGTTTTACACGAAATAAAAATCATTATCATCAAAACTACTCCAGTGTGTTTTCTTTGGAGAGTTATTGTGTTCGCGAATGTACTCTAATTTCCAACGTAATATTGCTGGTGTTTCTGCTGAACCAGCGTCCGTGTTGACGCACCGGAGAAACTAACCAGCCGCAATATTACCCCTTAATTTAAAAGCACACGAGCGATTAAACATTTTCGATGACGTCTTTAGTCACGTTGCATTGCTTTCATGTGAACGGTTTCATATATGATATATACGCCCATATTTTCGTAAACTTACGTAGTTTTTTCTTACGAGTTGTCACTTATGTGCATTCTAGGGCAGGCAATGGGCAACTAATCAGGTTCGACATTTACATCCTTTATCATATCCTACATGGATTATGTTGGGAGACACGTTGTCTAACATGTTATGAGGTATTTTTGTGCCATGTTGAGACATCTTTTGGACATCCTTGGGTCACCTTTGGGACTTCTTTGGAATGTCGTTGGGACAACTTTGGGACATTTTTGGGACACCCTGGGACACTTTTAGGATATCTTTGCAGCAACCTTGGGCATTTAAGGTCATCCTTGGGACATGTCTTGTTGGAAATGTGAAGCGTATTATGTAAGGTGTGGAACATGTTGTCGAAAATGCAGTGAGCGATGTTGTGGGGTATGATGTACAACTTCATTAGTTATCTCCTGACTGTCGAGTCGAATTTCGCGTTCTTTCTGATCAATGGCAAAGGCTATTATCAGTTACTTTTGTTTTCTTTTCCTCCGTTAGTGACGAGAAGCAGTCGTGGTCACAGACTCATTGAATCTAGGGAAAGCATGAATATGTTGGGCATTACGGTTTGTGGGAGTATAGTGAGGCAAAAACACGTATCGACTATTGCCAAGGTAGCATCTAGCAAGGTGAGTTATATTTTTAGATCCAAAAAATATTTTATTCCCGTTCAATTTTTTTCCATTATAAATCCCAAATTAGAGCCGCACGGGATTATTGTTCGCATGTATGCTCCTAAGCATAGCCTTAAATTTTATGATGGTGTGGGGGTTCTATATACCACATGGAGAACCAACCCACAATGCCAACCAATTTTGACCGCTAACAGTGCGTCACCATAACCCAATCTGTCCTCCATTTCTAACATACAAAAACACATCCCAATATGCAAGAGCACCCTTCCCCAAACCTGCAATTGCATACATCCTACCAAGAACCCATTTCCCAAGCTGTAATAAACGCATATCCAATTTACAACGAAACACTCAGCATCTCCATCAACTACACCGCGCCGCATACATTTTCCCAAAATTGCTTCGGTTAATTCTCAATCTAAATTATATCCCTTGCTTGCAGCCAAGCAATTCCAATTTCCCCCGAAAATCGTATCCTGTAATAAACGCATATTCAAATTTACAACCGAATACTCACCATCCCCATCAGCTATATCGAGCCGCACACAACGAAACACTCAGCATCTCCATCAACTACACCGAGCCGCATACATTTTCCCAAAATTGCTTCGGTTAATTCTCAATCTAAATTATATCCCTTGCTTGCAGCCAAGCAATTCCAATTTCCCCCGAAAATCGTATCCTGTAATAAACGCATATTCAAATTTACAACCGAATACTCACCATCCCCATCAGCTATATCGAACCGCACACATTTTCCCCAAAACCGCTTCGGCTAAAATCCCATCTAAACTAAATCCCTTGCTTGCAACCAAGTAATTCCAATTTCCCCCGAAAATCATTCCGGTTCACTTCTTGCTTAAACTATCTCCTCGCTTGTAACCAAGCAACATTTAGTTCCCCCGAAAACCATTTCGGTTCCCATTCCACCTAAACCATGTTGAACCACACCAATTCCCTCTTACTGGCAAGCCAACAGCATGTTGCGTCGCCTTTCCACGAAACGACCATCGCAACGATCAATTCCCTTGACCATACTGGGCTATGCTGCCGAAACCAATTTCCCGGTACACATATCCAAAGAATCCAACTCAGCTTATACGGCGATGATTCCCCGGAACTAAATCCCCTATACAGGCATAGCAACCCTATAGCGTTAAGCAAGGATAGTGAAGAAGGTGAATTGAACACACGATGAAACGATTGAAAAGCGAAGCAGTGAAGCATCAGACTACTGACCATGTTTAGAATTTGATTTCCAAACTGGACCATATTCCACTGATGTGAATTATTTTTATTTATCGCTTGGTATACGGTTCTGATGTATTTTTCTTATTCGATTTTCTTCGTTCGTGTTCTTCACTATTCTTGCTTGTGAATTGTGTGTATCTGTTAGAGTTGCCACAACCCCTTTCAAAGTTCCTAGAAAATGACAGTGAGTTGATTTTAGCTATGACTTCACTGCCACGACGCGACGAACTTTTCCTCGCCAGTGCCACGCGTGTTACGTCAAAGAATCCTTGACGACACAAAAACCCATCAATCAAAATGTGTAACCTAATTACACATTTTGTCTAGACAGAAATATTATTAAGAACAAAACTCAAAAGGTTACTATCTACAAAAATTCAAAGAAACGTAAAATATGAAATAACTAAATTAGAATATAATGTATATCACAACATATGTTACCTAATTGCACATTTCATCCAGATGAACGAACTCAAAGATAATTAGCAAGAACTCGTGGAAACACGAAAATGAATATTACACTAATTGTAATATAATATCCATTGTGATAAAGATATTATATTGCAACGTAGAGAAACAAACCTAGATATAAGATTTTATGTTAGAGTAAGTTTAGTTTACAAAACGCCACTCTGAAGAGCAGACGTTTGTTAAATTCGAAATTGAATAAAATATAACTTTTATTTAAAACTGTTTTCCTTTATTTCACTCAAGTGGAGTTTAAGAAAACATAATTCGCGCACCGTTCTCTTTGTCACAGTTTTGAACCCAGATTTAAATTTAAATCAACGAAACTACGTGAAGATAACGTCACAGACTGTGTTTCAGGCATTAAGATAATCGTCTTCCGCTTTGTCACATAAACAATAGTGTATTTGAATTGTTGTCTATCTTATTAGCTACTGAATAAAATACAACTGTCACCAAAATCTAAGCTACAGTTGTTAATAAATCGGACCTACTTAACGGAGTGTAATTGGAGAGACCGTTTTATTGTTTTGACATTTTTCGACCTACTCGTGTGTGCCTGGTGATTCGGCTCTTCCCCGGTGGAATATTGGTGAACTCGTTCCGTGCTGGCACAATCCGCCGATACCTCCCACAATAGTATTCAGAGACGAGCAATCCGCATGATCGAAATTGCAATTTTAACATCAAGAGTAGACCCGCTATCAAATCGAAGCTGCAAATACACAAACCTTTGTCTATTTTACAGATATTACTACGTGGGCTGTTCTCCGGAGATCCGTGATGTCATTCCTAGAAATTCGTAGAAAAAAGTCCATTATATTCAAGACTTTGTTTCACATGGTACGAGATTGTCTGATCTGGGTCAAATATGCTTTCTAATTACTCGTCATTTTAAAGAAGAGTTCAAAATGTCTCTCTCGTAGAGGCTCTGATTACTGCTGGCAAACACTAGACAAAGCAATGTTTAGAATATTTTTCTGATACGAATGTCTTATCACTAAGGAAGGCTTTTAGGGATAATAATGGTAATGGCTTGGTGTAATGTCCTGACTATTATGTGGATCCATTGAAATTTCCCAACCAAGCTTCCATGTAGTGCATAGTATGTGGTATGTGGTTGCGGTGTTTTTGAAGAGTCATTATTGACATGTGTGGCCTGACACCGTCCTGATAGAACCCAACCCTCTTCTGTTGGAAGCTAACTTCAAATGATTCCAAAGTTGACAGTTGTGGTCCGAATTTCTTTTCCAGTCCCAACAAAGACTGGAATTTAGTCGATTAAATGCGCTTTTTTTAGTCTGCTGAAATCACAATCATATATTGATCAAATTACTTCTATACATATCATCAGGTCGCCTTGTTACCATTTTATATCGATTTTTCATTTGTCTAAAGAGGAGTCATTTGTTCGTTTTTTTATTCCTAAAACACTAAGAAGGCGCCAATGTGTAATGCGAACCAAATAGCTCCCCCTAAAAATTGTCTTTTTCCTTTTTCGCTTTGCTTTGGTATCTCGAACCACGTGCTAAATTGTTTTCAGCTTCAATGTTAGGTACAAATGGCAGGGGTCGGAAACTGTAAATTAAGGTGTGAATACTGCAAACAAACTTTTAGTGTTTTTAAACAAGTTCGTTTTTGAAAGCTGTCGACCTGATTCGCTGTTGTATTATACGCTTTCTGATGTACCGCTGTACTGTGCTTTTTACATCGTCATTTGTGACATAAAAAGCTAGAAGGTTAATAATCGTCCTTAGATCTGTTTAATGTTGATGAAGGTTCTATCTTAAATTAATTACAGTCAAACTATACATTGAATTCCGAAGTTGGTTTTTGTGTTTGTTTCTTGTGAATTTTGTTGAAAAATCAATTGCACGCAAAAAGTTTTCTTTTTATGCTTTTAATTTTAAAGCAGGGATGTAAAAGAGGGAAAGACGACATAGTTTAAGTGATGAGTCAGGAATTGTCGTATAAAGGATTTTATTTATAACTATGTAGGTGCATGGGTTTGTTGCCGACAATGGACACAAAAAACTGACATTGGCACATATTTCGAATTATCTGAGATTAGAACCTCTAATTTTAAGATTATTCAAATGGTGTGAATGATGAGGTGATGATTAAGTGTCATTGGTAAATTATTTATATATAAATAGAGAGCACTCTTGAAGAGCATTGACTAATAAATAAATGTATGTATATTCTGTTGCGTAGAACATTTAGTAGGTGACAGAATTTCATTTGTTGCTGAGTGCTGAGAAAAGCTAACATCTTCCAAATTCTAGCAGTTAGCCACGAACGTTAGTCTTCTTATCATAAATTTTATCAAACAATTCATACGTAAATAAAGAAAATTGATGTATTTTTTAACGTAAACTAAAATCTTAACGTAAGCATCTCAAAAATCTAATATGTAATCGTAATATGTTAAGCCAAGAGATGGACTTGGTAAACTTGGGCTCTTTATAAAAACGTTTTTTTGATGGAAAGTATTGAGATATTGTCTTTATGAAACTTACCAAGAAACTATTGATTGAATTCTATGCTTTCAGATGAATACCAAAGAAACATTCTTGATAACTACGTACTTATGGAACATTCAGTTACAAAGTTGAAAGTTACTTACCCGGCGCATACGGCGTTCCTTTGATTACTAAATGTAGAAGAAAGCGGTTCAAACTTCGAAATTATTATTTATATTATTATTTACTGGCCTGTAGGAACCCGGAAGTTCATGACCTCACCGACTCGGCTCCGCCATTGTTCCCTGTCCTGTGCGGTCTCCTTCCACGTTCGATCATCCGATCCGATCTCCTCGAGGTCCAATCTAACATTGTCCTCCCATCTCCGTCGCGGCCGTCCTGTCGGTCTCTTCCCCGTAAGTTTACCGTCAAGAATTCTATGCACGGTCCTATCATCGCCCATTCGCGCTACGTGTCCGGCCCATCTTAATCTTCGCGACTTGATTACTCTCACTATTGTAGGTGTGCGGTATAGCTCTTCCAATTCGTGATTGTGGAGTTTCCTCCACTGCCCTGACTCTTCGTCATATTTACCGCCAAATATACCCCTTAAAACTTTATTCTCGAATACGCGGAATTTGTTCTCTTCCCGTTTTGTGAGAGCCCACTTTTCGCATCCGTATAGAGCAATCGGCATGATTATGGTTCTATAGACACGGAGCTTTATATTACGTGATAGCAGTTGGGATTTTAATAGTTTACTGGCTGAATGCCACCTAGCGTTGCCGGAATGTAGTCTTTTGTTAATTTCCTTTCACGTTTCGTTTCTGGTCGTCAGTATCGTTCCCAGATATTTAAATTCTTTGACATTTTCAAATATCTTGCCCCTGACGTTTATATGTGTTCTCTGAGGTCCACCTGCTCTCGTCGTAATCATGTATTTCGTTTTGTCTTCGTTTATTTCTAGGCCCACCTCTTCTGCTGCTTGCATGATGATTTCACAGTTTTACTTATAGTTTCGAGATTATCGCCCAGAACGGCGATGTCATCCGCATACGCGAGCACTTGTGTGACCCCGTTCATGGATGACTCGGCCTTGTTGTCGTTTTGTACCTTTCTGATAACATACTCGAAGACAAGGTTAAAAAGGCATGGTGAGAGACCATCCCCTTGTTTTAGTCCGTCCCGGATTTCAAATGGGTCTGAGAGGTGGTTTTCTATTCTGACCCGCCCTTTGTTTTCGTTCATGCAGATTTGAATGAGGGCGGCGTATTTTTTCGGGATCCCCAGCTCAACCACAATATGGTAGAGTCTTTGCCTTGCGACTGAGTCGTAGGCTTTTTTGAAGTCCACGAAAAGTTGGTGAACCGTCTCTCCGTATTCCCACTTCTTTTCCAGCAGTTTCCTTATTGTGAACATCTGGTCGCTTGTTGACCGGTTCCGACGGAATCCGCATTGGTAGTCTCCCAATATTTCTTCTGCGTACGGTGTGATTCTTGCCAGTATGACATTTGTTAATATTTGGTATGTGATTGGGAGCAATGATATTCCTCTGTAATTTTCGCAGTCAGATCTGTCGCCTGTTTTGAAAATGGGGAAGACTATTGAGGTTTTCCGTTCTTCCGGAATGACTTCCTTGTCCCATATTATTTTAACCAGTTGGTGGATCTTTCGAGCGGTTGACCCTGCTCCATGCTTCAAAAGCTCTGCCGGTATGCAATCGATTGCGGAGGCCTTGTTGTTTTTCAATCGATTTATCGCGTCTACTACTTCGTCGAAAGAGGGCTCTGGGATCTGGGGCTCGGCTGTATGTACGCTTGGTGCGTTTATTTGTGGTTAATGGGTGCGCACATTGAGCAGTTTTTCAAAGTACTGCTTCCATCTTGTCACGATATTTTTTGTTTCTGTCACCAGAAAGCCGTTTGTGTCTCGGATTATTTTGGCTCTCCTTCGGTAGCCATTTCTAATTGAATTTATGCCGGCATACATACCTCCGCTGTTCTTTGCTCTGGCATTTTCTATGATTTTTTCGATCCGAGTCTTCTCCCATTCGCGTTTTTTGCGTTTGAAAAGTCTAGTTGTTTCTTTCCGAATTGTCGCGTATCTTATTGCGTTGACTTCATCATATGCTTCTAAGTGGATCATTCTGAGGCGTTTACGTTCTTCGATCTTTGCCCGGCACTCATCGTCAAACCAAGGTTTGGACATAATTGTTTTCTTAAATCTTAATACCTCTTGGGCTGTTTGTTTGATTGTGTCTCTGATCGATGTCCATTTAGTGTACACACTATTGGCTTCCTCTTCCTCACTGCTCTCATTCTCTAGGATGCTAAATCTATTCGTTAGTTCGTCTTGATATTCAGCCCTTTTACGTAGGTATTTTAGTTTATCAATCTCGAACTTTTTGCTCGTCTCCCGTGACTGCCCATGTGGGTTTGCTGCGAGTCGACTCCTGATTTTGCCCGTCACTAGAAAATGATCGAAGTCGCGATCTGCTCCTCTATATGATCTAACGTCAAGGATATTCGAGTGGTGTCTTTTGTCTATGAGGAAGTGGTCTCTTCGGTGACGAGTTGCACCGTCGGGTGATATCCATGTGGCCTTATGGATTTGCTTGTGCTTGAACATCGTGCTCTTCACTACCAGATCTTTTGACGCTGCGAACGTGATAATTCGAATTCCATTATCATTTGAAACGTCGTGTAGGCTTTCTTTACCTGTTGTTGGTTGGAAGATATCTTCCTTTCCAATTTTCGCATTGAGATCGCCGAGGAGAATTTTAACATCGAATGATGAGATCCCATCAAATACTTCCTCTAGGGTCTCGTAGAATGTGTCCTTCGTTTCTGCGTCGGTAGGTTCTGTTGGGGCGTGTACGTTTATAAATACATAATTGTACCATGGGCCCTGTATTTTTAGCACCGACATTCGGTCATTAATAAATTTCACATCTTTTAGATGGGACGTAATCTTCTTGCTTATGATGAAGCCAGTTCCGAGGTTATGTGTATCGGTACCTCCACACACCAGTGTAAACCCGTGGGTTTCGATTACTTGATGTCGGAGTCGGACTTCCTGAAGCGCGACGATGTCCATTTTATATTGTTTCGCGTTTTCTACGACCGTATGTATCGCGCCTGGTTTATATAACGTTCGAACATTCCACGTGCCGACGCGTATATCCCGCTTTTTCAGTTTTTCCCTACGTCTTCTCTTTGCCGAGTCGTTGTTTTCTTGATGATTTTTTCCCTTACGGCAGTGTCGGCTCATCACACCTACGCCTACCGGGTTTTGCGTGGGATTGTTTTTTGTATATTGGTTATTCATTTTTGATCCCACGAGACTTGGGGTTTCAAATAGTCCGCCACATCAGAGCGCGGGCCAAAATGCCACTTACTAGGAGCACGAAGAAGGGTTGCTATGTCTGCATAGGGAGTTTGTTTCCGGGAATCCCTGCCGTACGGGCTGGATTGGATTCTCTGGTTGTGTGTACCGGGATATTGGTTTCGGGGGCATAGCCAAGTATGGTCAAGGGTCTTGATCGTTGCGATGGTCGTTTCGTGGAAGGACGACGCATCATGCTGGTGGCTTGCCAGTAAGAGGGAATTGGTATGGTTCTACATGGTTTAGGTGGAATGAGAACCGAAATGGTTTTCGGGGAAAATTAACTGCTGCTTGGTTGCAAGCGAGAAATATAGTTTAAGGAGGAAATGAACCGAAGTGGTTTTTGGGGGAAATGGATTGGGGAATGTATGCTTTGCGGGTGTTGGGTTAATGTTACGCGCTGTTAGCGTTCGAGGTTGGTTGCAATTGTGGGTTGGTTCTCCATGCAGTGTAGAGAACCCCCACAAGCCCATGTTTCGCATTCGTATAGAACAATCGGCATGATTATGGTTCTATAGACCCGGAGCTTTATATTACGTGATAGCAGTTTGGATTTCAGCAGTTTACTGACTGCATGCCAACTAGCGTTGCCCGAGTGTCATCATCATCATCGGCACTACAACCGGGAACCGGTCTTGGCCTTATTTAGCAAGTCCTGAGGCTTGTAAAATTTTCATAATGATTTATTTTGTCTGGGCAAGGTCATTAGTCTCGCGCCAGGGGCTCCCCGACGGGGAATCGAACCCCGGTCTCCCGGGTGACAGGCGGTTGTACTAACCACTATACTATCGAGGAGCCCGTTGCCCGAGTGTAGTCTTTTGTTAATTTCCTTCAACATTTCGTTACTGGCCGTCAGTATTATTCCCAGAAATTTAAATTCTTTGACATTTTCCAATATCTTGTCCTTGATGTTTATGTGTGTTTGTGGCGTTTCCACTAAACGCCACTGCTTAGCTTTCCATTTAATAAGCTGAAAACCCATAAAAACAAGTATTTTGGCCGTTCCATTTGAACGCCATTACTTACCTTGCTATTAACTATGCAAAAACGTCCACCTAAAACTCATAAGCCCATAGTTTTCGCAAATGCAATTGCATTAGCATCTATAAACATTTCCCCCCGGGGGATGTTTGCATACAACGCAGCATGTTCCTGAAATTCAATTCGGTTACGACATCACGTAACCGATAAAATTCGCGAACTTGTCATTTTTCATTTTCACTTTTAAAACATTTTTTATTTTCTTTTTATATTCTTAGTTTCTAAATTAAAGGCTAGACAAAAAATGCTTAAATTCTAGCTTAATTATCTTATATGATAACTTACTGGTCCTTCGCAGACGCTCTAAGCTAAACATTACTTAACATTTGTATAGTTTGCCTTTCGGCGACAGAACTTTGTGGCAGTACTTATAATTATTTGAAAGACAAAGAAAAATTTGAAAAACTTTGTGTCAATTTTTTTTTGTTTTTTTTTTTCTTAAAATTTAACTTAACTTACCTTTTTTTTTTATTTATTTATTTTTTTTAATGTTATGGAAAAGCACTTAACTTAACTTAACTTAACTCTTATACTACCCCAATTCTAGAAAAATTCCCGAACTTGTCCATGCACATAAATAACAAAGATTTTTCCACACACGTGCGTGGCAAGTCATAGCGACAGACATTTTCCCCAAGGGCATGATCGCATGAAACGCATCTTGTGCCTAAAAAGCAATTCGGTTGCAACCCCGAGCAACCGATATAAACTCAAATCATATCGGCGCCCATATTCCCTGTCGAATTCTAGAGCACACAAGCAGGAGATATTCTTTCTTTTCCTTTTTGCTGCAAGCACATCGGTCGCTAAACCGATCGGCAATACGCAATAGCATATCTCACCATGTCTGCTGAAGGAAATCGAATTCTCGTTAATGTATATACCCACACGAGAGTTCGACCCTTTTGGAGACGTCACCGATATGTGCATCATAGCGACAACATAACAATTCCACATCAGTTGAGTGTACTTGAGTTTTGAAATCGAATTCGTACACGCGGCAGTAGCCTGATGTGTTTAGCACTGGTTCAATTTTTAGTGATTCAACTTGCCATAGAGTCAGTTCTAACCACACGTTCTTCACTAGCATCGCAAACGCCGTGGGCCTATGTTCTCAAACTTGCCTCGCACGCGAAGAGTGCATAGCCTTTCGTTGATTGCATTAAAGCCGATAGTGGCAGGCTTCAGTTTTTGGCTGACTAGAAAGTCTACCCCGAGCACATTGCATGACAGCTGTAGTAAATATCATACTCGTTTCTTTGAATAACACCACTCCCCATTCATCTTATTTCTTGTAATGCTGTTATGTCAGCCTTATAATCGGACGGGGCATCGGCTAGCTGTCGTGCAGCTCGAGCTCTGTATAGTGAACGGACGTTCCATGGGAAGATTCTTAAATCGTTTAGCCATTTTTGTTTCCGTGGTCGTCGTCGTGTATCCGGTCGATATTTGAGGTTTGTTAAATTTTTTTTTACAGGCAAGGTTATTAGCCCTCAGACAACCTTTCTCAGGATGTCGCTGCATGCATTGGTTCACTACTTGGCGGATGCCAGAGTAGCTATCCAGGGGTGTCACGTGGAGACTGCATGTTAACTTGGATTGAACAGGGACAAGGATCGCCCTAGTCTTCGCCAGGTTGAAAGCAGTCAGTAACTTTGCCCTGTATGTTTGCACCCATACCCCTCTACCAAATTCTCACCATAACCTTTTTTGGGTGAAAATCAGGCTTGGGGGTGTGTTTTGGTTTTTCACCTGCATCCAACTACATCCCAGGTCTTTTACGGTTATCGTACAGAATCCACCTTTCATCACAGGTGACTATCCGGTGCAAAAACGCTCAGTTTGGTTTCTGAATCTAAGCGAGGCGTAGATTTTCAGGCGCCGTCGTTTTTGGGACTCGTTTAGTTCATGGGGTATCCACTTATCCAGTTTCTTTACCTTGCCTATGAAAGAAAGGTGTCGACGAATTGTCGTTGGGGATACTCCCATACTTTATGCTTCTTAATTCTTAAACCAAACGGAAATTTGATATGATTTTGACGAACGGGAGAACGTGGAACTCTGTTATTGCCGTCCAGGTTGGGTCGCACGTTTAACAGATAATCTGTCTTAGGGATGATGTTTACAGCCACCACCAAAACAATTCCAAGAAGAGTCATTATATAGAGATCTAATGCGCGTCCCGTATTAGAGGGTTACTTGTAAACAACTTCTTCCTCTGTAAAGTGAGTATTATTCTTGGAAGAGGAATAATAATCTGGAGGCATGACTAAAATGTGCGTATCAGGTGATTTCTCCTCTGCAAAATGAGTATTATTTTTGGAAAGGAAATAATAATCTGGAGGCAAGACAAGAATGTGCGTATCAGATGATTACAATTGACAGATGCATCACTCTTGAGCCATAGGTGACGATCGTTTTTTTCTTTTAAAGAAAGGACTAACTATTTTGAAGGTTAAGTTGGAAGATTCTATGTTCCTTTAATAATTTTTTTTGTTTTATTTAATTTTACTTGTCTTATTTTATTTTAATTTATGCCGTTTAATGTAGTTTTTTATTATGTGACAGATTTGTAATGAAATTAAACAATTTGCTGAGACGATTATCGTAGTGATCGACGAAATGTTTCCACGATAGAAATTGTGAAGAAAATCCACAAAATGGCCTCGTGTGAGCGTCCACTGAAAGTGCGACAGCTGACAACTATGATAGGCATTTCAAAAATTGGTGTACATCTCATATTCAGGAAAAATTTGGACATGAGAAAACTGTAAGAAATATGGGGTTGCTCACAATGAAACGAAAACGGCGTCATGAAGATTTTTAATCGAGTGTTTGGCGATGTTTCGTAGCGACAATTCATGTGTTGATTCAAAACTATGGATAAAAGATGAGTCCATTATGCCACACCTGAGATGGAAGGACAGCCGAAAAAATTGAATAAAAGTGGCTCCGAAGAACATGAAGACAATTCCATCTACAGGCAAGGTCACGGCAGATTTTTGGGAAGCAAGCGGAATGAAAAGAATAGTTGCAATTAGTGAGAACAAAATGTTTCGTTGAAAAAGAAAAAAATCTTACCAGTTATCTCTAAGAGAATTTCGAATTGTTTCCTCCCGTATTCTACGCCAAAAGGAGACCTCTAGGATGAATTCTTTTTACTAAACTTTAAAAAATAGTGCGATGGTTAAAGATTCGCCAACAATGAAAAGATGGATTTTTTAGTTGAAAGTTGTTTTGAAGAGCTGAATGGTATTCGCTATAAGCTGGTGGTCGAAGTTAATGAATATTTACGGATTAGGAGTATGAAGTTAGAAGGAGAGTAAGTTAAGTAATGTTTGGGGGATTCCTTTCTTAGGTCAGGTACTTTTGAAACTGCTCTCGTACAATTGTTCACTTCTGCCATATAAGAAATGACAAGTTGAATAGAGCATAAATGGCGCACTCCTATCAGCGTTACGAATGAAGAGGAACAGTGTCAAATTATAGAGGGAATTCCATTCGGGTCACCGAATTTATGCACCCCTTTGAAGAATTAGGAAATAGTATGATTTCGAAAATGACTTAAGTGGCTTCAATAGACAGAAATCAGAAAACTTTCATTGATATTGTTTTTTGAATATTTCCATCTCCCGCAATAGTGAAAAAGTATGTCTGAAAAAATACAGAAAATAAAAACACTAATCAGTAATCCATATTTCGAAATCTGTCATTTAATTTTTCAGAGCGCCAGCCACATAAAATCAAGTGGCGTTTTAAAGGAGGCACAAATGCGTCTTTTTTGAGTCTTTGCAAAAATGCGACAACTTTTTTTAATCACTTTTGCGTCATCAATCGTCAACGTGCTATAAATAATAATGAGTGTTTATGCACAAAGATGTCTTCACTTCATGTTTGCACAGTTCGTGTTTAGTGATTCGACCCGAAAGCATATTCCAACTTGAAAGAAAAATTGGAAAATATTATATCCCTATTGACAACTTTTGTGGCTTGTGCAATTATTTTTGGGAACACGAACTTCCGCTGCGGAAAAGTCTTCGACAAAAACAAGCGATATACAAATTAAGGGTAACAACTGAACAGTTTTTGTCCTAAATATGAATGTGAACAATTTTTGGCCAAATGCCAATTAGAATTCACATTCAATGGAACTGTGTCGCCGGATTTGTGGGCGAAAGTGGATGGCAGTGTGGCGAATGGGTACATAGAGAATTTCATTGTGTTGAGTGGTCGTGGTGACATTGGCACAATTATCAAATCGTTGATAAAAGGATAAATTTACTTGGTGTGGCCCTATCATATACACACTTCGAAACCAATCAGCTTCACTTTTCCTTTACAACTAACAATTTTGAACGAGGTTATTTGTCTGGTCGTCTCGGGAATATCTTTCGCTATTTCCGTTGACATTACTCTGAAGATTTACAATAGTTCAATTTCATTTCAAGGACCGGTTCCTGTTGTTGTTTTGGTGCTGCAGCCAGTTGATATGTTCGTCATTGGGTATAACCGGAGAAGGAAGTTGTGTCACTGCTGGGAACGTGCAACAAAGAAATTTTTCACGTTGGCTGTTGTCAAACTACAATTTTAGCCGTTTTATTGTACACCGGTCGGCAATGAATTTCTAGTACATGATTGAACTGCAGGCGATCTTAATTTTCAAATCACCTCGAGTGGATTATTAAATTTGCACTGCTTCGGTATTATGTTCGGAGATTGTTTTCACAGGAAATTTCATTGGACTGCCGGGCGTACTAGCAAAGAACTCTTATTTTTTTAAGTTGTTAGACTGCTATGTTTCGTTTTTGTGAAGGACATTTTCGCTTGCTGTGAGAGGTCTATTCTACTCGAGTCAAAATGATTAGGATATTCAGCTAAAAACGTTGTTATACGAGGGTTTTCTTTTATATTTCAGGATTAGAGAACAAAAACAAATATTGATCATCGAAAATCACTTTTTTGTTTTTCAAAATATTCCCCATGAAGATCTATACACTTTTGCATGCGTTTGAACCAATTGTCGAAGCACTTTTGCCACTCTGATTGAGGTATCTCCAACACATGCATTCTGAATGCAGCAACCGCTTCTTCAGGTGTCGAAAAACGTTGACCTCTCAGTTTGTTTTTTACGTACGGGAATAAAAAGAAGTCATTCGGCGCCAAGTCAGTACTATACGGCGGATAACCCATCAAATTGATGTATTGGGTGCTCAAAAATGCAGTTGTCGCAGCCGATGTGTGAGATCTCGCATTGTCGTGGTGAAGAGTGATCCGTCTTCGGCGGTTGGTTTTCCTGATTTCTTGGAAGACAACCGACAAACAAATGGTTGTGTACCACTCAGAATTGACTGTTCTGCGTTGTTCTAGTGGTACGGTTGGGACATGTCCAGTTTTTCCGAAAAAACAGGCGACCATTTGCTTGGAAGTGCTTCGTGCGCGAACAACTTTTGTTGGATTTGGCTCATCTTGAAACACCCAGACAGTCGACTGCTGTTTGCTTTCGGGCTCATACGCGTAAATCCACGATTCATCACCTGTCACGATGTCATAGACGTGTTTCGAAGCACCGCGACCGTATTTTTTGAGCATTTATCTCGACCAATTGACACGAGCCTTTTTTTGGGCGATTGACAAATTGTGTGGGATCCAACGCGAACAAATTTTTTTGACAGTCAAATGTTTATGCAATATTGAATGTATGCTGGTCCCACTAACGCCTAAGGTTGTCTCAATCTCACGATAGGTCACATGACGATCTTCCAATATCAGTTCGCGCACAGCATCAATGGTCTTCGGAACAACAACTGATTTTGGACGACCTTCACGAAATTCATCTTGGAGTGAACTACGACCACGATTGAATTCACCATACCATCGATAAACACTGGTCCTTGATGGAGCTTCATCGCCAAAAATTGAATTAAGTTCATCCATGCACTGTTGCTGAGTTAATCCACGCCGAAAGTTGTAAAAAATATTCGCACGAAAATGTTGACGATTTAATTCCATTTTTGGGCCTAGATGAATCTTTTAAGTTACTGTAAACAACACAAATAGCGCTCGTATGTCAAAACGTTCTGAGTGCGTATAACCTCAAAAATGTCCAACTTTACGACAGAGCTGTCAATTGCCGGATTGCAACACTAGGGTTGCCAAATCCCGAAACATAAGAGGCAATCCTCGTACGAAAGTATTGTTTAAATTGCTCTATTGCCATGCACATTGTTGGTTTGCTTGAATGGGACAACTTAAAAACCTTTCGAAGGTGGACTTTAAGGAAAAAGACCTTTAACCGTGTCGAGGTCGAAAACAAAGCCAATTTCATGCACAAGTTTTGATGAAATTCAACCTGTAGATCGACGAATGACATGTGACTCTTGGTTGAGTCAGATGTTTCTTAGAACAACTGCAGCATCATATGATTAGATGGTTTTGGGAGGAATTTTAATCTCAGAATCCAATTGATTCAATTAGACTCCGGTGGCTTCATGTCAATTAAAATATTAATAATCCCGGAACAAGCGTTGCAGCTAAATGTTCGTTCCTTGAAGCGGAATGTCGAGATGCGCTTGAATAATTTTTCTGTTAATTCTGGATGAGCAGTTGATGCAATTGCAAGGATATAGAGGTTACGAAGCTTTAGAACAGACAATTAAGTTCATATGTGGCACAGGCTTGGCGTATTTCACTAGATGATTGAACTTAAGTTTCAGTTTTGAATGTGGGCCGAACATCATTTAAGGGAAACACGGTCATGAAATATCTGGTCAACTTTGATTCATTTTATGGGAATATGATGATTCTGATCACCATTACCATTGTGAACCAACTGAGAATGATCACAGGGATAGGATGAAATCCACGATCATTACCATAGACTGAGGTATCAATCTCTTGGAAAGGATCACGATTATTATGTGAGAATGTTAAGTTCACGACCAATACCATAAGTTATCACTCTCATTTTGAAGATCACGAGCATGATGGTGGACTTCGCGAGGTTGATTACTCTGAGGATTAGGTGCACGACTACTACTTTCACCGTAAATCAATTAAAACTCAAGAGTTTTGATAGCGATGGATGCTTTCAAATCTGGTGAAAGTTTCCGAACCAGAATATTTGTGTGACTACATAGATTTCGATTAGCATCTGGAGAGGAGAGATCCAATGATCTCAGATGGGTTTGGCTAAATGTATTTGTTGCGGATTCACTGGATGCAACCAGCGAATTCACACAATAACAAATGTCAGCAAACAACTGACACGAATATTTAATTTCGAGCTGTCATTGCTGACAACTTTCTCTTTCTTCGTAAGCTTTTGGCGACATAGGGTTAGCAATTGTAATCCAGAAAAATCTAATTAATCAGTAGAAATAAAATAACTAGTTCGGATATAAAGGACGATTCAACGGAGTTTCATTTGCTGGAGAACAACAGTTGGTGTTACGAAGCAAGGTAATCTTTCCTTTTAAGTACAATTGTAGTCATTGTTGCAGCCAAAGCAAGCCAACGTCGCTGCATGCCAGGAGACACCGTTGTTCCTGACGTCATCTCCACGGCCCACCAAAAGGTCCATTTTTTGGTGGAAGTTGCGTTCGACGCTTGTGGAACGCAAAGATTTGGTCCTTCAAGCCGGATTCAGTCTGTGGATCCAATCCACTGCTGCCAGTTCGCAGTGTAATAAAGAGTTGCTCAAAGTGCAGCTACCAACCGTCGCCAAGTTCGCGGTTAAACCAATCGCAAGTAATATAGTTGGAACTTAAAGGCAATCCGTTCGCAACAACTAAATGCCGGCGTCATCGACCACCGCCAAATCGAAAACAGCAAAGGCCGCATTGGCCGAACGTCGAAGCCTGACCAGAATGGAAGCGGATTATGAACGCCAAGATGATGCTCCTTGTTCAGCCGAAGAACAGAGCAATGACAAGGTTCGCGGTGCAATGACAGCGCAGTCGACAACGGCTGAATTGTCCGAACACCTCATGGCGGCCCAGTTCGCCACAATGAGAAGATGATGGGCACTTTCGAGAATCTCAATAAGAGAGGGCCACCGACGCTGGCCATAGTGGAGGCGCAGGAGCGCGATCTCCAGTTGGACTGGGATGAGATTCGGAAGCGGCATGAACAACTCATATGTCTGGTAACTCCATGGACGATCGTCATCCAACGCTATTTTGAAGAGAGATTCATCGACGAGGCCACAGAGCTTGCTGGGGCAAGGCACGCCCTCACCGTCGATCGTCCGACAGCCTACAAGACAGCGGCGGACACCTTTTATCAACCACAAAGTCGATTGTCGCCATTGATGTCGCAACCTTCATGGTGGCCGGGAACTCCTTCCACACCTGGCATGCGTATGCCACCTGGCCATTCATCCAGATTACCATCACGAATGATGCCCCCGGAACACACAACCCATACGGACAACAAAGGTGTGACAACAGACACCGAAAAGCCAGCCAAGGCAAGTGCTGTCGAAAGCCAAGGAGGAACGGTCGAGAAGAAAACCGATCCAAAACCTACAACTAACGCCGCCAAGGACATCCAGAAGAAAGATGCCAAGAAATCCGATGCACCCAGTCAAGGAAAAGAGCCTGCTTCAGAGAAACCCGCCGAGCAAGGCAATGACGATATCAACCTACCGAGACTGCTCGAGGCCCAGTCCGCGCTCGACCCAGTTTCCCCAATTACAGCAAACCGCGCCGACCCCGGGCAATGATTCCCAACTACCGAGACTGCTCGAGGCCCATTTCGCGCTCGACCCAGTCTCCCCAACTACGGTGTACAGCGCCGAACCAACTCGACATTAGCGAGGTGCCCTCGTGCAGCTGCCAAAAGTCGCCATCAAACAAGCGATTAAGGAACCACAGTGAGTAAGAACCAGCAGACCGCCGAATGAGCGCTGCCTGCCCAGTTAATGAACCGAATCCCATTCCGGGGGTAACCACCAGCTGGCCGCCGACCGGAGTGCCGCCTGCCCAAAGCTCAACCCGGCCCATGTCCCGATGCTCGGACCAACGTCGAAGCCCCAACAGAAACAGACGCCGCGCACGTGCTGTGGGGCACAACATCACACGGCCGTTCCTCGTGGGTTGCGAACTTACTACTCCGACCCAGAGGAACTAGCCCACCTTGAACATAATTCAACGACCACTAACAACGTATACAAAACGCTTCAAGAGCAAGCAATAGCTATACTACAGGACCCGTGCCAGATCTAACTTCAATGCATTCCACGACTACGCCATCAACTGTCCAAGCAACAGTAGCAACCAAGAATGTCCGCAGTGGCCGTGACAAACCACAGAGTCTGGTTAATAGCCAGTCTTATCATCAACATCAATTGCAACAGCAACAACTACCGCAGCAGCAGCAACATTCACCAGGACATGGCCCAGAATCAGGCCAAACGCATTTGTCAGTCACCAACCTATTGGTGATGTCGAACAACATACCAACCAATTGTAATTCGCTGCAAAACTCGTATGGAAATCTTCCATCTGGTGGTCTCTCAAAAACTGTCAGTAGTACAGGCAAGCGAACAGAGACACCCTAGGGCCAAACTCCGGCCAATGACAGGAATCATCAAGGATGACCGCTACCACATGTAGCCTCCCCAATAGGGTCAGGAGAGCGCAATGCCCCGCTTGGCAGGCGACGCTCCCCACCATCCAGGGATCAACTGCATCCGAACCAACCAGCACGCCATTCAGTAATCCAGGAGATGCGGTACTTCACTCTGACTCAGTCCAGTAGGCACTGGGTGCGCACCCGTCATTCCGCCAGGACCCGCGGACGGTGCCATGGAAGTCTCCGCACTAGACTCAACGTTGCGACCTCACATGCTAAAGGCCGCACCCCATCGGTAAGTGTCGATCTAGTACTTTCGACCACCCGCAATTACGTGGCCATTGATCGTGGATTTTGCTGGAAGAAAAAGGTCGCCATCCAACGTGTATAAAAAGGAATTTGTTGTACACATGAATGAAGCTGCGAATAGGCGACGCAATGATCATTATCCCTAGTTGGGATGGTTACATGATATGTGAACCGATAAGTTTTCTTTTCAGGGATATGCTGTTTGGAACAGAATTCTTAAGAGGAATTTTGAATTCAAATAAATGAATGCAGGTAAGAATTCTCTTACAGGTACTTTTAGGTTATATAAATTGGATCTATTTGATGCGTGAAGCATTTAAGGTGCTAATGCGATTGCATTAGTGAAGTTAGGAGATTGGGTGAAAGTTATGGGGGTTTTCAGGAAAGCGAACCATGGGGTTTGGCGGAACCGCCACAAACTATTGTAGAAGAATAAACTAAATTATTGAAATAGAACTGTATATTGTGTGTAGAGTTTACATTCGGCCAAACGCCCACGACACACACCCCCACCGAGGCAGACCAATCCGGGGTAAGTTTTGTGACTTAAAGTCTCATATATAATTGTTATATTAATAAACGTAACAACCAAAACAGAACCTTGTGGCATGCCGGAATTAGCAGGATACAGATCCGATGACTCGCCGCCCCAACAACCCGGATCGATCGATTTTCGAGGAAGCTCCCCATCCAGTGGCGAAACTTCCTCCCATTTTCTTCTGAAGGTGATACATCACCCTTCTGTATGATTCTAACACATTCGTACCATGCCGCCATCACGTATCATGGATACATTGGAACAATTTTCTCGGTAAGAGATCTGTGGTGTTTCTAGCAGATGGACACACATACGATTAATAATGAAGAACAACACCACCGAAAAGGCAACTCGAAAACTCAAAGCACATCCGTTAAAACCGTATACCAGAGTAATATTTCCATATCAGTTGAGTGTACCTGAGTTTAGAGATCAAATTCGTACATGCAGCAGTGGCCTGATGCGTTGAGCTTTGGTTCTATCTTTTAGTGATTCCAACCGTTATAGGGTGGGTTCGAATCACACAACCTTCACTATCGTCCCAAACGCTATAGATCTGTATAGCAGTTACAAAGTGTGAATAATGTCATTTCCTTTTTAATTTTACTCACCGTTCACAGATGATCCCAAAGTGTTATGAAATCTATGAAGCAGATAGCTTGGAAAATCGTCTGGCCGGTATTCAGCACCCTAAGGCAATTGTTGGAATTATTTACACAACAGTAAGGTAATTCGTGTAGTAGAAATAAGTTTCGGTGGGGCAATAAACAAAAAAGACGAATGTAGCGACAATAGTTGCTTTCAAAAGTCAAATGGCATATTAGGTTCCTAAAGAATTAACGGAGGCCATAATCGTTCTACTTCCAACAGCAAATTATTTTATCGCTTTACTTCTAAATCTACCCCTGATATTCTATAAATTCAAGCCATATCCATATCTTATCCCCAGAAGTCCTCACTTAAGAAGTATCCCATCATAATACCTAATAAATATCTCCCCAGGCGTCTTGTTAAGCAAATCTTATGCTGGATATATGACCTCTGTCGTACCCTCTACAGTCGCTGGCACGTCGTATACACATCACGATTAATGGGCAAGATGTCTTGTGTAGTCTCTTGTTTATCGTGTGCAATATCCTTCGTTCACAGCAAAATAAAAGTCTGCCAAAGGCTCCCTAACTGCCGATTACACATCGCAACGTTGCAGGACGTTCTGTTATATAACAGATGTTCACTAAGAAGGACTGGTACAGAGTCATCTGGTGTAGAACATGCGCTGTAGACCTTTGGTACTCTTAAGAATCATCTCTTAGGTCCTCAGATAACGGATTATCCTTTTTGTGTACCAATTAAATATAACTATGGTATCCATATCGTGTAAGTACATTGTTGTAACATTGTACGGCTTAAAGTGGTGTTGGGGGATACTCCTATTAATAGCCTTTGAGGGCTGTACCACAGATGCATCCGAGGCTATAAAAAGAAAATGTTTAGAGAGAAGGGTTCGACTTATCGATGCGCTTGTCGCGTGCCATACTATCAAAGGGTCTAGTGGCATGAAGCAAGAGTATAATGGGAAAGTTGTTATAGATATGCAAGGAGGTCATCAGTTCATCAATGCTGTGGATTCATGGGAAGTTTTACGCTCAAGAGATTTGTGCGTTAACAATATGACTCATGAGCTTATATGTTAATGTATGAGATTTGAAGTGGCTGTAAAGTTAAGGACATGGTAAGGTAACATGAGAGATTATCTTTAGAAATAATTAAATATATATATATATATATATATATATATATATATATATATATATATATATATATATATATATTATATAAGGAAGGATAGCGCACAGGACAGGGAATAATGGCGGAGCCGAGTTAGTGAGGTCATGAACTTCTGGGTTCGTACGGGCCAATAAATAATAAAATGATAATATATATAGCGCTCAGTAAAATTATAGATTCAAACGTAAATTTTCAATTTTCAATTTCAAGAATTCAATTCAATTTTTATTTGGTAGATAATTACATTTATGGTATATTTTACAACTAGTACTTAAGAGATTTAGGATAGCAATTCCTTTACAACTATAATCTTAAATCTATATAACGACAATAGCATAATTTTAATGAATAACAAATAATAAATTAAGGGAAAACTACAATAAAAAACCCTTATTTGAATCTTAAGACTAATATTGCACGAGCTTCGGGTTATTTTATGTAATAATGACCTCGATATAATTTTCATAGACAGAGTACATATGTAGTGATTTAGGATAACGCAAGACGGGAAACGAGAACATTGTCAGAAAAAGAACAATTGACGAAGAAGTTTCGATTGATTTTGTCAATAAGGAACTCTACCGGTTTAACGTTGGCGTTTTCATGTAGTTCATGTGTCGAATAATGCCATGGCAAATTCAGCAACATTTTTAATATTTTATTTTGACACCTTTGCAATTTTATTTTGTGTGTGCGAGCACAGTTACACCATACAGGAACCCCGTACAGGAGTATCGCTTGAAAAATGGTTTTAAATATTATAATTTTATTTTCGATGCTAAGCTTTGACTTTCTACACACTAATGGATACATAACTCTTACGACTTTGTTTATTTTGTCAATTGTGGTAGTGATGTGTTTTTGAAAGACAAGGTTTTTATCTAGAATAATACCTAGATATTTACAGTCTTCGGACCAATCAATATCAACTGCACACATACTGAGTTTAGTGCCATTTGGTAGGTAGCAGTGTTTCCTACATCTCGAAAACCAGACAGCTTGTGTTTTATTACCATTTATTTTTATTTTCCATTTCCTGTAATATACTGCTAGCTTGTCAAGAGCTGCTTGCAAAGAGTTGTAGACATTAGTGAATAAGGCACCCGAAGAGAAAATGGCCGTATCATCGACAAACATAGCTACCTGAATGTTTTCACCTAGACATAGTAAATCTGCGACAAACAATGTAAATAATATGGGACCAAGGACCGATCCTTGGGGTACACCATGGTGGATTTGGTGAGTAGAGGATATGTCGGTTCCTAAACTCACAACATAATTTCTCGAACGAAGAAAGCTCTGGATAATTTTGATAAGCGGTATTGGCAGCTTAAGTTTTAGTAGCTTTTAAATCAAGGCATCGTGCCATACCATATCAAAGGCTTTTTCGATGTCTAGAAGAACCAGTCCCGTTGACTCCTTGTCGATGAATTTACCAGCTATGTGGTTTTTAATGCGCAAGACTTGGTGGATTGTGCTGTGAACGCTACGGAAACCGAACTGAAAGTTTGGTAAGATGTTATTGTCTTCCACAAAACGATCAATCCTTTCCTTAATGATTTTTTCTAAGAGCTTACTTACACAGCTAAGTAGACTAATAGGTCTGTAGCTTTCGGGGCTGTTCTTCGGTTTGCCGGGTTTCGGGATAAGTGTTAATATTATCGAGACCGGCAGCCTTTTTTGAGTTCGATGTTTTTATCAATTCTTTAACTTTGCTGATATTAGTTGCGTAAGTACTTTCAGCTGGTGTTTGAGAAAGTACATGGATAGTGTTAGCAACTTCAGCTTCAGTATACGCGTCGCTTAGATGCATAGATATGGAGTGGTTCTTACTTAAACAACTTGTCGTGAACTTTAAACGGAGGAATACTGCACCCTCTCTTTTTCATAATTTTTGATATTTTCCAGAACGGTTTGCTTGCTTTGTCAAGAGAGGAAAGGTGTTTATTCCAACACTTGTTCCTATATGTTGAGATTTCGTTTTTAATGATATTATTTAAGACTTTAACATTAACTAGAAAACAATCGATTCTATAACGCAGCCATTTTCTTCTTTCAGAGTTTCGTAGCCTAATCAGATGTAAGATATTTTCAGGAAGCGGTGCCTTATCAACTGGAGCAGTGGAACATTTAGGTATCGCAAGATCGGCCGCTCTATTGATAATAGAAACAAAATTGTTGCATAGGACATCAATGTGCTCGCTGCAGGTTATAGAATTTAGGCTGGTATCACCTAGAACCAAGTTCGTGTTTATATATGATTTATAACAATTCCAGTTGGCGGCGGAATAGTTGTGGTATAAACTGGTACGATTTACAACTACTGTATGATTCACTGTGAGGCTGATCGGAAGGTGGTCTGAACTTAACGCATTTAGAGTTAATGGTACTGTGCAGTAATTTGGAATATTAGTGATATATAGATCAAGAGTTGAGGGGTTCTTGTTAGCACTCGCTGGGATATAGGTGGGAAGAAGTGGATAAAGTATGGAAAAACTTGGGCTGGATTCAGCAACATCTAGTAAAATGTTACCCCAGCAGTTTGCCCTAAGACAATTCCACGAATGATGTCTGCAGTTTAGATCACCACCAATAATTACCTTGTTTCGAGTGTTGACTCTATACAATTTTTGCAGATCCCGCTTAAAGTAAGTAGATTTCTCTAGGTTTCTATTTCCTCCAGGGAAATAGACCGAAAAAAGACTCACCTTGGAATTGTCACTTAATGTTACATCTATACTAATTTCCTCAATTAACTTAAGGCGCAATGAAGGACGCAAGGAATGTTCTATACATTTTTTCACAACAATGGCGACACCTCCACCACTAGCATGTACCCTGTCTAGGCGATAACATATGTAATTTTGATGTGAGAAAGAAATGTCTTGTTTGAGCCAGGTTTCTGAAACAAGTGCAATGTCAATATTAAAATTTATCAAGAAACTAAAAAATTCATGCTTTTTGTTTTTGATGCTTCTCGCATTCCAAGTTATGATGTTAAGAGAACTTCTTAACATGTTTTTTCCGAGTATATGTACTTAATAGCTAATGAAGTAATGACGTTAAATTGGTCAGCTTTGGTTTGACAAGCACTAAGCTTGGTTACAACTTCATTAAGAAGAGAGTTTATCTCGCTAAATGAGAACAGGTTATCATTAGTTAATGTTTCTGACGGATTTTTCTTCGTGTGTGTCGTATCACTATTGGAAGGTTGCTGGGTTTGATGGAGGCCAGAAGCCCAGGTGGATGAAGGAAGTGAAGGTTGACGCACAGTTCGGGGTAGTGGAGGAAAATTATCAATGGATAATCGGTCGGGCACTGTCTGCTGTTTGTCACTTGGAGGCTGTAGGAAGGTTGTATTTCCTGTACCACGTCCGCGTGGGGATAATTTGCGGCGAATGTCTATGTACTGCTTTCGGCTTATGCATTCTGGATCGGTGGATTTATGTGGCCCACTACAATTTGCACACTTGATGACCTCATTTGTTTTGCAGTCGGATGTTTTATGGTTTCCCGAACATATTGCGCAGAAGCTATTTATATGACAATGCATCGAGCCGTGACCATAAAGCTGGCAATTGTGACATTGTGTGACCTTACCTGGATTATGTTTTTTAAAGTCCCAGCGAACGATGGTTTTGAACAAGGTGGAGTAGTTCCGTTTTAGTTCGTTTAATTTAACTGTATCGCGTTGAATGTAGACGATGTACAAGTAGTGTTTGTACAGGGCTTTTGTTGACGGATTTAATGTGATGGTTTTAACATCTAGGCACTTAATCCCGAGTGCAATTAACTCATTTTTCACTATATCGTTACTTATTAAGTCTAGCCCGGATAACACTACCTTTAATGGACGATTTTCCTTACGTGAGTGGGTGAAAAACTCACATTTTAACCGTAAGAGTTCGGTTCTGATTTTATTATAAATGTCCATTGTTGGGGCACATATTTTTTGCCCAAGCGAAATGTTTTTGATTAAGTATTTGTCTATCTTAATGTTGCTCAAAATATCACGCACTTGAGCACTAGTTGTTTTTAATACCACAATTGGCGGAACGGTTTCTTTAGGAAGTTCTGTGCACTGTTCGTCATTGGACGGATCCATTTCAGGAGAGTCTTCCATCAGACTTTGAAGTGGTTGAAAAAAGTTAGTGTTTGAACACATTTTAGATTTTTCTAGAACTTTATTATTCACTTTTGAAAGTTTATCGGGAGGAGTTTGGCCTCCAATAACGGGGTCGTAACGCAACCGTTTGCGCTTAATTTTGTTTAACACACGTGACCCAGGGGCCATAACTTAACGGTTTTAACACTTGTTCAAATTTTTGTATGCGGAAAACGAGGCAAAGAAAACAAGATAATGATAATTAAATTGTGAAAATTATTGTGAAAATAACGGTTGATTAAGATAAATAGCACGAGCAAAACTGTGAGACAAGTTGTCTGTTTGAAAGTCAGCCAGGTACTTGAACGTAAATTTTCAGTTTTCTTGGAATGAATAATAAACTTTTATGACTAGTTTTGTGACAAAATATTGTCAACCGACTCAGGGAAAACCTTTCAATGGGTTAATTGCTTTTTTACCAGGAATGGTTATTAATTTTAATAATAATGGATAAAATCCTAATTTCACCAGTGAAAATGTATAAATTCAAGACATTTATATTTTAATATTTTGTGCAATTATTTATTTATTTAATACGGAATGCTTTATCAGTTATTTCTTACAATAGTTAAAAATCTTCGTGGTTGACTGGAAATAATATAAACGGTAATTTTACTTTTTTGCTTAGCAACAAGTTCCGAGCTAGATAATCTTGTGCGTGGCTGTTGTTTGGTTTATGCAGAGTAGGGGAACCGGCCTTGTAGTCAGTACAGCCATGTACGAGTAAGAGGTACATACGTCTGTTGCGCAACGGATTATTATTAAATTTTTAACAAATGAAGGCGTTAAACCCTCGGACATTTTTTCTCGGTTGGAAACACACTTTGGTGATGATAAACTGTCTATATATACAAGGTAGCGCAAAATTAATCACCCTATCGGAAGATCTTATAACTTTTGCAAATGGCGTCGTACGTCAATCATATTTGACATTTGTGAATTAGACAGCTGCAGTATACACACAGACAAGCAATGGAGCGCTATACTCTGTAGTGCTCTGAAAAGCCCTACCATCTCCTTCCCCCACCATACATCCAAACCCCATAACCCTTAACAAAAATTCAAAAAACAATCATCTAAATTGAAAATTCGCGATAAACGATTCAAATGGTCGTTTATCGCCCTTGCACCCAACTCCCCATAATCATCCAACTAATCCAGAAATTCGTTATCCCAATCGAGCAAAATTCCTGGTAAACGAGTCAAATATTCGTTTATCATCCATATACATCAATTTCCCCAGATCCTCAAACAAAAGCAAACATGGTAAATTGAACTTGATGTTCAATTTCCATACTCACGCTCATGTGTCTAACCGAATTCTTATCTCAAAAAACACATATTAGACTCCAGCCAAGTATCTTTTTCGAGATTCTGCTCGCATTTTGATGCATTCGGGATACAAAATCCCGATAAGATTTTGTATAAAAGGTGATGAATTTTGTATTCAAAGACACCCTCATAAAACCATCTAAATCACTAAAATACTTGGGCATTACTTTCGAAAATAATCTCTCTTTCACGACTCACATAAACAATGTCATCCGCAAAGCGGGGATACAGTTGAACCTTTGTCGGAAAGTAATGTGGAAGGCAGATGGTCTCTCTCAACAAGTCAAACTTCTACTTTATAAACAAATCATCAGGCCCACACTTACTTACGCTTGTCCCATCTGGTTCCATATCTCTCCCTCTCAAATGGAAAAACTTCGTATCTTCGAAAGGAAGTGTTTCAGACTAATCACAGGGCTACGTCGACAGCGCGACTCCCACAAATATATCGGAAGCCTTACGCTATACCACTCCGTCGGCCTGGAGAGATTGGATAGAAGGTTCCTGGAATTGTCGATAAGATTCATTGAAAACCTGTCAGCCAATCCAAACCCTCTCATCAATTCCCTTAGCCTCCCCAGCCACAATGCATCAAATCCCTATCTTCATGCACTCCACTTAAAGGCTCTCTTCTACGCAGGAAGATTAGTAAATGATGCGAACGAAATCATCTACCATAACAGGGTAACCGATCTTAACCACTTCAAATACTCAAACATTCAACCCTTTTCTCGGGTTCTTTCCTTTAACGAGCAGTCGGTGGAGAGACCTCCCTCTGCCGCTCCCTTCCCTCCTTAGGGTATGTAAAGTATGAAATCTCAACTTAAGCTTAAGACTAGGCTAATTTGTTCTAAATGACTATATGTGAATTTATTTAACTACCTTAGATATAAGCTAGATTTAAGTAGAGATAAGTAGTTTTAAGAATATTTATTGTAAACATTGACAATCCATCCTGGTTTTCATGACCTTTCCAGGAGTCCTACTAATAAATTGTATCTGGTATAGATCTCCTTAGACGTAAGACCTCAAATTAAATATTACTTGGAAAAATGTTCTAGACATTGTAAGTAAAATTGTCACAACTTAGTTAAGTTAGCTGTAAACTTATGTAACTAAACTTTTAATGGTCAATAAAGACAGCGTTTTATAAAAAAAAAAAAAAAGTATTCAAAGATCACTCTCAATTGGCGTCCGATTAGAAAGGATCCCAAAAAATCTAATAAATTAAAAATAATAAAAGCAGTCATTAATAAAGGTAAACGTTTTCTTCTTGCACTAAATTCAACAATCGGTTGTCACTCTTCCCGGAGGCCCCGGAAACACGGCGACGACCGCAACGGGTCCCCTCAGGAGCGGTCTAAAGAGATCCCTCATCCTTTTCAGGACAAGGAGACACGCTCCCTGCGAGAAGGACCACAACAACCCCGCAAAAGGGTGTAATAATTGTGTCGATTTTTTGACAAATAATAGGTTGGTGGTATTAGCGCAGCGTGAATTTCGACGTCGATTTCCTCATCGTGTCCCGCCAACTGGGAAAACATTCCGGTGCGTAGCTACTCAACTCGAACAAGCTGGAACCACAGAGACCATGCAGGAGATGGCCGCCACCGGACTGGTCGTTCGGGTGAGAATATCGCAGTGGCTGCGACTGCCGATGTCGCTGAGCACGATGAAACATCAACCAGACGGCGGGCCACGCAATTAGGCATCACCAGTCGAACCCTACAGCGCATTTTAATGAAAGACACACATGTTCCCGTACAAAGTCCAAACAATGCATCAGTTAATGCCTGCTGACCGTCAGTCGCGTGTGAATTACTGTCAAGCCATCCTTAATCTCAATAACGAAGAGGAGGATTTTGTGTCGAAAATCATCATGAGCGACGAGGTGCATTTCCTTTTAAGCAGTTACGCCAATAAGCAAAATCCGCGTGTGATGCACGAAGAACTATTACATCCACTCAAAGCCACAATATGGCGCGGCGTTCACGCGGAAGGAGTGAAGTTTTGAGAATGCCATCAGCAATATGGTTGCTGTTACTGGCGAACGCTACAGGGCCATAATAAACGACTTCTTACTGCCGAAATTAGATGAGCGGGGCTTGGTTAACATGTGGTTCCAACAAAATGGTGCAACCGCACACACAGTACGAGCCACAATGGATATTGTGAAGGAAGCGTTTCCTGGTCGCGTAATCTCTCATGCATGGCCAGAAAGATCGCCCGATTTAATCATCCCAGACTTCTTTCTTTGGGGCTACTTGAAGTCGCGCGTTTATGCCAACAAGCCCCAGACAATCGCAGCCCTTAAAGAGAAGAATATTCGAACAGGAATGCGAACTGTTATCACCGGAAATCTTGCGGAAAGTCATCGAAAATACGATAAAACGAGTACAAATGTGTATCAACACTGGCGGCAGCCACTTCACGGATATCATGTTTTCCACTTAACAGAAAAAAAATTAAAGGTCGAAGTAAAGATTTTCATGACTCAACATTATTTTTTTTTTATTTATTAAAAAATTAATTGGATGATTAATTTTGCGCCTCCTCATATATATATATATATATATATATTCTGCGTGGATACTGTGTTCTGAATTCAGTTTAGATGCGTTACAGATCTCTTGCAAGGTATGCGTTAAGGGTCTTCCATGTTTTGTTAAAGATTGGAGCATGCGAAAATCTGAGTCGGTTCGTAGTCTGTTTACTGAACAGTTTCTAAAAAGTTATGGCCACAGAATATCAAGTGTTTGGGATGGGATTTTGTATTGTAAGGGATGATGGTTGTAAAATGTGGCTATTGAATGGAGGAAATATAGGCCATGATATCTCTGATAAACTGTGAAAGTGTGTGGCGACGATGTCAGATCGACATTTGGAGGATCTTCGCGTTCCTGAGTTGGGGAAGGAACTTCAGGACCGGAACCCGGATAGCAGAGGACAGAAGCAATTCCTTCGACAGCGTCCGCAAGCAGCAATGGAGGAAGGGGATATTGATGTCGACACTTATCTTTTTACAATTGGGCCAAACTGTCCGGATGGAGAAGAAACAGCGAGTCAAGATGGTGCCAAGGTAACGGAGAAGAGTTCGCCACAGTTGGACATTTCGGAGATGTTCAGGATGATGATCACAAAAATGGACGCGCAAGCTGCTGATGTTAATGCAAAATTGGATGTCCAAAGGCAGTGTATGACAGATTTCTTGGACTCTGAAGCGGAAGAATCTGGGGATGAGGAGGAATTGGAGCCACATGAAAGGAAAAAACTCAGTAAGAGCAAAGTTATGCTCGACAGCAGTGAGGAAGGGGTGGAAGAAGACAATGATGTGTTACGTGAAGAACTGAAGGATCACATCGATGATGAACCGATTGAAGATGACGGCGGTGATGGTGAAGATACTGATGCTTCAGGCCGTTCCAAGAAACGAATAAAAAGTGATGATGATGACGGGTTGGACGACCGATTGGAAGACGACGACTATGACCTTATTGAAGAGAATCTTGGTTTGAAAGTCGAACGCAGAAAGCGCTTCAAGCGTCGGTGTCGTATACAGGACGAAGAAAATGATGGAGAGGAACAGGACGTCGATGAAGGTTTAGCATGCGAGGCTATAGCCGAACAGCTATTCGACGACGAAGACGCTGTTGAACGCCGCTCTGAACGTAGTCACAGGGACTCTGAGGCTGCAGAACATTTCGATGATGATGAGGAATCGGAATCTGATGCTGATGGTTTTATTGTAGACGACGAAGGCAGGCCAAGTGCTCAGAAGAAGAATAGACGCCTTCTATCCACTGATGCGTCATTGCAAGAAGGTCAGGACATTTTCGGTGTAGATTTCGAATTATGACGATTTCACTAAGTATGACGAGGACGGATATGAACCCGAATCGGAAGGGGATGACTACGAAGAGGAAGACGTGAAAAACAACCCAAGAAATCAACCAAAAAGAAATCTATCCGAAAGACTATTTTTGAATTATACGAACCCAGTGAATTGAAAAGACGTCACTTTACGGATTTTGTCAATGAAATCCGTAAAACGGATATTCCTGAGTGAATGAAATTGCGCGAAGTTCCGGTTGCGCCTGTTCCAGGGGGATCCAATGAACTAGAAGATGAAGCTGAATGGATTTACAAACAGGCGTTTTGTAAATCAACTGTTTCCGAACAAGATTAGTTCCTCTTTTTTCGTGTCGATATCCGCAAGGAGTTTATCTAGTTCCGTCGGATTTGTTTCGGTACCTGGGATATTGTTTTCTTCATCAGCAGGTAAATCAATTCCACTTGGGTCAAGGTCAACCAATTCGTTGATTTGGTTGCCTGTTCCTGTGTATTCACTTTTCTTTTATTTTGCATTATTTTCGCCATCTGTATTTGGCTTACGCCGGTTTGTTATAAGACTCGGCTGTCGCTCGAGTCGGGTCCGTGTCATCGTTTTAAATCCTGCCTGACCCTTGAAAGGTGGTGAACCTGTTTCCACAATTTTTCAGACCAACCGCTCTCAGTGGCGGCCACACTGTGTAATTTACACTTGTACACTTAAAAAAAAAAAAAATAAAATTAAATAGTACATGGTGTAGAAAAAAAATAGAATACATTTAAAAAAGAAAACATATCCATTATTGTGACATGTTATAAAAACAGTTATTGTACGCCGAAAGGCATAAGAAGAATAATAATGTATAATTTAGAGTGCTTGCGAAGAGCCAGTAAGTTAATATAAGAGTGATATTTGTAAAATAAAAATTAACATTTAGTCTTAAGAAAAATATGTAATTAATTTGTTAAATAAATGTGGATATAAAACAAAAACAAAAAACAAAAAACACTTGTACACTTACAATCGCGACGAATTTTTTTTTTTTAAATTAAACGGAGAGAGCTAGAGTTGAATTTTTTTTTACAATATTCTTAAGTTTTTAATTCAAGAAGTCTGTGGCGGTTCCGCCAAACCCCACGGTTCGCTTACCTGAAAAAACCCCATAACTTCCGCCCAATCTCATAACCACACTAATGCAATCGCATTAGCATCTTAAATGCTTCACGCATGAAATAGATCAAATCTTTAACCTAAAAGTCCCTGTAAAAGAAAACTTACCTTTCATGCATCTCTTCGCATACAATTCCCCGTAAGATTTCTTTCTTAACTTATCAGGAATTCCAAACCAATCTGGCACCTTCGGTGCCAGGCAAATTCCCCTAGACGAATTCCTAATGACAACGGATTTGGATTACTATGTAACCTTTACAAGAGCCAAAAACATTGAGCCGTCTATTTTTCAGCTTCGCCATGTGTATGATAAATCTCTTAACCTACACATTGGCCGGCGACCCTTTTCTCTTAGCAATAAAATACCCAAGCAGCCGCATTCAATTAGCGCAATCGACGCTGAAGCCATTTTCCCTAACTCGAACCAAGTGCAAACAAAAGAACGCTAATCCTCCATAGGCTTCCTGGCAATACCATAAACAATCCATATCGTTTGTGGTATCCTAAGTGCATTTTTCATTTAATGAGTGGCTGCTATTTACTCAGCTGGCCCTCATTACCGGACGATGCATTAGGTCGCTTCCTTCTTTGTCTGTATCCCTTGTCTAGGTTTCGTTTCGCTTTTGACCTGCAAGCGTTATGTAAACAACACAGACCTGAACGATCACACACATACCACCATTATCTCCATTACGAGATCTGGTTTCTATTCCACCAAGAGAGACTTTACGTTCCTCTGGTGGTAAGTAAATACATATCCTTAGTGGAGAGGATATCTGCCCCCACACCACAAACTCACCCCAAACGAATTTCGAATCAGAGAGTCTTTTAACATCCGCAGACCAGCACGGTCGTGCTACCTCCCGCTCTCCGTCGCGCGGCGGAGAGGCGTACCAATATCGAAGTCGTGTCAAGAAGAAGTGTTTCACCGTGTTTAAAAATATAAAAAATCAATGTAATATTAATATTAAGTTCAAAGTAAAGTAATGAAAAGTCGTTGATCACCTTTCAATTCGTGTGTTTAATTTTCCGTGCTGCAGTGCCTTCGGCGTTCCTAATGTGTTTCCCCGATCACCGGTGACATGCTGTTTTCCTTCAGTGTTTGGCGGAACATTTTTTGAACTTTAGTGAGAGTCGGATGGCGATAGGAGTGAACCGAGCGTCCGTGTTTGGCACAATACTCCTACTCTTCACAAGTCCATTTAATAATATAAATTATCGAGTTTTGAGTGAAGTATAATAACACACTTGTTAAATTGTGCATAATAATTTGTTTTTCCGGGCAAGGTTATTAGCCTTGCGTCAAGCTTTCGCGGGATGTCGCTGCATGCATTGGTTCAGTAGTTGGCGGGGGCGAAAGTAGCTATCCAGGGGTGTCGTGTTGAGACTGCATGTCAACATTGATTGACAGGAACAAGGATCTTGCTGGCCTTCGCCGGGTTGAAAGCAGAGACTTTGCATTGCATGTTCGTCCCCCCCGAGGCACCCATAGCATTCGCTTTTTCTTGTGGATCTTCTATTAATAAGGATTCACCCTCAGAAATAATATTGTCGGCGGTAATACCTGCGTTTAGCAGTATTTGACAATTCTCTGCAGTTCATGCGATTTTTAAACAGGAAATTATTATTATTATTTATTGGTCTGTACGAACCCGAAAGTTCATGACCTCACCGACTCGACTCCGCCATCGTTTCCTGTCCTGTGCACTCTCCTTCCACGCCCGACCATTTGATCCGATCTCCTCAAGGTCAAACCTAACATTGTCCTCCCATCTCCGTCGCGGCCGTCCTACCGAGCTCTTTCCCGTTGGTCTACCGTCAAGAATTCTATGCACGGTCCTATCGTCGCCCATTCGCGCCACGTGTTCGGCCCATCTTAATCTTTGCGACTTGATTACTCTCACTATTGTAGGTTTGCGGTATAGCTCTTCCAATTCCTGGTTGTGGAGTTTCCTCGATTGGCCTGCCTCCTCGTCATATTTACCTCCAAATATACGCCTTAAAACTTTATTCTCGAATACGCGGTATTTGTTTTCTTCCCGTTTTGTGAGAGCCCATATTTCGCATCCGCATAGAACAATCAGGGCTCCTCGATAGTATATTTGTTAGTATACCCGCCTGTCACGCGGGGGACCGGGGTTCGATTCCCCGACGGGGAGCCTCTGACGCAAGACTAATGACCTTGCCCGGAAAAAACAAACCATTATGGAAAATTTAACAAGCCTCAGGACTTGCTAAATAAGGCCAAGACCGGCTACCGGTGGTAGTGCCGATGATGGTGATGATTCAACACCTGTATAAGACAAATATAACACAGAATGTTGTTATTGCAAGAATAACTTCGCGCAATTTATAATTTAAAAACCGCGATATTTTTTGTATGAAAAAGTAGAAAACCACATTTTTACATGCGTTACAAGTTTGTCAAATTCTACTAAACGGGGGTCAATTTGTGCTCCTGAGCGACGAGATTTTTTTATGATGTCCGAAGGGAGGCTTGTGGGGGTACGAAGTCGTAGCGCCGCATACGGCACAGGGTTCCACTTCGTCCTCACAAATTACTATAGAAAAGTTCTGCCGCAATCATACACGAACAAAAGGACTGCAAGAGTTAATCGCCCAACGAATTAACGAAACGCCGCCATGTTTATAAACAACCAACAAAACGAACACCAGAAGTAAATATGTAAAACACGCTTTTGTTTATTCTGTAGAGGATCTTTTTATTTAAGACTAATCGGGCTACACTTAATTAGTTTATAGTTTACATATAAAATTATACAGACGACGAACGGATGCACAAGAAAAGTAAATATACGACAGTGTACACTACTCGTATAACAAAATTCCTTTTTAATTAATAGCCCGATCACTCTACTCGACTCAGAATATCTACGTCCCCGTGCGCGAAACGGGGACGGGAGAGATACGACGACCATGGCTGTCGGAGGATGTAAAAGGACTCATAGATAACCCACCGTACCGTCGCCGGTACGGTGGATGGCAGGCGACCCGACCGCCTTGCTGGTTGTAATACGACTCAACGATATCTTGCTCGTTCAGAGCTCACTCGCTCATCGTGGTCATGGTGGTATGTGTGCCTAGAACAAAGACAGACATAAAGTGCATTCCTAGGATACGATTTCGGTAAAGCAAATAAAACCGAAATCGTCGGATGCATGTGCGTAGCAGCTAAACAAACAGACCACGATGCGATGTAGAAATGTGCTAATTAGTTTTAGCTAGATTACTGAGAAATGGTGTTTATGGCATCGCTAGTAAGGGTACGTATTGAATACCTATTTGCATTGTTTATGCTTGGATTTCAATTGATGCCTAGGGACGCGGAATGCGTATTTGCCTTGGGTTGCACATTGTGCGAGTCAGGGAATTTTATTGCTGGGAGAAAAACGTCGCCAGCCAATGTATACATAAAGAAATTTATCGTATACATGAATGAAGGTGGGAATAGGCGACGCCATGATAATTATCTCTGGCTGGAATGGTTACATGATATGTGAACCGGGGTTTTTCTTTTCAGGATAATTTATGATAAGGAAAGTAAGAACTCTTACAGGGGATTTGTAAGCGAAGGAATGCTTGAAAAGGTAAGAATTCTTTCGCAGGTACTTTTGGGTTATAATAATTGGATCTATTTGATGCGTGAAGCATTTAAGATGCTAATGCGAATTGCATTAGCGAAAGCTTATGCAGACTGGGTTGGGTTATGGGGGTTTTTTCGGAAGCCGAGCCATGGGATCTGGCGGAACCGCCACAGGCTCCTTTAAGATCACCGAAACATGTGCGCTTTCCGGAACATCATTGTGTACGTACTAATAATATTCTGTGAACTAAATTGCTTATGAAAAAAAAAACATGGCATTTTTCACTGAAAAACGTCGAATGCTTTTTTTTCAACTTAATACGATCTTTTATTTTAAAACCCTTATAATTTCACCCTTTAGCAAATATTTTGTAATTACAATAGAAACAATTAGTTACGGGCAATTAACGTCCCCATTCAAGTCCTGTAACGTATCAAAACGTACTATTCTTCCACGACTACACAGCAGAGACCCTAGCTTGTTGGGAGCTTTTCATATATTCGCCGGTCTCACATCTCGCCGTAAATTATTCATACAATTCATTTAGCCGTAAACGAAAGCTCTCTGAATAGGAAACCATCCCACGCACTCCATCGCCCCCCATCGGGTATGGCTTCCTATACGGTTGGTGTTCATCTGCCAGGTTCACTGTTGTTCAGAACATTCTCTACACTCTTCGCTGCCGCACGTCCTGCCAGCTGAGGACGATGTGAAAGCACTCGCAAACAGAGAATCCTTTCGCCGAAGCCAAAGTTGCGTTCAGTATTCTTTCGAGTTAACCCGTGAACAGTAGTGGGCGGTGTTCTTTAGACTTTTTTACCTTGTCAAACTTTTTTAATGTTTTTAGTTTGCTGTTCTGTTTTTATTCTCGACTATTGACTGTGGTCTGTCGACGCGAATACCTGAAACTTTAGCAAGTCAATTTAAATTGTTCAACCCTCCTGTTTCTATAAAATATTTGATTCAATACTGACAAGACAAAGTGCATCCTTCATCCTGTTTTATTCGAAAAGTGCTTTGATTGTGATATAACTCTACGCGGCTACGTGTTTGCCTTCTGCGAGTTGTGCGTTGGTTTGTTTGTATTTTTTTTTAAATTTATCTTCTGGTTCGTTGCGTGCAAGTTGAAAAGGATGCAATTGGAAAGGACTTCTTGAAGAACTTTCTATATTTGACGTAAGTGTACCACATTGCAGAAACAAGAGGAACAACTAAGAAACCAAGTAGGCAAGACACCAAAAAACTATCTTATTAAGCGAAAAAGGCAAAGAAAGGCAAACGATTGAGAAAGCCAACGGGAGAACTCCAGAGGTGTGCGATTAAATATGAGAAAGCGGGAAAATATGATTTGTGGAAGTCCACCCGCCTAAACTGTTTCCTAACAAGCTTTCGGTGAGTTTGAAATCCTTTCACACGTGATTTTGCGGTTTGAATCGTTTCGCGACCCTCCTTAATGATATTTGGATTGTAAATGGCATAACGCGGTGTATATTTGATCGTCCGATGAGAGTTGTGACTGTGGGTAAAAGTTTCTGTTTTATGGTTCATTATTTACTTAGCTAATCACGACTAGCTTGGAAAAAGTCGAAGAAAGATACGACCCCTTTTTTAAGTTCAAATTTTTTCAGTTAGAAGTGCATCGGGTCCTCTCGGGCTTCTTACCAGGTGATTACGAAAAAATAGACTTCTAAGGCGGTCCAAGTAGTAGATCCAAATTCGAACAGAGAAAAATTGAACTGTTGAATGGCTAAATTCGTCTTCAATTTGATATCAATGAGCATGTAAATAGTAATTTGTTCTAACTAATTTTCACTCACTTCACATTATTAAAAACGGATTCTTTTATCTGAATGTATTCTGAACCTCCTTATAGACATATGCACTCTAAACTATCTTCATGGTGCCAAAATATGAGATTCGGATCAGGATGTTGGACATTTCTTACTCTCTGACTTGCCAATTCCCAACCAGAGAAGAAAAGATAGACTTATTGTTCATTGTTATTTGAGTTCTCTAAAAATCATACTAAAACTTACTTGGCAAACTTATAGGCTTCTACTATTTCTTACTATCTATTACTCCTTGGGATTGATGTACTGCGGATTCGTAGTCAAAGAGTAATCGACTCATCATGTTTAAATTATTCTTCTTAGAACTTCTTCTCTTGTTTCAGTTGAATATCAATAAGTAGTTGATAAGTCCGCTCAATCCTAACTATTAAAGGCCCAGATGTCCATTTGTTTTTTTTACTAAGGCGCACAAAAAGTGTTTTGAAGTGCCCTTAAATGTCAGAGCACAGTGCGAGCGGACGGAGAGGAAGTAGATAAGGAGGTATCACTTCAATAGTGGTCTTGAACGCCTGGACATTACAAAATAACGAAGAAACACATTATAGAGCATTACACATTCGTGTGGTTCGGCTAAAGAATGACTGTATGTTTTTTGTGCGTTGACTTTCAACGTGTACTGATGCGCATTCACCAATTGACGGGAATCGGGTGAAAATATCTGAAGGGGCGGAACACATCCAGCAAGTTCAGTTGAGCAACGGCCGTGATAATACCTATAGACAAGAGACATGCAAGATACGTTGCCAGGCTTCATCCAAAATTAAACTGTGGGAGTTCTCTATACCACATGGAAAACTAACCTATAGCGTTTGAAATAATAGTGAAGAAGATCGTGTGATTCGAACTGACGCTATGACAGCTCGAATCACGAAACAAATTTTACCTAAGCGTTACACATCAGGCTACTGACCGTGTTTTAGAATTTGATTTCCAAACTCGACTGTATTCCACTGATGTGACTTATTTTTATTTATCGCTTGGTATACGGTTCTGACGTATTTTTCTTATTCGATTTTTTTCGTTCGGTGTTCTTCACTATTTTTGCTTGCTTGTGAATTGTGTGTATCTGTTAGAATCGCTACAAACCCACAATTCCATACCTTGTTTCGACCGCTTTTAGCGCGTCATCAAAGCATTTAAGTTAGTTCTCATGATCAGATTTCCCTAGCCAAGTCGGCGTCCTTTTCACTTTCTCCAGACAATTCATTCGCCGGGGACAAATGCTCTCTTTTCCCAGCTGAATAGCACCAGCTTAATTTTTCTCTCCTTCACAGTTCTGTCTTCGTATAGTTCAATGTACTCTGAGATCACCATGTTCACCGGATTAGGTCAATGGATTACTCTCAGACCTGCATTGATTCATGCACACACAACCAAACCCACCCCGAGATCATAGACTTTGTGTGTCTGTTCTCTCATTCTCACATGTTCGTCGATTATCGAATCAACCGATGCAATTCACCACACATCGACGGGCTTGGCAATGAGAGAGCAGAAGAATGTTCTCTATTGGTTGTCTGGTGCAAAAATTAAATTACCTATCTTCATCCCTTTTTCGATCAGTCGATTTACAACCATCAACCAAGTAAGTGGTTATTCATCTACCAGTCAGAACAGGAGGTGTTGTTAAGTGTTGTCAGACGAACGTAGTGTCCCGGTAGTTAATCGAGGAAGAGAAACGCGTCGCCCTTCAAAATAGACTAATCGCGAATTATTTATTTATTAAAGCCTACGGCAAGTAATATTAATTGAGAACAATAAAAACTAAATTACAGCAAACCAAGTGCATTTCATTCATTCCCTTTTTCCTGGATTTTGTGGATATTCGACGAAACATTGATGGGGAGTCAAGTGAAACTGTGCCATACGTTGGCATTAATACTTCTACCCCCACAAAACCTGCCGAAACTCTATCCTAGTTTTATAAATGATCCCTTATCTGAATTCAAAGCACAGGGCGTAGTGAATGTATTCGTACACAAATTTACGACACGAAACCCGTTCAGTTGACTGTTCTGATCCTTTGAAACCAACAAATACCCGGCCGTTTCCTTAGCATCTGTCTTTTTTTTCTCAACCTTTATTGGAGCCATCATACATTACTACCCCCGAATGACACATTTCATCAGTTCTTTTGTTTTACAATTTTGTCATAACGAAACAAGAACACAGACGGTAAAGCTATCTGCCCTAAAATACTATGACTTACTTGATAAATGTGTTTATATAGTCATAGGTAAGTCAAATAAAAGCTAGAAAATGAGTCGGTTGAGTTAACAAAGCAACGCGGATCCAAACGCCTTCCAATTTTTTTTTTCTTAATGTACTTCTCTCGAAGTCGCGAACCTATACCGCCACGAGATGCCACCAAATAAACGTTGCAGTTCTTCTTCAACAGTTGCAGGTTGTAAAGCTTCGCGAACACTCGCTTGGGGAGAGAACAGCTTCCCCGCTCTGGAACGAAACGAGTTCTGATGCAGAGGTGTTCGCGCCATCAGGAGATGAACCGCAAAGTAGTGCGATCCGTCGGATTGTCTTGTGGAGCGCAAAGAAACCGAATTGCGCGGAAAATACCATGAATCTCCGAAGAACGGTACACGTGATAGTATCTGTAAAACAGACAGACGACGGCTACGCGCTTTCGATGTGATAGCGACTGTAGTCCCGACGTCAAAGCCGTGTCCCCTATCAAGGGATCACCCGTCTCTATATGCTCTCAAATTTTAGGAGACGAGCTCCAAAAATGAAAGCAATACTCGAGCGCGGGTCTAATTTGGGATTTATACAGGAGAAGAAGTTAAGCAGGAGTAAAATATTTCTGGGCTCTAAAAAGATAACTCACTTTTCCTGAGGCGGAATTGGCGATGTTCGACACGTGTTTATGCCACGATACATTCCCACAGACCATAACGCCGACCCATTTCAAGCTATCCCCAGATTCGAGGAGCCGGCCATTCATCATCAGCAGTAGAACTGTGGGGGCTCTCTACGTCACATGGAGAACCAACCCACAATTCCTACCTAACTTCAACCGCTAACAGCGCGTCACCATAACCCAACATGTAATCCATTCGCAAACATGCAAATACACACCTCCCAATATGCAGCAGCATCCGTCCCCAAACCTGCAATTGCATACATCCCCAAACTTACCAAGAATCCATTCCCCAAGCTGTATTAAATGCATATTCAAATCTACAACGGAATATTAACCATCTCCATCAACTACACCGAGCCACATACATCTTTCCAAAAACCGCTGCGGTTAATTTCAGATTATATCTCTTGCTTGCGACCAAGCAGTTCATTTTTCCCCTCGAAAATCATTCCGACTCACTTCCTGCTTAAACCATTTCCTCGCTTGTAACCAAGCAACATTTAGTTTCCCCGAAAATCATTTCGGCTCCCATCCTACCCAATACCAACTCCCCTTACTGTCACCAACACGATGCGTTGCATTTCCGCGAAACAACCATCGCACCGACCAAGACCCACATTCCTTTGTCTAACCGACAACTCATGCCCATACTTGGTCGTATTTCCAAACCAATTTCCTCGTATACATAGCGCCAGAGGAATTTAACTGAGCCTATACGGCAATGATTCTCCGGAACTAAATTCCCTATGCAAGCATAGCAACCCTTTTCAAAGTTCCTAGTAAATGGCAGTGAGTTGATTTAGCTATGACTCCACTGCCACGACGCGACGAACTTTTTCTCGCTTGTAATGAGACAGTCGAGCTACAGTTACCACCGAGCGAACATCGCCCTTCAACCCAAAGGCAGTTGGGTTTGGTACACCGCGGAGCACGCAGACTCAACGTCGGGAGTGGGTTCGCTTTAATTCATTCGCGCAGCCGAAAGTTTTGTTTTTTCTCGAAGAAAGTTTTGCGAAGTATAATTTCCTCTTATTGTTTTCGTTTGGACCCATTTTATAGAAATAAATAACAACAATTGCATCATCCGCATTACGAACTAATCAGCTCCCCCTGTGAAATTTGCATAGCCAAAAGGTCCTAAGTAACTCTATCCATTTAGTGTCGAAGGCCTGCATTGTGAACGTTACTAGCTTAACAAGTTTAAATAAAGAAAAAAAAACATCAATCACAAAACCATACATGAGTGTTTATTCTTTTGGTTCTGTGTCCGCTTATTTTCCCTTGGATATCCTTACGAACGATTTTTGGCGAAACGTCGTTGGGGATAAAGTGAACCACGTGCCGTACGCTGGCACACGTACCTCTCCCCCACAGAACCGATGATTCACTTTTCTTTGTGAATGTTGTATACTCTGTCTTCGTTGCATTGAAGTCGACGAGAGTGGCCTTTCCCCACTGCAGGGCCTTATACAGATCCAGATTCAGAGGGTCGATCTGGGTACATCTCAGCTTGTGCAACGTTGATGCACTAATCGGCCGATCACTCGAAAAAGAGGAGACAAGCGCACTATCATCCGCAGCGCTGAACACTCGGTTATCCGTTGACTCGAATAAATTAAGGTTGGAGACAAAATAGAACCTTGAGCCACCCCCGAATTAACAGGATACAGATCCGACGACACGCCGTCCACAATAACCCGAATCGATCGATTTTCGAGGAAGCTCTTCATTCAGTCGTTAAGCTTTTGTGAAAGACCATATGAACGAAGTTTGCCCAGTAATGTCCCGTGCCAGACGCGGTCAAAAGCCTTGAGGTCATCCAACGCGACCACCCTTGACTCACCATGCCGTTCAATCGCAGATATCCATATATCGGTTATAAGTGTCAAAAGGTCTCCCATGGACCGCCTTCCACGGGACCCGTATAGAATATCATTCAGAAGGCCACTGCACTCCAAATACCTAATTAATTCGGCGTTGATGACCTTTTCCATCACTTTAGATTATTTTGGGGACATTTTTCCCCTCTTTGGGGTTGGCTCAACTCGGGCGATTTTCCAGCAGGTAGGGAAGGACCTCCGTGCATAAGATAAGCGAAAGAGTCTGCCAAGAACCGGCATTAGTTTTGGAGCACAGTTCCTAAGGACTATTGGAGGTATTCCGTCTGGGCCGGTTGCCTTCCCACAGTCCAGTTCACGTAGAATGAGTTGAATAGTACTTGGGCGGAATCCCACACCCCGCATCGAAGTCAGTACCGAGGCGATCACAGGTGGCTCCAAGAGACCGGTATGGAGGATTGAGTTCGCAGAAAATCATCACCATCACTAACGGAGGAAAAGAGGAGGAACGAAGTTGCTGCTGACAGCCCTTGTTATTGACCAGAAGGGACGCAAACTAATTGGGCACTCAAGGAGTTTATTGGTAACTCTGTCGTTGTAGTTCTTCTTCGGGGTATCAATCGCCTGGTTGCACACGTTTCTGATTCTAGCAAAATTCGGTCTGTTAACCTCGGCGGGATTAGAGCGCCATTGTTTAAAAGCTCTATTTTTTGCCACTGTAATCTGCTCGCATTTTTATCCAACCAAGGTTTATCAGATGAATTTCGTTTGATGGAATGCGGAATGTAGATCTACATCCCAAGAAGAATAATCTCTGTGACCGACTCCGGAAATGTGTTAACATCAGACCCTAAAACCACGGAAAGGATGCGAAGAATTCTCGCAAATCGTTCCAGTTGGCAACCCTATACCTCCATAGTTGGCGAAGCTGCTCAGGTCGGTTATTCGTTTGACATGCAAGCGATTGTGCCACCGATACTAAGCAGTGATCAGAGTTTCCCAGTTACGCAGCAATCTCCACAGTATTAATGCTCAGGTTGGATATCCAAAAAGATCCAGGGAGTTCGCGTAATCACTCCGGGTATCCGGCACTCGTATAGGTTCCTCCAAAAGCTGAGTCAAGTTTTGAGCATTTGCGCTAGTCTCCCTGCCTCGTCGGCTCTGTTAGAATGCACCAACCAGCCGGAATTGTGCACATTAAAATCGCTAAGGACGGCAATTTCAGAAGCCAGGTGGTTGATCTGTATCCAGTCGACGGTACGTGAAACATGTTCAATACATGTTGCTGGTCGATCGTCATTCGGGGAGTGATAAAGACAACAAGGAAATTTAACAGAACTCTTCAACACGACCCCCAATCATATGACGTCCATGTTATTGGGTTCCAGCGTCTCCATTTTCTGGGAAGGCAGGTCAGACTGCGTGGATAGAAGTCGTATCCTGAGTAATGAAGATATGTCGAAATAGTTGACGAATCGACCTGGGTCGCGGTTGGGGCAAGGACATCCGGTTTCGTTGTTTGCAAATATTGGTGGACGACGTTTACATTCGTATTGGTGAAACCGATGTCACTGATGTAACAAAATCCCATTATTAGTCGAACGTCGACAGAGCCTCGAGAACGAGCCCGATTACGCGATGACGAATTTCTTAAAGTTTGGTTTATAGCTGTGACAATTAGAATCACTGACGCTATGACAATTAGAATCACTAAAAATGTAACCGATGCTCGCTCAACACACCAGGCCACTGCCGTATGTACGAATTCGATTTTTAAATTCAACTACACTCAACTGATGTGGAATTGTTATGTTATCGCTATGGCATACGGCTCTGATGCTTTGCTTATTCGAATTTCCTTTCGGTGTTCCTTACAATTTGCTTGTATATTGCGTGTGCGTCTGTTAGAAATGCCATCGGTTATTTATCAGAATATTTGCATGATGTACCCCCTGACATAGCCCCCACGGGCAACCGAATGGGAAACTAGTTAACCTCCGGAACTTATTGTCTAAGAAGGTACCATCATAATTTATCTTACTGTCAGTCCCGGCCTTCAGTCATACATCTGAGATATAGTCGAAGATTTCTCCCGACGATATCGTGGAATGTACAGCTTGGTGGGGTGGTCTTTCACCGTGGGTTAGACTTACTACCTAAACCAACCTTTTGGTTGGTATTGGATTTATGTGTAGGGGCATTCCAATGGAGCGAGAATTTCGCGTTGATTTGTGTAACATTCGCAGCTTGAGATGCAATTTCTCTTCTGTGTCTGCCCACGTTTCTAAGCAGAAACCAGCAATCCTTGCACTTAGCGAAATCCAGGTAATTACTAATACAGATATTTCTGATTTTAATCTACCTGGATATAACTTAGTGCCACTGTTCTTTCCACATCGTGGTATGGCCACAATATGGGCTCTGTTCCAATCCAGAATTTAATTTCTCTTGGCTAAAACTACACGTTCGTAAGCATATCATACATTACTGCTTTCTTTACAGAAGTCCAAACTTGGATAGAAATGCATCCTTGAACGAATTTGATGCTCTGTTTGATTCTATCTATAGCATTTTGACCTTATATCCGCCCACTGAAATCGTTATTGCGGGTGATTTTAATGTGCATAACTCTCAATGGCTTCGTCACTCCGGAACAACAACACCCGAAGGTCAATATTTCCAGCTTTTTTCTGATTCAAATAGTTTAACTCAACTTGTCAATGAGCCAACACGGGTACCAGATATATATGGTCATTTCGTCAACACACTTGACCTGTTTCTCACCTCCCACCCAAACAAATACACAATGGAAGTTTCTTCGCCCTTGGGCACTTCACACCATTGAGCCGTGTCCGCTAAATTTGATCTAACTTACAGTAGCGTTAATGAGAAAGCTCCCAAAAGAACAGTATGGTTCTACGAGAACCCCAACTGGGAAGGCGTGAACAACTTTTTTGGAAGGATAAATTGGTCGTTATTTTTCCTCAATAACGATGTTGACTCTATAGCGGACACATTGACAGACACGATTATACTTGGCATGCGAACCTTTATTCCACACAGGGGAAAGAGTATCAAACCCAAGAGAAATATGTGGTTAGATTCTGGGTGCAGAGAAGCCATTAAGGCCAAAGAGTTGAGCTTCCGGTTGTATAAATCAAACAATACTGAGGACAACCGAAAAAGATTTAAGAGAGCTAGGAATGACTGCAATGCGTATATTCAACGCCACAAGTTCTTGCATAACCAGAGACTGAGACAAAAAATACTACATTCTCCCACAGGTAGTAGAAACTTCTGGGCATTCGTGAAAAACATCCAAAACTCGGTGTCCTCATCCATTTCTTCGCTACTAGTTGATGAGAGACCAGTCACCACTGCAACAGAGAAGGCGAATCTACTTGCTGCACATTTTGCAGCCAATTCAACGCTGCCTGATACCACATCAGTTCCACCTCAACTTGAGCATAAGCAGCACACCATCAGCCAGATTCGCTTCCGAACGCGTACTGTTGCCCGCGCACTCAAAGAGGTAAACGCAGACAAATCCGCTCGCCCGGACGGCATTCCCCCAATCCTCTTGAAGAGATGTCCCTCTTCACTCGCCAAACCACAGCGGAAACTCTTCCGTTTGTCTTATTGTACTGGTTGTTTCCCAAACAGATGGAAGTCAACGAACATTCAGCCAATTCCCAAAAAGGGTGACAAATCATCCCTTTCTTCTTATCGACCCATAGCACTAACTTCTATTCTCTCATCATCATCATCATCGGCACCACAACCGGGATCCGGTCTTGGCCTTATTTAACAAATCTCTCCACCGGTCCCGATTTCGAGCCGATGTCATCCAGTTTGACACTCCCAGTCGCTGGGAGTCCTGGTCTACGCCATCCCTCCATCGCAGACAAGGTCTGCTGCGCTGTCTCCTTCCATACATCCTGCCATAAAGGACTTTCCGGGCAGGCTCCTCTTCGCTCATTCGAGCTAGGTGTCCCGCCCACCGGAGTCTACCGAGCTTGATTTTTCTTACAATATTAACTTCAAGGTAAATTGCGTACAACTCATGGTTATAGCGTCTCCGGAATCGTCCTCCCTCAGGTATGGGGCCAACAATTCTCCTTAAGACCTTTCTCTCGATCGCGGCCAAGAGTTCAGAGTGCCTTTTATTAAGCACCCAGGTCTCGGATCCATACATGACTACTGGTAAGACCATGGTCCTGTACAGTAGTACCTTGGATGTTCTGGATAAATTTCGGGATTTAAGGAGCCTTGATAGACCATAGTAGGCTTTGTTGGATTTAATCAGCCCTTCGCGTATTTCTTCTTCCATATTGTTATCGGCTGATACTATTGACCCAAGGTAGTTAAAGGATTGCACTACTTCAAATTCGTGCTCCACTACCCTGATAGTTTGACCCACGTTAGGTCTTCTCTTCGCAGAAGTTGCCACCATGTACTTAGTTTTTCCCTCATGAATGTGCAGTCCCAGTTTTTGTGCCACCTGCTCGATCTGGGTAAAGGATTCCTGTGCCGCCGATTCGGTTCTACCGATGATGTCGATGTCATCTGCGTAGGCAAGTATCTGGCTGGACTTGGTGACAATAGTCCCTCTTGTTGTAACGCCAGAGTCGCGGATTGCTTTCTCCAACGCCAGGTTGAAGAGGAGGCAGGCCAGACCGTCCCCTTGTCGCAGTCCATTATAGATGTTTATTGGTTTGGACAGCAATCCCGCTATTTTTACTTGACTAGTTACGTTGGTCATGGTCAACCCACAAAGTCGCATCAATTTGTTTGGAATGCCGAATTCTCTCATGACATTATATAGTTCTACCCTGGCTATGCTGTCGTAGGCAGCCTTAAAGTCTATAAACAGATGATATAATGGAATCTTAAATTCCTGACATTTTTCCATCGCCTGCCTAAGGGTGAATATCTGATCAATTGCTGATGTGCCTGGGATAAAGCCACACTGATATTGACCAATGATGGCTTTAGCATATGGGGCTATCCGGTCTTGTAGGATAGTGGAAAGTATCTTATAGGCGGTACTCAGCAATGTTATACCCCTATAGTTGCTGCACAGTGTGATATCTTCTTTCTTATGTATGGGGCAAATTATACCGCGACGCCAATCTTCCGGCATCTCCTCTTGTTCCCATACGTGCACCACGATCTCATGAATTGCGTGATGTCACGCTATCCCTCCTTGTTTGAGCAACTCAGCTTGTATGCCATCAGCTCCAGGGACTTTATTTGATTTTAGCTGTCTTATGGTTTTTAATGTTTCCTCAATGCTTGGTGGCAGCAGCATTTGGTCTTGGTCTTACATTGGTGGAGCCTCCAATTCTTCTGTGAGCTGATGATAGCACGATGGGTTCTCATACGAACACTCCCGTCCAAACTCTTCGAACGTCACTACCAACCAGCAACTTATGCTTGATACATTGAATTCAGACCGCAAAATATATATCAGTAGGGATTATCTAACCAAGTAGAATTCAATGCCCTAAAAACTCAGTGCTGCCTCTTGTCGTCAAAGGTGAACCCCAAAGTAAATATACTGTCTATGAACGCCACTCGCATCGATGAAGCCAAGGAATTATCAATCCTCGGCACTGGAATTAATTCGACTCTTAACTGGAATGACCACATAATTGAAGCTGCGAAAAGTGCAGCCAAATGTATGGGATTCCTTAAGATATGCAAAAGATACTTCACTCCATCCAACCTGGCCAAAAGGCTTATATTCGTCCAAAAATGGAGTTCAACTCCCATATTTGGTTAGGCGTATCCAAAACTGCACTACACGTGCTCGGCAGGGTGCAAAAACGAGCAGTGAAATTTATTGGGGACCCAGCCGTAAGTCGATCAATTCCGCCCTTAGAACACAGGCGCAACGTATCATCATCATCATCATCATCGGCACTACAACCGGGAGCCGGTCTTGGCCTTATTTAGCAGTCCTGACACTTGTTAAATTTTGTATAATGATTTGTTTTTTTTTCCGGGCAAGGTCATTAGTCTTGCGCCAAACGCAACGTATCATGCCTATCTCTTTTCTGTAGGTATTACCACGGTCGTTGCTCAATTGAACTTGCTGAATGTGTTCCGCCTCTTCAGACATTTTCTCGCGATACCCGTCAATCTGTGAATGCGCATCAGTTCACGTTGAAAGTGGACTTTAGGCGCACAAATAAACATAGAGAGACATTCTTTAGCCGAACCACACGAATGTGGAATGTTCTGCCTGATCGTGTGTTTCCTGACCGTTGTGATGTCCAGACATTCAAGACCAATATACATCGACACCTTCTTTCTTATCTACTTCCTCGCCATCCACTCGCACTGTGCTCTGACATTTAAGGGTACTTCAAAATCCCCTTTTGTGCGCGCGTTAGTGTCAAAAAAAAAAAAATAAACAATCGTCTTGATTTTAATTCAGACTTTTATAAGATAGAAATTATTACCAAGCACGATGATGATACAGTTTTAAATAAGTAAGAAAAATTACTTAAATGAGTTTTAGGTTCTTGTATCAATGAACTGCCGCGAACTTGACTTCCCAGTAAGAAACAAAGGCAAAGTTTCGCAAAATGAAGCCGCAGTTTGTAAGAAAGGTCATATTAATAGCTTATTCGAGTCTTCCAAAATGCAAGCCTTCAAAAATGAGACTTTAAGAGACTCGTCGATAAATTATTAATACACAGAATCTTTAATACGGGCAAATCACAAACATCTTCACTGAAGAATAATACCTGCTGAGTGTACCCGTTAACAGTTTCTCATTCTCATATAGCCGTGGAACCTTTTGTAACCATATACATTTTTCATACCGTTTTCGACTCTCCCCTTCTGATGCGCTACTACCAAGATACGTTTTCGCAGTACCAACCTCCAATCTTGCTACGTGAACTTTTCGTATCCATTGGGATGTAATTGCTGAATGAATGATGTAGAAAATAAACAAGAAACTTTAACGCCAAATATCACCCTCCACGGTAAGGAATCTTTGAAAATATTGGATAATAAAAAAGATACGCAGGACTGAGAAGTAAACTAAATTTGGTGTATGATGAGGATATGAAGGCACACCATCTCCATTGGGTATGACCTTGAGTTCGTAGTTGGTTAGAGCCATTAATATTGATTGGAGTTTCGTAGTTTCTGCGAAAATCGGGGTTGTCTTCGCCTTTCATTTATGCCTATCAATGATGTCTGCTAGTTTTAGTCTTTAATTTTGATATAAAATATGACCCACAGTGTTTTCAGTTACCCCCCACCCGAATGTTTACTCATTCGTCGAAATTGGATTGGCTCTCGCGAACCTGACCCCTTTGATCGAATCGTCAAGTATATGGGGGTAGGATCATCATCATCATCGGCACTACAACTGGGATCCGGTCTTGGCCTTATTTAGCAAGTCTCTCCACCGGTATCCGGTCCTTATCCGAGACTAGTTAAATTGTCCGTAATAATTTGTTTTTCCGGGCAAGGCTATTAGCCTTGCGCCAATATGGGTAGGATAGGACTTTGGAAAGCGACAGTCCATATTAAAAAAAATTCCTTATCTATATTCCAATTGATCGATTCGGTTGTCAATTGTAGGGTGTAAAATGTGGTAGTTAACAAAGGCAAAATTCGGTTTATTTTACAGTGTTGTTTATAAAACGGCGGTGAGGCAATTTGAACCATAACTACCAGCAAGATTTTGCTTTCCCTTTGCTGGGTCTAGTAAGGGATCATTTACTATGAGCTATTTCGTATAGCCAAATATTACACTCAGACCTCTACTGTCGTGTAGAGCAGTAATTAAAACGTTTCAAGCTATCAATGGACCCTTAGTGGGAGGAATTAATCAACAGGAGAAATGTTGTGTTCCGTCAGGGTCCACCCAACAGATCTTTCCCAACCATTTCACGAAGCCTTTACCTTAATGAGGTGGTATTTCAGCAGGCGCTGGACTTTGGGACCCTACCTAGCCCTCAATAATTGTGCCGAACTGCACAAGCTATAATTGCAAGCGAGTTTTTGCCCAAAAACTCAACTAATATAATCAGAGAAGCACCATATTCACCAGATATGACCTCTTGTGACATTTTCCTGTTTCCCAAACTTAAATTGCCACCTCGAGGAACATATAGCGTTTGAAATGATAGTGAAGAACGCGTGATTCGAACTGACACTATCACAGTTAGAATCACCAGACATTGAACCTAAGCGTTACCCATCAGGCTACTGGCCGTGTTTAGAATTCGATTTTTAAACTCAAGTGTATTCCACTGATGTGAATTGTTTTGTTATCGCTTGGTATACGGTTCTGATGTATTTTCTTATTCGATTTTCGTTCGGTGTTCTTCACTGGCAGTAATAACACCTGCCAGCGGTGTTCGGATGCACTGAGATTGTTCGCCGCGACCAATACTCTAATTAAAATCTACGGGCGAAAGTTATTAACTCTGAAAGTAGGCCTCCGTCGGTCAATTAGATGGTACTTCGCAGTGGCCGATGTAAGCGAACCCCTGATAGGTTCGGACTTGGTGCGACACTACAAACTAGTAGTGGATGTAGCCCGCAACAGACTGATGGACCCGTTAACGTCTCTCTCCAAACCAGTAAACGCAAAGGCGGGAAAGACATCGACGTTAACCTGCACAGTCGCAAACGGTCCATTCAGCGATATGTTGCGAGAATTTGCGGACATAACTGTTCCACTCAGTAATCCCCGACGCGCAAAAGCCGGCGGTTTTCACCATATCGAGACGCGCGGCCCCCAGTAAGCCAATGCCCGCGCCGATTGGCTCCCGAAAAATTGCGCGAGGCTCGTGCAGAATTCGAGTATATGCTCGACTTAGGTCTCTCAGCCGCCCGACAGCCCATGGGCGAGCCCACTCCATCTCTTCAAAAAGAGTAACGACGAGTGGCGTCCATGTGGCGATTATCGAATGCTAAACGCAGCAACGACACCCGATCGGTATCCGATAGCAAACTTGCACGACTTTTCTTATAAGCTGCAGGGATGCGAAGTTTTTTCGACCCTCGACCTCACGAGGGCGTAGCACCAAATTCCGGTGGCTCCCGAAGATATACCGAAAACCGCAATAACCACACCTTTCGGACTATTCGAGTTCAAGGTAATGGTAATGACGTGCGGTCTTCGAAATGCAGCGCAAACGTTACAGCGCTACATTCATTCAGCTCTCCGCGGACTTGACTTCTGCTATGCGTATATCGATGACATCCACATAGCATCGAAAAACATGACAGAACATCACTCCCATTTGAAGCAAGTGTTCGAACGTCTCCCAGATTTCGGCCTGGTAATTAATCCAGACAAGTGCCACCTCGGACAGTCTGAAGTCAAGTACCTTGGCTATTGCATAAACGGCCAAGGCGTCCGCCCATTACAAGACAGGGTGGATGCATTAATGCAGTTTCCTCGCCCAAAGAATGTGCGAGAACTTAGGCGTTATCTGGGCATGTTAAACTTCTATCGCCCAACGCTTCGAAACGCAGCACAGGCCCCTCTAAACGAATACCTAGTAGCAGCCAAACGAAACGACAAACGACCGATTCAGTGGACCGAGTCAGCCGATCAAGCATTTCGCTTATCGAAAGAACAGCTGGTGAATGCAACTTTGCTTCGACATCCCATCGAAGGAGCCCCATTGTCCATACAGTGTGACGCTTCCGACACTGCAATTGGGGCCGTACTCGAACAAGAGTGCAACGGTAAATGGGAACCGCTGGGTTTCTTCTCAAAGAAATTGAACCCGACCCAGCGACGTTACAGTGCCTACGACAGGGAGTTACTAGCGATTTATTGCGCAGTAAAGTACTTCCGCCACATGGTCGAAGGACGCCAATTGACGATCAAAACGGACCACAAACCATTGCTGTATGCCTTCCAAAAGAAAGCGGGAAACTCTTCCCCACGACAAGTGTTGTTTTGTTTTTCGGTGAACAGTGTTCGGCGGACACTATTAAGACATTCCACAAAATCCGCCAAAAACACATTTCGGGTGGATTGAAGCCATAAAAGAATGATCGAAGCAGGACCTAAAATTGATCCCGGCCACGGCCTATCAAATGTACATGGATCATGGAGCGTATTGCCTCGGAAGGGGCGTACTTTGAAGGTAATGAAACAAATGCAGATATGTTTTTTTATTGAGAAATTCCCGGCACACATTTGACAGAATGTATTTCGGGTACCACTGCAAATAATGGCATCAAATTTTGATGGTTTTTTAAGCAGGGTTCACACCCTATTGGTATATTATCAGGTGGTAGATTGCGTTAAAATTTCCATATCTACAAAACAATTCCGGTTTATTTTGGGACAAGTAGCGTATTAAGACGTGGGTCGAGTTTTAGACTTATTGCGCAGAATGAGTAATATGTAATGCATATCAAATATATTTATTTACATTACATATTTTATGTAATAAATATGTAATACATATCTATTACATAAAATAATTTTGACCGAATGACTAAAAACTGCTTAGACCAGAGATCGAAAGACAATATTAGTTTAAGAAAAAAGAAATGTCAAATTACTACTGCAAGGCCATCCGTTTTTAGTCGATAGAAGCATAAAGGAGAATTCGCGGCGAGAATTGAAGTTGATTCCGTTGTTGATGCGAACTGTAAATAAACGAAACGACAGGTCGCGGTCAAACTTCACGTCAGGACAGAGGCAGTTGTGCCAACTTAGCGACAAAAGGAATTTTGACAATCCCTTTAAGCGGGCTTTTTAAATGTTTAAATGTTCAATTCCCGGTACTTTTTGGCCATGTATGCTTTCTCTATAGTTCCACCAAATGTACAGTATAACCTTATTAACCGGAGAGGATTTTCAAACCTCAACTCTACCTTTTTGAAGCTCTACTTCCACTTTATTTAGTAAGCTCGTTTATGATAATACAATACACCAGGTCACATGGTAAAAGCTATACATTATTCCATAAGCCGTACAAAACAAGAAAGATACATAAACAGAGTGTTAGTTATCAGAACAGTAATAAATATTAAATTCACTATTAAAAGCCTCTCTGCTATCAGCATATTGCGCCGCCTTCTACAGTGATTACCCTGATGACGGTGTACCATATAAAAGCTAGGTAGGTGTCATAAATTCACAATCTCTTGAGTCGCATTTCACGCGAACTTATTAACTAAACAGATATATTCCATTATCATTTCCATGTACGGGACACATGCATGATGTTTGGAATAACAGCATGTCGACATTTAAGTTTCAAAACTCTGTAGTTAATTGTAGAGCTCATTGTGCCTTATCCCTTTAATCTTGAAAGTGGCATTGTTATGACATTCTCTTAAGGACATTTAGTCACGTATTCCCATTTGACTACATAACACTTATGAATGGTCTAAAGGAAAACTCAATAACCCCGCATCCCGCCACTAAGCACTGGCTTTTGATGAAGGATGTCACTTACGCAAGCCTAAATTAATTAGCATTTCATTAGATGTTTCATCTTTGCTCAACTACTTCGACCTGTACAAACAAAGATTTACTTTAAACAAACTAATTTCCTTTTACTATCTTCTCTAATACAATTTTGAACATCGTTTTATAAATATTTGTCCAACGAGAGTGTTTAGAAATTTATGGAAATCATGTGTTTAGCTATTCATTTGATGGGTACTGTTGATCTTAATAGTCATTTGCAATAGGAAGCTGAGTTTCGTTTATATCTCCGGCAATCCAGGTGGATATTGTAAGCATGTCATACTTTTGGGATTTTTGTTGCCTCTTATCGAGAAGAGTATTTATTTAGTTCCAGCTATCTGTAACAGTCGAGCACTGGAGACACATAATAAGTGTTAACTTAATTAATGAGGATGTAAAAAACAGCTTTACAATTGGAATGATTATCTGACACGTCGTTAATTGCAAAGTCAATTTAACCGCACACAATGATACACTAGATCGTTTTATACTTAAATATAATTTTGTCTTTAGCGGTAGGGAGGGGGGTATAGTGAGGAATATTTCAACTCCTAAAAAACATCTACGATTAAGTAACTGATTATCGTTCTAATCATCTAATGATGGGTCTAACGCAAAAATAAAATAGGAGACCATTTTTGATTGTGGGGTTGGAAGCGAAACGTCACCACCACCGACGAAAAATGGGGACAAAATATACACAATCAATTCAATACCCATAAAAGCATAAGATAACATGTCGGACATCAATCAAACTACCATGGAATCAGATTGATCTAAGATTGAGGGATGGGAGCGGACATACAGGGCAAAGTCTCTGCTTTCATCCCGGCGAAGGCCAGGACGATCCTTGTCCCTTGCACCCGCCAAGTAGTGAACCAATGCATGCAGCGACACCCTGAGAAAGGTTGGCGCAAGGCTAATAACCTTGCCAGGAAAAAGAAATTATTATGGACAGCCTAACAAGTCTCGGATAAGGACCGGATACCGGTGGAGAAAGTTGCTAAATAAGGCCAAGACCAGATACCGGTTGTAGTGCCGATGATAATGATGATCTAAGATTGACGACAGACACGCTGCAAATATTTAAAATGTCCATCCACTTCAAACAGAACTTAGATATACAACAATTCATACAAGTACAATGTAAAAATATTTTGAACTGATTCAACATTGACACCTCAACAGTCCACTAAAAGCTGTGACGATCCGGAATTCCTTACATTCCTTACCTTCCAAAATGACCTCCAAACGCAACACCCAACACCAAAGATCACTGACATTCACGACAGCAGGCACTAGAAATATCACTGTTGACACAAGATAAGTTAAACAAGTACTGAGATTGGAAACGAGGTCGGCACGTCATTTGCACATCATGCAGTCCAGGTATTTGTTACAAAATCGATGTGAAACCAATTTAAACATATAGTAATTGACATACAATAACGGAAAAGGCATTCCGTATTAAATAAATTATTATAGAAAAAATTAAAATATTGTGACGCATATGACAATCAACTGGACATCTGGCAGGTCTCCAAAACAAAGTACTGGAAAACTGGAGACTATGAGCAGTAAAAACAAAACGATAAGTCGCCAGTGACAGAAGTGTTGTGGGGGTTCTCTATACCACATGCAGAACCAACCCCCAATGCCAACCAATCTTGACCGCTAACGGCGCGTCACCCTAACCTAACCTGTAACCCATTTTAAAACATGTAAAACACATCCCAATCTACAAGCGCACCCATCCCGAACTTGCAAGAATTCATCTCCCTCAATTACATCACCCCACATATAATTTTTCCCAAAACCGCTTCAGTCAATTTTCTATTTAAGTCATATTCCTTCCTTGCGACCAAGCAATCTTAATTTCCCCCGAAATGCATATGCTGCAATAAAACGCACATTCAAACCCACAACGGAATATTAATCATCACCACCAACTATACCGAGCCGCATACATTTCCCCGAAATTGCTTCGGTTAATTCTCTATCCAAATTATATCCCTCGCTTGCACCCAAGCAATTTCAATGTCCCCCGAAAACTCATGCCCATACTTGCTCGTGTTCGCAAAATCGATTTCTCGGTACACATAGCAACCGAGAAATCTAGCCCAGCCAGTACGGCAGGAATTCCCGGAAACAAACTCCTTATACAGGCATAGTAACTCTTTTCGAAGTTCCTAGTAAATGGCGGCGAGTCGATTTTAGCTATGACTCAACCCCCGCGACACGATGAATAGATTCTTTCCTTTATTAGTCAGTCGTCTTTCAGCAACCGCCAGGCGCACATCGGGAGTCCCCCGACAACCGCCGCGACCACACGGAAGCACGCAAGCCGCGTGCCAAATTAGGTCGATTCTAACGTTCCCCTTTCAATTGCTGCGGGCACAGCGTCGAGGAATAAGTGAAACAGAAAATTAAAAGGGAACTTACAAACAATAACAACACCAGTGACTTTTACTTATTGGCTTTTACTTTGGTGATCGAATTTTGGGCGGCAGTGTTTTAGCAGTGAACTCTCTAGTGGGGGCGGTGGTGAACTGATGCCATACGTTGGCACATCTACACCGTATCCCCACAGTGTCACCGGGAATGATTAGTGAAAAGTGAAGATCGTTTGTCATTAAGAGACGAGTTTTAAACAGAAAATCTATTTCACGGCTCTTATTTTATGAAAATAATTAATCCAGCGAACCCTAAGCACCCTACAATTGGTGTCAGAAGTGGGATAAGACATCGCCTAGCAATCAACATGACTACAAAGATACAAGGATGCAACCGCCAACCATCGATGGAACAGGACCATTCTCCGTATTTATGCGTCAGTTTGACGCCGCGGCCAATTATAATAAGTGGTCGGATGAGCAGAAGTCAACATCACTAATCCTGTCACTCTGCGGGGCGGGTGCAGAATTGCTACAAACCATACTAGCAGAGAAGCAAAGACATTTCCAAGCGGTAGGAGACGGCCTTGAAGCTAGGTACGGAGACAACCACATGCAGCAGGTCTATGGCGGTTCCGCCAAACGCCACCGTTCGCTTTCCTGAAAAACCGCCATAACTTTCACCCAATCTCCTAATTTCACTAATGCAATCGCATTATCATCTTAAATGCTCCACGCATTAAAGTGATCAAATCATTAACCTAAAAGTCCCTGTAAAAGAAAGCTTACCTTTCATGCATCGCTTCGCATACTATTCCCCGTAAGATATCTTGCTCAACTTATCAGGAATTCCAAACCAATTTGGCACCTTTGGTGTCAGGGAGATTCCCCTAGACGAATTCCTAATAACAAAGGTTTTGGATTACATACTATGTAACCTTCACCAGGGACCATAAACATTGCGCTGTGTATTTTTCAGCTTCGCCATGTGTAGGATAAATCTTTTAACGTAGACATTGGCTGGCGACCTACACCCAAGAAACCAAAACAAATATACGCATCTCGCGTCTCTTGGCACCAATCAATCCTACAGCATAAGCAAATGCAATTCAATACCCTACCCTTACCAGCGATGCCATAAACACCATTTCCCGGTAATCTAGCTAAAACCCATTAGCACATTTCCACATTGCATTGCCGCCTATTTATTTAACCGCAATGCACATCTCGAACAAAGGCCTAAACTTCCCTTTGTCTTTTCATATTTCGGGATCTGCTTCTCATCAGCAGCGGCAAGAGCAAACAGAAAACCAATAATCATCCAAGGAGATTGTTGTTGTTAGCTCTACCGAACTCGCAACTAATGAATGCACATTTTCCCTTTCTTTATCTCAGATTCATTCCCATGGCCTTGTGTATGAAAAAACCAATGTGATCTTCACTCACACATACACATACATTGCCAAGTCTTTCTTCCTTGCTTTCACCACGAGAGAAACACTTTCTCTTTCGAGAAAACTCACCCCCGGTTGCGAAGTAGCTCTGCATCGAGCAGAGCAACGCTGAGTCCATTACCATCCACCGACCGAGCCGGTCGTTTTGCTCCCACTCTCCGTAGCGTCGCGGACACGCGTGTTGTACCCCGAGTCGTGGCTAGTGTTGCATCGAATACAGTAGTGTTTAATATATTCAATTAAAAGTAATTTCACCAGTGACCCTCGGTCTAATTACTATAGTGTTAAATATAAAACCAAAACAAATAAGTTAAGTAATAAAAAGGCGGTGATCACCAATTAATGCGTGGGTTTTATTTGCGGTTATTCCCCTTCCTGGTGATGGTTCGTTTGCAGGCAGCGGAACACTCGTGTGACATCGGAACGTTAGCGGCGAGTGGGTGAATAATAGAACTCTCGCGCATGCTGGGGTCGCGACTATCCTCCCCACAGGTCTACCGCATGCAACTGCGGAGCAGAACGCAGAAACCTGGAGAAAATCTTCAACAGTTGCAGGCACACAGTAAGCGATTGGCAAACTTGTCCTATTCAAATACGACGAGGGAATTTCTGAACGAGGTAGCAATGGATGCATTCATAAATGCACTCCAAGATCGGGACGTGCAACATGCCGTTCGTTTGGCAGGAAAGAAGACGACTAATGAAATACTGGTGAAATTTGCAGCCATAGCATCCTAACTGTATCACAACTCCAACGTGATAACCAAAGTTTGGTTATAACTACGTTTGTTAATGCAAGGACGACAACAGTGACAATCGACACTGGAGCAACGAGATCCATAATTCGGCCGGATGTCGTGGGCAAGCTAGCCCTTAATAAAAATAGAAGATACGCTTTGAAGACTGCCACAGGAGAATATTCTACAGCCTACGGAGAAGTCGAGAGCATAATAGTGCTGGCAATATTTCCATCTGCCACCAATTTTTGGTTGCTGATTTTACGGACGAATGCATTCTTGTAATGGAGTTCATGAGGGAGCATCCAGTTGTTCTAGATTTCGGGCAGAGAACACTGCGAATTGGTAACTTGGAGGTTGCTATTACACTGCAGGACGAACAATTCCGAAGGCTGAAATGTTATGCGGGTGATGAGGATGAGATCCCAGCTCGTTCAGACTCGGTAATTTGGACCAGTCTCGGGAGTAACTCCGGTGACAATCGATTTTACATCACCGAAGCTGTACAAAATCAGCGTAAGGGGAACATCCTTATTGGGAAATCCCTTATCGATGCGAAGAAGCACATTGTACCCATCAGATTACTAAATACGTCCAAGGAGCCGGTCGCCATAAGAAAAGGAGGGGTAATCGCAGAATGTGCACCTGTATTAATGATAAGCTCAATTCAGACAAGGGGATATGACCATTCAATTCAACGGCCCTCTGGTGCATCCTCTGTGGTTAATAGGGTGATGTCCCAGAAAACCGGATTAACAGACAGAGAAAAGGCAAGCGTTAAATCACTCCTGCACGATTTTTCCGATATTTTTGTGACAGTAAATGATAATTTCGGACGCACCGGTATAGTTAAACATCGCATTGACACGGGTGAGTCAAGACCTATAAGGCAGCCACCTCGTCGACTACCGTTCGCCACACAATCAGAAGTAGGCAACATGATTCAAGAGATGTAAGAGCAAAGAGTCATCGAGAAATCATCGACCCCATGGGTTTCGCCGGTAGTGCTCGTCAAAAAGAAGGATTTTCTGTCGACTACCGCCGGTTAAACGACGTTACGAAGAAGGACAGTTACCCACTTCCTCGAATCGACGACACACTAGATACCCGTTCTGGAGCTCAGTGGTTTTCAACACTGGACCTAAAAAGTGGTTACTGGCAAGTGGAAGTGAAGGAGGACGACAAGGAGAAGACAGCGTTTACTACCGGAAACGGGCTTTATCAATTCAACGTGATGCCTCTTAGATTGTGTAATGGACCAACAACGTTTGAACCATTAACCCAAAGTGTTCTACGGGGACGTACATGGAAGACGTGTGGGAGTTCTGTATATTACATGGAGAACCAACCCACAATTCCAAGCAACTTTGGCCGCTAACAGAGCGTCACCTTAACCCAACTCCTCCATTCAAAACTGGCAATGAATACATTTCCCAATCTGCAACAGCATCCATTCCCAAATCTGCAATAGCATACATTCCCAAACCTGCAACAGAATTCATTTCTAAAACCTGTAATAAAATACAATTTAAATCATCTCCCTCACCTACAATCAAGCCGCATGCATTTTTCCCAAAAACCACTTCGTTTCAGTTCCTACTTAAACTATATCTCTCGCTTGCAACCAAGCAGCATTTAGTTTTTCCCCGAAAACCATTCCGGATCACTATTTTTCTTGCTTGCAGTCAAGCAGCATTTATTTTTCCCAAAAACCATTTCGGTTCCTGTTCTGCCTAAACCATTTGAAATCATATCAATTCCCCTTACTGGGAAGTCACCAGCATGACGCGTTGTCTTTCCACGGAACAACCATCGTATCGGTCAACACCCATGTCTTATTGTCTAACCGACAATCCATGACCATACTTGGTTATGCCTCCGAAACCGATTTCCCCGTATACACAGCGACAGAAGAATCTAATTCAGCCCGTACGGCAGAAATCCTCCGAAAAAAATTTTCTATGTAGGGATAGCAACCCTACTTCATGTTCCTAGTAAGTGGTAGTGAGTTCACTTAGCCGTGACTCTACTGCCACGACACCCGGAATGCATTCTTGCCTTCGTTAAACAATTCGCTTTACAACCACCACCCGGTCCACACGCACCAAGTCGTTTATTGATCACCGTGGTGTGCGGGCACAGTGAGTGAATTACCATCCCATGTTGAGAGCGAACACGTCACGCGTGTCGAGTGAACAATAATCATTATTCATCATTCTTGGTGCATTACAACTGCTTGTGCTGTGCTACTTGATTATATAAAGTAGATGCCGGACGTCCAACTTAGTTTTATTCGGCTCGGAGTAAACAAAAAGACAGTCTAAATTCCAATCAAATACAGTGCAGAGAATTTGCAATCATTTTTGAGACTAAAATACGGTCAAACATGAATAATAAGACTCAGTAGCGACTAATTGTAAAAATATAGATATGTACATACATTAGAATAAAATCTGATCGCAAACGATCTGTGAAAATAAATCAGTGGAACTAAAGCAAAGTAATAACTCTACTAATTGTATTATATTATAATAATAATATAATAATAAATAACTAATTGTTTCATTCCTTATGGTGCCAATCGTTCGGTGTGGACAACACTCCGGTGCCCATTTTGCTGACGTTGATTCATGGATATTTGTTTGTGAACGTGTGCTCGCAGGAACAAACGGTGGGATATTTAGTGAACCCGCAACCCTGCTGGCACCTACTCAAACCCCCACAGACGTGTCTTGTGTACTTGGACGATATCATCGTTGTTGGGAGGAATTTACCAGAACACATCAATAATCTGCGCTCCGTCTTCGAACGACTAAGACAGGCCAACTTAAAGCTCAATTCGAAGAAATGTGAACTCTTCCAAAGGAGAGTTAAATTCCTGGGACACATCGTTTCATCTGCAGGAGTTCAAACGGATCCTGATAAGATAGCAGCCGTCCAAGAGTGACCTACTCCAAAAGATAAGCAACAGTTATGAAGCTTTATGGGATTAGCCACATATTACCGATGGTTTGTTAAAGGTTTCTCCAATGTGGCTAAGCCCCTACACGAACTCACGGGTAAAGACAAGAAATTCAATTGGACAGACAAGTCTGAGGCAGCATTCAACACATTGAAGGCCGAGTTATGTAAGATTCCAACATTGGCATTCCAAAGTTTGAATTGCCCATTTATATTGGATACTGATGGAAGTAACACAGGAATCGGAGCAGTGTTGTCACAGGAAGTCGATGGTAAAGAGAGAGTTGTCGCATATTATAGTCGAGTTCTATCTAAGCCAGAGAGAAATTACTGCGCAACAAGAAAGGAAATGCTGGCTGTTATAGAAGCCGTTAAGAATTGCCATAAGTACCTCTACGGACGTCGATTCCAACTTCGGAAGGATCATGCCGCCCTAAAATGGTTGTTAAATTTTAAGAATCCGGAAGGACAAATAGCTCAATGGATCGAACGACGATTTCCAAATTTCCCACCGTCAAGGGAAGGTGCATCATAACGCTGATGCTCTATCAAGAAGACCATGTAAGCCAGATTGTAAACATTGTCATAGAGCGGAAGAGAAAGAAGAGGCGTACAAGTAGAAGTACTAGATGGGTGGACGAGTGATGCTATACGCGCAGCTCAACTTCAGGATGAATATATGTCACTAATCCTGGAACACAAAGAAACGAAATAGCGGCCAACTTGGAACTATATTTCCGACAAGATTGGCAAATTTAAGGCATATTGGGCACAATGGAATTCCTTGCTGGTGGAAGATGGAATTCTTAAGCGTAAATTGGAAGCCGCGGACGGAAAATCCCATCGAATGCAGATTCTAGTAGACATCTGCGAGTTAATAAGACACTTTCAAAATTACGATCTCGATTCTACTGGTTTCACATGAGAGATGACGTCGACTCTTGGTGTAGGAAGTGCACAACTTGCACTGCGACCAAAGGACCAACAGCAAAGCCAAGGAGCGCTATGAAGCAGTACAACATGGGCGCCCCTTTCGAATTGCGATTGATATCTCAGGACCATTTCCAAAAACCAACGACAACAACAAATACATGTTGGTCATCATGGATTACTTCAGCAAGTGGGTAGAAGTCCTTCCAATTCCAAACCAAGAAGCAACAACCGTCATTGAGCAGCTTTGTAATAATTGGATCAGCAGATATGGAGTTCCCTGTGAGCTTCATTCCGATCAATGCCGAAACTTCGAATCGCAGATATTTCAAGGCATCTGTGTGGCACTGGGCGTAAGGAAAACCAGGACCACACCCTTACATCCGCAGTCAGACGGAATGGTCGAAAGGTTCAACCGAACAATAAAAGAGCATTTATCGAAGGTTGTTAGTGACCAACAACGAGATTGGGACAAAGATGTACAAATCTTTTTCATGAGTTATAGATCGACTAATCACGATACGACAGGCCATTCTCCAGTAAGAATTATATTTGGACGAGAGATACGATTACCAGCCGATCTGCGATTCGGAATACCGCCAGACGCCATAGATAAGACCGAACTGCGTAGCCTAATGGAGAATTCGCCTCGATGAGATTCATCATTTGGTTCGAAAGCAAATCAAGGTATCAAGTGACAGGATGAAAACAAGGTACGACGTTCGAGCCAACGCATCCGGATTTAATGCAGGCGATAACGTGTGGCTTTATAACCCTCATCGGCAAAAAGGAAGGTCTCCGAAGTTGCAGCAACATTGGGAAGGACTGTACTCGTATAAGACTCACACAATAACTAACGACGGTGTCTATAGGATTCAGCGAAGACCGAACGCCAAGATGAAAGTGGTACATCGTGACCGACTGGAGACTTTTTGTTAACCCAGAAGACCAGTGAACTTAGTTCGGGACGAACTAATCTAGGCTGAGGGTAGTGTGACGCATATGACAATCAGCTGCACACCTGACAGGTCTCCAAAACAAAGGTTCGCGTATTTCCTCTTCCATATTGTTATCGGCTGATACTATTGACCCATGGTAGTTAAAGTATTGCAGTACTTCAAATTCGTGCTCCACTTCCCTGATAGTTTGACCAACATTAGGTCTTCTCTTCGTAACAATTGCCACCATGTACTTAGTTTTCCCTATATTAATTTGCCGTCCCAGTTTTTGTGCCGTCTACTCAAACTGAGTGAAGGAGTCCTGTACAGCCGAATCGGATCTACCGATGATGTCGATGTCATCTGCGTAGGCAAGTATCAGGCTGGACTTGGTAATAATAGTCCCTCTATCTGTAATTCCAGAGTCATGGATTGCTTTCTCCAATGCCAGGTTGAAGAGGAAGCAGACCATACCGTCCCCTTGTCGGAGTCCATTAAATGTGTTTATTGGTTTGGACAGCAATCCCGCTATTTTAACTTGACTAGTTACGTTGATCATGGTCAACCTACAAAGTCGTATCAATTTGTTTGGAATGCCGAACTCTCTCATGACATTATATAGTTCTAGCCTGGCTATGCTGACGTATGCGGCCTTAAAGTCTGTGAATACATGTTATAATGGAATCTTAAATTCCTGACATTTATCCATCGCCTGCCTAAGGGTGAATATCTGATCAATCGCTGATTTGCCTGGGATGAAGCCACACTGATATTGACCAATGATGACTTTAGCGTCTGTGGCTTTCCGATCTTGTAGGATAGAGGAGAGTATCACTCAGCAATGTATATGCACATTGCATTGATGCACATTGTGATATCTCCCTTCTTATGTATGGGGCAAATTATTCCACGACGCCAATCTTCCGGCATCTCCTCTTGATCCCATACGTGCACCACGATCTCATGAATTGCGTGATGTAACGCTGACCCTCCTTGTTTGATCAGTTCAGCTGGTATGCCATCAGGTCCGGGGGCTTTATTTGATTTGAGCTGTATTATGGCTTTTACTGTTTCCTCAATGCTTGGTGGCGGCAGCATTTGGTCTTGATCTTCCATTGGTGGAGCCTCCAATTCTTCTGTCGGCAGACCATGTAGCAATTCATTTAAGTGCACCTCCCATCGCTCCAGAATGCCTTCAGGATCGGTGATCAGACTACTACCTTTATCTTTGGCTTCAGTTGCTAGTTTGCACTTGTCATCAAACCAGTCGCTCCGATCTCTACGACCTGAGAAGGAGTTGGCAGTTCTAATGGCAGTATTCTTATGGTGTGTCCATTTCTGTTCTACGCCCGGCATTCTGGCCCCAGGAGTTACTCCCCCTGCATCAAGCTCTTCGAGGATGAGTCTTAACGCATGACCAAAGGTGTTGCTGGTGTCTGATCTGCGGATGCAATATGTCTCTGTAAGGCCAACAAGATAGTGATCTGAGTTGACGTTGGCACCTCGGTACGTTTGTACCGTTATTGGGCTCGAGAAGTGGCGGCGATCTATTAAAACGTAGTCAGTTTGGTTGTACGTGGCCCCATCAGATGATACCCAGGTTGCTTTATGGAGTCTTTAAGCGGAAACCTGGTACTCGCAACGACCAAGTTCTTTAATGCTGCAGTTCGATGACTCGTACTCCATTGTCATTAGTGTTCTCATGCCAACTATGGGAACCTGCGTAGTGCCTGAGAACCGGCTCTATTTTGGCATTCAAATTACCAAGAACGATTTTCACATCCATTGGACATTCTCAAAGAATTCTTCTTTTTCATCGTCAGCGGGGACTATTCTGTAAGTCCGTGAACGTTTATGAAACTTATGTTCTTAAACTTTTCTCGCACGAGTTATGGTTTTTGTTTCGATGTTTCCCCACACAAAAACATCCTCGAAAATGAAAAAAAAAGTTTTGTAATGTTTTTTTTTCTTCTTGGTTGTCCACCAATTTTTATTTAATTTAGAGTCACAAATTTATGAGTAAAGCACAAACTTTCTCTTCTAGCGATTCACTTTTCTCGCTTCATTGTCTTTTTGATATGATAAACTATTATTTAAATTTAAAATTTAATGAGCAACTCTCAGACTTTAACCCGGACTTTCTTCTTATACGGCACTCCTCCCGTCCGCTCTTACAATTATCCACTTTCTTTTTGGGGCTCCTCCGGTCCACTCACCCAACCATCGACTGATTCCCATTTTTCTTTTACCCCTTGTTGTTACCATTTTCCACAACCATTGATTGTGGTGAAATGTAGGGCGATTAATTGCCTTATCGCTCCGGGGGTCACGTGGGTTCAAAATCGGTTGGCGTTTTTTGGTTTAAATGCATCAATGACAATGTGGTCCATATTTTTATTTGGGTCGACATTGATGTACTTAACACACGCGAGCAGTGCATAGCCTTTGGTTTATTGCATTAAAGCCGATAATGGTAGGCTTTAGCTTTTGGTTGATTAAAAATCCTACCCCGACCACATGGCATTTTGCATGACAGCTGTGATAAATGTCATATTCGTTTCTTTTAATAACACCACTCCCCGTCCATCTTATTTCTTGCAATGCTGTTGTGTCAGCCTTATATTCAAACAGGGCATCGGCTAGCTCCTGTGCAGCTCGAGCTCTGTATAGTGAGCAGACGCTCCGTGAGGGAATAATCATACCGTTTAGCCATTTTCGTTTCCGTTGTCGTCGTCGTGTATCCGGTCCATGGCCGAGGCTTGAAAAATTTGCCATAATAGTTTTCTTTCTCAGGATGTCGCAGCATGCATTGGTTCACTACTTGGCGTGTGCCAAAATAACTATCCAGGGATGTCACGTGGAGATTGCATGTTAACTTGGATTGAACAGGGACAAGGATCGTGCTGGCCTTCGTCGGGTTGAAAGCAATCAGTGGCCTTGCCCTGTGTGTTCGCACATTGTATAATATAATAGAAAACAACACTTAAAAATGAGTAGCTATAATAAATACTTATATGACTGATTGCAATGACAAATGATAACCTAGAAATAGAATTAAATTATTTTCTATTTGTATTTTACTTTTACAATCCCTTCAAACTAACAAATAATCCGAAATAATTTCAAATCCATAACCGTATCAGAAATCGGTGTAATATTTTTCATATATATCCACAACATCCCTAATAAATATGTTTAGTACATTTCAAAAGTTCGCTTTAAATGTTCATCTTTGATACATTACAAAAACCCAGAAAAATACTCCATTTTTATGTTAACTAATTTTGGGTATTTCGATTTAGTTTATACTTAGAGGTGAACCTTGAAATTTGCGAAATATGTTATGCATTACAAAAATGCTTCCCCTGGCGGATGGCAAATCGGTAACTCAACACCGCGGAATAATGAATAATTAGAAACGATAGATATCCTTCGCGTCCTTTTCGTTTGCCTTTTGCAGTTTTCCCTTCAACAGCATTTCCCAGTGGTTTTGCGAATAACATTTGCTACAGAGTATCCCACGAGAACAGAGCAAAAAATATGCCCATTGAGATTTCAATTAAGATGAAGGAAAGAGAGTACCTGACCTCATATCTATAAAATCTTTTTACAGCAAATTTAAAAAGACGGTTTTGTGGGTTCTTCCGTTTTATCTCCTAGATGCTTTGCATTCATTGGTTTACTACATAATATATATCGTATCCCAACGATGAATTCAGTACGTGACCACTAGAAAAGTCGGAATTTTCTCTGAAAACTCCACCGTACGACTATAAGTATGAAATCACAGATAGACGATATTTACCGACAGGATGCAATTCATTGAAATTGTGCCATGCTCGTAAAACGTGCTCCACCCTCCATATAAAACTGCTTGTGGATATTGATTCTGTCAATGTTCAATGGACTCATTTAGTTACCAGTTCAGGTTTATCTATGATAAGACTTAAATATCAGTAAGTCGCTTCTTATAGCTCGGTCAATTACTGCATCGTGCACCAATCAGTGCTTCATTTAAAATGTAACCAACGAGCGTAGATAAAGCAGCCGACTGCATATATAATTTTAAAGTCGAAATCTTCGCTTTAAATGATATTAATATCATTTAAAGTACTTACCGTTGATCTTTCTGATTTGCTTTTTATCAAGTGCCTGAAGTTTTGGCAGTATCTGCAAATCTTAAATAAATTCCAATGTTCAATTTAACATATTGTAGCGAGCTTAGGGTTCGCTGGATTAATTATTTTTAATAAATAAGAGCCGTTAAATCGGTTGAATTAATCTAACACTTTATTAGTCCGTTAATAACAACCGTTACTTTTACCGTACACTTAACGATTTCTTGACTTATCGCTTCCGTACTTATCGCCTCTTTGACTGCTTACTTCTTACTTCTTACTTGTTATTTGTCTCCATGATCACCACCGCAATGGTGGGTTCCTTATTAAAGAGCCGCACGCAGACGTGGTTTTGAAATATGTTGAGAGCAATAGTGGTGCTGTGCGCTCTTCTGAATCCAAATTGGAAGTCAGGTATTAGGTTCCTGACACTGATAAATTTATTTAGCTTCTCGTATATGAACTGTTCATATATTTTGCTGATGCAGGTGAGGAGCGAAATAGGACGAAAGCTTGAGGGGTGATAATTTGGTTTCCCAACTTTTGCTATTGGGCAGACAACAGCATGCTTCCAAGCTTGGGAAAAATACCCCATGTTGTAGGCATGGTTGAGCAGAATGAAGAGCTTTATAAAGAATAAAGCAGAAAGCCTTCGCAACGAGTGATAGGACATATTGTCGATACCGGGTGACTTCTTGGGGTTTCGAAATTTAACTAGGTTCTGTAGGGTATTTGGTGTGACGAAGCCGTGACTATTATCACGTGTGTCGTCGAAGTATGCACTGTTAGCTGAGTTAAAGACAACTATTGGCTTGTCTAATTTATTGTGAACCTCTGAACTAATTATTGCATTTGTTTCCGGGTCGCCATCCTCGAGAGTAAGCTTGTGAATATTTTCAAAGGTCTCTCCGATGATGTTTGCTTTATTGGTGTCATTATTGACAACAAGGCCGTTGTGCATGATTGGTCCAGTGATACGAGAGGTGCCACATATCTTTTTAACGTTTTTATAAATGTTCTGGTCCATCTGAATAGCCTTCAGTTTGTCTTCCAATTGTCAGGTACGATTGTTTTGGATTCTCTGTTTTATCAGTGTGCCAATATTGTGAATAATGGCTCGCAATAATGGTTCCCTTTGCGTAAAGCGGTGACGATATCTCATTCTGCGGAGCTTTTTACGCTCTTGGATGAGACGAAGAGTGAAGTCGGCATGGGGGATCTGATAGGTCTTTTCAAGTTTGTACTTCGGGACATGAGTCTCAGAAGTTTCAACTAGAATCTCGTGAAGTCGGGTTGCAGCGTTATTTATCTCAACCGTCGTTAGGTTCCTGTCAGTGGGAAGAGAGAGTTTGTGGAGTTTTTCGTTCAATGTAATATTGAAGTTGTCCCAATTTGTGCGCCCATAATCGGGTATGTATCTGACATGAGCCCGGGATGCTCGATAGCCGCGAATGAACATGGTCACAGCGTTGTGGTCAGATACACCCGGCGATACTTGGGGAGGAGTGATTTGGGGAAGTAAGTCTTTGGACACAATAAAGATGTCCAGGATGGAGTTACCTCGGGTACCACCCGTAGGTGCGACTATTTCGAAGTTGAGGGCATGACAGTTTTCGCTGTACCATTGGAACAACTTTGTGCCGTTTGGGCAAGAGACGAAGTTGTTCCAGTGGGGATGCCTGGAGTTGAAATCGCCGCCTATGATGAAGGGTGTATGCCCCGAGGACATTATTAATTGGCCGATATCTTCGGGATTAATGGGGCCATTATTGGTTTTATGTGAGTGGAAGACGGAGTATATGTTCACTCTACCATTATTAGCTAGATGCAGTTCAACCCCGGAGACCTCTATGGACTCGAAATGTGGGAGGTCAATAGCTTCATGGCGAAGTTCGCTATTAACTAGAATACAGGTGCCACCTCCGTTGATGGTGGGGCCGCCAGTGGGGGTTCGATCTCTTCGAATCATTGAAAAGTTTGGGAAAGTGGGACGGTGACATGGATGCAACCTAGTTTCGGTTACAAGAACCACGTCCGCCCGGTTATCCTTTATGAAGTCAGAGACTATCGCACGCTTTGATAGCGAAACAAGGGAGTTGACATTTATAAGGATAACTTTAATTTTGGGATCCATTTTGAAGCGTATGTCTTACATATGCCGTGAAAAGGAGTGCATCCCTCTCAGCCTCAGTTGTTAGTTTTTCATATCGGGGTCGAATATCCTCAATCACGCGAGAGGACTAAGTAGTTTCTCCAGCATTGAGGGTTGCCCCTTTGGGGGCTTTTGCGCCGCCGCTTGGATTTGTGGCATTGTGGTGGCCTGTATAGCGGATCGCTTAGGAACTTGAATATGTTTTTGGGGGGGAGGTGATGGGGTTTTCATATTCTTTGTTTGGTTCCCTTTAACCTTATCAGCGAATGTAAATCCATTTTGGATGAAATTTTGTGTTGGCTGTTTTCCGAAGTTTGACTTGGGTACTTGTTTAGCTCGAGTCTCCTTGGTTCTGTGGACTATCTCTTTATATTTGGGACAGTTCCTGTAGCTGGCCGGATGTCCTTTATTACCGCAGTTGCAGCAAATTGGCAACGTAATTTCATCCTGCACATTTGTTGTGGGATCGTATTTTGCTGAAGGGAGTTCGCACTTGCCAATGTCGTGGGATTTTTCGCAACGGACGCAACGGCGGGCCATGTTGCAGTTCCGGGAGACATGCCCGAAACGTTGGCAACGTCGGCATTGAGGTATTTCATTGTTATGAAATACTTCGAACAGAACTTGTTGATGGAGAGTTGGAAGCGACTTTGTCCGTATTATGGAGTCTATGTCGGTTCCCGGGGCAAGGTGAAGCTGCCATATGTTTACTTTGCTGTATTTTTGCGGTCTGATGTTCACAAACCGTTGTGGGGGAGAGAATTTTTTAACGTCAGTGAATTTGACGTGGGGGAATGTTGCTTCAAGGGCAGTTACGATGTCGTCCTTTTCCCAGCAGGCAGCGACTCGTTTTAAGAGGATGATCCTCGACTTTTCGTCGGCAGGGGTGAATGTGTAATAGTTCACCTCCTTGGCCTTCAGGGTATCGTTAACCTTGGAGAACGTTTGTCGATCGTAGGTTACGATTTTATTGAGACTTGGACTCAAGGTCTTTGCCTTAAAGTTGGATATTCCTTGTCGGTTCATATCACCGACGAACTCCTTTAGGTTGAGGTCTCGTGCAAAGACCCCAGGTTGCTGCTTCTTTTTTAAAGCAGGTACGTCTGCCCCGACCGATGTTTGGTTGGCCTTTTGAGTTGGAGTGGTGTTTGGTTTCGGGGTTGTGGAGGATGGTACCTTCGATGTGCACGATTTTTCCAGCTGAACGACTTTTTGTGCAGTGGAGTGTACCGAGAGGTTTCCCACGACTTCATTAGCCGAAGCTGGGGCTATTATTGGCGTACAGCCGGTGGCAACACGTTTACTGGAGGGAGCTCCCTCGCAGTTCAGCTTGGGTTGAGGTGTTTTCCGCTTTTCCGCGCGGAGAGAGGTGGGCGTTGAGCGGCAAGTATTAAGAGTAGGGACATGGAGACCATTCTCGTCGGCAGAGACATCAAAGTCACTGTCGAGGCTTATCATTTCAGGTTCGATCTGTGAATGACGGGTTTCCAGGTTTTTGTTGGAGGGGGTCGGGGGTGAAGTAGCTTTCAATGCTGCGTTCTCCCTCTCGAGAGCAGCGATCCTGGCTACCGCGGTCGCGAGTTCGCTTCTCAATCTCTCAAGAAGAGTCATCAAATCCTGATTGGGTTGATGCCCCAAGCTCTGAGGAGAAGAGAGGTCCATTTTACGAGGGATAAATGAAAGAAAAGTGATGGACACCGGAGATCACAAAGCGCGAGAAACAGCCCGATAGGACTAGCTGAATAAAACAAGTAGGAATGCAGAAAAACAACGGAAAGAAGATAGGAAAAAGAAAACAGCCCGATGGAACCTAAATTCAACACAAGTCCGAAATATAAAAAGTTGCTATATAAATTATAAAAGTTATGTTAGAGGAAGAAAGATATTTGGACAATATAAATAAGAAAAATGAGATGTCAGTGAGAAGAAAAGCAAAGGAAATTTAAATGAAAAGAAAAGAGTATGAAATGTAATGAAATTGAAATTAAGATGAAATTTAAATGTAAATCAAGGAAAAGTAGAATATAATTTAAATTATAACAACTACTCCCTGTCTCCTTGGGTTTTATCCTGATAGCTTTTTTTTTTTAATTTTTTTTTTGTTTTTTTTTTTTTTGTTTTTACTAAGCACAAACACTACTGAATATCGTTATTCACTGACTAGCCTGATGTCATCTCGAATCCAAAATGATGGGACTGATACTTGTCTCCATGAGCTGTGTGCGACGTATTTATACCGTTTCCTCACATTCTGATTCAGGGTTTTTTTTCCGTCCGTTCCATAGCCTTGAATGTTCTATTGTTCATAGTCTCCAGCTTTTCAGTACTTTATAGAATATTCTATTACTTTGTTTCGGACTTTCTCGAATATTCTAGTACTGATTGTCATATGCGTCACACTACCCTCCGCCTAGATTAGTTCGTCCCGAACTAAGTTCATTGGTCTCCTGGGTTAACAAAGTTGCCAGTCGGTCACGATGTAGCACTTTCATCTTGGCGTTCGGTCTTCGCTGAATCCGATAGACAACGTCGTTAATTCTTGTGAGAATCCTATACGGCCCTTCCCAATTTTGCTGCAACTTCGGAGACCTTCCTTTTTGCCGATGAGGGTTATAAAGCCACACGTTATCGCCTGCATTAAATCCGGATGCGTTGGCTCGAACGCCGTACCGTGTTTTCATCCTGTCACTTGATACCTTGATTTGTTTTCGAACCAAATGATGACTCTCATCGAGGCGATTTCTCCATTCGGCTACGTAGTTCGGTCTTATCTATGGCGTCTGGCGGTATTCCGAATCGCAGATCGGCTGGTAATCGTATCTCTCGTCCAAATATAATTCTTGCTGGAGAATGGCCTGTCGTATCGTGATTAGTCGATCTATAACTCATGAAAAAGATTTGTACATCTTTGTCCCAATCTCGTTGTTGGTCACTAACAACCTTCGATAAATGCTCTTTTATTGTTCGGTTGAACCTTTCGACCATTCCGTCTGACTGCGGATGTAAGGGTGTGGTCCTGGTTTTCCTTACGCCCAGTGCCACACAGATGCCTTGAAATATCTGCGATTCGAAGTTTCGGCATTGATCGGAATGAAGCTCACAGGGAACTCCATATCTGCTGATCCAATTATTGATAAGCTGCTCAATGACGGTTGTTGCTTCTTGGTTTGGAATTGGAAGGACTTCTACCCACTTGCTGAAGTAATCCATGATGACCAACATGTCTTTGTTGTTGTCGTTGGTTTTTGGAAATGGTCCTGAGATATCAATCGCAATTCGAAAGGGGCGCCCATGTTGTACTGCTTCATAGCGCTCCTTGGCTTTGCTGTTGGTCCTTTGGTCGCAGTGCAAGTTGTGCACTTCCCACACCAAGAGTCGACGTCATCTCTCATGTGAAACCAGTAGAATCGAGATCGTAATTTTGAAAGTGTCTTATTAACTCCCAGATGTCCACTAGAATCTGCATTTGATGGGATTTTCCGTCCGCGGCTTCCCATTTACGCTTAAGAATTCCATCTTCCACCAGCAAGGAATTCCATTGTGCCCAATATGCCTTAAATTTGCCAATCTTGTCGGAAATATAGTTCCAAGTTGGCCGCTCGTTCTTTTCTTTGTGTTCCAGGATTAGTGACATATATTCATCCTGAAGTTGAGCTGCGCGTATAGCATCACTCGTCCACCTATCTAGTACTTCTACTTGTACGCCTCTTCTTTCTCTTCCGCTCTATGACAATGTTTACAATCTGGTTTACATGGTCTTCTTGATAGAGCATCAGCGTTATTATGCACCTTCCCTTGACGATGGGAAATTTGGAAATCGTACGTTTGAAGTTGTTCGATCCATAGAGCTATTTGTCCTTCCGGATTCTTAAAATTTAACAACCATTTTAGGGCGGCGTGATCCTTCCGAAGGTGGAATCGACGTCCTTAGAGGTACTTATGGCAATTCTTAACGGCTTCTATAAAAGCCAGCAGTTCCTTTCTTGTTGCGCAGTAATTTCTCTCTGGCTTAGATAGAACTCGACTATAATATGCGACAACTCTCTCTTTACCATCGACTTCCTGTGACAACACTGCTCCGATTCCTGTGTTACTTCCATCAGTATCCAATATAAATGGGCAATTCGAACTTTGGAATGCCAATGTTGGAGTCTTACATAACTCGGCCTTCAATGTGTTGAATGCTGCCTCACACTTGTCTGTCCAATTGAATTTTTTGTCTTTACCCATGAGTTCATGTAGGGTTTTAGCCACATTGGCGAAACCTTTAACAAACCGTCGGTAATATGTGGCTAATCCCATAAAGCTTCTCAACTGTTGCTTGTCTTCTGGAGTAGGCCACTCTCGGACGGCTGCTATCCTATCAGGATCCGTTTGAACTCCTGCAAATGAAACGATGTGTCCCAGGAATTTTACTCTCCTTTGGAAGAGTTCACATTTCTTCGAATTGAGCTTTAAGTTGGCCTGTCTTAGTCGTACGAAGACGGAGCGCAGATTATTGATGTATTCTGGTAAATTCCTTCCAACAACGATGATATCGTCCAAGTACACAAGACACGTCTTCCATGTAAGTCCCCGTAGAACACTTTCCATTAATCGTTCAAACGTTGCTGGAGCATTAGACAATCCAAAAGGTTGAATTGATAAAGTCCGTTTCCGGTAGTAAACGCTGTCTTCTCCTTGTCCTCCTCGGTCACTTCCACTTGCCAATAACCGCTTTTTAGGGCCAATGCTGAAAACCACTGAGCTCCAGAAAGGGTATCTAGTGTGTCGTCGATTCGAGGAAGTGGGTAACTGTCCTTCTTCGTAACGTCGTTTAACCGGCGGTAGTCGACACAAAATCTAGTTGTCCCATCCTTCTTCTTGACGAGCACTACTGGCGAAACCCATGGGCTCGATGATTTCTCGATGACTCCTTGCTCTTCTATATCTCGAATCATGTTGCCTACTTCTGATTGTTTGGCCAACGGTAGTCAACGAGGTGGCTGTCTTCTAGGTCTTGACTCACCCGTGTCAATGCGATGTTTAATTATACCGGTGCGTCCGAATTTATCATTCCCGGTCACAAAAATATCAGAAAAATCGTGCAGGAGTGATTTAACGCTTGCCTTTTCTCTGTCTTTTAATTCGATTTTCTGGGACATCAACACCAGAGGGCTGTTGAATTGAATGGTCTTCTCCCCTTATCTGAATTGAGCTTATCATTGATACCGGTGCACATTCTGCGATTACCTCTCCTTTTCTTATTGCGACCGGCTCCTCGGACGCATTTAGTACTCTGATGGGTACAATGTGCTTCTTCGCATCGATAAGGGCTTTCCCAACAAGCATGTTCCTTACGCTGATTTTGTACAGCTTCGGTGATGTAAAATCGATTGTCACCGGGGTTACTCCCGAGACTGGTCCAAATTACCGAATCTGAACGCGCTGGAATCTCATCCTCCTCACGCGCATAACATTTCAGCCTTCGCAATTGTTCGTCCTGCAGTGTAATAGCAACCTCCAAGTTACCAATTCGCAGTGTTCTCTGCCCAAAATCTAGAACAACTGGATGCTCCCTCATCAACTCCATTACAAGAACGCATTCGTCCGTAAAATCGGCAACCAAAAATTGGTGGCAGATGGAAATATTGCCAGCACTATTATGCTCTCGACTTCTCCGTAGGCTGTAGAATATTCTCCTGTGGCAGTCTTCAAAGCGTATCTTCTATTTTTATTAAGGGCTATTTTGTCCACGACATCCAGCCGAATTATGGATCTCGTTGCTCCAGTGTCGATTGTCACTGTTGTTGTCCTTACATTAACAATCGTAGTTATAACCAAACTTTGGTTATTACGTTGGAGTTGTGATACAGTTACGATGCTGGGGCTGCACATTCCACCAGGCGGCTTTCGCCCCGTAAAGCCTACCCTTACAAGTTTCCCGAGCTATTGGCTTCAGGTTGGTCCGTTGATAGGCTCCTCTTATGATTAGCGCATGAACAACAATTCTTGCTTGATGTTTCATTCATTCGTCGACGTTTCCTACAGTCAACAGCGATGTGGCCGACTTCGCCGCATGTCCAACACTTCATATCAGGTCTCGGGATTCTCCGTTGTACATGGCCGATTCTTTGGCAGGAACATTCCTCGACGGACGTTTCTCGGACTCTGTATGTGCTCCCGGTAGCCAGTTTAGAAGATTCATATGCCAATGCGAACGCCAGTATTTCATTAGTCGTCTTCTTTCCCACCAAACGAACGGCCTGTTGCTACTTCGTTCAGAAATTCCTTAGTCATATTTGAATAAGAAAAGTTTGCCAATCGTTCAATGTCTGCCTGCAACTATTAAAGACTTTCTCCAGATTTCTGCGTTCTGCTCCGCAGTTGCATGTGGTAAGCCTGCTGCATGTGGTTGTCTCCATACCTAGCTTCAAGGACATCTCTTACCGCTTGGAAATCTGTTTGCTTCTCTGCTGGTATGGTTTGTGGCAATTCTGCAGCCGCCCCGCGGAGTGACACGATTAGTGATGTTGACTTTTGCTCATCCGACCACTTATTATAATTGGCCGCGGCGTCAAACTGATGTATAAATACGGAGAAGGATCTCGTTCCATCGAAGGTTGGCGGTTGTATACTTGCATGTTTGTAGTCATGTTGATTGCTAGGCGATGTCTTATTTCTCTCAACACACTCAAGTCTCTTTGCGATTCGCATTATTTCATTGGTGACTTTCTTAAATTCAGCTTCGTTTTTTAGATCCAGATTTTCTACTTCGTTTCGAATTTCTTCCTTAAAGTGTTGAAAATTACATTTCATCCACTGCGTTTGGGCATCCAACTTTGCATTAACATCTGCAGCTTGGGCGTCTAATTTTATCATCATCATCCTGAACATCTCCGTAATGTCTAACTGCGTCGAACTCTTCTCCGTCACATTGGCACCATCTTGCTCGCTGTTTCTTCTCCATCCGGGCAGTCTGGCCCAATCGTAAAAACATATGTGTCGACATCAATACCCTCTTCCTCCGTTGCTGCTTGCAGACGCTGTCGAAGAATTTGCTTCTGTCCTCTGCTATCCAGATTCCGGTCCTCAAGTTCCTTCTTCAACTCAGGAACGCGAAGATCCTCCAAATGTCGATCTGACATCGTTACAACACGCTTTCACAGACTTATTTACTTCACCAATAATTAATCCCACTTCTCGGTCCATTTAGAAGTAGTCCTTGCATTCGAAAGGAATAATTCAACAATAACTGTAGGTTAATGGTGCATCGTACAACGTTCCAAACTGGTGATCCGCATATAAAGATATCATAACATTGCACTTGATGTAGGCACAATAAATGTATCGTATTGTCTTGGGAACAGTAATACAAAGCAAGGAATAATCTCTTAACTCCAAAGTATTGTAGCGAGCTTAGGGTTCGCTGGATTAATAATTTTTAATAAATAAGAGCCGTTAAATCGATTTGAATTACTGTAACACTTTATTATTCCGTTAATAACAACCGTTACTTTTACCGTACACTTAACGATTTCTTTAATTATCGCGTCTTCGACTGCTTACTTCTTACTTCTTACTTGTCTCCATGATCTGTGTGCGACGTATTTATACCGTTTCCTCACATTCTGATTCAGTGTTTCGTTTCCGCCCGTTCCATAGCCTGGAATGTTCTATTGTCCATAGTCTCCAGTTTTCCAGTACTTTCTAGAATATTCTAGTACTTTGTTTCGGACTTTCTCGAATATTTTAGTACTGATTGTCATATGCGTCACAATATGTATATATGGAGCGATGGAGGCCCAAATAAAGATGTCCATCAAAATCATTTTTTTTATTTAGTAAAAAAGTAATTAAAAAACAAAATTGGATGATTATACCCTGTATAAGGTTGAGAAGATTTTTTCAGATAAATAAAACATTTTTTCAAATGCAACTATCGCGTTTTGCGACGATATTGAAGAACGTGTGATTCGAACTGGCGCTATGACGGTTAGAATCACTAAAAATTGCACCAATGCTCAACACATCAGGTCACTGCCGCGTGTACGAATTCGATTTCTAAACTCAAGGACACTCAACTAATGTGGAATTGTTATGTTATCGCTATGGTATACGGCTCTGATGCTCTTGCTTATTCGAATTTCCTTTCGGTGCTCTTCACTATTTGCTTGCATATTGTGTGTGTATCTGTTAGAAACGCCACACAACCAATAAACTATATATTTTCCATTTTGTTCGATGACCGTTTGCTATCTTTCTGGCATCTTCATAATTCCACGTTCGTAGAAATTCTGACATTTATCGGCAGAAAACTGAATCAAGTGCAGTTTTGTGGGGAGGAGAAGTATTATTATTCCCATCATTACTATTGTTCACTAAGTAATGTTCCGCCGAGCACCAAAAGAAAACTTCGCAACATCCGGAGCAAGTCAAAGAAAACACACTGATTTGGCGTAAAATATTTTATTGTTTCCACTGGTTATTATCTTTAATAACCGTGTGCACCAGAGAGCGGGAGTGACATGGCCACGACTTGCTCGATCGGCGGATGTAAAAGGACTCCTCGAGGATAGAACTCTGGTCTGAATTCCATCCTCGGTTAGGTTAAGGAATGGAAGAGAGAGAGAGAAAATGTTTCCCTTAAGGGTGTGGCCACCAAGGAAATCCACTCTTTCAGTGCAATGGTATGCGTGAGTGAAGATCACGTTATCGTGTTTATCGATGCATTCCAGCAAGGATAAACAAAACCTACAGCTAGGAAAAAAGAATAAAAGGAGAAGCGACCTAATGCATGGGTCTGTGATTCATCATCATCATCATCGGCACTACAACCGGGAACCGGTCTTGGCCTTATTTAGCAAGTCCTGAGGCTTGTCAAATTTTCCATAATGATTTATATTTTCTGGGCAAGGTCATTAGTCTTGCGGGTCTGTGATTAGGGTCAGCTAAATAAATAAGCTGGAACTCATTAAATGGGAATTGCATTTGGGATACGAGGGTTGCTTCTTATGTTTCGGGATTTGGCAACCCTAGTGTTGCAATCCGGCAATTGACAGCTCTGTCGTAAAGTTGGACATTTTTGAGGTTATACGCACTCAGAACGTTTTGACATACGAGCGCTATTTGTGTTGTTTACAGTAACTTAAAAGATTCATCTCGGCCCAAAAATGGAATTAAATCGTCAACATTTTCGTGCGATTATTTTTTACAACTTTCGACATGGATTAACTCAGCAACAGTGCATGGATGAACTTAATTCAATTTTTGGCGATGAAGCTCCATCAAGGACCAGTGTTTATCGATGGTATGGTGAATTCAATCGTGGTCGTAGTTTACTCCAAGATGAATTTCGTGAAGGTCGTCCAAAATCAGTTGTTGTTCCGAAAACCATTGATGCTGTGCGCGAACTGATATTGGAAGATCGTCATGTGACCTATCGTGAGATTGAGACAACCTTAGGCGTTAGTGGGACCAGCATACATTCAATATTGCATAAACATTTGACCGTCAAAAAAATTTGTTCGCGCTGGATCCCACACAATTTGTCAATCGCCCAAAAAAAGGCTCGTGTCAATTGGTCGAAAGAAATGCTCAAAAAATACTGTCGCGGTGCTTCGAAACACGTCTATGACATCGTGACAGGTGATGAATCGTGGATTTACGCGTATGAGCCCGAAAGTAAACTGCAGTCGACTGTCTGGGTGTTTCAAGATGAGCCAAATCCAACAAAAGTTGTTCGCGCACGAAGCACTTCCAAGCAAATGGTCGCCTGTTTTTTCGGAAAAACTGGACATGTCGCAACCGTACCACTAGAACAACGCAAAACAGTCAATTCTGAGTGGTACACAACCATTTGTTTGCCAGTTGTCTTCCAAGAAATCAGGAAAACCAACCGCCGAAGACGGATCACTCTTCACCACGACAATGCGAGCTCTCACACATCGGCTGCGACAACTGCATTTTTGAGCACCCAAAACATGGATTTGATGGGTCATCCGCCATATAGTCCTGACTTGGCACCGAATGACTTCTTTTTATTCCCGTACGTAAAAAACAAACTGAGAGGTCAACGTTTTTCGACACCTGAAGAAGCGGTTGCTGCATTCAGAATGCATGTGTTGGAGATACCTCAATCAGAGTGGCAAAAGTGCTTCGACAATTGGTTCAAACGCATGCAAAAGTGTATAGATCTTCATGGGGAATATTTTGAAAAACAATAAAGTGATTTTCGATGATCAATATTTGTTTTTGTTCTCTAATCCCGAAATATAAAAGGCAACCCTTGTACCACAAACGATATTTATGGTATCGCCAGAAAACCTTTGAAGGACAACGTTCTTTGTTTGCACATTGCGTGCTAAGGAAATTAGTTTCAGCGTCTATTCCACTAATTATATGCAGCTGCTTGGGTTGTTTATTGATGGGAAAAAAAGTGCGCCAGCCAATGTGTATAAAAGGGATTTGTTGTACACATGAATGAAGCTGTGAATAGGCGACGCAAGGGTAATATTTCCTGATATGCGGTTGTATTATATATGAACCGATGAATTTTTTTTCAGGTAATTTATTATAAGGCAATAAAGAACTCTTACAGAAATTGTATTCGAAGAGATGCAAGAAAAGGTAAGAATTCTTTTACAGGGACTTTTTGACGTGACAACGTCTTATAAATCGGTATACCTTGGGAGACATTCGGAAAAAAGTTTGTAGCGTTACGATAACGATAACCGATAACGCACGAGCCGCAGTGAGCGAGAGCGCGACTCTCTTAATTGCTCCTAAGTCAAATGCAGAGAGACAACGGGAATACAGACAGCGCCTTGCACTGTCGAGAACAGCTGTACAGGTTGAAAGTGTAAAGACAAAAAATACACAGAGACGGCGCGAATATAGGTAGCGCCTTGCAGCATTAAATAAATCGGATATAGCTAAGAGAAAATTGTCTGTTCATAGTGGTTTCGCAGCGGCAAGTTCAAACAACGTTCAAGAACTACAGGTTGTAAACCTACAACAGCCTTCAGCAGCAGAACCCGTGTATTTTACAATACAACCAGTTATATCGGCGCAAGAGATATGGGACATGAAATGGAATAAATCGATATCAAGATTTAAATTGATGTTTCCTGACAATGACTTTGGGTATGCTTGCTCTGTTTGCGATAGACTTTGGTTTGAACGCGATTTAAAACCGATCACAGTGCAACAGATGAACGTAATTTCGGACTGGCACACAAAAGAAAATCGACAACTGTGTCCTGACGAATACACAGTAGTTTGCAATACTTGTAAAATTTCGTTAAGCAAACCAAAATTAATGCCTACACTTGGAGGCATTCGGAAAAAACACTTTAATTTTGATTTAATAACTTGTATATTCAATGTTACATATTTAGGATACGTTGTCACGAATATAATGTCCGAGCGCCTTGCGCCCAGACAACCATTTTTAAGATTAAGATTTGATCTATATAATGCGTGGAGCATTTACAGGTACTAATGCTGTTGCATCAGCAGAAACTGATGTAGATTGGGTTGTAATAATGGGGGTTTTACGGTAAGTAGGCAGTGGGGTTTGGCGGAACCGCCACAGTTTCACAGCGGCATCGTCATTGAGGGCTTTACCATCCGAAGAGTTTTGCAAAAATCGAAATAAATGGTAATCTGATGGATCAAGGCCATGGCTATATGTTAGATGTAACATCAATTACCAACCAAGCTCCAATAAGTTTTGACGAGTGAAAAAGATGATCACCGTTCCTGAAGGCAATCTAGAGCGACGGGAAATGCACTTCAATGAATTCCTAAATGGTCAGCTCACAGATGAATTGGAGGCTCCACCAATGCAAAATCAAGACCAAATTTTGCCGCCACCAAGCATTGAGGAAACAGTAAAAGCCATAAGACAGCTCAAATCAAATAAATCCCCGGAGCTGATGGCATACCAGCTGAGCTGATCAAACAAGGAGGGACAGCATTACATCACGCAATTCGTGAGATCGTAGTGCACGTATAGGAGCAAGAGGAGATGCCGGAAGATTGGCGTCGTGGAATAATTTGCCCCATACATAAGAAGGTAGATATCGCAGTGTGCAGCAACAATAGGGGTATAACATGGCTGAGTACCGCCTATAAGATAGTCTCCACTATACTACAAGAACGTAGGAAGAAGAACCACAAGAATGTGGTTTCATACAAGGCAAATCAGCGATTGATCAGATATTCACCCATAGGCAGGCGATGGAAAAATGTCTGGAATTTAAGATTCCATTATATTATCTATTCCAAGACTTTAAGGCCGCCTACGACAGCATAGCCAGGGTAGAACTATACAATACCATGAGAGAGTTCGGCATTCGAAACAAATTGCTACAACTTTGTAGGTTGACCATGACCAACGTAACTAGTCAAGTCAAGCCGGCTCTCCCCCACCACATTTTACACTAACCCCCTGAACCTGTGAAACACTCGTCTCTTCTATTTCTCCCCCTATCATTCCTTATGGCTCGAATGAACCCATTTTGCAAACGCTGCAGTGGGTAAACTCCTAGCCCACTTTCTTGGACTTTAATCTCACCTCTCCCGCTCTCAAACGTCGTTACCTCCCTTACTCCCCTGGCCCCGCCCCGTTGACCACCTACACTTTCACAGCCCGCACTCATACTTACACCCTAGCTTCCAGACTTTCCTCGTCCTTCCCTATCCTACCACTGATACTATTGTCTACCATCTTTCTATAGTCCCCCATTCCCCAGATTTTATGATACTTTAAAGTTAATGTCTACAATCCCTTAAATCCTAATTCTCCTGTTCTCTGGGATGCTAAACTTATTCATTAGTTCGTCTTGAAATTCAACACTTTTGCGCAGGTCTTTTAGTTTATCAATGTTGAATTTTTTGCTCGTATCCCGTGTCGTAAAATCAATATTATGCAGTGCCTAATATTGATTTTATTTATATATTATTTTAAATAAATAAAAATAATAAAAATAATAAGTTTTACTTATAGAACTGTCTCCAATTTTATTGTCAACTAACATATTCCAATTTTATTGTCAACTAACATATTCCTTGCGTAAAGACAAAACGTCTCCAATGGCTCATTATTTAGCTTAGACTAATGACTGATTAGGGGTAGAGATATTTATAATTGTCACATATTACATCTTCCGCGCCGCATCATTGTTTTCCTTTAGTATTAGTTTTTGTTCTCCGTTCTAAATTAAATAACATAGAACTACCTCAATAAAAACGTGCACACGACTCCCCGAGGACGTCACATGTATCCATACTTCTTCCGGCCTTACATTTTTTAGCATCATCATGCGGCCCCCTAGTCAAATGTCGTTCCTGCAACCTCAGCTTATTATGCTCCACTGAATAAACACACACTAGCATACTCATTCACAAACAGAAAATTTAGATCCCGGCAGGCATGCCCAGGTAGTCCATGTATTATTTAAATTTTGTCGACGCCATCATTTAGGGACAAAGTCAACGGGAGCTAACTTAAATAATAAATAAAATGGCATTGCTCATCTTGTTTGAGTAGAAACAACAAAAAGGACTCTCGCAACTGCTTGCACATCACAAGAAACATTCAGAAAACATTAAATGTCCTGAGCTGCGAGCAAGCATCAAAATACAATGGACATTGTGTCCTAATGCATTCATGACAATGTAAAATTATGCATTCAAATGAGGCCCCCAAGTTAGCTCTGGGCTTCATGGTTAATGTGTGTTGATGTTATTTAGAACAAACAGTTCCTCTGTATTTTCCTGACTGGCAGGAGATGTAAGCATGTATAAAGGTAGAAAGAACATATTTATGGCATAAAAAGAGATCACGTGCATTGAAAGCGATGGCAAATTGACGTCACATGTCTTATCATCGACAATAAGCTTGTTTGTTTGTTTGTTTGCAGACGCATTTATTCACAAAGTCTTTTTTATATTTTACAATTTTAGTCTAAATGCTAAACCTATCTTAATAATTTTACTACATAATGTAATTTACTGGCTCTTCACAAGCACTCTAAATTATACAAATTATATTATATTCTTAATATAATACACATACATTATAAAAAAAATAAACTGTTATCTTAGAGGTCTACCTCTTCTTCTTTTCGAAGCATTATGACAAAAAAAATAAAGATTTTTTTTTTTTTTTTTTTTTTTTGAGGATGCAAAAATTTTAAAAACAAAACAATAAGTGCTTAATGAAAACAAAAAAGATAAAATAACAGAAGTTAACGGGAAGGAGGGCAAAGGAAAAGGAAGGGAGGAAGCTGCGCCAGAGCTGAATATTATATCTGAGGACGTGAAGTCCTTTCTTCGTTTTGGAGCCACCACCAGTTGGGGTTGGTTCGGTCTTTTATTGATTTATCTCTTTCACTGATCACCATACTGAATCGAAGTCGGTCTGGCCTATTAGAGATATCGCTATTGTGGACAATTCGTTTATCCCTAGCACCACGGAAAGCGTGGTATATAATAGGTATTCCACCCTCATCTTGGATTAGACCTTTTCCGTCCAAGAAGAGGAACGCCTCTGGGGGAATGAACCCGTTCTGGAGGGTACTCTCCAGATACATATCGTTCGGATAATATGCTCCCGCGATAAGATTATTTACACTACACATTGCCCTTGCAATGTGGCCACGAATAATTTTTATAATGAAGTTGTCTATCCTAGTTAATCCTGATTTATCAGACAGGGTTTTATTAGGGTAAAATTTCTGGTATCGTGACTCTGGTGTTCTATTAAGTCCGAGGCAGGAACGCAAACACTGTCTCTCGAACACGCGAATCTTTTCCATGTAGAATGGGGATATATTGTACCATATTGGACAGCCATAGACCAACACTGGTCGGATGAATGCCGAATATGAAATTATTTTAACTTTTGGATTGAGAATGCTGCTTCGGAATAGACTTTTTGTGGCAACAAATGCGTTTCTTGCTGCAGAGAGAGTGACTGCTATATGCTTGTCAAAGTATAAATACTGATCAAGCCAAATACCGAGATATCTGACTACAGTTTTCACTTGTAGTGGGAGATTATTATTCCCTACGATAGAGAAGTTTTTCCAATTGTACTTTGTATCCTGAGAGGCCCTGGAGAGAGGTGTTCTGAAAAGGATAGTCTCGGTTTTGTGGAAATTAATTTTTAGTTTCCAGTCATTACAAAAACGTTTTATTTTATTGAAGTCGTCCTGGAGAAGTCTATTGATGACATCTATTTTCTCTCCTGTTCTGTATACCACAATGTCGTCTGCGTATGCAATGGCATTGTTAAGCGTACCCACTAGATCACTGGCGTAAATATTAAACAGAATGGGAGAATTCACCGCCCCTTGTTGTAAACCGTTTGTAATTTTGAAGGTCTTGCTTGAGAATATATCTCCGCATTTTACCACAAATTGCTTGTCCGTTATCATTTCGTAAATGTTGTACAATAGATAATGAGGCATTCTCAGGCTTTCTAACTTATGAAGAAGTCCTTCTAACCACACGGTGTCGAAAGCCTTTTCAAAGTCAACTAAGCAGGCACCTGTGCATTGGCGCTTTGTCTTGTTCCATTGTATGTCGGAAACAAGCTTTGACGCGGCATGCACCGTACTATGTCCCGCTTTAAAGCCAAACTGGTTGTTGGGGATGATTTCATTTTCATCACACCAGTTCATCAGTGCTTTGTTTATGATCTTCTCGTAAACCTTGCTGATATTTGGCAGCAAGCTAATCGCGCGAAGGTTGGTTGGATTGGTCCTGTCTTTACCCTTTTTAGGGATGGGGTGGACTATTGCAGTTTTCCAGTGAGTTGGATAGTATGCCTTATTTAAGACGTTGTTGAATAGCGTAGTGTAGATTTGTACTGCTTCAGGAGGCAAATGTTTTAAAACTACATTTGGGATGCTATCTATCCCAGAAGACTTTTTGCTTTTGATTGACTTAAGGATGTTCGTAAGTTCATCCTTACTCACAAACATATTCATATTCTGGTTACTCCTGGGGGAGTCCGCTCTGTTATTTTCACTGAATGTGGTAAAACTACGGTTTTGGTTCCTCCAGGTACAAAGTTGATTTCTCAGTGAGCTGTAGGTCTGGAATGCGTTGTTTTCGAGGATCGTATTGGAGTGAGTGGATTCGTTCACTCTGTATACTGCTTCGAAACATGCACCAATTGAGTTCACTTTGTCTTGCGGGTCTTCGACTAATATTACTTCTTCGTTGGAATTGATATGCTCCAGATTGAGTCCTGAGTTCAGCATTGCTTGACAATTCTCAGGAGTCCGTGGGACCCGCAAATATGGAATGTCATTGTGATCTTTCTTTCGAAAAGTTTTATTGATTTGTGAGAACATATTCGATCCGCTAGCTTGAATGGCTTGTATTTTGTTCTTCCACTCTTCATTTATTCTTGAACGGTAATTGTCACGGATCAATTTTTGGAGATTTTTGATTAGGGACTTAAGTGTTCTTATTTCCTGACTATTTGGGTCGCTGAACTGTCTATAAAGTCTTTTCAGCTTTGAGAGCATAATGCTCTTTTGCTTATACAAAGCGTCAATTGCTGATGTCCTGTACTTATTAGTATAACTGTCGGTATGGGGAACTTTAGGTATGGAACGATTCATTGCATTGGTAATAATATCGTCCAATGTTGTTAAGTAATGATCGATTTCGTCGTTATGGAGGTTTCTAATAGTCGGTGGGTCTATGGCACTGTTACGAAGTTCTTTTTTTATTAATCGATCAAAGCGTGATCAGTGAGCTTTTCGAAAATTGAAAGAGTGGATCTGGTCGAACTGCTCTAGTGAATATTGTTCATTTGGGACTTCAATTATGGCTCCAAATCCGTAGTGATCGCTATCGTAATCGATTGTGCGAAGACAGTTTCGCGTAGTTAGATCTGTGCTTGACAAGTTTATTCGATCGTCTATCATAAGTAAATCCATAAATGAATTTCCTTTAGGATAAGACGGTGTACTTGTGGCGTACAGTTCTAATCTGCGCTCGATAGCATTCATTTGCCACCAATCATATAAAGCATTGCCTCTTGTGTTCGTGGTTAAGTTACCCCAAGCACTATGCTTGGCGTTGAAATCACCCGCTATTAGGAAATAGTTGTTTTCCGAGTCTAATTTCAGGTGTCGAAATAGCATATCAATTTCATTGATAAATTGCTTACACTGGGTAGCTTGAGGGGCATAAATGGAGATCACATACAGGTGCTTTTGACTTCTCAATGGAATATCTATTATGCAGGCTTCTAGCACCTGAAATTTGTGTACTTCTGTACTATAAATTACCTTATGATAAAGACCTTTTTTAATTAAAACTGCAACCCCACCCCCTTGAGTAGAATGTGGCCTGTCACGTCTGATTATCTTATAGTTTTTATAGACAATTTTGTGCCTTTGGTTTAGCTTAGTTTCACTAGCCAAAAGTACATCAGGGGATTCGACTTCAAGCATGTTGCCTAGATTATCTCTTCTGTCTATGTGTATTAGTGAATTTACGTTCACCGAAATAATTTTTAGTTTTAGTTCAGTTAGAGGGTTGAAGATTTGGATGGAAGGAGTTATTTGAAAACACAGCCGAACAGAGCATATCTATTCGGGCCATTTGTTCCGTCAGTATTTTTTGAAAATTAGCAAATTGTGTTTGCATGGCCGATATCATATTTAATATCTCAGGTTGCGCATCTACTGCCGGTATTTGCCCATTGGTATGTGAGGATTCCACGGGGACTCGTTGCATAGAATTGCCCGTGATTTGTGCATATGATACACGCGGGGCAACGAAATTATTATAAGAACGAGTTTTAATTTTTTTCTCTTCTGCCACTTGCTTTTGTTTTGATTCCCACTTTAACTTCATATGTTGAAATTTGGGACAGCCTCTAAAATTTGCCGTGTGTCCTGTATTTTTACATAGGACACATGACAGTGTTTCCCTATCCGGAAGCTGTTCCTTTCCCAGCGGACATTCGCCCATGTTATGGTCGGCGAGGCATTTTACGCATCTGAATTTCATATTGCAGTTTGATGCAACGTGTCCAAGTCTTTGACAGCGCATACATTGCAGTACGCGCTCAGATTTTCTAATTTTTTCCCAACTTATAATTTGGTGGCTTAGACATTTTATATGTCTAAGCGCATCAACTTTACTATTAGGACTTAGAGATACAATGTAGAAAGGCAATTTGCGGTTGCACTTTCTAGAATTCGCAGTTGAAAACGGTTTCACACCTGTAAATTTTAAACTAGCTGTTTCAACCGTTTTTAATTCCTCGAGTATCTCCTCTGGGGAGAACGAAGGATCAACTCCTTTTAAGAGTATGGAAATTGATTTTTCTGATTTTGGGGTGTACGTGTAGTACTCGGTTTTTGCCCTTCCCAAAGCAGACTTTACTTTATTGTAACCTTCTAGATCTTCGCACAAAATTTTAGTTTTTTCAGCACTAATTCTTTTTGTTTTAAAATCTTTACAAGTCAACTCACCCAACTTCATTAAATCTTTCGCTTCTATGTAACTGATGACAATTGGAGGTATTTTTTCCTTTTTTGGTTGCTGTTGTTGCTCGTCCTTGGCTGTCTTTGTCTGCTGCAGTTGTTTGTGATGCTGGTGTTGAGCGTCCATTGTTTCGCTTATTTGTAGCGAATGTTGATGCTGCCGCTGGTGATTTGTTTTTTGTTCTCTTTTTGCTTCGATTTCATTCCGTCTTTTGTTTCGCTCTTCCAGGGCTGCTCGTACTTGTTTGGAAAGTTCTTCTCGTTTTTTGATGAGATCAGCAATTAAGCTGTTTAGGTCATCGTCTCCTTCGGGAATGTTTGACTCTAGTATCTCCAATTCCTTAAATTTGTTCCCTGCTCCTGAGTAACAAGTATCCTTGGCAGGTATATTTTCTTCTGTGACGGTTTTTTTCGTCACATTTGATTTTGGTCGTTCCATTGACAGGTTTGACCGGACTTTATTTGCCACTGGGCTGTCATCTATAATTGACACTTCGTTTTTCCTTTTCGTAATTTTTTTAATTGTTTTTGAATTAGCGACTACACATGAGTGTGCCATTTTTAATTCGTCGCTCTTCGTCTTGCCCATTTGGGTTTCGAAACACACACACACTCGTTTTTTTTTTTTCGTTTTTTTTTTTTTTCTTTTTTCGCCGTGCAACGCCGGCCGAACTGCGAAAAACACAGTTTATTCACGAATTCACGCACACACGCACTCGATATTCTTTGTTTTAAAACTGCTCACCGTCTTACGATGTTTGTTGCTTGACGAACGACGAGCGACTGTGATCGACAATAAGCGAAATAGGATGTGAGAGATGTCAACGGTCGATTCGGCAATTCATGGTGATTAATGGGTAGGTGGTAGGTAGTTGTTAACACTTCCGCCTGAACTGTGGATGGCACCATTGTAACATGTTATCCTATGAAGCAATCAGGATGTACAATAGGTTAGGCAAAAGATATGATATCGTACGGGATAAAAAATTCCGTTGGTATGCTATGTTCCACAATCGAATGTTTTTATTGCATTTATCAATGGTAGTGAAGAACGTGATTCGAACCCACGTTATGAAAACTAGAAGAGGTTAAAACCAAAGCATTAACGTATCAAATCACGGCCCTGTGTACAGGACAATGTATTTTCTCGCAACTTAGATTGTGGGTTGTTCTGTTAATTGCTCTGGTATACAGCTGTAATGATTTATTTCTTCGATTCTCTTGCTGTGCTGCGACACAAGGAATAACTTACAGATTATTTAATAATTTGAAACTCAGTATCAAGCAATCTATTTCTATAGGATCGAGTTAGCTCACCAAATATAGAAGTTAATACAATCTCTTAAGCTCCTTAGAAAACGAAAACGTATATGTATACAGCCCCAAAGAAAATTCAATCCGCTCGCTAAACATTGTGTAGTTGAGTTAGTTTATTCTTTAGTGGTTTCTAGATAAACAAAAATATGGTGTGATTTATGATAAACACGTGAGCCATTTAAAACAGGAGTAATGGTATAGAAAACAGAAGTATTTACCCGTTGAGTTAGTTTATTCTTTAGTGGTTTCTAGATAAACAAAAATATGGTATGATTTATGATAAACACGTGACCCATTTAAAACAGGAGTAATGGTATAGAAAACAGAAGTATTTACCCGTTTCACTTTAGTGCCCTATTTCCGGAACTGGTGGGCATCCCACGTCTTTTAGCGTCTGCAACGAAGCGAGAGTTTCGCGGGAACCATTGCAATATCTTTGATTTGAGGTTCAATTTTCCGTTTGTACTCCCATTTTTTTTTCCACGAAATTTACGCACAAAATAGATTTTGAGGAACTTTTAAACGTCAAAGCACAGTACGGCGTCTCTCTCAATAAGGACATGCTCTTTTGCTGGTGGATGAAAACCCCATTTATTAGCTTAGTACAAGTTAATAAAACAACAAAATAATATTATAAAAATGTTGAAATAAAACTTTTAAACTAGCTTAACTAGAATTTAAGAAAAAAAGGGGAAAAAACTTAACTCAAGAGGGGGATTGTGGGGACAAGAAATAACCAAACATAGACCGGGAATATCGCGGGAAAACTTGAGATCAGTGAAAGGATCATCGTGGAGTGTATAGGGATAGAATAACGACGGGAATGTGAGAGCATAGTTTAGTGGGCTAGCGCCCCATTTAATAGCTTAGACCAAATTTACATAGTAATACCAAATAATAAAAAACTAACAAAAATCCTCTTACGAACTAATTTAATAAAAATGATTCAGTATTAAAAAAAAAGTGACATTAACTACGAAGGGAATAACATGAGATTGAGAGACGAGATAGGAGGCGGTATTTCACATGGGGGTGGGAAACTTCCAAACAAACTGGTATGAGTTGGCCTTGATATTTCTCAGCAAGGGTGATTGAGGCTTATTGAAGCTCTAAGAGGTACGGTTAGGTAGAATGCAGAGAATGCAGGCATTTCGTAAATGAACAGGGTTTGCTTTGAGAAGAATTGACTTTAGGAGATTGGTGCAGTCAACCGAGCCCGATATAAGTTAATGAATAAAAAGAGTGTTGGGTAGGATTCTTTACTTTTCAAGGGTTCTTAGGACGATAAGTTTGAGGCGGTTAATGTAAGACGACGGGATCAAGGCTGCAGTCAACTGAGTCCGATATAAGCTGATGAATGAAAAGAATGTTGGCTGGGATTTTTTGCTGTTCAAGGGTATTTAGGACGATTCGTTTGAGACGGTTAATGTAAGATGGCGGGATCCAGGGTTCAGTTAACCACGCCCGATATAACTTGATAAATGAAATGAATGTTGGTTAGGATTTTTTGCTCTTCAAGGGTTTTTAGGGCGGCTAGTTTGAGACGGTTAATGTAAGAAGACGGGATCAAGGAATTTTCTCTGATCATGGATCCTTTGACGAGGAGACCATACTTGGCTGGCATATTCAAACAATGGACGGACGAAGTAAACGTAAGGTGATCAGGGAGCTACATAGGAATTTCAGAATTTCTTCTGCCAGCGTTTTATGAACTCGAGGGCGGAGTTGGCTTTGAGGATCACATCGTCAATGTCAATAACATATATATATGAGAGGAAGTTAAGCTCCTTACCACATAGGATCCCAAGGCCCCGGTTAGGTTAGACGAATATCGGCGGCCGGGGGATAAAAGTTATAGGATGACATTTGGAGATATTAAGCTCGAAGCAGTTTTACGACACCAAAGCGAAAATTTGTCGAAGTCAGTTTGTAACTGCGCATAATCAACTGGTGACGCGATGATCTGATAGTGTAATCAGACACACATGAATGCTTGATGACCTTATCAATGTCGTTAGTGGTTAATATAAATAAGAGAGTGCCCAAATTGCTTCCTTGGGGATTTACAGAGGCAGCTAGGAAGGGATTAGATATCAAGTATATCCTTAAAACAAGAAGGAATACATTTCACTAGGGCGCCGTCAAAATTGGGGGCGGATATTTTGAAGACTATGACTATATGGGAGAGGGCAGATATTTTGAAGACTGTGGATATATGGGAGATTTTGCCGAAAGCTTTACTAAGATCGGTTGATGTCGACCTCTTTTCTGTCCACTAGTGGTGACAGTATAGTATTATTATTTATTGGCCTGTAGGAACCCCGAAGTTCATGACCTCACCGACTCGGCTTCACCATCGTTCCCTGTCCTGGGCACTCTTCTTCCACGCTTGACCATTCGATCCGATCTCCTCAAGGTCAAACCTAACATTGTCCTCCCATCTCCGTCGCGGTCGTCCTAACGGTCTCTTTCCCGTTGGTCTACCGTCAAGAATTCTATGCACGGTCCTATCGTTCCCCATTCGCGCCACGTGTCCGGCCCATCTTATTCTTCGCGACTTGATTACTCTCACTATTGTAGGTTTGCGATATAGCTCTTCCAATTCGTGGTTATGGAGTCTCCTCCATTGTCCTGCCTCCTCGTCATATTTACCTCCAAAGATGCCCTCAAAACTTTATTCTCGAATACACGGAATTTGTTTTCTTCCCGTTTTGTGAGAGCTCATGTTTCGCATCCATATAGAACAATCGGCATGATTATGGTTCTATAGACACGGAGCTTTAGGTGACAGTATAGAGAAAGTAAATTCGACAAGATTAGTGCTAGTTAACCTTCCAGCGAGAAAACCACCTCGCCTTGGTGCAAAGAGAGATTTGCAGCGAAAGCCTAAGGTTTCGTATAGAAAGCTTTCGATAAATTTAGGTAAATGGGATAGTTATCCTCTTAAGATGAAAATGCCGTTTAATGTAATGGGTCTTCGATGTCAACTCGCATGGGCGTAGAACTAGCGGAAGGCTTGTTCTCAGGGAAATCAGCTGTAACAAAGGTAGACTGAAAAGTAATGCACACATCCTTGGGGGGGGGGGGGGGGGGGGGGGGGGGGGGGGGGGGGGGGGCAAGTTCAGGCAAGAAGTAAATTATAGTACAACATAGTTGCCGTTGGGCTCCTCGACACTATAGTGGTGCCACACTGGAGACCGGGGTGCGATTCCCCGCCGGGGAGCCTCTGGCGCAAGACTAATGACCTTGCCCAGAAAAAACAAATCATTATGGAACATTTAACAAGCCCCCGGACTTGCGAAATAAGGCTAAGACCGGTTCCCGGTTGTAGTGCCGATGGTGATGTGATGATAGTTGCCGTTGGGGCTAATACATTTCTCCCAACCTAAAACAAGTTTTTTTATTCCGTAATTGAGAAATTCTTCAGAGTTTTTTAGAATCCACAACTGAAACGCTGTGAAACGCTGATAGAAAGAATTTTCTAATCCCCACGTTTCGCGACCGCTTTGCATACCCTTTGTCCGTTCCCTTTTGAGAATGCTAACATAATTAGATCTGGTATTCACACTACTCGTCCCATATTCATAGGATCGAAAAGTTTGCAACGTGTTTTTTTCGTTTTGCCCTGCGAAGATTGAATTGAGAAAATCCACTGATTCTACCACCATACACGAGCCGTCTTCACCTAATTAACCGTAACACATTTGAAGAGCGCAGAATTCACCTCGACAACCTCGTCATCCACCGTCTTCTTTCAGATACAATCAACCGCCCAAGCCCGCCCTCCTCCACCACATTTTTGTTACACGCAACGCCAACCCTCCCCTAATACTCACCCTTTTTGGGGGCCACCCCCCCCCCCCCCCCCCCCCACCAATAACAGGATTCACCTTCATGTGAAGCCCCATATGATGATTAATCCAAATCAACATATCCAATCCAATGAGTACCTGTAAAAGTGCATTAGATACAAAATGCATATACGGGCAAATCATGGAATCCAGATACCACATCTGGGAAAAATCCATGACGGCACAAAGAAAATAATGTGCTACTCAAAACAAAGAACAATTCTATGGTAACGAAGCAATAAACTATACAAAATATCTTTGCCACCGTTGACCATAAATGAACACTTGTGTAAATACAAGATTCTAAGAATTGTATACACGCGTCCACACAATCAGATCTCGCAGATCATAAACATGTTCAATGTTTATGATTATCAGGAAATGTACTGCGAAGGATACCTCATGTGTATCAAAAAAGATCTATTGTGAGTAAATAATGGATGGATCTTTCGGTATACACGACCAAAAGAGAGATAAGGTGTCTGGGTATTAACGACGTCCGGTTTGGACATTCTATCAGAGAGTCTGATTTAAAACGCCGTCGTAAACGGACGTCAAATATAAAGTCTGTCGCGTTTCAAATTTTATTTAAAAAGGGTCTAAAAATAACGAGTGGTAGTTAGTGTGCAAATCTTTAACAATTTTTAAATAAAGTGTGAGTTAAATTAAGACGAATTTTCCTGTTTTCATTTAACTACGTGCGTCGTTCTCTGTACACGTGCGTCATTTTCTGTATGTGTGCGTTTTCATTATCTGTGTGTGTGTGTTGTCATTCTCTCAGGTGTGTATATATAAAGTGCTATATGCGAATTGTATACCAATTAAGTGCAAAAGATACTTCTTTAACATTTTACACTTACCCCCGAACCTGCGAAATCCCCGTCTCTTCTATTTACCCGCCCATCACATTTCTTATGGCTCGAATGATCCCATTTTGCAAATGCTGCGGTGGGTAAACTCTTACCCCACTATCTTTGACTCTCCCGTTCTCAAATATCGTCTCCTCTCTTAATCGCTCGAGTTTACTCAATCCCAAAGACGGGAAAAAAGTGTCTCCCACTAAATTACCGACAGATAACATTAAAGTCTATGTTATGTAAGGTGGTGGGAAAAGTCATCAATACCGAGTTAATTAAGTATTTGGAGTGCAACGGACTTCTGAATGATAGTCAATACGGATTGCGTGGCAGGCGATCCACGGGAGACCTTTTGACACATACATCCGATATATGGACATCTGCGATTGAGCGGCATGGTGAGTCGAGGGCGTGGTATTGGATATCTCCAAGGCTTTTGACCGCGTCTGGCACGGGGCATTGCTGAGTAAATTTCGTTCATATGAACCTTCCCAGCAGCTTTGCGACTGGCCGAGCAGCTTCCTCGTGAATTGGTCGATCCGGATTGTTGTGGAAGGCGAGTGGTCGGATCTGTATCCTGTTAATTCGGGGGTACTCCAAGGTTCTATTTCGGGTCCAACCTTGGTTTTGCTTCACATAAATGATTTGTTGGAGACAACGGATAACAAAGTGTTCGGTTTTGCGGATGATAGTACGCTTGTTTCCTCCTTTTCGAGTGTTCGGCCGATTGGTGCATCTACGTCGCACCAGCTGAGATGTAGACAGATTGACTGATCTGAATCAGGATCTAGATAAGGTCCTGCAGTGGGGAAGGGCCAATCTCGTCGACTTCAATGCAGCGAAGACGCAATATACAACATTCAAAAAGAAAAGTGGTTTATCGGTTCCACAGCTGATGATGAATGGCCAGGCCCTCGAATCTGGGGTAAGCTTGAAATTGCTCGGCGTCACGGTTTGTGGGAATGTATCATGGCATAAACATGTGTTGAGCATTGCCAGGTGAGCCTCAGAAAAACTGAGCTATATTTTTAGAGCCAAGAAATATTTTACTCCGGCCCAACCTTTTCTCCTATATAAATCTCAAATTAGACCGGCGCTCGAACATTGCTCTCGTGTTAGGAATTCGGCTCCTAGACATACCCTCGACCTACTTGAGAGCATATAGAGACGAGCGATCCGCCTGATCGGGGATTCGGTGCTGACGTCGGGACTACACTCGCTATCACATCGAAGGCGCGTAGCCGATCTCTGTCTGTTTTACAGATATTATCACCGGTACTGTTCTTCGGACATTCGTGGTATTATTCCACACAATTCCGCGTATATGCGCTTTACACGACAATCCGACAGATAGCACTAGTTTGCGGTTCATCTCCCGACGGCGCGAATATCCCTACATCAGAACTCGTTGTGTTACAGGCCGGGGAAGCTGTGGTACTCGCTTCCCACGCGAGTGTTCCCGGAGCGTTACAACTTGCAACTGTTCAAAAAGAACTGCAACAGTTATTTGGTGGCATCTCGGAGCGCCCACTCGGTCGTTTGTATATTGATTATTCATTTTTGTTCGCACGAGTCTTTGGGGTTTTAAACAGTCCGCCACTTCAGAGTCCCGTTTTGATATGGTAAGGTCTGCTTAGTGCTCTGATTCGACGCGGTATCAGAGAGGCGCCGTTATAATACAGCTAGTATACCCCTGGCTGCACACCATCCTATGGGCACAGTGACGCGTAACACCCTGCATCAGGGGTGGCTGATCTTTGTATGTTACTCCTCGCTAGCCTATTTGACATGCGTGACCCTGCTGGGACCGTATGTTCCCGCCAGCATAGCATGAGTGGTTCATTGAATTTAAGCCCCCGCACCGCGTCAAGGTTTTTATCAAGCGGGGGCATTCCATTTGTATATAAACATCACATCGATCTTCAGATAGGCAGTGGTGTTCGATCGGGGTGTATCTTCAAATTTGGTCGAAAGATCGAAAAAGATATATTTTGTTTGGGTGGGGGCAACAAATGATGTTCATTAATGATGACACCATGTCTCTTCAAGAAAAATTATGGTGTTGAAATTCTTAAAGTGGTGTTGAAATTCTTATATTATGCAGCGCCAAAATAAGTAAATATTCGTCACAGTCCGGCAACTGCGTAGTATGAAGCCTTCCCGTTTCATAGCTGCTTCTCTTATATCTGTAAACATACTTGTCGGCAATCAAAGAAAATCGGTCGGAATTGACAAATCACAAAGGATCTATGGGGTAGAACGTATGTGTGCCGTGGTTGGCACTGGTTCTACTCCTATCCCACGCACTTACCACGTAGATTGTCACCAATGTGGGGTAAAAGTTCCGGTATCGGCTTGTTATTAATGGAGCTGAAGATCGAATTGTGGAATGCAACTGCCGTGGATACTGTTCTACAGTTTGAAACATTTTACTTCTGTAAACGATCGCTGCTTCGAGACACACTAATTTTACTCGGCATCTTGTCGATGGACTTCTCTATAGCACTATAATCGCGTCTATCGTAATGCAATGAAACGACACATCATTAATAAAGGCAGATTGACTGACGACGAGGTAGCAAAAGGATAGACGTCAAGGAATTTCAATGGCGAGCAAAAGCACTTCCCGATTGTGGGCAGTCCAAAACTAGTCGGATGAGATTAAAACACATTTTTCATTCCTTTCAACACAACACATCGTTTCAATATTGTTTTATTCCATATAATTGACAATCATTAAAATAAATTCACAATAAAAATAAAAGGGACACTACACAGCAAAGAGGTCATCAAACGCACAACACTACACGTCGCCACGCAACTCGACGTTTTAAGTGAAGGCCACGGCCTGCCTCCACGGAGTCTGTTTTACGATTGAAAATTGCTACCGAAACGACAGAATACCAAATTCCATCTATCGCTTCGGCGACCAATAAGGGATGTTCTCAGATGCACTAGACACGGTGAGGATGTGCACTCACACAGATGTGTTTACTTCGCACGTTCATGACGTGTGTCCATGAGCATGCGAACCGTGGATATTGTAATTCCATAAAAGTAAAATGTTTACCCGATCAGCACTGCGTAAGGGATCTATGCTGATCGGGCGCATTTTGCTGGCGTCATCAGAGGGTCGAATTCTCGTGTGTGTATTTACACTACACGACCGATATGATTGCAGCCTGGAAATAAGGCAAGCGTATCTCCTGCTTGTATGCTGCAAATTCTATGGGGGATATGTGCACTGCGGTGGTTGAGACATGTTGGTTTCTTGATTGTGAAACCAAATTGCCTCTATGGAACATGACCATGGATGCTAATTCTTTAGCATGCCGGTCGGTTTACCAATCGATGTGCTGTAATAAGATAATAAAAGAATATCCCCTGCACATGCATGGCAGGGTGAATATGTTTATCGAGATCTACTCGTACTTGCCCAATCTAAACAAAAAGTCAATATAAACCCTCTAACCACAACATCAATAAAAGCTCTTGTCGTGAATGTAAATTCACTAATAAGAACTGAGAGAAGAGCCAATCTTTTCAACCTGTTGCAAGTTGAACGGCCGGATGTACTTCTGGCGGGGGAAACAAAGTTAAACCAGAGACACAAGATATGGCATAAAAACTACGATATTATACGAAGAGACCGACCTAACTCCTCTCAAGGGGGGGGTGTCGCAATCTTTATTAGAAAAGGGATCCCTCATAAAGTTATATATAGTGGAGAAGTGCTCAGGTTCCGGGTGCTGGAAGCCTGTATCGTGCGCATACCCCTTCAGCAAGGAAGGGGTTTGTATGCGATTGCGGTCTACGCACCTGAGGAGCACCAACATAATCTATTTATAGCAGAGCTCGAGACTCTCTTCCGATGCTTACAATTGCACCTGGGCAAAAATTACTTTATTCTAGGGGGAGATATGAACGCCAAGCATAGAAATTGGGGAAATTATATATCTAATGCCAGAGGGAATCAGTTGGCTGGCTGGTTAGATCAGTTTCATATTGAATATAGAACTGACCTGCTAGCTACCGAATATCCATCGTTCCCTAGAGGTAGATCGTTCTTAGATATCTTGCTAATCGACTCACGACTGAGATTACTTAACACCAATAGACGAAACACAAACTGTTTACGGACAATTGAATACGATAGTGACCACTGCGCATTCACGGCAGTAATAGAGCTTCCGAACGAGCTCGCAGATCTGGAGGAATTCGTGATCCCGCAACCCTATAACTACGGGGCAATGCGATGGCCGCGGTTCACCAGATCATTAACAAAAGAACTTCGTTCGATTGACTTTAATCTGCCAGTAAACAGAAACCTGACTAATGTCGAAATCGACAAATACATTCAACAAATGGACGAAACCGTAAAACGAACAATGGACAAAACAATTCCCAAAACAACAGTTACAGATCACACTAACATGTACAGAAACGCAACAATAAACGCACTCCACAGGCAAAAGAGCAGACTGCTATCGAAATTAAAACAATTACACAGACAGTTTACAGACAGACAAGACCAGGAGATAATATCACTGAAATCCCGATTAAAAAACCTCCAACAATTACTTAAAGCTAATTATAGATTAGCAACAAATTTGTATTGGAACAACAGAATTCGAGCTATAAAAACTAATAACCCGAATATGTTCCCACAAATAAATAAAATATTCAGGAGAAATAATCAAAATGAGATCCAGTGTCTCCAAATCCCACGTACTCAGGTAAACAAGCAGCTGCTAACCAACATTGGCATAGATGCAGAGAACGCTATCCTCAATGGTGAGCTCTTCGTGATCGAAGATCCTTTGGAAAAGGTGAACGCTTTGGGAGCTGTCTTTCAGGAAATGTACAAGGTGAATGAAAGCATTCACCGAAATCACGACCTGGAGGACAGAGTTCTACTCAATCACCTGCACCTCCGGAATGAAATTTCACTTTGGCAATCGGAGAATCCGGGTTTTACCGAATTCAGTGAAGATAATCTGTCAATTGACATTAATGCCAATGGTGTAGTGGCTAATAGCCTTCTAATAACAAGGGAAGGAATCCAGAGTATCTTCGACTCATTAAGAAGCAAAAAGTCAGTGGGAATAGATGGAGTACCTAACATCGTACTCAAGAACCTGCCCCCAAAGGCAATAGATATATACACGGTCCTGTTTAACAACGCGTTGAATAATGCATATTATCCCGCGCGTTGGAAAACGGCTATCATTCAGCCCATCGCAAAAAAGGGCAAAGACTGCACAAACCCAATGAACATGCGTTCGATAAGTTTACTCCCAAGCATCAGTAAAGCATTTGAAAAAACCATTAACAAAGCTCTGCTAAAATGGGTAGACGACAACAGCATTATTCCAAATAACCAGTTTGGCTTTAGGGCGGGTCATGAAACCACACATGCCGCAGCTAAACTGGTCTCTGACATACAATGGAATAAATGTAGGAACCAATGCACAGGTGCTTGTCTGATCGACTTGGAGAAAGCCTTTGATACCGTCTGGATCGAAGGGTTGTATTACAAACTGGTCAGACATGGCATACATAAGCCTTTACTATATGTACTTTACGATATGTTAAAGGACAGGAGGTTCGTGGTCAAAAGTGGTAATGTGACCTCTAATAAAACGTATAATATCAAGAATGGCTTGCAACAGGGCGCGGTACTCTCTCCGATTCTTTTTAACATTTATATTAGCGACTTATTAGAAGCACTTCCGCAGGCTATTGCGTACGCAGACGATCTCATAATTTACAGAACAGCTCCGAAAGTTGAGATTATAAATAGGTTAATACAGCGAGACTTCAACAAAGTGCAGCGCTATTGCAATGACTGAAAACTTAAGATCAACTTCCAGAAATGTGAAGCCATCCTATTCAGAACTCCATTATATAAAGCCACGTACGACACAAGGAAAAACTGGCGAAAGCTAGTTATCGTGGGACCGCATGGAGATAAACTGGAAACCAAGAGTTTAGTTAAATACCTGGGCATCTGGCTAGACCAATATCTGTATTTCAACAGACATGTGGAGGCTGCTTTGCTCAAAGCGAGGAAAACTTTTGCTATGACAAGGAGGCTATTTCACAGTAGCCAACTTGACAGCAAGGTAAAAGTCATATGCTACATGACGCTAATCAGGCCAATGCTCATATATGGTTGCCCAGTATGGTTCAACATAGGTCCAAATTTGATGGAAAAGATTCGGGTGTTCGAAAGAAAGTGTCTCAGAAGTTGTCTCAGATTATATCGGACACCGGAATCGGACTATAAAAAGTATTACTCAAATGAGACTTTATATAATGAAGCGTACATAAATAGGGTGGATAATTTTATAATTAAATTAATCAGAGGGCATATTGCGAGAGCAATAAGCTCGTCCAATGACCTAATTTTCGGGGCCTATTATCCAAACACCTTGTACTATGAGAGCGTGCGTCGCAACAGCTTTGTTCCACCAGAGGCGTTCCTTGACTTGGATATGAAAGGGCTTATACAGGAAAGATCCGGAATTCCGCTGATCTATCATGTAAGTAGATCATCTGTAGACGGGCGATTGTGCTACGACCGGGAAGTAGCGCGCACCGAAGAAGAGCTCCTGCGCTTCAGTAGGGCTATCTCCCACAGAGACCGGGACGATAGTATTAGACAGCGTCAACAGTTCTGGTGGTTGAATGGCATATAAAGACCTGGGTACCAAAGTCGGTATAGAATCATAGTATCATCAGCTAGCTTACATAGACTTAGCTTTTCTAGAATTAGGGTAGTATAAGATTTAAGTTAAGTTAGGTTAAGTGCTTTTACATAAAAAAAAAAAAAAAAAAAAAAAAAAAAAAATATATATATATATATTAGGTAAGTTAAGTAAGTTAAATTTTAAGAAAAAAAAACAAAAAAATTGACAAAGTTTTTCAAATTTTTCTTTGTCTTTCAAATAATTATAAGTATTGCCACAAAGTTCTGTCGCCGAAAGGCAAATTATACAAATGTTAAGTAATGTTTAGCTTAGAGCGTCTGCGAAGGACCAGTAAGTTATTATATAAGATAATTAAGCTAGAATTTAAGCATTTTTTGTCTAGCCTTTAATTTAGAAATTAAGAATATAAAAAGAAAAATAAAAAATGTTTTAAAAATGAAAAATGAAAAAATGTGAATATGTTTATACGTAGCACCAAATTCTTACTAGGAAATCTGATGATGCAACATACACCCGACGAATTGCCTCCTAGCACATGATACCCGTGAGGAAAATTTCTCTTGTGGTTCGTGCTATTGAATTAGCGAAAATATGGCTTAGGAGACACCTTAGGTGGGTGACAAAAAGGTAAGTAAATGCTTAATTGCTAGGCATTGTTTCAACGGTTTTCGGCCGCTCTAGGTGGAAATTTTCGAACTATAATGGGGAGGTAGGTAGTGGCGTTCAAAGGAAACGCCACAGTTCTTTGTTCCGACAGGATAATACGACGGTTCTCAAATCTTTAATAAATCTTGAAAAATCACTCCGCTTATTGTGTACAACCCTAATCTAACGCCATTTTATTACCATTTTTTTCGAAGCTATCATAACTCCTGGAGCGGTAAAATGTTTATAAGACTAACACATTTGGATCAGCTTTCTATTTTTCGACAAAGATTAAAATTGTTTAAAATAAACTATGATCGTGCCCACCTTTTAAGGGAACTAAATCGATGATGATGTTTCCGCAACAGAATAAAAAATTTTAAGTAGAAATTGAACAAGCAAAAATAATAGACGAAACATCTCCTTGATCTGGTTGTTAGATGTAATTTCTAAATAATGTGATCCTTGTGTTTGATAGTCTGTCTAAACAAAGATGAGGTGACGTATATTGTCTAAGATTACTATGACACGGTGTGCCTTGATATAACCTCGTCAAGCAAGCGGATAGTGCCAAGTCGAGTAAGTTTTGGATCCACTAAAATTCGAGTTACAATTCTTTCTTTTACATATGTACAGTTGTTGAAAAAGAATCCACACAAAATCCAAATATGATGATATGATACATAAAATAAAAAAACAAAGAACAAAAAAATTTTAAAAGAACATATTAACAAAATGTTAACATACAGAGATTTTAAAACGAAAAGGAATGTAAATGCAAAATGGAAACGAAAAGGAAGAATAAATACATATGAAAAGGGAAATGAGGAATGGGACTCCGTGCTTGTTTTGGATAAGACCTTTTCTATCCAAGAGAAGGAACGCTGCAGGCGGTATAAACCCATTTTGGAGTGTATTCTCCAGGTACATGTCATTTCATTTTTAAACATTTTTTTATTTTCTTTCTATATTCTTAGTTTCTAAATTAAAGGCTAGACAAAAAATGCTTAAATTCTAGCTTAAATATCATATATAATAACTTACTGGTCCTATGCAGACGCTCTAAGCTAAACATTACATAACGACTGTATAATTTGCCTTTCGGCGACAGAATTTTGTGGCAATACTTATAATTATTTGAAAGACAAAGAAAAATTTGAAAAACTTTGTCAATTTTTTTTGTTTTTTTTTTTCTTAAAATTTAACTTACTTAACTTACCTATTTTTTTTTTTTTTTTTTTTTTAATTTTATGTAAAATCACTTAGCTTAACTTAACTTAAATCTTATACTACCCTAATTCTAGAAAAGCTAAGTCTATGTAAGCTAGCTGATGATAGTGTGATTCTATACCGACTTTGGTATCCAGGTCTTTATATGCCATTCAACCACCAGAACTGTTGACGCTGTCTAATACTATCGTCCCGGTCTCTGTGGGAGATAGCCCTACTGCAGCGCAGGAGCTCTTCTTCGGTGCGCGTTACTTCCCGGTCGTAGCACAATCGCCCGTCTACGGATGATCTACTTACATGATAGATCAGCGGAATTCCGGATCTATCATGTATAAGACCTTTCATGTCCAAATCAAGGAACGCCTCTGGTGGAACAAAACCGTTGCGACGCACGTTCTCATAGTACAGGGTATTTGGATAATAAGCCCCGAAAATTAGGTCATTGGACGAGCATATTGCCCTCGCAATATGTCCTCTGATTAATTTAATCATAAAATTATCCACCCTATTTATGCAGGCTTCATTATATAAAGTCTCATTTGAGTAGTACTTTTTGTATTCCGATTCCGGTGTTTGATATAATCTGAGACAGGTTCTCAGACACTTCCTTTCGAACACCCGAATCTTTTCCATCAAATTTGGACCTATGTTAAACCATACTGGACAGCCATATATGAGCATTGGCCTGATTAGCGTCATGTAGCATATGACTTTTACCCTGCTGTCAAGTTGGCTACTGTGAAATAGCCTCCTTGTCATAGCAAAAGTTTTCCTCGCTTTGAGCAAAGCAGCCTCTACATGTCTGTTGAAATACAGATATTGGCCTAGCCAGATGCCAACGTATTTAACTAAACTCTTGGTTTCCAGTTTATCTCCATGCGGTCCCACGATAACTAGCTTTCGCCAGTTTTTCCTTGTGTCGTTCGTGGCTTTATATAATGGCGTTCTAAATAGGATGGCTTCACATTTCTGGAAGTTGATCTTAAGTTTCCAGTCATCGCAATAGCGCTGCACGTTGTTGAAGTCTCGCTGTATTAAACTATTTATGATCTCAACTTTCGGAGCTGTTCTGTAAATTATGAGTTCGTCTGCGTACGCAATAGCCTGCGGAAGTGCATCTAATAAGTCGCTAATGTAAATGTTAAAAAGAATCGGAGAGAGTACCGCACCCTGTTGCAAGCCATTCTTGATATTATACGTTTTATTAGAGGTCACATTACCACTTTTGACCACGAACCTCCTGTCCTTTGACATATCGTAAAGTACATATAGTAAAGGCTTATGTATGCCATGTCTGACCAGTTTGTAATACAACCCTTCGATCCAGACGGTATCAAAGGCTTTTTCCAAGTCGATCAGACAGACACCTGTGCATTGGTTCCTACATTTATTCCATTGTATGTCGGAGACCAGTTTAGCTGCGGCATGTGTGGTTTCATGACCCGCCTTAAAGCCAAACTGGTTATTTGGAATAATGCTATTGTCGTCTACCCATTTTAGCAGAGCTTTGTTAATGATTTTTTCAAATACTTTACTGATGCTTGGGAGTAAACTTATCGAACGCATGTTCATTGGGTTTGTACAGTCTTTGCCCTTTTTTGGGATGGGCTGAATGATAGCCGTTTTCCAACGCGCGGGATAATATGCATTATTCAACGCGTTCTTAAACAGGACCGTGTATATATCTATTGCCTTTGGGGGCAGGTTCTTGAGTACTATGTTAGGTACTCCATCTATTCCCACTGACTTTTTGCTTCTTAATGAGTCGAAGATACTCTGGATTCCTTCCCTTGTGATTAAAAGGCTATTAGCCCCACCATTGGCATTAATGTCAATTGACAGATTATCGTCACTGAATTCCGTAAAACCCGGATTCTCCGATTGCCAATGTGAAATTTCATTCCGGAGGTGCAGGTGATTCAGTCGAATTCTGTCCTCCAGGTCGTGATTTCGGTGAATGCTTTCATTCACCTTGTACATTTCCTGAAAGACCAGGTACATGTCATTGGGGTAGCATGCTCCCGAGATCAGATTACGAGGGTTGCCTTTTATATTTCGGGATTAGAGAACAAAAACAAATATTGATCATCGAAAATCACTTTATTGTTTTTCGAAATATTCCCCATGAAGATCTATACACTTTTGCATGCGTTTGAACCAATTGTCGAAGCACTTTTGCCACTCTGATTGAGGTATCTCCAACACATGCATTCTGAATGCAGCAACCGCTTCTTCAGGTGTCGAAAAACGTTGACCTCTCTCAGTTTGTTTTTTACGTACGGGAATAAAAAGAAGTCATTCGGTGCCAAGTCAGGACTATACGGCGGATGACACATCAAATCGATGTTTTGGGTGCTCAAAAATGCAGTTGTCGCAGCCGATGTGTGAGAGCTCGCATTGTCGTGGTGAAGAGTGATCCGTCTTCGGCGGTTGGTTTTTTTGATTTCTTGGAAGACAACTGGCAAACAAATGGTTGTGTACCACTCAGAATTGACTGTTCTGCGTTGTTCTAGTGGTACGGTTGCGACATGTACAGTTTTTCCGAAAAAACAGGCAACCATTTGCTTGGAAGTGCTTCGTGCGCGAACAACTTTTGTTGGATTTGGCTCATCTTGAAACACCCAGACAGTCGACTGCTGTTTACTTTCGGGCTCATACGCGTAAATCCACGATTCATCACCTGTCACGATGTCATAGACGTGTTTCGAAGCACCGCGACCGTATTTTTTGAGCATTACTTTCGACCAATGGACACGAGCCTTTTTTTGGGCGATTGACAAGTTGTGTGAGACCCAACGCGAACAAATTTTTTTGACAGTCAAATGTTTATGCAATATTGAATGTATGCTGGTCCCACTAACGCCTAAGGTTGTCTCAATCTCACGATAGGTCTGTGGGGGGGGGTTCGTTGGGAGTCGGCAAGGACTCGGATTCATCGGTACTCCCACCTACTTGTTCCACCTAGAACGAAAGGCACCAAGTTCACCGACAGGCTTTAGAAGAGTAACAAAAGTCAGGCACTGGGATGTTGTTCGAATTAATGTTCATTTATTTGTCATGTATAACTTAACGGTAACTTACGTCGTGTATCGACTTTGCAAAAACTTTACAAAGTGCGTGAACCCGTCGCACTCGGAACAAATTCTGATTCAATCAAGTCCGTGAATTTTACGTGGTTGCTACTTCAAGCCCACAGTGTCACAATCTCACATCATGGGGAGCGCAGTTAGTCGAACACCTAGCCGTTTAAACGTCGCGCACACGCGTCACGCGTAGGGATTCTGAACCGGGGGACGTGGGGACGGCACGGCCGTTTGAATTAATACCGCCGGTGGGTAGTGTAAAGGCTGCACACGCACACGCTATCCTAAATACGCGCCCGTTAATTGGTGACGACGATTCGTTAGGTTCAATGACCCGATTATTCGGTGATGCGCGCTGGAGGGTACGAAGGGACGTGTGTCCTCAGTGGTGGCTATTACTCGACTAGACTCATGGATGAATATATTTCGTTCATTGCGTCGTGGCGGTGCGTCATGGCAGAGTTAGGCTCGCTGCCAATTACGGGGAATTGTGGACGAGTTGCTATGCTAGCATAGGAATTCAGTTCCAACGAATTCTGGCCGTACAGGCTGGGTTGACTTCGTTGGTTGGGTGTACCGGGAATTGGTTTGGCGACGCGAGCGAGTATGGGCATGCATTTTCGGGGGAAATTGGAATGGCTTGGGTGCAAGCAAGGGGTATCGTTTAGATAGAAATGTTAACCGAAATAATTTCGGGGAAGTGTGCGCGGTTTATTTGGTTAGTAGTGTTCCGTTGAGGATTGGGTATACGCTTTGTTAAGGCATATGAACTTCGGAGAAATGTGTGCGGCTGGGTATGCTTGCTGATGTTCCGTTGAGGATTGAATATGCGTTTGCTATGGCATACGAGTTTCGGGGAAATGTGGATTGTTAGGTTGCGTTGAGGAAATATGGATAATTGAGTAACGCAATTTTGGGAAAATGCATGTGGTGGTGATTAGAATATATTCGGTTGAATTATATTCTCTTGGAGGTTTGGGAAATGTTTTATTGCATATTTGGGAATATATGCTATTGCAGGTTTGGTTTTTGCATGTTTGCAGGTTAGGGTTGTGGGTTGGTTCTCCGTGTGATGTAGAGAACCCCCACAGTACTCCCCGCCCAGTGACGTAGTCACGAAATAAGGGTAGGGCGAAAGGAGTAGGTTGGTGTGTGGCGGGAGGAATGTTAGGTAGCTAGGGGTCTGGTGGGTTGGGTTTGTCGCTGAAGGCGCGGTGATAGGGATTGGGTCGTCGTTGGGAGTGGACCTGGTTGTAGGTGCCGCGTGTGTTGCCGGCAGGGGCGAGGGGGTTGCGGTGTGGTCCAGTGGTCTGTTGTGGTCTGTGTTGGCCAGCAGGTATGATGGCTGGGTAAGTGGTGGCCTGTCGGTAGCTCTCTCACATTTGCCGTGACGAAATTGCGTGTGTGGGATGGAGGAGCTTGGAGGCCGGAGTTTATTCTTCTGCGCAGTGATGGGGTGCCGTGTGCCGGGTGGAGAAGGTTTGGTTTGAGGGTTGGCATTTTTCGTGCATACGGTGGTATGGGGGGTTGTTTGCCGCTCTTGGTGGGAGTGCGGTTTCCTGGGCGTTGGCGTCGACGTGGAGTCTTGGCCTTGCGGGTTGGTGTTGGGGTAGGGGTTGCTGGGGAATTCCTAGGTTTTGATCTCCTTACCGTTTTTCGGCATTGATCCCACGTGTGGTCCGTATGGCCACATACCGCGCATCCGATTGGGCCGCTAGTCGCTCGGATGGTTGATATAGTGGGGTTTTGGGAGGTAAAGGGTTGGTGTGGTCGCGGGTGTGCTTCCCTCGGGGACTGCCTCTGCTGGCGCGGTGATCTATTCTGTGGGAGTGGGATATGGTGTGCACGACATTCTACAATGTCGTGGCCATACTGCCAGCACTCGCGACAGAAAGGCGTGTTTCGCCTTTTTAGGCACTCGTCGTACAGGTGGCCTTTTTTATGGCAGAAGCTGCACGTGATGCGTGCGGTCAGTGAGTGCAATCGATGGGCGCCTTGATCCCTCGTGGGTTGATCCACTGGTGTGGTATTGTGAGGAGGCGGAGGCCGATCTGTCTGTTGGGTATGCGCGGTTCGGTGGGGGCTTCTTATCTTCGCGTGAATTTGGTTTAGTTCGCGACGGAGTGAGGCCTGCAACGCGTGGAGATCGGATATGGTGGCGGGCGCAGGGGAGCTGTCTGAGGGAGACTGGTTGGGCCTGCTGTCTTGGGTCCGCGGTGGGAATTGGGTTCCGCGGGGTGGGGTCCTGGGGGCTTCTGAAGGGGCTGGAGGAGAGTGCCGTGTAGGCGGTGCGGCGTGTTGACTAACCGCCGCGACTTGATATGGTGGTAGCTCGGACTGTGGGTCCAGGGTTTCCATAATCGAATCAGCCACCTTTGATAAATAGGCCAAACTTTGATTAGGTTGGGCCATTAGTGCCGAGCGGGCATGTTGAGGTAAACTCCTCAGAAAATGTGGCCTAATTAGATCATCCGAGATCCTGGTCCCCGCTATCGAGCGTAAATGGGTCAGGAAGAGGGATGGTCTAATACCCGAGAAATTGGTCTCATTCGCCAGTCGTTGCTGTTTGATGCTGATGGGCTGGTCCAAGGCGTTGAGGAGCGTCTCCCGCATGTTGCTGTATGGGTTGGGGCCTGGGGACCTGATTGCGTGCGCGATATGCGTCCGCTGTGTCCCATCCAGCACCCGCAGCAATTCTATAGCACGATGCTCTTCGTCGTGGATGTTGGCGAACCGGAAAAAACGTTCGGCTGTAGCGAACCAGAGCTCTGGATCCTCCTCGTCGAACGGGGGGAGCTTTATATTTTGGGTAGGGGGTGGGAATTCGACGCCGGAAGCGTCCTGAAACGCGGGGGAGTTGGGTCGCGGTTGTTCCTGCTGGGTAGTACCGGCTCGTGTGGTGGGCATGGTGGTGCCGGAGTCGGAAATGGTAGCCGGGATTGAGGAGAGACGGGGTGTGTCTGTGGATGAAGCCAAGGGGCGTGGAGCGGACGCGTGAGTCGAAGGGAGTCAAACGAGAGTCGCGTAAGGTCCAGTGGGGTCGTGGATATTGTCGCGGTTTTTACTTTAGTTGTTTCTATGTTTAGTGTGCGTAGATTGTACCCGGAAGGGGTGCGCGACAGTTTATAATTTGATAAGGTTCTTGCGCCTAGTTTAGTTTGATATTTTTGGTTTTTTTTTGCTTGTTATGATTATGACACGGTGGTTTTGAAGTATGGTTCAGTCGTGATCTTGTTTTTGGTTCGGACCCGGAAGGGGACTTACAATAGTTTGTAATTTTGATAGAATTGTTTCGCCTAATTTGGTTTTAATATTTTCGGGTTTGCCGATTGTTATTTTAATTTTTGATCTTGATAAATTTATAATTTCTATTGTTAAAAGGGAAATGCTTATGTTTTGTTTGGTCGGTTTTATGTTTGCGAAAAGGAAAAAAAAAAAAAATTTTAATTGTTCTTTCGCTCTTTTTTCTTTTTGATCTTTAATGTTGTGTAGTACGCTTTTTGTTAGTACTTTGGATGTTTGATAAGATAGTGGGTGTGTTTGGTTATATATATCCTATTTTTCTATTGTAACGAATTATGTTTGTATGTTTGTTTTAATATTTTGCTATTTTTGTTTAAGGGCTTTTAGGTGTTCTTAGTAAGGCTTAATGATTGGTAAGATTGGTGTTTGGCGACTCGTTTCTCTTTACTGTGCGTGTGTACGGGAAGATATCAATTTTGTAATTATTTAGCTTTAATTATTTAGTCATGAGTCTGTGTCGTTTAAATTAATTGTGTTCTTTTGTAATTATTTAATTATGCTTCTTTAAATATTAGTAACAATGTTCTTGAATAGATGTGTGATTACTTGGGCACTGAGGTCATTATAAATTAAAAACGGAATATAAGAAATATGTGCCAGGAAAAGTAGGAGACTGGGAATAATTTGGTTTCTTACTGCTGTCTTTAGCATAAAACTTTAGTTTGCGTTTCTTTTGACAATTTTAACTTATTTTTAAATTTTAGTTTAAAGTTCACAATTTCATTAAATTTTGGAATATTATTTAAAAATTTATTTTTGGTGGCTCAGAAGGAGCTCGTCGCAAGGAGAAATGACGCTTGGTATAATAAAAGAAAGGAAGACCTGATTATCCGGGGCTGTTGTGTCGATGCCGGTGCTGCAGCTTCAGATCCCTTGATGAGGTGTTATGGCTTCGCTGTGGTGTTGCAGGTGGGGGTAAGCTGCCAGGTGAAGGCTGCACTCCTTTCGTAAATTTATGTCGATCGGTGCTGGATGAGGAACCTGATGATTCTATGGGTTCGGGTACTTCGTCTTTAATTGGTGTAACGGTGATTGTGTTGCAATGCAGCGTCGCTGTGCAAATATCGTGTGGATCGACTTGGATGACTATTCATCAGTATACGACCGGTAGATTCGTTCGCGGAATTCTTCACAGCTTCGAGCACTTTTCGTAAGTAGAGTGTTGTCTTTAGGCGTAGATCTTAACAAGGTTTAATGGATAGCGAACGTGGTCGCCCACTTGGCACTCGTGTCGATGTGCTATTGACGGGTACTGCATTCACGAACGTTTAGTTGAGATACTTTTCTTTGTGCCAAGGTTTTGCCTCGAGTTTCACCCAAACATGGAGATGGACTCACTGCGAAATTAATATAAAATGTTCATAAAATCCTAACACTTTTCTATTATAAGGCGATCTTCACTATTAGGCTGCAACTTTTTGTGAAATATTATTGATCCAAGTGGTAATGTCCCGTATAACTATAGAATTGAATGTATAGTACAACATGGAAGCATGTGAATTCAATGGTTGTATTTCTAAAAGGTCAACAGGAACATGTTCGGCGTTTAGATGACGAAGTTGGAATGATTTCACGGGATGTTGCGGTTGTTAGTTAATAGAACGATCTGATGATTACACACAATTATTTTCCCCGAGACGGCATGTACGAAATGTAAACTTATTAATTTACTGTAATAGTCTATATAATTTACTATAATACTATAAATGAAAGCTTTTTAATTTTATTAGAGAATATGGCAAACTTTTTATTTCTTCCTTTGCTTGTTGATTCACTGGAATTGGTCTGTTTTTATTTTTCGCGGTTTCCGCTGGCACTGTTCGTCACTGAATGTTAATTGTTTTTTTTGAGGGACTTTGTTGCTAGCACTGTCACTGTTCTAGTTTTTTTGGTTTGGTAAAGGGTAAGTCGGTGTTTAATGGTGCGTGTTTGCTCTCCGGTCGCTAATGTTCGAGGGTTGCGCGTTTTTACGGGGTCACCAGTGTGGGGGGGGGTTCGTTGGGAGTCGGCAAGGACTCGGATTCATCGGTACTCCCACCTACTTGTTCCACCTAGAACGAAAGGCACCAAGTTCACCGACAGGCTTTAGAAGAGTAACAAAAGTCAGGCACTGGGATGTTGTTCGAATTAATGCTCATTTATTTGTCATGTATAACTTAACGGTAACTTACGTCGTGTATCGACTTTGCAAAAACTTTACAAAGTGCGTGAACCCGTCGCACTCGGAACAAATTCTGATTCAATCAAGTCCGTGAATTTTACGTGGTTGCTACTTCAAGCCCACAGTGTCACAATCTCACATCATGGGGAGCGCAGTTAGTCGAACACCTAGCCGTTTAAACGTCGCGCACACGCGTCACGCGTAGGGATTCTGAACCGGGGGACGTGGGGACGGCACGGCCGTTTGAATTAATACCGCCGGTGGGTAGTGTAAAGGCTGCACACGCACACGCTATCCTAAATACGCGCCCGTTAATTGGTGACGACGATTCGTTAGGTTCAATGACCCGATTATTCGGTGATGCGCGCTGGAGGGTACGAAGGGACGTGTGTCCTCAGTGGTGGCTATTACTCGACTAGACTCATGGATGAATATATTTCGTTCATTGCGTCGTGGCGGTGCGTCATGGCAGAGTTAGGCTCGCTGCCAATTACGGGGAATTGTGGACGAGTTGCTATGCTAGCATAGGAATTCAGTTCCAACGAATTCTGGCCGTACAGGCTGGGTTGACTTCGTTGGTTGGGTGTACCGGGAATTGGTTTGGCGACGCGAGCGAGTATGGGCATGCATTTTCGGGGGAAATTGGAATGGCTTGGGCGCAAGCAAGGGGTATCGTTTAGATAGAAATGTTAACCGAAATAATTTCGGGGAAGTGTGCGCGGTTTATTTGGTTAGTAGTGTTCCGTTGAGGATTGGGTATACGCTTTGTTAAGGCATATGAACTTCGGAGAAATGTGTGCGGCTGGGTATGCTTGCTGATGTTCCGTTGAGGATTGAATATGCGTTTGCTATGGCATACGAGTTTCGGGGAAATGTGGATTGTTAGGTTGCGTTGAGGAAATATGGATAATTGAGTAACGCAATTTTGGGAAAATGCATGTGGTGGTGATTAGAATATATTCGGTTGAATTATATTCTCTTGGAGGTTTGGGAAATGTTTTATTGCATATTTGGGAATATATGCTATTGCAGGTTTGGTTTTTGCATGTTTGCAGGTTAGGGTTGTGGGTTGGTTCTCCGTGTGATGTAGAGAACCCCCACAGGTCACATGACGATCTTCCAATATCAGTTCGCGCACAGCATCAATGGTTTTCGGAACAACTACGTGAGTGAACTACGACCACGATTGAATTCACCATACCATCGATAAACACTGGTCCTTGATGGAGCTTCATCGCCAAAAATTGAATTAAGTTCATCCATGCACTGTTGCTGAGTTAATCCACGCCGAAAGTTGTAAAAAATAATCGCACGAAAATGTTGACGATTTAATTCCATTTTTGGGCCGAGATGAATCTTTTAGGTTACTGTAAACAACACAAATAGCGCTCGTATGTCAAAACGTTCTGAGTGCGTATAACCTCAAAAATGTCCAACTTTACGACAGAGCTGTCAATTGCCGGATTGCAACACTAGGGTTGCCAAATCCCGAAACATAAGAGGCAACCCTCGTATATCTTGTTGAGGTCTGAATTCAATGTATCAAGCATAAGTCGCTAGTCGCCGCGACGCTACATAGCGTTAAGGTGGATTGGCCTGTATCAACATAAGTCGCTAGTTGGTAGTGACGTTCGAAGCGTTTGGACGGGAGTGTTCGTATGAGTATGCGAAACTCAACGTGCTATCATCAGCAAACGAGTGAATTGGGTTATGAGTAATTGACAAGAGATCATTTATAAAGATGAGGAAGAGAGTGGGTGAGAGTACCGAACCCTGACGAACACCTGCATTAATTTGATGGGAGACAGATTTGACACCATCAAAAACCACTTGGATTGAACGGCCAGAAAGATAGTCTCTTATCCATTGGATCAGGGAATTATCCACTCCATATGAATGCAATTTTGACAAAGGGGCTGGATGCCAAACTCTGTCGAAGGCTTTTGAAATATCCAATGCGACTACCTTGCTTTCACCGAGGTAGTGGATGGAATGGCTCCACTTTTCGGTAAGGTAAGCCATCAGATCTCCGGTGGATCTGTTGCTACGAAAGGCATATTGGCGGTCATTGAGGAGGTCATTTGATTCCAGATATTTCGAAAGTTGACGGTGGATAAGAGATTCCACTACCTTGGAGAGAATATAAGTTAGTGCTATGGGTCGGTAAGAAGAGAGGGATGATTTGTCACCCTTTTTGGGAATTGGCTGAATGTTCGCTGACTTCCATCTATTAGGGAAACGACCAGTAGAATAAGACAAATGGAAGATTTTCCGCTGTGGTTTAGTGAGTGAAGAGGAACATCTCTTCAAGAGGATTGCGGGAATGCCGTCCGGACCAGCGGATTTGTTTGCGTTTAGCTCCTTGAGTGCGCGGGCAACAGTACGCGTTCGGAAGCGAATCTGGCTCATGATGTGCTGCTTATGCTCAAGTTGAGGTGGAACTGATGTGGTATCAGGCAGCGTTGAGTTGGCTGCAAAATGTGCAGCAAGTAGATTCGCCTTCTCTATTGCAGTGGTGACTGGTTTGTCATCGACTATAAGCGATGGAATGGATGAAGAGACTGAGTTTTGAATGTTTTTCACGAATGCCCAGAAGTTTTTACTACCTATGGGAGAGTGTAGTATTTTTTGTCTCACTCTCTGGTCATGCAAGAACTTGGCGCGTTGAATATACGCATTGCAGTCATTCCTAGCTCTCTTGAATCTTTTCCGGCTTTCCTCAGTATTGTTTGATTTATACAACCGGAAGCTCACCTATTTGGCCATAATGGCTTCTCTGCACCCAGAATCGAACCACATATTTCTCTTGGGTTTGATATATGGGTGTATCTTTTATTTATTTTGCGTGGAGTGTCAGTTTCGGGTGCCACAGGTGCACAGGTCGTCCACGCTTGCCCACTGGTTCCGTTCCTTATCTGACTCCAAAAGAATTGAAACGTTTATTAAAGAAAAATTAGCACTATTGATCGAGAAGGATTTATTAAAGAAAAATAAACACTGTTGATCGAGGAGGATTTATTAAAGAAAAATAACACTGTTCTTGTTTTACTAAATACAAAGCAGCACTTATGACAAATTAATGTGTTCTTATTTTAAACAAATTACGTAGCACTTATAAAAATGAACGTGTTCTTATTTTACAACAAATTACGTAGCACTTATGAAAATAAAAGCGTTCTTATTTTACAGCAATTGCATATACGGCACACCACGTTAGACTCCGCACGACCGTTACCCAATCCTTTGCAATTTCTCTCCAAGACTCGTGTAATTTTCACTGGACGACTAACCGTTTAAATAAATCCCTTGGGACGGCCCAAGAGGGATGTAAATTAACGTGAGGGCGCGACCTGCCCTCACGGAATCCGAATCGAGATTAACCTCGGCCATCGAAACGACAGAACACCAAAATTCCATCCATCGCTTCGATGGCCATATATGGTGCGATTTAGCTTTGTTGAGCACACGAAAAAGGGTGAAATACACACACATGATAATCGCTTCCGCAAATTAACGTGTGTATCCCCTAGCATGCAGACATGGGACATGAATATACATGATTGCAAGTTCGTACAAGGGTTGAAATGTGTACACGAACACGACTGCGTAAAGCATTATTGCTGATCGTGCACATTTCGCTGGCATATCCTCGCAGTCGAATTCTGATGGTAAATTTCCTTCTGTTGCATGACCGATCGATATGGGCATGCTATGCAGGGGAAAGATACACATTCCTGCAGGTGTACGGCTGGCGTGCAAACGAATATCGTGCAGATATTGCACGAGCAATATTGGTTGCCAATAGGCACACCAAGTTGTGCTGCAATGTAGAGGAATGCGACCCGAGACATGTACTGTGTATTTGGTTGGGTTCAATGTTGGTCGCGTGATGATGCGACCAAACTGCTTGCAGATTTTTAGCATTGTTGCGGTGGCATTTTATGTCCGCAATCATTGCTGTTTTACTGGGTTTTTCCTATGGGGTAAGTACATGCTTTTCATGAGATAGGGCACGCGAGGGAGGTTACCTGGTGGTAATGAATGAATACGAAGTGGCGTTTGCGAGAACCGCCACAGATACTCTTTACTTTCGGACTTTTGGAAGTTAATTTTCAATTTCCAATCGTCACAAAAGCGTTTGATTTTATTGAAGTCGTCTTGAAGAAGTCTGTTAATGGCATCGATTTTTTTTCCTTATCTGTACACTACAATATCGTCGGCATATACAATAGCATGATTAAGAGACCCAACGAGATCACTAGTATAAATATTGAAGAGTATGGGAGAATTCACGGCTCCCTGCTGTAAGCAATTGTTTATATGGAAAGTCTTATTGGAGATTTTGTCCCCACATTTTACCACAAATTGCTTATCCATTATCATATCGTAAATGATGTATAACAGTTATTCGGGCCTAGATTTGATAACTTATATATACAAGTCCTTCTTACCACACGGTATCGAAGGCCTTTTCAAAGTCAACCAAACATACGCCTGTGCATTGTCGTTTTGCCTTGTTCCACTGTATATTGGAAACACGTTTTGTAGCTGCATGAACTGTGTCGTGCCCCGCTCTAAAGCCAAACTGGTTGTTCGGAATGATGTCGTTTTCATCACACCAGTTTATCAATGCCTTATTTATGATTTTCTCGAATATTTTGCTAATGTTTGGCAGCAGACTAATCGAGCGAAGATTGGCGGGATGACTCCTGTCCTTGCCCTTTTTGGGGATGCGATGGACTACTGCTATTTTCCAACGTGGTGGGAAGTATGTATTATTAGAGCGTTATTGAACAAGGTAGTGTAAATTTTCACCGCTTCCGGAGGCAGATGTTTAAGAACAGTATTCGGAATACCATCTGTTCCAGAGGATTTCTTGTTTTTAATGGATCTACGGATGTCCATGAGTTCATTCATGTTCACAAATATATTTGTGTGCAAATTTCTGAGCGGTGCATCCGCTCTATTGTTTTCACTGAAGATGGTGAAACTTTTGTTTTCGGAATGCCAACTTTGCCGTTAATTGTGCAGCAAAATATGGTTTTGGATAGCTCTGTTTTCGATATCGAGGTTAGAATGAATGGATTCATTCACTTTGTGTACTGCCTAGAAACAGGCGCCAATGGAGTTAGCTTTCTCTTGCAGATCTTCGACTACTATTAGTTTTTCGTTGAAGTTGATGTGTCCTGGGTTCAGCAATATTTGACAATTCTCAGGAGTCCTCGGGACTCGAAGGAAGGGAATGTCATTATGATCTTTTCTTCTAAATACTTTATTTATTTGCGGAAACATATTCCTACCACTGATTTTAATGAAGAGAATTTTGTGTTTCCGTTCTTCATTAATTACTGATCTGTAGTTGTCACGGATCAGCTTTTGAACGTTTTTAATCAATGACTTAATTGCCTTTATTTCTTGGCTATAAGGATCGCTGAACTGTCTGTAGAGCAGTTTCAGCTGGGAGAGCAGAACGCTTTTTTGTCTATACAAAGCATCAATAGTTGAGTTTCTGTATCTATTAAAATTCTCCTCCATGTGAGCCGCTTTGGAATGGAACGGTGCATTATTTTGATGACAATGTTGTCCATCGTTTAGAGATATTGGTCTATTTCCTCATTTCGAAGGTTTCTATTAGCCGGAGGATCTACGCCATTGGAGCATAGTGCTCTTTTTATTATGCGATCAAAGCGCGACCAATGTGCTTTTCGGAAAACGAACGAATGTAGCTAGTCGTACTGCTCAAGTATTACGTGTTCGTTTGGAACATGTAAAACGGCGCCGAGGCCGTAATGGTCACTATCATACCCGATTGTGCGAAGGCAATTTCGAATATTTAGGTCCGTGTCTAATAATTGTAGTCTCTCGTCCATCATAAGTAAGTCCAGAAATGAGTTTCCTCTTGGATAAGATGGTGTACTTGTAGCGTACAATTCTAGTTTATATTCTGTTGCATTTGTTTGCCACCAGTTGAATAGTGCATTACCTCTTGTGTTCGGTGTGATATCACCCCAAGCACTGTGTTTGGAGTTGAAATATCCGCCAGAACAGAATAATTGTTTTCCGAGTCTAATTGCATATTACGAAAAAGGTTCACTTCTTCCCCATCATTCACTTAATGCAAGTTCCGTCAAAAGTTAATCACCAAGTAATTGTTCACCGATCAAGTAGTACGAGTCCCCCACAAGACACGCACCAATAAAGGAAGGTTAATGAAACGCCAGTTCAAATGTGCGAATGTTCTTTATTTTATTTGTATTGATACTTGTTTCAGTTATTTTGGACACAAGAAAACTTTCTTTAATTGAATGTGTTTAATATTTTTATACTTCACTGAGTCTATATTCGAACTAATTTTATTTCACTTAAACTGCGTTTCCAATAGCACTTGATTGTGTTTTGATTTCCAAAGCGAAATTTTGCAAATCAATTTTAATTAACACGAATGAGGATTTTTGAAAATAACGTTACAAGACGCTTTGCGACTCGACTGTGTATATCTATGTTCGTCCGCCGCGCAACGTAGGGCGGGAGCTCGAGCGACCACCATGGTCGGCAGATGAAATTCAACTCAGCGATAAACGGCTCGTGCTCAGCCGACTCGTTCATGGGGTGAGTTTTCCCGAGAGAGAAAGTGTTTCTCTCGTGGTGAAAACAAGGAAGAAAGACTTGACAATGTATGTGTATGTGTGAGTGAAGATCACATTGGTTTTTTCATACACAAGGCCATGGGAACGAATCTAAAACAAAGAAAGGGCATAAGTGCATTCATAAGATGCGAGTTCGGTTAAGCAAACAAAACCGAAACTTGTCGGATGCTAATTGGATCTTTGTTTGAGATGTGCCTCGCGGCTAAATAAATAGACGCGACGCATCGAAGAAATGGTGTTAATGGGTTGGTGGCAGAAACAAATCCCTTGCCTGCATTTGTATATGCAGGGTAATTAGTTTGTGGCGACATACGAAATGGATAATTGTTTGTCTATTGAACAACGAATCGCTGGTCGGCTTGTTGCATAACAAGCCGTCCGAGATTGCATTTCAAAAGATAGCAATGGGTTTGTATTTATGGTGCATATGCACATCAAGGAACTATTTTAAGAATCTTAGATAATGCGTTGCATGCATTAAATGTCCTTGAAAAAGGAAAATGTCTACAAATGCCAATGCAAATGCATTGGCGAGAAACAATGGGAGTTGGGTTGTAATTATGGGGGTTCTGACTGATAAGTTAAGAAAGAAATCTTACGGAGAATTGTATGCGAAGAGATGCATGAAAGGAAAGTTTTCTTTTCCAGGGGCTTTTTAGATTACAGATTTGATATCTTTAATGCGTGAAGCATTTAAGATTGGGTGAAAGTTATGAGGGTTTTTTAGGAAAGCGAACCGTGGGGTTTGGCGGAACCGCCACAAGGGTATCCAGTTCGGTGATAACATTGAAGAGCTTCAGGTGCATACACGGATACCACGTATAGATGCCTTTGACTTTTCAAAGGTATATCTATAATGAAAGCTGCCAGCAACTGAAATTTGTGTACATCTGTGCTTTAAACGACCTTGTGATGAATGCCTTTCTTAATTAAGACAGCAACTCCACCTCCTTGTGTGGCGTGTGGACGATCTCGTCTAATGACTTTAAAGTTTTTGTAGCTCAATTTGTGCCTCTGGTTTAGCTTGGTTTCGCTAGCTAGAAACACATCGGGGCGTTCGGCTTCAAGCCGGTTACCGAGATTATCCCTCCCTTTCCACGTAGATGAAATAATTTTTAGTGTTAAATTAGTTGAATAGTTCATTGTGGTATGTTTGGTTGTCTGAGAACAAGGACCAGTAAATAATATCTATTCGGGCCGCTTGTTCAGTCAGTTTCTTTTCAAATCCAGCAATCTGTCCTTGTATGGCTAACAGGGTTGCTCTTATTATGTTGTCACTCTTTGAATCAGGATATACTATATATCAGTTTGAAAACAGGTATTGACGCGACAGTTAGATAATGTCACTAGATTAAAATACATTTCGACAGCAATGTTTATTTTAGATAAATTGAATTTATAATCACCTCAAATTTTGAGCAATACACCAAATTGTATGGATTGATAAGATAAAACTCTCACAAATACTTTTATTGATTTATTCATACGAAATGAGGTATTAATAATGTAATGAGCCAGCAATTCAAACCATTAGATGGTAAAATGACCATTATTCTTTATAAATAGTAATCACTAAATCTTTATAGTAACCTTGTCCGGAAAAACCAATTATTATGGAACAACCCTCGGGACTTGCTAAATAAGGCCAAGACCGGATCCCAGATGTAGTGCCGATGATGATGATGATGATGAAATCATTATAGTATTTAATGAATGCCAAGTCCAACCCACTTTAGCAATTGCCGTCCTTCCACAATGAAATAACTCTTATTTGATTTAATTAACGCCAGTCCCGAGATGCGTTTAGAAATCAGACTTCTGAAAAACTTTCCCCACGAGGACAATCATGTAAATAACGTGTCACTCAGCAATTTCTAGGTTGTAAATGCCCTCAGTTGGCTTGCATGCCAACAATTAATTATTTCCAAAATACTATAAATCTAAATCCACCCGTTTCCACCTTCTGGAAGTCTTCATTTGGCTTACAGAAAACACCTTTTAGATGTACTTGAAGGTAATTCCCAGACTGCGCTTACAGAGCGAACCTTGAACCCTTTCACGAAGCTTTCGTTTGCCTTTATTAAACATCTCAATGGCGACGTAGTTCTTTAATTTTTATATGACTTTTAGCAGTATCGTTCACGCGCAAGTACGTGGGTGACGAAGCCCAAATCAGTACGTACAAGATATAATTACCTTTTGCGACAAAGATAAACATCCGCTAGTAAGATTTATACGTGTTGGTTTGCTTAGACATAGAGTACTTGTACTCGGAAGCCAGAGCTACGGACTGCGAACGTAAGTAGCTCTGTAACCGTGAACTGGAAACTTTATTATATTGGGGGTCAACTCTTTATGCGAGTACTGCTCTAAATTGAATTATCTTATCTTGGGTTGAGGTTTTGTGGATAGATTATTGGGTTAGCATCATATTTTGAGCTAAATTGAGTAAGCAAAGCATTGTGTATAAAATAGGGGGATACTTCTCGATAGTACAGTGGTTAGTATACCCGCCTGTCACCTGGGAGACCGGGGTTCTATTCCCCGTCTGGGAGCCCCTGGCGCAAGACTAATGACCTTGCCCAGAAAAAATAAATCATTATGGAAAATTTAACAAGCCTCAGGACTTGCTATATAAGGCCAAGACCGGTTCCCGGTTGTAGTGCCGATGATGATGATGATACTTCTTAAGGTACGAATATCGGAAAACGAACAGGGAGAAAACCCTTTTCAGGAACATAAAATACTATCATTAGTTTATTCTTAAGTAAGACTATTGTTTAGAAGGATTGTTTTCGAAACGTTTTCCGTGTTAGGTGTTAGATACTCGTATAAAGGTGGCGATCTCCACATGGATAAGTGCAAACCCTATAAATTCTCCTAGTGTATCGAAACTATTAAAAAAATGTAACAAAGTAATATCTATATAATTAGAAGGGGCTAGTAAGGTGACAGAGTTTGAAAGCAGAAGTCGTGGCGTTAAAGTCAAAGGAGGCTAGAAAAGAGTAGGCAGTCCATAGCTTTCGCGAAATGGTTTCGTTAGGGCCATAAAAGGTGTGATGTGTGGGCAAATTGAAAAGCCGAGGGTTTCACAAGTTATGGCAGTTGCTAGAAAACGGGATGGGGGTGATGTGGCTTGCGCCACGTTAAATGCTCTCGTTTCTGCCAATGTGGGACATATGAGAGGGGGACCAAACCTGACCAGCATATTCTAGTAGAGGGCGGACAAAGGTAATGCAGACCGATCAGGTGACGTATGGTTTATAGAGTTTCTTAAACCAGCGTTTAATAGCGTTTTCGGCGCTAGTGAAGAGCGTACGACTCGAGCCCCCGCTATGGCGGTTAGAATCACTAAAAGATAGAACCAAAGCCTCAACACATCAAACCACCGCCGAAATCGATCGTTATTCTCAAGTACACTCAACTGATGTGAAATTGCCATCTTAATTGTCATGGCATACGACTCTGATGCTTCGATATATTCGATTTTCTCTTCTTGGTGTTACTGCTCTGCACTATTGGTTGTGTCTGTATCTGTTAGGAGCTCCACAGTTCCACGAAAGCGAAAGCAGAATTGATCTTAAGGATTATGTCTGTTATGGTTATTTTAATAATTTAATTATAATATATATATTTAATATATTTAAATATATTTAAAGGTAACTATAGGGGACTTACTTGATCGACTGTGGAGTGGTCGCTGTAGTTGCTGCGGTCTCTGCTGCTGGCAGGTTGCAGGTGGCGTTGAGCTTTGTGCTCCCCTCTTCAGCTTGTTGTCGTTTGATTGTTTGTCAATATCTCTGAGCGAGTCCTCTACTTCAAGCCTTTCTTCTTTGCCAGAAGCTGCTCCTCGGAATGCAATTATTCTAAGTCTATATTCGGGAACCTATGCCGGTAGAATAGCACTTGCAATTGAGCACTGGGATCTACGACGTTGTTTTCCAATTCGAGTGTTAGCTGGTTTTTCAGTTCTATATCGAAATTTAAGCTCGGTCCAGTAGTTACGATTGGTGTGTACGATTCTCGTTCGTAGTTTTACCTCGATCGAATATTTTTTTGTTTTCGCCGTTCACGTTTAGTTTTTATTCGACGCCAACGCAGTTTTTTATTATTTTTTTCTGCCAAGTAGAATTTGTATAAAGTAGTTTATACAAATTAGCTACTTGACGATTTTTCTTCCCTTTACAGGCAGAGAGGGGAAATTTGCGGGATTTAGTAGGTGTCGGGCGAGGACATGGACGCGAGGTCCGTAACTTGTCATCAATCTGTAAGAGGAAGTTTAGCTCCTTGTCCCATAAGGTGTCCACGTCACGAATCGATTGCAAAGAAATTATCGGCTGATTAAGTAAGAAATAGGGACGCGCCGGGGAAAAGGTGCGGTTCCATGAGAAGGTGATCGATTGGCATTGTGGGGTTATAAGTGGCGATGTGCCAGCGTATGGCACGTATTCCTTATATCTCCCATCGATCCGTAGAAAGAATATTGTTCAAATAATAACGTCAGAAAAACGTTGCTCGAAACCGCAGGTTTGTCGTATAGCCATTCGTCTCTCTAAATGCGGCATCGCTGATTTGATTATAAACGTTATTACCGGTTTTACTGGCGAAGTACCTTCTTCCACACATTTATGTTCACATTTATTGAGGAATGTGTAATTGTAAACATTTATGGGGCGCACGCCCACTTTCTGATTGTATCGAATCCGATGAGCATATTGGACGACATCTCCTTCAAGTGGATAGATAAATAAACGATTGAAGTCTAATTCAAATAAGCGAGTTAAGACGCCAAAGTAATCAATAAGAAAGATAACAGATAGTACTGCCAGCAAGTGTTTTAATTTATTGAAAATATTCACTAGTGAGAGCATTCCGATGCCGTCACACAACACATAACTCAGATAATATTTCTAATAATTATTAATCGTCACTTTCAACCATACAACGTACATATTGAACCGACTTATTTAACATAACATTGAGTGTCCGCGGACGAGCGTGTGCATAAGTATGCACACGCGGCGGTGGTTAGCGACACAACCTGACGAGCTCAATCACGTTAATCGACTGCTTTCAAAAGGGAAGAAAATGGATACAACCAAAAGAGAACATACTTCTGCTCTCTCATTGCCACGTTCTTCGATGTGTGGTAGGTTACGTCGGTAAACTGATGATCGAAGAGAGCGGGACAATGAGAGAACAGAAACACGCTGTACGATTATCTTGGGGTGGATTTGGTTGTATGTGCATGAATCAATGTAGTTCTGAGCGGAACCCGTTGACCTGATTCGGTAGTATGGTGAGTTCAGTGTACACTGATCCATACGAAGACAGAACTGAGAAAGAGAGGAGAATTAAGCTGATGATATTCACCTGCAAAAAGAGAACATTGATCCCTAGCGAATGAAGTGTCTGGAGAAAAGCCGAAGTAACGCTAGGGAAATATTATCACGTGATTCAATCGAATGTTTTGATAAATTTCCCCAGCGGATCTGCAATGATGCGACAACTTCGTCCGGCTGGATTTGGTTGTCGCTAATCGACATGGACACGAGTTGCCGTATGGCAAAAAAGGTAAGCTAAACTCATTTATGCATTGTCTGCGTGGTACAATGAGTTTAGCTATGTGTCCTTGGTGGAAACATGCTTTGCAGGTGAACAGGTAAGTAGAGGGAAATGGGGTTGATTTGACGCGCTGTAAGGCGGTCGAAATAAGGTAGGAATTGTGGTTGGAATTGTGGGTTGTTTCTCATATAGAATAGAGAAACCCCCACAGCATAAAGAGAGATAGAGCAATGCTTGATACTGGTGTCTATATAATTTATGGTTAGTATAAATAAGAGTGACCAAGACGACTGCCCTGTCGAACACCTGAGGTGCCCGATGGTTTCTACGCCGTTCACAGACGAGAAAAAACGGCGTCAATTTGAATGCTGCAAGTTTTAACCGATTCCACACCTTCCATACTCGCTTGGCCGTTATATATGATTTGTGCTTTTCTCGTTTACTCAAGAGTAACTTCAAGGATAATTATTACACCTCAGTCATCAGGTGAGGAGCGCTGTCAAGCAAGGAATTTTTCAGAGAGGAAATAAAAAAACGTGGGGAAATATATTAGCCCCAGCGATCACAATGTTAAAAAATAAATATATGATTTTGAAGCCTAAAAATTGTACTGAAATATACTTTTTATCTAATCTTGCAATTTTATTATTGGTGGCGCTCCACAAGCATGTATGCATTACTATTCAGCTTACCCGCGTAGTAAGGAAATCGTGTTGATTGGTCTTCTTTTTTTTTTTTTTTTTTTAGTTTCAGTAGGAGGGTGGAAATATTCAAAAGATACCTCTCGACCGATCCAGAGGCATCCCGGAGATAGTGGAAAGGTACTTTTTTGAAAAGACAACAGGGACACCATTAGGGCCAGGGCTAAACTTATCTTTGAGTACCTTATAGGCGGTACTCAGCAATGTTATACCCCTATAGTTGCTGCACCGTGTGATATCTGTTAGAGACACCACACTACTCCCTCCGTAACTTCGTTACGATCAATTTCGTGTGCAAACGACGGAGCGAGAGATCGTCGGAGCAGGCGAGTGTGCCGGTGCTCTATGCGGAAGTCATGTTCGTGTGTGAAGTTCTGTTTACTACGGGAAAGTGTGTGCTGTGTGTACAGATCTCATTCGATTTTCGTTCGGTGTTCTTCACTATTTGCTTGTGTATTGTGTGCGTATCTGTTAGAGACGCCACAGATTCCTGTACAGCCGATTCGGTTTACCGACGATGTCGATGTCATCTGCGTAGGCAAGTATCTGGCTGGACTTGGTAATAATAGTCCCTCTCTAGTTGTGACGCCAGACTCACGGATTGCGTTCTCCAACGCCAGCTTGAAGAGGAGGCAGGTCAGACCGCCCCCCTGTCGGAGCCATTAAAGATGTTTATTGGTTTGGACAGCAATCCCGCTATTTTTACTTAACTAGTTACGTTGGTCATGGTCAACCTACAAAGTCGTATCAATTTGTTTGGAATGCCGAACTGTCTCATGTCATTATATAGTTCTACCCTGGCTATGCTGTCGTAGGCGGCCTTAAAGTCTATAAATAGATGATATAATGGAATCTTAAATTCCAGACATTTTTCCATCGCCTGCCTAAGGGCGAATATCTGATCGATTACTGAATTGCCTGGGATGAAGCCACACTGATATTGATCAATGAAAGCCATCATGTATGGTATCCGATTTTGTAGGATAAAGGAGAGTATCTTATAGGCAGTACTCAGCAATGTTATACCCCTATAGATCCTGCATAATGTGATTATGTATGGGGCACATTATACCGGACGCCAATCTTCCGCATCTCCTCTTGCTCCCATACGTGCACCATGATCTCATGAATTTCGTGTTGTAACGCCGTCCCTCCTTGTTTGGTCAGCTCAGCTGGTATGCCATCAGCTCCAGGAGCTTTATATGATTTGAGCTGTCTAATGGCTTTTAATGTGTCCTCAATGCTTGGTGGCGGAAGCATTTGGTCTTGATCTTGCATTGGTGGAGCCTCCAATTCTTCTGTGAGATGACCATTTAGCAATTCATTGAAGGGCACTTCCCATCGCTCCAGAATGCCTTCAGGATCGGTGATCAGATTATCCTCTTTATCCTAGCAGTAAGTGCAGCGTGGTGTGTACCGCGTCATGCTGCGGATTATTTGGTAGACCTTCCGTGCCTGGTGCGGACCTCGCTCTCTACTTTTCTCTATTTCACAGACAAGGTTTTTTTCCCAGGCACTTTTCTTTTGTCTGTGTAGCCTTTTTTCAGATCTTCTGAGCTCTTTGTATTTTTCCTCGCGTACCCGCGTCCTATGAAACTGCTGCATTGTCCGGTATACAGTATTCTTACGTTCAGTCGCTAGTTTGCACTCGTCATCAAACCAGTCGCTCCGATCTCTACTACTACTGCCTAAGATGGAGTTGGCAGTACTAATGGCAGTATTCTTAAGGCTTGTCCATTTATCTTCTACGCCCGGCATTCTGGTCCCAGGACTTACTCTCCCTCCGTCGAGCTCTTCGAGGACGAGTCTTAACGCATGAGCAAAGGCGTTACTGGTATTCTCATTGCGTAAGGCAGCCGTGTTCATTTGAACCTGATCCGCGGCTGCAATACGTTTCCGTAAGGTAATCCGCGCTCGGAAAACTGTACCAGCAAGATAGTGATCCGAGTCGACGTTGGCACCTCGGTACGTTCGTACCGTCATCAGGCTCGAGGAGTGGCGGCGATCTATCAACACGTGGTCAATTTGGTTGCGAGTGGCTCCATCAGGTGATACCCAGGTGGCTTTGTGGATATCTTTACGCGGAAACCTGGTACTTGCAACGACCAAGTTTTTCGATTCTGCCAGTTCGATGACTCGTAGTCCACTGTCATTAGTGTTCTCATGCAAACTATGGGAACCTATGTAGTGCCTGAAAACCGACTGCCGACCTATTTGTGCATTCAAATCACCATGACCGATTTTCACATCGTATCTTGGGCAGGCATTGAGGGCCCGTTCGACGTTCTCATAGCATTCTTCTTTTTCGTCCTCAGGGGACTCCTCTGTAGGTCCGTGAACGTTTATGAGACTTATGTTCTTAAACTTGCCTCGCACGCGAAGAGTGCATAGCCTTTCGTTTATTGCATTAAAGCCGATAATGGCAGGCTTCATTTTTTGGCTGACTAGAAAGCCTGCCCCGAGCACATGGTGTTTTGCATGACAGCTGCAATAAATGTCATACTGGTTTCTTTGAATAACACCACTCCCCGTCCATCTTATTTCTTGTAATGCTGTTATGGCAGCGTTATATTCGGACAGGGCATCGCCTAGGTCCTGTGTAGCTCGAGGTCTGTATAGCGAGCGAACGTTCCATGAAAAAATTCTTAAATCGTTTGGCCATTTTCGTTTCCGTTGTCGTCGTCGTGTATCCGGTCCATATCCGAGGCTTGTTAAATTTGCCATAATAATCCATTTTTACGGTCCTGGTTATAAGCCTTGCGCCAACCTTTCTCAGGATGTCGCTGCGTGCATTGGTTTACTACTTGGCGGGTGCCAAAGTAGCTATCCAGGGGTGTCATGTCGAGACTTCATGTCAACTTGGATTGAACAGTGACAAGGATCGTCCTGGCCTTCGCCGGGTTGAAAGCACTCAGTAACTTTGCCCTGTATGTTCTCACCCATGCCCCCTCTTATTTCACTTAGTGTGCGCAATTTCCTGTCTTCAACACTCCATCGAATATTCGCACAACACAATTTGGTTATCTGGTCTTTGTATGATCACTGCTATTGTTCACAAAGCAACACACGGCGCGAAAATCAAAATATATTGTCTTGTTCATCATTTGGTCGACCTGGCTTCACTTTTAGGGCCGTTCCGTTGAAAGATTCGTTAATTATCGTTAGTCGATTGTCGACACCTCTACACCGGATGATGGTAATTTGGTACTCACAGAAATCTGTTAATTATCACTCAAGAATGTCTGCACTGTTTTTAAGAACTTTTGTTATACCATCGTATGCGTTACAATGTCTGAGATCGAAAAAAGGGCCTGAGCTTATAGGTGAGTAGTTTTAGTAGTAAAAAAGCAATTAAGTCATTAATGGGTTTTCCCTCAGTTGGTGTCGGTTGACAATATTTTGTCACAAAACTAGTCATAAAAGTTCATTACTCATTCTAAGAACACTGAAAATTTACAATTGAGTCTATAAGTTTTCCGAGTGGTGTGTGTTGTTCAGGAAATCGCTAAAAAAAAAATTACTTACCATAGAATCAATGACCGAAAGATTTTACACCAATCACTGAATAGATATAGCACTGAGTATTTCTTTTCTTTTCTACTTCTTTTTGTTTTAGATTGTAACTTTACTTTTATTGAGAGAGTTTTTAATGTTTTCATTTGTCCTATCCGTCTTAATTAGCTCCTCAATAGTATACTGGTTAGTATACCCGCCTGTCACGCGGGAGGCCGGGGTTCGAGTCCGCGTATGATGCTTCTCTTATCATGACTTTAGCGAGGCCATCATCATCGTACTTAACACTCGCAGCCGTGGTCTGCTAATGCTTTCGTTTTAACTCTTTCATAGCGTATCCGACTCACGTTCTTTACTTCGTTGCGAAAAAGCTATCGAACCATTTTCTTCTACTGTATGTATGCTCTTTCGACTAAAGTTACTGTTGTTTGCCCTAAGCGGTAAGGAACTACTTTCATCTAGTTCATGTTTTTGGGGAGGTTTTTCTTCAGATTCTGACATGGCAAACTTGACCCCTTTCCATCTACCATTGCTGTGTCTTTCACATAACGTACTAAAAATGCAATGTCTTGACATGGGACAGCAACATTTCATCCATATTAAATGTCTAAAAGGAGCGAGCACATGTCAGTCATGCCATCGTAAAGGACAACTTAAATGGAATTACATAATAATTACTATCTCAGCATTCGAGACGTGTCAGTAGCAAGTGTGCATTATATCCGTCATTCACCAGGTTATGCACACCTCACACACCTTGTACAAAGTATGAGATGAAATGATTAACTCTTATAAGACCATCCTAATATGTTTCAATAATGAAATTATTCTTATGATTAAGGAAACTTAATGAAAACTAACACGGCCATGTATTCAATTATAAAAGTTGACGGGCAACTAGTAAAAATTATAAGAAGAAAGAAAACTAAAAATATCCTGAAAGGAAACCGGAGTTTCGAGATAATTAAGTTAATATGAATTTTATACTCTAATTAGATCAGTTCTGCGAGTGTAAATTGGTTCTGGCAGGTTGTTTGGTGATAATTAAGAGACAACGGAAGAACAGCATGCGGTTGTCATGGAATAGATTGTCAAAGACATTTTTCCGTTGGACCGAAGTTTTTTTGTGGCACTGTTGTATACGTCGTATCTCATGACCGTGACATAGTTTGTATTCCAATATTCACAAACTATTCTTATATAAAAATAAGGCATCTTATTTGCCGTAGTCATCGTCATTGGTGTTGTTTAATTATCAGAATGGCGCGGTTGGGGTCATTGTTGCTTTTGTTTTCGTGTACAGAGAGGCATTATGTTATTAAAGGATTAAGGAATTGTTTGCATTTGATTTTGCCTACAGTCTACTGGTTTTTTGTCTGTTTTGGAACATGGAGCATTTTTGTTGTACTTCGCTTATTTTGGCACAGGATTATAAGTAGGGAAGAGTATTCATGTAGTGTAGAAAGTTTATTTTGTTGACCTAAAAAAGACAATTCTTTTATATAAGTTTAGTTCCTTTAGTTTTGGTTTTCGTAATTGACGATGAGATAGGATGATGCTCTCGATAGGATCGCTGCGTCGTGTCTGTTTTATTTTACTTTATATGAGTTTAAGCATTACGTTTAAAACCTGCCGATCATAAACTTCCTTATAATAGATAATCATTCATCTATCAAAATTCAAATCCATGTGAGTCATTGTAGCGGTTCGGCCAAACCCTACGGTCTACTTACCTGAAAAACCCCCATAACTACTACCCAACTCCCTTTAGTTTGCTAATGCAACAGTATTAGTACCTAAAAATGCTGCACGCATTTAAGAGATCAAATCTATGATCTTTAAGTCCCTGTAAAGAAACTTACCTTCATGCATTCTCTTCGCATACCATTTGCTTTTAGTACCTTTTTCTCCTAACGTCGAAAATAGCGACGAGGCATCGTGTAAACAATGACCCGCATTACCAACGGCGCATTTGGTCATTTTTCCCTATTGTCCTTGCCGCCTGCCTGTTTCGTCGTTCCACTGCTTTCGAACACGTGCAATTACATTGAATCTGTTCGATCGCGCACATATGCCACTGCACCAAAAAGATCGCATTTTCTTAGTGGTCACACCCTTAAGAGAAAAGTTTTTCTCTCTCTTCCTTTTTTTCCTTAGCGAAATCATCTCTGCATGGGATGACGATCGCTGAGTCAAATTCCATCCTTCGACCCGAGCGGGTCGCGTCTCCGTCGCTACCCTGGTGCGATAATGGAGAATAATCGTTTGTGTCGAGTCCTAAAAATTGAATTAACAGTGCGGTGCAGTAAATCCGATGTTTAAATAATAAACTACCGTTTGTTTGTTTTAATGTGCTGTTGTTTTCCTTGTGCACATTCGTGCTGCGGCGGAACTTTTGATTGACGGAGGAGGAAGTGAACTAAGTACCCATGCTGGTACATACTTCCTTCCCACATTGGTGACCCGCGACGGTTTTTTTTATAATATATAAAAAAGCGAACTCGCGACCTACTAATGGAGTCAGAACAGTGACAATCTTACAAAACCGAGCGCTTCCGGAAACACAGTGTCAATGTGCAATTGTGGCGGCAATTGCCGTAAAATAATGTATGAGCAAAACATCGCCCCAACGCCAGCCTTCCTTCCAGCACCAGTAACAAACATACACCATCTCCGGACCATCATCAGCAGCACAAAACAACAACCACCCCAACAACAATAGCCAGGAGTTGGTAAGTTAAGTTTCCTTCCTTTTTGTGTTTCCTAGCCGTGACGTAAGCAACATCACCAACGTAACCATGATACGAGCAACTCAACATTCAATGACCTACAAGGAAGGTAACAAAATCCCAGAAGATGAAAGTGAGCACGATCATGAACCACCAGGCAATCATGGTGCAGCTAAATATTCCAACAACATGGGTGCAAGTTCAGTGACAAGATGTGTGTTACCTATTCCAAGATGATGTTAAGAATTGCAGGCATTTCACAATTTATGATGCAGAAACTGAAGACATGTGAACAACTCGACTGGCTGTGATTATCATTAACAAACGCTGCTCAAAATCCTTTACAATTTTATGTATCAAGTATCAATATTAAATTCCTTTATTTTCTTTTATACCATTCGGTGCAATACAAATAATTTCTTAGTCATACAGCTGCATCTGCATTAAACCCATTTTGTTTGTGAAACTAGGTCAAAAAAGGCAAAATACTTTAAAATTTAAAATTTCAAATAATACTTTTAAAAATTGATTAGTGGGTTATATCCAATACAAAAAAATCATAGAAGTAATTATTAAGCTTGTTTTTTATGCAGAAATTAATTAACGGTTTGAAGTGCAAATTACCACACACAGTTCTAATTAAACGATTTTCATGGTAAAAGTAGACAACTGGTTCGAAACAGTTGTCCTGCCAGGCTAAGAAAATTGTATAATTGGCTTGACTATTAAAAGCTATAAAGGATATCGATATTTATATGAATGGACATATGTCCGGAAATATGTTCATTTGTATGAATGCGTTTCTTTTATTTTCTTTTAAAATGTACAAACTAATATGAACAATTAGTAATTTCCAAAACATATTATCATCAATGACTTTAAAAAAAGCATTAAATACGGAAATAGTGTAAAATGTTTCTTTTCCTTGCACTTCACTGTGTCGTACTGACAAAAATAAATCAAACCGAAATGTTAAACCCATAATAGTTTAAACCGAAATAAATAAATAAATTCAACATTTTTTTTTTCGGCGTCTCCCCGCGTGTACAATTAAACGTAATACGAATAGTTGTAATGTCACACATTTATTTTCTATTTACCAAAAATAATTAAATGAGAACACATGAATGTACAACGATTCAAAAAAGATCCCTTTATTTACGGGTTTCTCTTCAACTTTCCAACAAAAAAATACAAAAATATATAACACTTTTAAAATATTGTGTACCATACAGACCTTCGCTATGTAATATTGACATTCAAGAAAAATGCATAAAAAACTCTAGTCACAATCCAAAATTGTACTCATTTTAAAAACAAAATTAATAAAATTAGCCTTTCACATACACTCATTTGTAATATGATAAACACACCAGATATCTTTAATTATAATAAAATAGGTAACAACAAAACACCCCATCTGAAAACCACATGTAAATACTACAAGTTAAAATCGATATATATATATATATTCATAGGAAAGCACCATTATATTGTTTAAAAAATAAAAGAAAGAAATAGTTCTTCTATAAATTAAAGAAATCAATATCCTAAGCTAACACATTTAAATATCGAGTCAAGAATTTAATTTAACTACAATTAATTCATTTTAATCGAATACTGCAAAATTCGTAACAGTTCCTCAGCTATTTTCTTCCATTTTATCACAACCGACTTCATTAACGTTAAATGCTTCCAAAATTAATAGTATTTGATGTCAGTTTTTATTATTATAACTTTATATTTCATTTTATTGTATTCTCAGTAAGTTTGCAAATATCAGTAAATAAGAAAAACCCTTTTAATAAATATTAACAAAATAAATAAATTTTGTAAGCCCCTCCCGGGTATTGAATTACGCACAACCTTGTACAACCTTGTACAACCGTAAAGTCCCGCACGACTCCGCGCTCACACATACGACTATTCGACTCCATTTCACTTTTTTTGACTTCACCACGACTCCTCCTTCTCGACGTTTTTCGGCTACACGCCACCCACACTCAACTCCACTTGACTCCCCGTGACACATTCAAACCTTTTGATTCGACATAACGCGACCCAGCTCACCTTCTCGTCTCTTCGTAACTCCCAATTTAACCCTTTCAAACCGGCTCCTTATATAACAATAGCTACTCCGCGTAGCATATAATCTTTAGGACGCCCGGTTTTATCTCGCGTGAAACACCCTCACCCATTTCTGTCTCTTCTCTGAAGGTTGGCGCTCACGCTCACCAACCATAGCCTTCACGCAACCCCAAGCAAACCTTCTCGACTCTGCGTGACCTCTAACAACTTTTTTTGTCTCTGTCCAAATATTGGCGTCCATGCACGCCAAAGACAGTTATCACGCGACACCGTTCATCAATGCTCGACCTTTTTACCCGATTTCAGCAAGCCAGTTCCCCCCGTTACCACAGCTACTACGCGTAGCGACACCCGGCAGGACACCTGGTTTTGCCTCCTTATTTAAACTTCAGGACCTTCGTCCTTAGATCTTTTAACGTCTCCCAAATGTCTCAGCAACACCGGTCCACAAATCAAACCGATACCACCGGACCGAGACAATGTACCTGGTTCCCCAATCTTTAGCCGCCATGGCTCTCCTTTAGCGGCAACTAAAGGCTATACACGCCCCTCAACGCCACCTCAAATACCTAGGGCATAATACTTCGGAGCACACATCTAGTAACCCTAGGGCGCCCTGGGGTTGGACACAATCAACCACCCACCAGGAGCCCCCTAACCAAAATCCCCTAATTTTTTTTAACAAACGCGACGGCCGGCACCTCACAGCAAGTTTCCATTCGATCGAAGTCGCAGCTACCGCTACATTGGCACCAGTGTACCGGTCCTCCCTCGATATGTAAAACGTGCAATTGAGGGCCCGCCCTCCTCTACCAGTCCCAGTGGCAAACAATTCGCCATACCAATGTATGGACAAAAGACACCGGCTCTGGACTTGGTCCCTTTCCACCCTGCACACAGCACCCGTCACTGCGGATGGGAATTACCCTGGGATAAGTTCCCCTCCATCTCGCACACGCCATTTCGTCACTGCGGATGTGAGCGGATTTCCGGTGGGTTCCGACCTATTCGGACGATAAGCCTGTTGGTCCACGAGACCCATAACAGGCCTATGGACCACGCCGCACACCCTTGCCCTTGATGGCATCAATCGGTAACATCTGTGTCCACCTTATTACCGTCAAAGGCCCATACTATACCTGGAACTAGTCACCATGATAGTTCCCCCGATTTAATTACGGCGCCTACCGAAGTGCGCAGGGCCACCTTGTTCTTCAAGTGTTCAGCCCTCCTCCCAGCATAGCACCATTCATTCGAGCACCCCTACAGCCCTACCTATTTTTCGTAACTACGTCACTGTGGGGGGGGGGGGGGGGGGGCGGTACTGTAGCGGTTCGGCCAAATCCTACGGTCTACTTACCTGAAAAACGCCCATAACTACTACCCAACTCCCTTTAGTTTGCTAATGCAACAGTATTAGTACCTAAAAATGCTGCACGCATTTAAGAGATCAAATCTATGATCTTTAAGTCCCTGTAAAGAAAACTTACCTTCATGCATTCTCTTCGCATACCATTTGCTTTTAGCACCTTTTTCTCCTAACGTCGAAAATAGCGACGAGGCATCGTGTAAACAATGACCCGCATTACCAACGGCGCATTTGGTCATTTTTCCCTATTGTCCTTGCCGCCTGCCTGTTTCGTCGTTCCACTGCTTTCGAACACGTGCAATTACATTGAATCTATTCGATCGCGCGCATATACCACTGCACCAAAAAGATCGCATTTTCTTAGTGGTCACACCCTTAAGAGAAAAGTTTTTCTCTCTCTTCCTTTTTTTCCTTAGCGAAATCATCTCTGCATGAGATGACGATCGCTGAGTCAAATTGCATCCTTCGACCTCCATCGCTACCCTGGTGCGCACAGGGAAGCGATAATGGAGAATAATCGTTTGTGTCGAGTCCTAAAAATTGAATTAACAGTGCGGTGCAGTAAACCCGATGTTTAAATAATAAACTACCGTTTGTTTGTTTTAATGTGCTGTTGTTTTCCTTGTGCACATTCGTGCTGCGGCGGAACTTTTGATTGATGGAGGAGGAAGTGAACTAAGTACCCATGCTGGTACATACTTCCTCCCCACATCATCACAGTAGATTGCTTATGTAAATGAAATTTTTTAGCCATTTTTTTGTTTTTGCCTAAATTGATAGGAAATTTCCTCAAAAATACGAGAAAAAAAGTTAGAAAGTGATCCGAGACCTCCTTGTACTTTATTTTCAAAAGAAAGTAAACAGTGTAATTAGGCGGAGCACTCAAATAGCCGAGCGATCGTCGGACTCTCGGCCTTTCGGTTCAGACCAGAACAGTTTGAAGGAGAGGAAGGTCTACTCCATGGCCCTGGATTCGCAGATTAGCAAAAAACTGCGATAAGTTAGAACGAATCACGAATTTTTTCACGATTTTTCTATTATTCAAACTTTAAACGCGTTTTTCTCGAAACGCAAAATTTCGCACGCCGTGCAACGCAGCTCAAAAACTCATCTTTCACTCTTTATGAAGTTTGGTACAGAAATTCTATAGATATTTGGTCTCAGCATGACGAGCTCAGATTTTTAATTTTTTTATTTAAGACATTGTTATTAACAATTGTTTATAAAAGAAAATCCCTTTTTTTCAAAACTTCGCCATTTTTGCAAAATTGCAAATTTTAATAAAAGGAGAACGTCATGCTGAGCGTTTTTGCATAAACTAAAGAACCCATTTTTGTGACTTGTATGCTGCACGGCGCATTTTCAAGACGCTGTTTTCAAGCCGCCATTGCACCGTTTTATTGTTAACGATAAGTCTTAAAAAAATATTGTCTTTAAATATTATAACAATTAAATTGTGCCCTAAATTGAAAATTAATCTATGCATTACATTTTTCAAAAAAAATTCCTGAAAAACAGGCTATTTACATGAGGTTCTCCCCTTAAGGGGAGAAGTTCCTGTAAAAGATGTGTTTTTCAATAATTTTGTTCAAAAAACTGAAAGTGTTTATTGCAATTTCTGAAGTTACGTATTACAACAGACCTTAAAATGTGTACGAAAAAAAAAAGTTTATGAATAAAAAAAAACAAAACGACATTTCAGCTGGCCAAACTTGACTCCTCGGATTTGCGCCGCGCAATGCCCAGGTTCTGCAGTTATCCGAAATCTATACTATTACTACTATACTATTTATTGGCCTGTAGGAACCCGAAAGTTGTTCCCGGTCCCCTGCGCTCTCCTTCCACGTTCGACCATCCGATCCGATCTCCTCGAGGTTGAAACTAACATTGTCCTCCCATCTCCGTCGCGGCAGCCCTGTCGGTCAGCCAACCTACAATAGTGAGAGTAATCAAGTCGCGAAGATTTGGGGCGGTTACGCCAAACCCCACTGTACACAGACCCTAAGAGCCCCCATATCCGCAACCCAGCCATCATAACTTTCTGCTAAAGCAATCGCAATAGCACCTGTAAATGCTTCACGCATCAAGCTTATCAATTTATTTGTTTAAAAGCTTTTGGAAAAAAATTCGTACCTGCATTGATTCATTCGAATCCAAAAACTCCCCATAAGAATTCTATCCAAATTTATCACAGATCCCAATCATACACACGCATTACCTAGGAATTCCTGTAAAGAATTTCTCCCATAAGGGAATTCATACAGGCATCAATGCATCTCTGCATTTGCGACCACGAACCGAATTTTCGTTAGTGTAAACACTCACACTAGGGTTCGACACTTGAGTCGCCTTATATGCCATATACAATTGGCATAGATGTTATACAAACCGTCATTGTATAACCATATAATTTCCTTCGCAATGACATGCAGCTATTGATACAGCTGCAAGCACTTTACCCCGAAATGCTTCTTTCTTTGAATCTCCAAACAATCATCGACTTCACGCATAGCCGCCGGATTGAATTCAAAGCATAAATAATGCAAATATAGAATCCGTTTCTTACAACGAATTACCCTGCATATACAAATGCAAGCAAGGGATTCGTTTCGGCCACCGACCCAAGATACGATATACAATTTTCATTGTATAAAGTATCGCAACCCATTAGCACCTTTCCCAATGTCTATTCGGCTATTTACGCAAGGGCATCACTCATCTAAGACTTTTATGATGCCCTCGTCCCATCTTTTCCTTTAACACGATTTCCTCGATGCATCGTCGTCTATTTATTTACCCACCATGCACACCATAAGCCACGATCTTCCTGATTCCTTTGTCCTTGGCGCATGCCTGCTTTGTTTTTCCATTACCTTCGCGCATGAGTAAACAACACAGATCTAAACGATTACACCATGACCTTCATTACGAGATCTGGCTTTCTATTCCACCAAGAGAGACTTTACTTTTCTCTGGTGGTAAGTTAAACATATCCTTAGTGGAGAGAATATCTACCACCACACCACCAAACTCACCCCAAACGAGGGTTGAATCTTTGATTCTTATTCCAACTACCGATCGCGACGATAGGTTTTTCTCCCGCTCCCCACGGGGTGCGGGGATGCATAATCCAAAGTCTTGCAAGTCCTGAGCCTTGTTACATTTTTCCATAATGATTTCTTTTTTCCGGGCAAGGTCATTAGTCTTGCGCCAGAGGCTCCCCGACGGGGAAACGAACCCCGGTCTCCCGCGTGACAGGTGGGTATACTAACCACTATACTATCGAGGAGCCATTTAATATATGTAAGTCCATCAATTTTACCAGTGGGACTTGAAGATACAATGAAGAAAGGCAACTTACGGTTGCGATTTCTAGAGTTTGCTGTAGAAAATTGTTTCATCATCTTCATCATCATCATCATCATCGGCACTACAACCGGGAACCTGTCTTGGCCCGTGGCGGTTCCGCCAAACCCCTCTGTCTACTTACCGTAAAACCCCTATAACATTCAGCCAATTTCCTAACTTCACTAATGCAATCGCATTAGTACCTGAAAATGCTTCACGCATCATATATATCAAATCTATAATCTTAAAGTCCCTGTAAAGAAAACTTACCTTTTCGTGCATCTCTTCGCATACAATTTTCCGTAAGATTTCTTGCTTTACTTATATGGAATTCGAAACCAATTCGGCACCTCTGGTACAAGACGAATCCCTATAAACAAAATGATTCGGTTTGCATACAAAGTAACCGTCATGACAGGGACCATAAATATTGCGCCGTCTATTTTCCCAGCCGCGCCACGTGTACAACAATGTTCCCTACATACACATTGGCTGGCGTCTTACACCCAAGGGACCAAAGCAAATACGTATTCCGCGTCTCTTGGCATCAATTAAATCCTACAGCATAAACAAATGCAAATAGGAATTCAATACCTACCCTTACTATCGATGCCATAAACACCATTTCCCAGTAACGTAGCTAAAACCTATTAACACATTTCCACATCGCATCGTCGTCTCTTTGTTTAGCCGCGACGCACATGTCCAACAAAGATCCCATTAGCATCCAACGAGTTCGGTTTTATTTGCTTTACCGAAATCGTATCCCATGAATGCACTTTATGCCCTTTCTTTGTTCTAGGTTTGTTCTCATCCATGAAAGAAACACGCACACACACCACTGCGCTGAAAGAGTGCATTTCTGTGGCGGCCACACCCTTAAGAGAAAAATGTTTCTCTCTCTTCCCATTTCTTAACCCTAACCTGGGATGGAATTCATGTCAGAGTTCTATCCTCGGGGAGTCGTTTTCCACCCACCGACCGAACAGGTTACATCACTCCCGCTGTCTGTAGCGCTGCAGACACGCGATAATACCCGGAATCGTGAGAGGTCTTTCGAACTTGTCGGTTTCCAATTGTTTGGCGAGTTTGTGCCGCAGTTCGTGTGTGTAATAGTTCAGAATTCATAAAAATCATTCAATATTAATAATAAGTTATAAGTAAGGACCATTGACAATATAAAATGTTTGTGCATAAATAGCAACGCATGTGCGTTTTATTCCTGGATATCTTCGGTGAAGAACTTCCCTATTTCGAACAGCTTGCGGTGAACTGTGTTTTTCTTTCGGTCTGCGGCAGACACTTTTCGAAGTGGTGGAGACGGGGTAGAACTCTCGCCCATGCGGGCATCGCGATCTCGTACCCTACAGGCCTTATTTAGCACGTCCTGAGGCTTGTTAAATTTTCCATAATGATTTGTTTTTTCCCGGCAAGGTCATTAGTCTTGCGCCAGAGAAAATGGTTTCATACCTCTAAATTTCGGGCTATCGTTTTCGAAGCTTTTTAGTTCTTCGAGCAGCTCTTCGGGAGTAAAGGAAGGATCAACTCCTTTGAGGAGGGTGGAGACAGTTTTCTCCGATTTAGGAGTGTACGTGTAGTACTCGCTTTTCTATTTCCCCAAAGCCGATTTAATTTTGTTATACCCTTCTAAATCATCGCATGTTAAACTTATCTTAAAATTATTTATCCGTTTTGTTTTAAAAGTTTTGCATGTCAAATTACCCAATTTTATGAGATACTTTGTCTCCATGTAGCTGATGTAGATAGGAGGTACTTTCTCCTTTTTTTTGACTGGCCCCTGCTGAGATGTTTCCTGCTGTTGGCGTGGTTCCTGCTGTTGGCTTGGTTCCTGCTGTTGTTGTTGATGTGATTCCTGCTATTAAGTTTCCTTATTTTGTCGTATTTTCTTTGTATTCGTGGGTTGCTGTTGTCCTCGTTCTTGCTGTTTTCGTTCTACCATTTTCGTTTTTCGCTCGTTCTGGCTAAGGTTGTTTTTTTAGTTTAACAACTTCCTCCGTTTGTCTATCCAGTTCTTGTTCTTTACGATGAGTAAAGTAATCTCATGGATGAGTCTGTTGACTACTCGATCTGATTGCTAGCATTTGTTTCGCTGACAGCTGGTTCTTGGAATTGGTTTCCAGCCCCTGAGTACTTGGCACCATGGGTGTTGTCTTCGTCGTGGCTGTTGACAATCAACGCGTCTGTATCCTTGTTTTCATTTGTTCTAAGGCGCTTACCCTTTAGATTTACGTCTGTATTTTGCCTTCTCCGAAGCACCATTTGTTTTTCGTAGATATTATGGACCACGTGTTGTCACTTTTTTTTTAATGCGCGAGTGACAAATGGATAATCACGTTCAGGAGTTTGTTTATTATATTGTGCACATACACAAACAGGAACACTTCGTACGTCGCGTATCGGCACTAATTGTTTTTTGATTACTATGCACAGTGTATTGTTTAATATTTGCACTCACTTCCCTCTATTTTCTGTTTCAATGAACGATTCGTCTTTACCGGTCGGTGTGCAATTTGGTACTCGATATTGAATATGTCTCCATAACTACATGAGCAGAGATTGGCATGGTTGAGCAGGACGATCCAAGCCATGTACATTGCTAGAACAATGATTCTTTGTATATGTCCATCTTAAACTGATATTTAGTGTAGAGTGGAAGCAAACCTTTCAAGGAGGACTTACAAGTTCATTTGACCAATGTTTGAAGTGGTATCTTTTTGTTTTTTTACACAAACGCGCGCCCAAAAAGGGATTTTGGAGTACCCTTAAATGTCAGAGCACAGTGGGAGCGGAAGGAGAGGAAGTGGATAAGTAAGTGGGTAAGGATAAGTCGATGTCGAAAAGGAAAAAAAGGAATGGTTCTGTGGAGGAAGAAGCAAGTTGCGCCGGCGTGCGACACGGATTCTCTTCTTCCTCCATCATATATTGTTCACGCGGACACTGCTCACTGGTGAGGATGAAGAAAACGATGGTTGACCTTCGCAGCCGAGCCGACACAACACAGAAACAAAACACTCCGGTGTGATAAACAATTAATCTTTATTTGTTACTTTTTAGTCTCTATGGTGAAAATCACTTAAGCTCATTATTACTACGAAATTAATTTTTATGAATTTTAATTTAACTACACACACGGTAGAAAAAAAACTTCTTTCACAACCCGATTCCTGTATATATACGCTCCTCCGCTGCGCGAAACGAGGAACGGGAGATCGCGTGACCATTGCGGTCAGAGGATGGAATTTGACTCCTCGAGGTTAGAACTCTGACTTGAATTCCATCCTCAATTAAGGGTGAGATACGGAGGAGAAAGAAAAAATTGTCTCTTAAAGGTGTGGCCGCCACAGAGATGCACTCTTTCAGTGCAGTGGTGTGTGTGCCTAGAACAAAGAAAGGGGCATAAAGTGCATTCCTAGGATACGATTTCGGTAAAGCAAATAAAACCGAAATCGTCGGATGCTAATGGGATCTTTGTTGGAACATGTGCGGCTAAACAAAGAGACGACGATACGATGTGGAAATGTGCTAATTGGTTTTAGCTAGGTTACTGGGAAATTATGTTTATGGCATCGCTAGTAAGGGTAGGCATTGAATTATTTGCGTATCGCCAGAATGCCCGATGAAGGCCAGCGGTCTTTTGTTTGCACATTGCGTGCTAGGGCAATTAGTTTCAGCGTCTATTGCGCTAATAATGTGCAGCTGCTTGGGTTGTTTTTTGATGGGAAAAAAAGGTCGCCGGCCAATGTGTATGAAAGGGATTTATCATACACATGGCAAAGCTGAAAAATAGATAGCGCAATGTTTATGGCCCCTGGTGAAGGTTACATTATATGTAATTCAAATCCTTTTGTTTACAGGAATTTGGGTAGAGGAATTTGTTTGGCAACGTACATGTCGAAATTGGTTTGGAATTCTTGATAAGCTAATAAAGAAATCTTACAGAGAATTGGTATGCGAAGAGAATGCATGAAAGGTAAGTTTTCTTTACAGGGACTTAAAGATCATAGATTTGATCTCTTTAATGCGTGAAGCATTTTCAGGTGCCTAATGCGATTGCATTGGCGAAAACTTATGCAGACTGGGTTGTGGTTATAGGGGTTTTTAAGGTAAGTGTACCGTGGGGTTTGGCGGCACCGCCACAGTTCGCCTGTATTGTTGTTCCGGGGAAGGTTATTAGCCTTGCGCCAGTCTCTATTGTATACCACTGATAATTGTTGCGATTATCGATCGAATAGCTTGTTACATATGATAACTTCGGTACGGTCGCAGGAGGAAAGAGTAGCGAAAATAGCAAATGTTCGCCCTCAGCGACTAAAATCACTCCATACTTCAGGTACACAAGGTTGATTGTGTGTGCTATCAACGCAAAGCGGAATGAGCCACAGAAGTTACCCAAAATTTTAAACGCCCACTGAAACAGGTACTTTGTTGGGGTGCCCAACATCATTCAGTGAGTTCAGGAACTGGTTTCTGGGGGTACCGGACAGTCGACCGGTTGTCAGTTTTAGGCAGAAAACGATGCCGAAGAAGACCTTCGTTACACGTTATATATAGTTAAAGTTCGACATATGCTTTTCAAACGCAGCCGGACACAGTGAGTTGAATGCTGCAACTGCTCTTGTATTCTTTAAGAACTAATGTTGCGGGGACTGTCTTGTTTTGTGGACACAATTTTTACTGTCAATGTGAAAATCAATCAAGGAATTTACCACTGCTTCATCTATAGCAAAATTCGACTTTTCAAATAACAGAGATATCACCCATATATTACCTGTGTGCTATATTTGTCAAAACACGCACATAAGCTTCTGTTTTGACATTTTTCGTTTTCGTTAAAGAATTTTTACTGGATACAACATCTAGCACGCGAACATGAATAGCATGGTGATTTGCATATCCTCCATATTTTGATTACTCCACGTTACCATGAACTGGGAATGTTATTGTTTTTGAGATGTTTTATAACTTCGCTAGACTCCTCTATGGTATGGTTGGGGCAGAAGATCTGTGTGTTCCAATGGCGGAGCCCCCAATTGTTCTACTGGCTGATGATGGGTTTTCAATTCATGAAAATGTTTTTCTCATCGTTTCCTTGGAGAATATTGTAAAGGTCAAGGACAAAGAGTCTTCTTGCAGTGTTTTTCTTTCTCGAACGAAAGGTGGAACTCACTAGACTAATACAGATGAATTCCATATTTTTACCAGTTGAAACAATCTACCGTCAGAACATATTGCCTTTGCTACCCACGGAAATTTATATTTACGTATTCAACGCGGTTCGTATTGCGTCATATTATCGAGTCTCCCGTCCGTGGGTACTACGGTTTGCACACTTTGTACCGGTCTAATTCACACACGAGATTCTTTGCCAGGACTTCTGTGATTCATCTTTGTACGATTTTCGATTTGTCTGAGCTCATTATATTCCTCGATCAATGCTCATAGCATTTGAAACAACTAATTGCCCTGTAGGTAGCATTCTTATACCCATGCAGAAATTTGCAATTATCATCGAACCAGTAATTCTCATCAGTACGAATGATTCGTAATTTGAAGTAAGTAGTGTTGATTTTCTGTGAGGTATTTGAGTCATGGCCGTTTTGATCCCATACTCAGTCCCTCATCATTGAGTTAAGTACCAAAGGGTACCTGACATGGAGTCAATCTATTTCAGACATGCTCAGCATACCTTGAAATGTGTTACCCTTCAACATAGTCTTTCATCAATAAGAACGTATACTAAAGCAGAGCCATTGTTGTTTTGTTTCATTACTTACTTAGCTATATTGATCGGATTCTGATTCTCAGATGCAAGTGCTGTCAGCATCATAATCGGCACTAGAAGCACCCCACAAACAAGACAATGATCCCATTTATATGCGTACATTAGGTAAAATCACCGGTATAAGACTGTCTACAATTCGTATCATATAATGTACCTGAAACATGATATCATTGACCGCAAATCCTTGAATGATTATACTTTCTAATGTAGGACCACAGGACATTAGTTACTACATAAGCCTCCAAATGTTTAATACACATCACACAGAAGTCCCTAGTGGGACCATTGCTTGGCAATTGCCAACGGAAATAATCAACCGGCACAAGGCTGTATGAACAAGGACTATTACTCTTAATGCACGGAGATTATGATGAGTATGCTAGCTGCTGATTGTGCACACTTATCCACTCCATCAAAATCCACTCACAATTGAGCACGGCACCTCCAGCAGTACTTGAATGTGAAAATTAACGGATTCGTAGATAATGCACGAAAAATTGTGGGACAAGGACAGTAACGACTCTTAGTCCTTTTAAATCAATTATTCACCTTGCAATACGTAATCCAGAGCATTTGGGATGACTTACTATGGGGCTAATAACCTTGCCCGGAAAAACAAATTATTATGGAAAATTTAACAAGCCTCGGACTTATCAAATAAGGCCAAGACCGGATCCCGGTTGTAGTGCCGATGGTGATGACGACTATGGGGATTTTGGAATTTATTTAAAGTTTAGGTCTGCCTTCGGATTCGTTTGGTGTAGACGGATGTTCTGATGTATGACTGGCAAATATCACCCTTCTATGGATTTCGAATCTTGTGTTTGAATATCACTTTTCTGAAATATTAAATTAAATTCTTAAGGGGTTATATATATCGAGATTTTTTTTCCATTTTTTTATAGCTTAAATTACGTATAAACATCACAAAAATGATATCCAAAACATATTTAATGTGGGACAATTTTTTCTTCATTTTCTTAAAGCTGATCGCCGCAACAGCTTTAAAGGCCCCAAAACCTCCGAAAAAGTCGCTTCGCTTTTTATTCAATACAAGTGAGTCATACTTTCATAAAATATGTAGCGTAATAAATTTTTATTTTAGAAAGAGATAACATAACAAAATTCACAAGCACGTATTTCATAAATTTCGTCCTGTAAACACGTTTTGAAACTTTAAAGACGTCTTTCACAAAACCATGTCTTTCAATTTGGTGTACAACATAACTCCGTGAATTTTTATTTGATCGACTGTAGCTTCTTAGATAAACTATCTAGGGCGGTACACCCGAATTAAATGATTAATTAACAATTACATTTTTTATAAACAATTTAAAATCGTTTTTTTATCGGAAATTCAATTTTGTTTCCTTTAATGCGGCATATCGCGAAAATAATAGATGATGGATGATGAAAAAAAAATTTTTTATTCTAGGAGGGTCGTTATGTTGCATACCGTTTGACCTGTCAAAAACAAAGTTTACACTTTACTAGCGGCCACGCCATTTTGTACTTAAAATCATAATACAAATTATTAATCAGGTTGTATTTGTATTCCTTTGTGTCTATAGACTTCACACGATGAATATATGTAAGATCAAAGTAATAGCTACATTAAACTCAATAAAACACTCGTTATTTTTAGACACTATGGAATAAATATATATTTTCGAATAAGACACTCGTCATCTACTTATCGCATCAACGTACACCTTTTTCTTTTCGCTCCTTGTGTTTACTCCCGGTGCGTTTACCGGGAGCGAGCGACGACGAGATAAATGTATAGTACAAGAAAAATTCGTTAAAGGTTTATTGCACAAACGAAACTTTATTGTTGCCATAATCGATTGAACTTTTGTTACAATGAAGACGAAACGATTCAATATCACAAACGAAAAAATCTAATTTGCATAATGCAAACTGACAATAACAATAACAGAAACTATGACAACACAAAACTAATAACAAACGATAACAAAAAGGGCAAGTGCTGCCAAACATGCAAACTAATTGTAAATTATAACAACAATGAATAAAACTAACAATACGAATAAATATAACTATACTAATTATTAACAAATGTGATAACAGAAAATACTAACAATACGAATAAATCTAAATAATGCGAATAAATCTAAATATGATAATTAATAAAAAAGGTTTCTTCATGCATGACGCGACACCTTGTCATCGACTGACTTTTCTTCTTTTTCTACTACCTAACCCGCAGTCTCTCCTCATTGAGCTCGTCGGCCGGTAAGGTTGTTAACATTTGATTTCTTTTGGGAAGTGCCGCCACAATTCGGCCTTCCTGACAATTAATCGTCCCGATTATACCATCACTTGAGTTTGCCCATGGTTTGATATTAGCCACTTCCCAAATTCCCTCATACGGTATCTGACTCATTTGAAAACCCTCAACATCTTTCAATAAATACCTATCATTTTTTAATATAATTTGTTAATTCCTTATATATTCCTCTTCTTCATTTTCTACCTGATGGATGGTCCTCGGGTTCTCCGTCTTCCTGTCTGGGCACACGGCTGCATGGTGTCCTTGTTTTCCGCATATATGACAGGCGCCCATCTCTCTTTTGGGTTTTCGGCATAGATTCCATGTGTCCCATCGTATTACATTTGTAGCATCTAGCTCTTCTTTGTGCTACTTCCCCTTCTCTCCTTTGCGGTTGTCCTGATGTACTCGGTGAGTTTAGCGTCATTTTCTGTTCGATCCGTTGGAATGCACGTAGCAGCTGCCACCAGTTGGTATAGCAAGTAATGAATGCCTGCAATCGAAGGTTCTCGTCCGTGACGCCTTCGATGATGTAATCGACCAATTCGTCCTCTTCGAGATCAAGTCTATGGGTGAGTGTGACCTTGTCGTTGAAGTAGTCAGTGAAACTCTCGTCTTTGTTCCACTTTCTAGCGTCTAATCGTCTTCTCAGTGTCAATTTGTCCTCTCGTTGGCCGTATAATTCCCTCACTTGCTGCGTCAATTCGTCGTTACTCTCTTTCACAAAATCCGGTTTAATATATAACCATTGTTGGACTCTTCCTTTTGCTTTTAACGGCATCAGTGTCCATAATGTGGGGTCGTCGAGATCGTATACTCTCCCCAAGTTTGAGAGTTGCTGCAACCAGGTGTCTAACACAGGTCCGCTGTCGTATTCTGGTAACAAGTCCTTTATGGTGTTTAACGGTACCTGAGGTGCATTTCAGGCTTCCACTTCCATTGTTATCTTCTTCTTTGTTCTCTCGTTCTGGGGATCCTTTTCCTTTGTTTGTTGCAATGATTGGTTCTCTCGTTCGTTCATTGCTTTTTCTTTCTTTAGGATTTCTCTCTCTCGTTCGATTAGCTCCTTTTTTTCTTTAGGATTTCCCTCTCTCGTTTTATGAGTTCTCTTTCCCAAGACAATTCTGTTGACATGTCCTTTTTGTTGGCGTCTTCTCTTTCAGCCACTGCTTCTTAGCCGATGCTATCATTTGTTCCACCGCTGTCACTGTTACTATCGCAGTCATCATTACTGTCGCCGCTCTCGTTTGCACCGTCATCTTTGTCAATTTTTTGGTTATGTTTTTCCCCTCAAGGGAAACTGCCAGGCTGGTCTTCTGGAATAAGTTCATAAGTCTTAATAATAGCTCTCTTTTGTTACCTGTCGTTCTCTGCTTCAGGCTTTGTAGCCAGTATTCTAGCTGTACCGCCGACAATTTCGCCAATTCATCGCTCATCATGGCACACGAACAAAAGGATGCGTATATGTCTATGTTTCCGCGAAGGGAGTCCACTAAACCCACTTCTGATGTTGTAAGATCAAAGTAATAGATACATTAAACTCAATAAAACACTCGTTATTTTTAGACACTATTGAATAAATATATATTTTCGAATAAAACACTCGTCATCTACTTATTGCATCAACGTACACCTTTTTTTCTTCTAGCTCCTTGTCATCGACAGACTTTTCTTCTTTTTCTACTACCTAACCGGCAGTCTCTCCTCATTCAGCTCGTCGGCCGGTAAGGTTGTTAACATTTGATTTCTTTTGGGAAGTGCTGCCACATATAGGCAGTTTTATCGAAGAGTTTTCTGCTCTCTTGTCAAGAAGTAACTCTAAAGATTTAATTGTTGTGGGAGTTTTCAATATCAACATCTTGGATGACGATGAAACTATCAGTAACAACCTGTCGTTACTCGCCTCACACGGTCTTGTATGCTTTGTAAATGAACCTACTAGACCCGCGTCAGGAAGCTGTATTGATCATCAGCCTTTCTTATGTTACTATTAACGACTGCATGAAATGTGTCTTCGATTTGCAAATCTCTGATCATTGCATGACGGGGCTCTTGATTCCCGTCCATTTAGCTAGAAGTTGTGAACCTTTTCCCACTCCTCTAAATAGACCGAGAATTGACTTCGTTGGGCTTAAGCGAAGACTATGTTATGAAACCTGGCCAGATGTGTATGTTTGTTACTTCTCAGCTGACGCTTATGCAATCTTCAGCGCTACTCTCGATAGGCATATCTCCTTCTGTTCCTCATTGGTATCACCCAAAGATTTGCCAAAAAGACTTAAACCTTGGTTATCGAGTGCCTTAGTATACAACGTTGTAGCTAAGAACCAACTCTGGAAAAGATGCAAAAGGTATCCTGATTACCTTGCACTAAAAAGGTTTTTTTCTGGTTTCGGTAGGAAGGTGGAAATCTTCAAAAGATACCTCTGGACCAATCCAGAGGCATGCCGGGTTTTTACCGACTAAAACCACCTCCCGCCAGTCTCATATTCCCGTTGATCCCTGCGGAACTTTCTTTTAGATATTCCATTGTGGGGCGGGATGGATTTTACCTGTTACTCCACTCGTTGGGTAGCAACTGCTGCATCATTTCACATTTGTTACGGACAATGCCTGTTTTGAACTAAGCATGTATTCCATTACTCCTGTCGGAGTAACTGTCCGTCTCATATGTCTCTCCAAAATCGTTCGTGCGGTCTCGAATCTCACGCACTCTCTGAGTATGTGTTCCGCATTTTCTATTTTGCATCCGCAATACAAACAGATGGGTGATTCACATGCTTATACTTGTGCAAGTATTGCTGAAAGCATCTATGTCCTGATATTACCTGATTCAAGTGGTAATTCAGCTCGCCATGTTTTCTTTTCACCCATGTTTCTATATCAGGTATCTGGTGTGGGTCCATCTTCCTTTGGTGGAAGAATCCCACCTTCGTTGCCATTCTCTTAGCCTGGAGAGCTCTAACTGTGGCCGCATTCTCCGACGATTCTCTTGGGAGGCCTTATGCAATGTAGCGTTTTCTTTAGCTGCAATGTCAAGTGGTGCTCCCCCGGCCAAAATATTTATGGCATCTTCGGATACCGTTCGGAATGCACAGCATATTGTTAGTGATGCCAGCCTTAGTGGTGCCAGGGGAGGAAACCTCATGTACGACTTATACTGTGCGGCTCCTGCCCATATATGAGCTGCATACATTATAATGGAGGCGTTGACACTGGTTATGAGTTCCTTATGTGAGGCCGGGGTCCTCCATCATTAGGTAGCAGTCTCGTCAAAACTTTGCATACTCTTGCCGTTTTTTCACTCGTTTTCCTCGGGTGTTCCTTGAAGCTCAACCTGTTGTCGAGTATAACACCAAGATATTTAATATAGGGACTGGATCTGATTATTTGTCCTTCTATTTCCAAATCAAGGTGTTCAACTTTCTTGCGGCCGCTTATTAAAACTACCTCCGTCTTATTTCCAGCTAGTTTCAGTCCGGCTATATCTAGCCAGCATTTAATGCTCTGGATTGCTTGGAAGCAAAATTTCTCCAGGTCATCTAGGTGTTTAGTTACGGCCACTATTGCCAAATCATGTGATTCTAACCCCCTCCGGTCTATTGACCCTGAGCCCACCATCATACATTATATTCTATAACAGCGGACCTAATACAGATCCCTGAGGTACAACCGCTGTTATTTGATATTCCTGTGGTCCCCCATCGGTATCATACAGCAGTCTTCTATCGGAGAGATAGTTTTCTAGTATACGCACCAAATAGGGTGAGACTTGTAGATCGCTCAACGCTTCTAGAATCCGATTCCAATTCACTGAGTTAAACGCATTTTTAACATCTACCGTCACAACTGCGCAATATTTTTTTGTACCTCCTAGCCATCGTCCTCCATCGCATTGCGAGCGATGTCGCACACCCCAGATAGTGCCTTACCGGTTGATCTACCTTTCCGGAACCCATACTGCGATTCAGAGAGCCCCGATCTCCCCTCAGTGAATTGTTCCAGGCAGAGTGGCAATTATTCGCTCAAGCAGTTTTCCTGTTGTGTCCAACATGCACAACGGGCGATAAGACGGTGGCGCGTCTGGATTCTTGACTCCTTGTGGTATAAGCACAAGCCGCTGTTTTTTCCATCGTTTAGGAAATTGTCCTGTTTGGAGGCAGGTTGTGACGAGACTGCTGAAGACTTCCGGCTTTTTTGTTAAAGCAGTCTCCACTACAGCGTTAGGGGTACCATCCAGTCCCGGGGTCTTTTTTTTTGACATCCCTTGCAGCCAAGAGCACCTCTTCGGTGGTCACGGGAGGTATCTCCTCTTCAATGATACTTCACTCCTCTTGGACTTTCAACACCTCATCACACTGCGGGAAGAGGATAGCAGCGATTCTTGCCATGTCAGTTTAACTTTTTTGCATTTGACTACAAAACAGTAAAACTGAAATGGCATATATATATATATAAAGATGTATATATATATATATATATATATATATATATATATATATATATATATATATATATATATATATATATATATATATATATATATATGGCGCAAGACTAATGACCTTGCCCGGAAAAAACAAATCATTATGGAAAATTTAACAAGTCTCAGGACTTGCTAAATAAGGCCAAGACGGGTACCCGGTTGTAGTGCCGATGATGATGATGATGATATATATATATATGTATATATATATATATATATCAGGTGAGGCGAACCTATAGTGCAGAATCTGCACCCCGGTTGGCCTTCTTCTTGAACGTTTGCAGGTTATAACGCCGAGGGTGAGTTGAACCGCAATTTGGTGGGATTGTCTTGTTATATTATTTTGTTAATATTATTTATTATTAATAATTGAACCACTCCCTTATAGAATGGTTGATTACTTACTTTTACCCTGCTGGGATTGGATCCACCACTCTCACCTATGATAACTGGATTCTCAGCTACTTTGCGATACGAGGACGAAGTCGCGGAGTCCAGGGAGATACACAAACGCTTTTGTTTCTTAAGTCTTAAATTTCCCCTATTTGGCTCTTCACCATTTTCTTTATAAATGTTACATTAACTTACTTTGACAATATATTCCCATTGGGTAGGATTATCCAATACGAGCACACTTGCACCACTTTCTCTATTAATGTTACATTAACTTACTTTAACAATATATTCAAATTTCGTAAAATTATCCAACACGAGCACACTTTGTTTATTAATTTTCTGGCCTGTCAATCGCCTAGAACCAGCTCCCGACTCTCCCTGGCAAATGTCTCGAATCAACTCCCTCCTTTTTCCTTAGTCTCCCCGAACGAAGACTTTTTCTTACATCCTGCAGATCGAAGGATATGTCCTTTTTTCTGCATGGCCCTTTTGCCAGCCGCCATTTCCTTTCTTTATCTTTCCCGGATTAGGACCAAAAGAGGAAACACAAAGGGAAAATCAACAGAGCATCGTGCTAATGCACATTTCCGATCCTCTATGTCGGTGGGCGCTAAAACGAACGTGTGGTTCGTTTTATGACGCAAGTTGTTTGTTTTAGAAGAATGGAAAAATATATTGCCTATGGGAAATGGTTTGGGTAAACAAACCTTTAAAGGATCATAAAATTGCAGACGCGCATTTTATGAGTCTCAACAACTTTACTTGAAAGTTGGTCATCTGGTCTGCAGATTTGGGTCCAGGGGATTTTATGTGTTGAACATATGGTTCATTTATCACGTCTTGGGTTTAAGTTAAATTTAATATAAGCAAATTGAACGTGTAGTTCAATTTGTTTGTTATAGAAGTGATATCGCGATATTTAATGTATGCGCGATTAATGGTGGAGCTCCAAAAAGTAGGTATTAAAGGGTTGACGGTTTTGTGCGTAACACCCTTGTGGAGAGTAAATCTGTATGAAGTGTGCCGTGGTTACAATGAATTTACTATTAAGTCAAAAAGAAAAAAAATTTAAAAAAATGCCCATAGAGCTGCAGTGTTTTGTGGGGAAGAGGTATGGTGCGCTGGCGTACAGCGCCGGTTCCTTTCTTCCTCCATCATAAATTAATCAAATTCACTGAAAGCTCCAACGAACGGTCGTTGGATAATGTGTAACAGAACTCCACAACACACCGGCCATAAGGAGTAAAACACACAGATATACAGTTTAATATAAGTTCCGGTTTTATTTTGCTTAAATTTCTGTTCTAATTATAAAGAGTTTATGATATCTCACTTGGTTAACAGTTTTGTCTAATTATAAAGAGTTTACGATATCTCACTTGGTTAACACGTTTGTCTAATTATAAAGAGTTTACGATATCTCACTGGGTTAACACAACGCACTGCCACATGACTTGGTAAAAACTACTAATTAGGAAGTAGGGTATATACGCATCCTCGATGCGCGACGAGGAGCGGGAGACGGACCGACCGGTTCGGTCTGATGATGGTGAACGACTCAGCGATATTAATTCGCTAGGAAAGGAAATTCGGCCAGTAGTACTGGCTATCTTAATTAAAGGATGCCTTTTCCATCCCAAGAGAAACGTGAAGTCTCTCTTTGGGGGTAGGTAACCTGATCTCATAGAGGAGATCATAGAGATACACATGTATGTGTGCACATTGGTTCTTTCATGGGAGAAAGCCATGAGATCGAATCTGAAAACAAAGAAAAGGGAGTAATGTGCATCAATGAGATGTGAGTTCGGCTAAGTAAACAGGCCAAATCTCATTGGGTGCTAATTGGGGTTTCTGTTTGTTCATGCAGCTAGTCATGAGAAGCTGATCCAGAAATATGTAGGACAAATAATGATGCAGATCATTGTCTAATATGTGCATTGCAGCTGTAATGGTAGCCGCAATGCACCATGCACATGGTGCTAATTGGTTTTGGCTTATTTCCAGGGAATTGGTGTTTATGGCATCGCTGCCAAGGGTAAGTATACCAGTCCTATTTGCATTTGCCTATGCTGTAGGATTTACTTGATGCCTAAGCGGGAAGATGCGTATATTTGCTTCTGTCCCTTGGGTATAGGTCGCCAGCCAATGTGTATGTAAAGAAATTTATTATACACATGGTGAGGCTGGGAATAGGCGACGCAATGTTTATGATCCCTGTTATGATGGTTACATTATATGTAAACCAAATTGTTTTGTTTTCAGGAATTTGACTAGGGAAAATGCGTATGTAAGATTGAGATTTGCCTGTCAACCGAAGGTGCCGAATTGGGCTTGGGAATAATGAAGTTTGGAACAGAATTCTTATAGGGAATTTTGAATTCGAATAAATGAATGAAGCCAAACGCTGAATATTTTCAAAAGGATTAGAAATCTGGCAGATGTGATTTTGAAAAACAAATATACCGTAGTCAAGTGGAATATGCTTACCACATATCTATTACCAGAGTTTCAATCGGACAGGGCATTCACGAGCCTACTGGTTGAGTAGTTCATTACTTTGTAAAATAAAACTAACTTCTGCTTTTATTTAAATAATTTTCTTTTGTAATCGGCGGAAAATAAAATCAAATAATAAATATTTCCTATTTTTCCCATCTTACAAGTCCAATATAAATAAAACAACATTTCTTGCGTTTCATTCAAGTGGAACGCGTATGGATTTACGATCCAAATTAGGAATACGTTCAAGTGGTCATCGATGACAAAGAGGGATTCACGATCCAAAGAAGACTACGTCCAAGAAGTCATCGATGATACAGATGGATTTACGATCCAACTTACATTTCAACTTTAACACACAAGCCAAACAACAAATTAAATAATAATCAACTAACATTCTAAATTACGGTCCACGCTCTTAAAAATCCAGGGCTGTTTCATTTGGCTTGATTCTACAGAATTCACCGCGGGTAAATAAAGAAGTTTTATAATCGGTCCCAGTACCAGGTTGAGGACATCATTCGGCTCCTTCTTCAACGATGTTGCAGGTACTTTTCATGATCCACGCTACAGGACTTAGATACGCCCCGCGTACACTGAAAGAACCTCAAGAAGAGGACGATGGCCCACCGGGCAGAATAGTCGAGAGGACAATTCAATGAAACCTAAGCGCGTGAAATCAAGTACAACGACAGAGCTAGAAGCTCTCACCGAAAAGCAAGCGTCACCTGCAACAACATCAGGGAAACAGGAGAGTCTTGGCAACTAGCTTCCTGTATAAAACTAAGCTGACGGGTGAGCGTTTCAATCGTAAGCGGTCAGTACTAAGCAAGGTTGGTTAACAAATGCACTTCCGGGCCTACACCTGCAATATCAGCTCCGAACATCGAATGAGAGATGAATAAATCCAAGAACCCCGGGAATTGCGATTTCACGGCTTCATCTACATCCGTTCCTGGGCACCCCTCCTCGAAACCTGGGCGCATCGTTCACGCATCCAGTATTTGCCGCTCTTGCCACCCAGGCACATCGCTGTCACGTGTCTGGGGTTCTTCGTTTTCGCCGCCTGGACGAAATGCTCTGGGGGCACCCTCTTAACACCGCCCATTGCACATCGCTGCCACGGGGGCGCCACTCCAACGGAGTCGGTATCTAAGATAGGCTTTTGGTTATAAGATTAAGGGACAAAGAAAATGAGGAACAAGGAAAGATGCCGGCACCCGTCGGAAAATCATGTCATCAGAAAGCTGTCACGGATTTGGAGTTCACCGCTTCTCGTCACCTGGGCTCATCGCTCAAGCATCCAGGATTTGTCGCTTCTCGCCACCCAGGCACATAGCTGTCACGTGTCTGGGGTTCTTCGCTTTTCGCCGCCTGGGCGAAATGCTCTGGGGACACCCTCTTAGCACCGCCCGTTGCACATCGCTGCCACGGGGGCACCACTCCAACAGAGTCGGTGTCTAAGATGGATTTTCGGTGCTAAGATTAGGGAGTATAGAAGGAGAAGAACAAGAAAAACGCCGGCCCCCTTCGGGAAATCAGACCAACGGAAAGCAAACTGTGAACACAGGATCCACTCACCGTTTAAAGAAAAAAAAACAGTGTTCAGCACAATCATTCGACCAGTGGATCAAATACTCCACACGGCAACGCTGCCGACAGAGAGTTCAGTTCCCATCGAAGAAATTCGCCCAACGCCGAGCATTGGTTTAGCGGCCTAGGTGGGACACATCCCCAACTGCAACAGCATCAGCCAGAGCAAGCATCTTGAATTCGAGTCGCAGACGATCTTCTGCAGTTGGCGGTAACTCGAACATTTCTGGTGGCGGCATAGGCTGGACATACTCAGAAGGTCGTGAAATTATAGCCTATCAACTTCAACTGTTTGACGACTACCTCGCTCAATTACAACGTCAAATGGACAATGATCTGAATATCGCACAACTGCCGACGCAGTTTCAATGGGGCTTAATAAATTAATCAAACCAACCGGAATAGGGACCTCAACCAATTGAATAAGTGCTTATTCAAATCGTTATCGCGGCTGATGCGGCAAATATCGTCTCTCAGCCAACCCCTCCACAACATGGAGAATATCAACAATAAACAACGACGACCTTATCTCAAACTGCAACGTTAGCAATCAATGGCCAACTGGGCCTTCGGCTACACAGACACACACACACTAACACACTAACACTGATAACTGAGTACGAACTAATTGAAAACAATAACTCATTATCTTTTATAACCTAATCAATTAATAGAATCAATATAGTATACCAATATAATTAATTTTGCCACCCTACCTCTGCACCGTACCGGTTCATGGGCAACACGAGCATTTAAGCTTCTGTTCTCAACCACAGATACCAACCGCGACTTCCCACGGCGCTGGCGCGCACACGTTGGTGACGCCAACTGAAGGGGACTACTGGGTCCATTGTCGGCGGCCCGGGAAGATGTTGCGGTACAGCAACAACACATAACGATAAAGATTCAAAATAAGAGGAAAATATCAAGCAGCCTCAAATGTCACTCGGAAATGCCAGCAGTGATTCTAAACGACAAATTGATATCAGATGCACTGCTCGGCACATTATCAATCTAATTCAAATGACTCGGCGGTTACGCACTAAAACCCCTCCGAGTATGCAACTTAAGTTTGCATCATAAAATTCTGTAGTGGCACTGAATGTTGCTAGTTCCTGAATAGACGAGAAAGAAAATTGTCTATTCATTAACCGTTTTGCATTGTTATTGTTTTGACACAGTTTTGGTTTTGTTGTACAGTATGTTTTAACGTTTGAGAAGAAAGATGTTTTTTTTTTTTTTTTTTTTTTTTTTTTTCAATTCAATTTTTATTTAGTAGATAATTACATTTATGGTATATTTTACAACTAGTACTTAAGAGATTTAGGATAACAATTCCTTTACAACTATAATCTTAAATCTATATAACGACAAAGAAAGATGTTTATACGGTGCTTTCAGTACCTGTTCTTTTTTTGACAGTTTGTTTTGTTCATAGTTACAGTCTATCGTAAAATAAAGTTTAAAGATCTCGTGTTGCGATCTCCTTTTTTAATTCATTTGTATCATTTAGTGGATGCGTGCTCTTTGAGATCAAATCGAAATTTGATTGTGTATGTTTGTTGATTGTTGGTTCTTTTTTTGTTTGCTGTTCTCGTTGAGGATGAGCTCGACGCAGAACAACTGAAAAACAATCATATCGTTAATTATAATTACAATTAACTTTTAACATAATAATTAGGCTCCAAATACAAATAGTTGGGTCTAATCTTTTAGACATTAGACTCAAAATATAACGAGCTCAGTACGTACCAACTACCTGTTGTGTACCAACGCTTTGCGTGAGTTAACACCCAAAACACCCCTTACCTATAATACCTAACTGACTCACCCTATTATCTAACATAAAATATAAAATATTGTAATGACTCAGCTGTTATCTGAGATGCATGTAAAACACCGTAATAGCCCATTCATTATCTGAGAAACATTATTATCAAACTGACTCACAAGCATCTGTTATCTGAGATGCATTACTATCTAAAAATAAGAAATGTATAAATACCGAAATATTGTTACTTATAAATGGAATTCAGGAAAGTCACGACCATAGGTGCGGGCTCTGAAAGTACAACTTTTTTTTTGAAATAGTCGAAAGAAAAATATAAAATAAAGTGATCAAGGGAGGAGTAAAATCCAGCTTGAAAAAGCAAAAATATTTTTTTCAATATATCGACGACACAGAAAATAACTCGTGCAGGCAATGATACCTTCATGTCTGTTTTCAACTTGTGCTAACTTTAACAACATCTTTCCGTATCATAACTATTATATTGATTTCATATCGTTCTAGAAACTGAAAGTAACTTATAACATATCTTAGATCTTCGATGAGCATCATAAAATCTAGAGAACAGCATTACATCCAAAAGTAGTGCCAAAACCTTCCGAAATAAATAACAGACTGTAATTTGCCTAAATGTTGCGGTCATAAAGACTAGCTCAACTGCAATAATTTGACAGCTTCTTCAGTTGAACGTACGCATTTTCCGACATCCTTAGCCATGTGCCACTGGCACAGGTCATTAACATTAAGTCATCCTTTCCCGTCTTAAAGCCCTTACCTGATCGGTAATATCCATTCTGTATCCTGTGACCCAGCTTGCTTCTAATTAGTACTCGACCAAAATTCAACTCATCAAAACACATACAAAAGGATTTCGTTTTCATGACTCCGGTTAATGGTAGTCCTATATCTAAAAGCTTAGTGAAATGGAGCGTTACGCGGATTACGGGGAAAGGACTGCCTGAAAGGGAGCGCCCCATGCAAACGCAACTACACTAGTTTGTAATGCTATTGGTGTCTATGACTGATGAAGAATTATCATCGACTGCACGTGACAGAGAATCTCAAGTACACATTCCTTTCAGTAACGTATAAAAGGACAAAAGTGGCACCAGCTACACGAGGATGTTAGCAAGGACATGTCGTGAGAAATGCGAATAATATACAAGTGGCCGAGTGTCAAGGAATTCATTCATCTCAAGGATCTTATGTGAAAGCACACTCAACATAACAGTCCAAAAACGACAGTATCGCAACAAAGTACAAACACATATACCAGACGTACTGATGCCATCATCTTTATAAATTAGAAACTATTTGGCTGCAATCAGAGGTTGGCCATTAAGTAGGTCCTTCTAAAGAATGCCATGCTTGAGAATGATCCTAGTGTCATTTAATCAAATTAGTCTCACTATTTGAAAGATCTTTTTAGTCTTTGCTGGTTGCTGTTGTGGGAAACAAAACACGAGTAAAGTGCAATTAAGTTTTTTGTTGGCCTATTTCATGTTTCATTTATAACAGTTGACGTACCCCTTGCAAGAGATCCTTGTAGCTTTGGCTTTGATTGCTTGCGTTCCTTTTATGGACGATAGCAAATGAGAGCCGTCATTTGAAATTAATGAGAAGTTAGTAGCATTTGTCCTAGACGGTCTTATGCTGCTTACTTAGTGGTCGTTAATTAAGTCATTCTTGAATATTTATTTAGTTTAATGTTAGTATTAGCAATTGAAAGAATTATGATCCTAATTCTTGTTTTGTTGTCTAATTAATATAATCGAAAGGCTGAGTATTTGACGTGCATTCAAGACGGTTGTGATGTATTACTTTGCCCTAAAGAAGATAGAATGATTGTTTGTAAAGAAGTCTTACAGTGTCGTATACATATTTATGGCTTCCGACGGTAAATGTTTGAGTACTATGTTTGGAATTCCATCAATTCCAGAGAATTTCTTATTTTTAAGTGACCTAAAAATAGTTAAGAGTTCGTCCTTCGCTACAAACTGTTGTCTCGATTTGCAATGGGATAATGTGCGTTATTAATGTCACTAAAGATTGTAAAACTTCGATTTTCGGAGCGCCAACTGTTAAGTTAAGCATTATTGTCATCTATTAAGCTAAAATATTGTATCCACGTTTTTACGTAATCATTATTTGTTAATTTAAAAATCATATCATGTATTAACTTAAAGTATTGTAAATTACGCATTATTATCATTTCTCTTAGCCTGAGTTCGTTTCATGTGTCATCTCAAATATCGCACATCATTACGCGAGTACAATTTATCCTTTTTCAATATTGCAAGTATCTTTTCACACAATGCCATTTTTATGACGGTTCACATTTCTACGGCATTTATCTCAGCAGATAATTACCACTTCACGAAACGACCTCGATGATAAGTAGTAAGTTTCGTTGTTTAGATTTTGTATATAAGGGAAATATTGTTGAAAATAAACGTCATTATCGTGACATATCTCGTGCAGTGCGGACGTGTAAGGAAACGTGTTTACACGTGTGTGCAGTGCACTATTAAATTGTCTAGTGCAATATAAAAACAAAAAATATATAATAATAATTAAAAAGAATAAAAAAAAAAAAAAATTTTTTAACAACAAGAAAGCAGTTACTACACAACTCCGATGATAGGCGATGACCCAGGCAATGCACTGGAGTACATAACCGAAAGGAAAAGGAAGGCTCTGGACATCTTACGAAACGCACCAGTAAAAAAATCCACAAACATGGACAGAACAAGCAGCCCCGGAAATTACAAACAAAAGTTCGAAGAAGCGTTGGAAACCATTAACGAATTAACGGTTAAAGTGAAACAACTCCAGGAACAAATCTATAAACAAAGTTCCATCAATAACACTGATGACCTCCATATGGAAGAAACGTCCCGTCAACGCCCTAATTCGAGTCAAAGCCAAGGCGAACCACCCACCAAAGTTCTCAAACAAATGAAGGCCTCATCAAATCAAATACCCACCCAAGCCAGAGCAGAAACAACAACGAAATCAACCGCGAGAAATGAAAGACCCCCGCCAATCTACGTCAAAAACCTGAGCAGCACCAAAGCTATAATTCAAACCCTGCAAAATGCTCTGGGTCATCGGAATTTCCGCACAAATATAAAAGGATCTAGGACTTCCATAACAGTCAGATCATTAGACGATCATGAAAGGGCAGTTAAAAAACTGTTAGAGGAACAATATCAGTTCTTCACCTTCCAACATCCAAATAGCAAACCAACTACCTTTATTATAAGGCACATCGATCCAGAATGGACCAATGAAGAATTAGGACTGGAAATTGCTAGGATATGTCCACAAATAAAAAATAATAAGCTGGACTACTTCCAAACACCATACATGAGGACAAACAACATAAAAAGCCTGCGGATCATACAAATCCCACCAAATCAGGATATCAACCAACTTAAACAAATTAAATATTTGTTTATCCAAAAAATCGCAATCGAGGAGCCACACAAACAAGAAATTCTACATTGCAAGCGATGCCAAGACTCAGGACACTTGGCGGTCTCATGCCACCAGCAAAGACGTTGCGGCAGATGCACAGAGGAACACGAGCTAGATGAATGCAAGGTAAATCCACAAGGCCTGGAACCAGAGACAGTCCAAACCGCCAACGCCGATGGATCCATTACCACAAAGAAGATTACAGTAAAATGTTGTAACTGTGGAGGGCCACATCCAGCAAATTTCTCTCAATGTCCTCAAAAGCTTAAAGTTCTGCAAAGACGGAAATTAGCAATGTCAACAGTTAAACCAACTACAACGAAACCAACAGTATTGCAGGAAGTAAAGTTAACCCGACCCGGAATATCTTACGCGGATGCAGCAAAAGGAAGCCTCAACACTACCACTCCCTCTAACGACAATATTAAAAATTTCAATCTGGACATCATGGGTTACATCCAAAGCCTACAGGCCATGCTTCCTTCGCTGAGGCATATGTCAGAAACAGAAAAAAAAGGTCAGATTCTTTCACTAATAACTTCCCATATTCTTTCCAGCTCTCTTTAAACTAACCATTATCTCCCTCAACACAGAATCCATTTACTCTAATATACGTAAGCAACACCTCCGGTGGTTTGTCGAAAAATTTTCCTCAGATATCCTCTTCCTTTCGGACAATGTTAGGTTTGACCTTGAGGAGATCGGATCGAATGGTCAAGCGTGGAAGGAGAGTGCCCAGGACAGGGAACGATGGCGAAGCCGAGTCGGTGAGGTCATGAACTTCCGGGTTCCTACAGGCCAATAAATAATAATAATATCCTCTTCCTTTCAGAGACCTGGCTCAAACCAAATTCCCGAGTGTCCATTCCCAATTATACTTTTGTTTCTAACCCCAGAACTAATGGATCCCACGGAGGTACCGGCATCTTAATACACAAAAAATTTCAATTCAGTGAAATTAGATTCACTAATATATTCAGCATTGAATACACGGTAGTTAAACTTTTTTGTGAGAACAATAAAGTGCTCGTCTTAGCATCCATTTATATTCACCCTTCACGACAACCAGATTTCCCAGATGCTGACATTTCTCAGATAATCCAACAGTCTGTTCCCGCTCCATTTATAATCGGGGGAGACTGGAATGCTCGTCATACAGCATTCAATGATAATAAATCCAACAAATATGGTCGTCAGTTGCTAGCCCTCCTCCCATCTTATCCATATACATACATTGACTCCCCATTACAGCCAACTCGTGTCACTAGCACAGCCAAGTCAACAATCGACTTCTTCCTCAAGTCCGATGATGTTCACTCAGCGGGTCCACCTACAGCCTCCTTTATATTTCCTTCTGATCATGCTTCCGTTCATACCACGATCCAAATCCCCTCTCTCGACCCACTCTTCTCGTCAAGCCCTGTCCCAAACTTCACCAAAACAAATTGGAGAAAAGTCAATAGGGACATAGCGATAAGTTTCTCTGACTTGTATATCCCTGAAGCATCTAACCTACTCCCAACTGAAATCGATCACGCATCTTTAAGAATAGAGCAAATTCTTAAGGAGGCTCTCAGCAACAACACCCCGACAACCATTCCTCATAACTATTTAGGAAAGCCTTTGCCCAGCATACTAACCAAATTATTGCGCCTTAAAAAGCAGCTCCGCCGTAAACTCCATACAAGATACTGCCCCTTTATTAAAAGCCAAATCCAACTCCTATCCACTCTGATAAATGAGCAGTTGAAAAAGTTCGCAGATGAAAACTACATCTCCACACTTAAAAATATCAAACCAAATCGGAATCTTTTCAAAAACATCAACCAATTAACTGGTCGTAAATATAAACCCCGAATTGATCATCTCATCAACCCAATCAGCAATAATATTGCCCAGTCCGATACGGACATAGCAAATTGCCTCGCAGAACACTTTGCAAAGATTCATGAGCAAAATAATTCTCTATCAACTCCCGGCTTCGAGAACACAGTAAACGAATACATCTCAAACAGATTATTCACATCTTTTACTCCTTTCATCGGTGAATTTAACAACACGAACATAGCTTCACACCCCTCAGACACTACAAATTTTCTAACAGCAGACGAATTATCCGAGATCGTAAGATCAGGAAATAACAAAAAGTCAACTGGATTAGATGGAATCCCACGTCTTCTATTTAAAAAGCTACGCCCACCGAATCTACTTCCCATCCTCATTCTTCTTAATCATATAATTAATGCATCGCACTTCCCAGAGAACTGGAAAACTGCAGTAGTAATTCCTATTAAGAAGCCCGGTAGTAGTAATAGCCCTTTCAATTATCGTCCAATATCCCTATTAAGTACATTAAGTAAGATACTGGAACGCAAGATCTACCAAAATCTTCTCTCATTTGCCAATGAGAATGCCCTCATCCTTAACTGTCAGTTCGGATTTCGTAAGCGACAATCCACATGTCATGCTCTACTAAAACTTACACACGATGTTACAACTGGTCTCCAAAACCAAAGCCCTACTGTGTGTATATCTCTCGATATTTCTAAGGCGTTTGATTGCGTCTGGATCTCAGGGCTTCTGTACAAACTGCACTCCATATTTAATCTAAACTCTCACACAACAAAGCTCTAAACTCTCACGCAACAAAGCTCTAAACTCTCACACAACAAAGGTCTTATCTTTCTGACAGAAAATTTGTTGTGAGAATAAATTCTTCCGTCTCAGAAACCCGCAACATAACCGCGGGTGTTCCCCAAGGCTTTATTTTAGGGCCAATTTTATATCTGTTATATACCGCGGATATTCCTCAACCCGTATCTCCTAATGTTGTGATGCTGAATTATGCTGATGATACATTAATTTACTCTAGCAGCAAATTTGTTAAGGCTGCAAGAAACCGCATGAACAACTTTCTCCCTAACTTATCATCATATTTTAATAAGTGGAAAATTCACCTTAACCCAAATAAAACGCAGCTCATAGTGTTCAAGGGCAAACACGAGCACTGTACAAACAACACTAGACGCTGCCACAACAAAATTAAACTTACCTAAACAACACTCTAATAAAACCCTCCAAAACCCTAAAATATCTGGGAATCACTTTTTCTAATAACTGGTCTTTTTCCTCCCACATTAAAAATTCCCTTCAAAAAGCCACAATTCAGCTTAATCTCTGTAGAAGAGTAATGTGGAAACCTAATAGTCTCCCTCACAAAGTCAAACTGCTCATTTACAAACAAATTATCAGGCCCACACTCACGTACGCGTGCCCATTGTGGTACCATATCACTCCCTCCCAAATGGAGAAATTACGAGTATTCGAAAGAAAATGCTTTAGGTATGTCTCTGGGTTACATCGTCGTCCTAACTCCTATAAGTACTATAGTAACGTCGAACTCTACAATACCGCTGGTATTGAGCGCCTCGATAGACGGTTCCTCGAGCTATCTATCAAATTTATCGAAAACCTACAAAATAATCCCAATCCCATAATAACCTCGCTCTTAGAGAACCCTCTAGATATCAGAACTAACTACCCCAACTGTCTCCACACCAGAGCTATCTTCGCCTCAGGCAGACTGGTAAATGATTCAAACGAGATCATATACCACAACACCGAAGTTACCCCTAACCAGTTCAAATACTCTAACGTCCAACCATTTTCCAACATCCTACGTTTTTCCAACGAACAACCGGAAAGAAATACTCTTCCTCAAACCCATAACTGAGCTCATTCCACATCCTTTAATTCATATATCCCATTAATTATAAAACTTTGTTTTGTTTATAGCTCATTTTATAATAATCAGACTAAGTTAGGTTAAGTTATATTTATATTTAGGGTTAGGTTTAGATTAAGTAAAGTAAAAATAAGAAATTCCTGGTTTTCTGACCTTTTCCAGGAAAACGAAACCCTACTAAATGTATAAACACACATCTATCCTGTAACTCTTAAAACATTGTTTGGAAAATGTATTATAATACTAATTACATGTAAGCAATTGTCACGAATTTAATTTTAAGTCCCTGTATTACTTAAATGTACAAATTCTAATTATGGTTAATAAATACAGTTTTGAAAAAAAAAATAAATAAATAAATAAACGTGATTCTTATCTCATGTGTCAAGGCGTAAACGTCTGTTACATTTGTTAGAGTTCCACCACTTCTCTTTTCGGCGTTTTATCAATTGTTGATAATTTTTCTCGATCGGCTGTTGGATCACAAAATAAGAAATTATTAACGCATCGGTTGAAGAGCGATCACGTCACGGGTTTATGTGCCCTGACGCAGTCAGTCAGATTATAGGAGTATTTGTAATCAAAAGAGGAAGGTCAAAAGAGGCCTTATACCTCTATAACTAATAAAAATTTGGTGTCCCCGACGTGATCCAAAGCTCTCGAGACAAATTCAACTTGGCTGCTTTGCCCAAATTTTACGGAAAGCAGAACACAATGGAGGACAAGAACACTCCAAAACAGACTACCAGGCAGAAGGCTCTGGAAAAACAAAAAGGTGCCGTCGCCAAGGACGGGCCAAAGCAGAAATCAGCACTAGAGCAACAGTTAGTTAAGGAAAATCTGGTTGCCAACAAAACATCGCCTGCCGCCGAAATAGCAGAGAACCCCCAAGGAAGAGGTATCACTTCAGATGAGGCAACGAAGCAGGCTGAAGTAACGAAGCTGATTCGCCGGCACAAAATTATTGGGCAGTCACTTACTCGTGCGATCGACAGATGGGATACCATGAATAAGATTACTCAACCCACCGCGTTTTATCAGCTCAACGCCGAAACCATTCGCGGCTACTGGGTTCAACTAGAAGAACTTTATCAAACCATTGGAGAAATAAGTGAAGACCCTTCGGTGAACGGATATGAGGCAAGTAAACATATCGACCTAGAAGCAATTGTACAACAGACAATGCTAGAGGTACACACCAAGGGAATCGAGGGAGCCTCAGGCACAGTCAACGCCAGTGCCAATGTTCAGTTGCCCAAAATTACGATCCCCAAATTTGATGGGGACTACGCAAAATGGCGACAGTTCGCTGACTAATTTAACCAAATGGTACACACGCAGGCATTAAGCAAGTGCCAAAAAATGTGGTACCTCAAGACAAATCTAACCGGAGAACCCGAGAGATTAATAAGGCACTTCTCGACGTCCGACAATCAATATGACGCAGCATGGAATATGCTCCAGGAAAGATATGAGAACAAGAGGTTACTGGTCGGAGCTCTAGTAAATAAATTGATCGAGCAACCAGCGCAACCAACCAATTCAGATACAGGTAACCATGTGAAGGCATTGCATGACACCACTCTCGAATGCCTTCTCGGGTAAAAAAATCTGGGTGTCAACACGGCAGATTGGGACGCACTCTTGATGTGTGTCCTAATAAAAAAGTTAGACCGCGCAATGCACGTGTTATACGAGCAAAGTCTGATCAACCCAAAGGAAGTGCCAGGAGTGGAAGAATTCCTGAGGTTCTTGGAAGCACGGTTCCAATCACTAGAAGCCATTGAGAACAGATCAAGCAAACTAGAGGAGACAAAGACCCGCTCATCTCTAACATCATCTGTATTCCCCACAAGTCAACAAGGTTCAAATTGCATAGCATGTGGACTCAGACACTCGCTCTACCAGTGTCAACAGTTTGTAGACATGGACGTCAGCGAGCGCAACAGCATAATACTGCGAAACAAACTATGCAGAAATTGCTTGAAATCAGGACATTTTTGCGCCAGGTGTCAATCACGTGGATGCAAGGAATGTGGGCTAAAACACAATACCCTGCTGCACAATAACCAGAGCCGTTACGAAACAAGAAACGATAAAGAATTTCTGGTAAACCAATGTTCGGAAGACATGACTCCAACTGAGACAATATCGAAAAAATCATCAGTGTCACTGACGACGACTTTATCGCGTCCAATAAAAACATGCACCATACTCGGCACAGCTAGAGTCAGGTTGACAGGAAACAATGGAAGGCATATCGAATGCAAGGCTCTATTGGACTCTGGCTCTCAGGTCAATTTAATCAGCGAGAGAGTGGTAAGAAGATTAGCACTAAGACCAGGTCACACAAATATGCGTATTCAAGGCATTGGGCACAGCATGCAAAAGACGCAACGGAGGGTAAATGTGCTACTTACCAGTACGATAAACGAATTCTCGACCCAACTAGAAGCGTTCGTTCTGAACAAGATAAGTTCTCCCCAACCCAGCCAGGAGATTGACGTCTCATCGTGGAAAATACCAAAAAACATAAAGCTGGCAGATCCAAGGTTCTACCTGGCAGAACACATAGACGTGTTATTAGTGGCAGAACATTTATTCCAGCTCCTTTCCATTGGGCAGATCAAGCTAGGACCAAACCTACCAACTCTACAAAACACCACATTCGGATGGGTAATAGCAGGGAAAACACTGCAACCAACAACATCAACTCTTCATGCGGGATGTCCACGATAGAAGAAGAAGGCATCCAGGACACCATAAAGAAATGTTGGGAAATAGAGGACGGAATGGACATGCGTGAGAACCATCCCACAGTGAAGGAAAGACGCTGCGAGATCATTTTTGAACAACATTACATGAAGATGTGGAACGCAAACGGTCGGCAATGACGAAGCCCCATTTAATTTCGGATCACATAAGGCGAATCCCCCGCGGATTGATTAATGTGTCAATGCGCTAAGAAAAATTCTTTACCGACATCGCTAGAGAATAAAACTATAGAGTCCAGACGTACGTCTGAGAACAAAACTCTATGGTGGCACCGTTTCTTTTAATCCCTTGTAAGGGTACCTTTCCTAAACGGAACAATGGACGGTGCTTGTGAATAAATTCGCTGGACAACAATACAATTAAAATATACAAAATATCGTTGGTACTGTTGTTCATTAAAAAACAATTACCGAAAACACCCGTTTATTACCAATCCTAAACATTACTAAAAAACCTAAGTAATGGTTTAGGGTAATTGTCAATCCTAGGTAAATTACCGAAGGATCAATCAAAAGATCGCTCGTTCAAAATAGAGATCCGGATACAAAGGGTTTTATGTGAGGTCAGCGGAGAAGAAAAAGAAAAGGATATAACATGTTTCCTTCGATCAACGAGAAAAAATAAGAGTTGAGTTAAGTTTGAGTTATCGACCGAGACGGTCAGAAAGTAAAAGCAGAGGTGAATGGGGTTAGCCGTTTGGTTCGGAGCTGGTGTCTCATAAAGTGAAAGTTAATAATAAATATTTTGAATAAGGTGAAGGAAACGAATGTCAAGTGTATAAATGTAACATTTTGAATACCAAGCTAAACCTTTATATTGTGTCTTACCTAAGTAAACCTTTATGCATGCAAAAAATGATTAAGCGAATAAATGGTGAAGTGCAAAATAAATAGAAATAAATAAAAGACAAAGGGTGTTTGGTATCTTTCTGGACGTTGTGGATCCTTCCTCGGTTGGATAAAAGCGGTAGGATTTATAACAAAATTTGGACACGGCATAACCTTAGGGAAGTCTGAATTTCCCCAACCAACTACGGATTTTTGGCGGACTTTTACGAAACGGCTGATGTGTTCCGCCGAACACTGTCCATAAATGAATCACGGATTTTTTCTTTCTCTTTTGCTTTATTGTTTTTGTGGTTTATTTTTTGTTCTTACGTAACACTGTCTTACAAAATTTTATTTCAAGCGAACTCGCGCAGACACACTCTGAGTTATTTTTAATTTTATGCCACTTCGTAGCGACACGCTGCACGACCTTTTGTTATTTCCGCTTCTTTTAGACTGAATTATATTTCCCCTTAGGGGATGATCCGACTCACCCGATACCTCTCTTCTCATTTTGGATTCTTCCTTAATCGAGAATCCCTCCACTAGGGAAGAGCGTACTCCTTTTGGGTCCTGCGGTTTCCTGTTTCGTCGCAGGCCAGATGTCCGGTTGCACCCACACACACACACACGCGGATGTTGCTGCTTGTGTGGCCGGATATCTTCCTAGGATCGCCAGAATTTGCACACCTTCTGTAGAATCGATCTGGGTATCCTTGGTGTGGTTTATTATTCCTGGCGATCCCTTCTGGGCTCCTCGATAGTATAGTGGTTAGTATACCCGCCTGTCACCCAAGAGACCGGGGTTCGTTTCCTCGTCGGGGAGCCCCTGGCGCAAGGCTAATGACCTTGCCCAGAAAAAAATAAATCATTATGGAAAATTTAACAAGCCTCAGGACTTGCTAAATAAGGCCAAGACCGGTTCCCGGTTGTAGTGCCGATGATGATGATGATCCCTTTTTGGTCGCAATAATTATCTTCGGTTGCGATAATTATATTTGCTTTGCCCTATGGGAACAGCGTTTTAGTTTATTGCTGTTTCTCCGCAAGGGCTTTGTTTGGTGAAGTGCTTTGCGGTAGGGTCAAAGGTTCAGCCGACGGTTTATTTTACGGCAATTTTCTTGTCGCCGGGGATTTGATGTTTGTCGGCCAAACCATGGGTTTTTACCTAGTTAATAGATCGATACACATTTTCCATACTGGACGTGTCCTTCGAACGCCGTGCAGGCATCGGGAAATTGTTCGGGGCTTGGAGCCCACCTATCTGTGGATACGTGGGGTTGTTGACACCAGTATGGATGTCACATTTGGTCAGATGAAAAGGCGGACTTTTGGGGCACGTGAAGTTTAGTCATAGGTGAGTATATTCCTTGGTGGAACGAAGGTATCTCAGCCTATGGTGATTTGTGCGGTTCGTGGAACCGCCACAGATTCGTAACCATAAAGTAAGGTAATACATATAACAGTACATAAATATAACCCCACACAGATCTAATCATCATTTATAATGCACTCTATGAACATATAATCGAAATTACAGCGATTCGGCGTGTCCACAGCGAGCTGCTCATGATAGCGTTTTTGAAGAAAATTCATATTATTTGAAGCGAATCTTAACGCCTCGTATCCGGAAATTATTGATTTTACTAACAGACTCATAGCATATGTTTTTTTTTTTATAGTACGCATTTATTATACAAAAAAATTTTACAGATTTTACTTAAGACTAAATGCTTAATCTAAATGCTTAAGTCTTAACTAAATGCTAATCCCACTGGCGCAAGACTAATGACCTTGCCCAGCAAAAACATATCGTTATGGAAAATTTAACAAGCCTCAGGACTTGCTAAATAAGGCCAAGACCGGTTCCTGGTTGTAGTGCCGATGATGATGATGATGAAATGCTAATCCCTATTTACATCTATTTTTCTTATATTAACTTACTGGCTGTTTAGAAGCACTCTAAATTGTACAATATGTCTTTTTGTTTTGTTTTGCCTTTCCGCGTACAAGATTTCCTCCATTAACACTCATAGCACGTGTTCGGTTCGTGTGTTACCTCTTTCAAGCTGGAATGATGGTTTTTGAGTACAATCTCCTTTATTTTTTCAACATTATCATCATTTAAACAAGTGGACAGCCGTCCAGAACGAACTAAGTCTTCGACAACTTTTATTCGAGTTATTAACCAATAGGGATCAAACTTCTATAAGAGAGACATTATGAAACCACTTTTACTTTTGGCAACAAATTATAGAACAAAACGATGGATATTGTGTTGATATAAACGTAAAAGTAAAGGGTTTCTTTTTCCCCAACCTATTATAAACAATTGTTTACACAGTAGGAGAATCGCCCTCTTTCTGAATAAATACGAAAACATATAAATTAAACATATACGAGGGTTGCCTTTTATATTTCGGGATTAGAGAATAAAAACAAATATTGATCAACGAAAATCACTTAATTGTTTTTCAAAATATTCCCCATGAAGATCTATACACTTTTGCATGCGTTTCAACCAATTGTCGAAGCACTTTTGCCACTCTGATTGAGGTATCTCCAACACATGCGTTCTGAATACAGCAACCCCTTCTTCAGGTGTCGAAAAACGTTGACCTCTCAGTTTGTTTTTTACGTACGGGAATAAAAAGAAGTCATTCGGTGCCAAGTCAGGACTATACGGTGGATGGCCCATCAAATCGATGTTTTGGGTGCTCAAAAATGCAGTTGTCGCAGCCGATGTGTGAGAGCTCGCATTGTCGTGGTGAAGAGTGATCCGTCTTCGGCGGTTGGTTTTCCTGATTTCTTGGAAGACAACTGGCAAACAAATGGTTGTGTACCACTCAGAATTGACTGTTCTGCGTTGTTCTAGTGGTACGGTTGCGACATGTCCAGTTTTTCCGAAAAAACAGGCGACCATTTGCTTGGAAGTGCTTCGTGCGCGAACAACTTTTGTTGGATTTGGCTCATCTTGAAACACCCAGACAGTCGACTGCTGTTTACTTTCGGGCTCATACGCGTAAATCCACGATTCATCACCTGTCACGATGTCATAGACGTGTTTCGAAGCACCGCGACCGTATTTTTTGAGCATTTCTTTCGACCAATTGACACGAGCCTTTTTTTGGGCGATTGACAAATTGTGTGGGATCCAACGCGAACAATTTTTTTTGACAGTCAAATGTTTATGCAATATTGAATGTATGCTGGTCCCACTAACGCCTAAGGTTGTCTCAATGTCACGATAGGTCACATGACGATCTTCCAATATCAGTTCGCGCACAGCATCAATGGTTTTCGGAACAACAACCGATTTTGGACGAACTTCACGAAATTCATCTTGGAGTGAACTACGACCACGATTGAATTCACCATACCATCGATAAACACTGGTCTTTGATAGAGCTTCATCGCCAAAAATTGAATTAAGTTCACCCATTCACTGTTGCTGAGTTAATCCACGCCGAAAGTTGTAAAAAATAATCGCACGAAAATGTTGACGATTTAATTCCATTTTTGGGCCGAGATGAATCTTTTAAGTTACTGTAAACAACACAAATAGCGCTCGTATGTCAAAACGTTCTGAATGCGTATAACCCCAAAAATGTCCAACATTACGACAGAGCTGTCAATTGCCGGGTTGCAACACTAGGGTTGCCAAATCCCGAAACATAAGAGGCAACCCTCGTACATACCTCCAATCTGCTCTTTCGTACTTCTTAGATGTATTGTTTAAAATTACTTAAAGCTCATTTGATTGGCTATATAATTAAAATACGACTAATGGTAAGAGCTTGAATGATCCCCATCGGTAATTGTGACCTGGAAAACCCCAACAATATCAAGTGGAGCAAAAAAACAAACAACGCCCTCAAGGCTGTGTGGGAAGGACAATTATTTTTAATTTACCGAGATTATGATGAGAACGTCGGCAGCTGATAATGCACACTTATCCACTTCTTCAAGTTGCACTTGCAGCTAAGTGTCGTACCCAGAGCGTAACCTTTGGCATATTGAGACACGCACGAACCCATTGGTTCACATATATGTTGTCTGACATGTTTAAACTGTTGTTAGGTTCACATGCATTTCTTTGCTGTTTTATTTATAGCCAACTCTCTAGAATCAATTGTCCTTCTTTCATGTTTTTGCTTTCCATTGTTCTCAAGGCATCATCAAATTTAAGAGGTTTTTGGCATTTAACGTGTTTTTTATGCTCTTGGTGCTTATCCACTCTCAGAAGATTATGCGATGAAGTGGACGAAATATCGTATTAAACGTTCTTCTTTTGACATAGTTTTACTCAAATGGTAGAGGAGACTTTATTTTACACATGAATTCAAACAAAATATTTACATGGTTATATAACATTATTCTTTTTGTTTCATTTCAAGTACAGAATGTTGTGGAAAATTACTCCTAAAACCTGGTAAATAGTTCATGAATGTGGGATACTTCAAGTTTTCTCAATGGCGCAGGACAACACTCGAAGGAAAATATGTTCATGCTTGGCTAACTTAAGCGATTAACCTTCATTTGGGGAATACTTTCAGCCATTAGTATACAGAGCGTTCTGGAATAAACAACAAACGTCGTACCAACAACATAAGTTTGGCATTTAGAGAGACTCCTGTATTTTATTGGCCATTGTAATGTGTTATGACTTCGCGAGTCTTTGACATGTGATATGGCGGTGGCTTTCTATAAGTGGAGTACTTAACTTGAAGAATGTAGATTTGTGAAACACAAGGGAGAAAATTGAACCAATATATCCCAAGAAAAAACATACGATGCATACCTAGAAATTCACTGCTCCCGAAGCATTTGTCCTATTTTACAAAAATAAACAATTCATGATAAAAGCATCTCCCACAACGTTGACCGATTTTATGTTTTAGTACAGCAATTCTGCTGAATCAATATAAATACCCTTTACAATATCTCTAGACAGTCTACCTCAGACAGATAAATTTATTTATTTTCACAGAAACAACAACGTACAAATAAAATCCCGAAATAAGAACAACAACGAGATGAAAACTAATTTAAAAACAAAAACGAGAAAGAATTGAGAAATAAGAAAAAAAGCTCCTTTGAAACATTAACACATACTAATGTATGCAGGGTGCGCCACCTTTTATATCGGTATATAAACATTGAATAACTTTAATATTTATCAACCGATTGACTTGTGACATAGACATGTTTTTGAAACGTTGTTAGGTTATCTGATAGGTATATTACCTGCTTTAATGGTCGTCCTTCTTGGTTCCTCTTCGAGATGGTTCAGCATTGGATGTTTAACTTTAGAGGATTGTTTTCCTTTGTTGTAACTTTTCCTTATTTTACTTTCTTACTATTTTTTGTTAAAGGTAGCGGCCTAATTAACTCTGAAATATTCACATTGCAACCACTCTGTATATACGCAAATTCTGGGGGCAAAAACGCAAACGATGCATCCTCACTTGGACTTTGACCATTTTCCTAATTATCATTTGTAAATTAATTTGCCTGTGCCATGTGCAACGGTGTATATCACCTGTTTGATATTTGCACCTTGACGATCCAACGGAAACACGATAGCCATGTATGTGTATGCGTCGCATACGATCGTCCGGTGAACGAGGATGGATGCGAGCGTCGTAATTGCATCTCCTGGTAATGGGTATGCAAACATTGCATGGGCCTGCGGCTGTGTACACAATTGATTGTGTAATGCTTGTCGGCAACCGAACCTTCTGGTGTAAAAACAAAACAAACCGAAGATCTGGTCACCCTAGGAGAGGCCATAAATCAACATTTGGTTGATGGACATGCAATTTCCCAGGTCCGCTGACGGTTGACGGCCGTTAATAGGGAATTGGTATACCATAAACAATCCGGCAGATATGAATGCGATGTTTAGGTATTGCAAACGAATATAGGGTGCAGCCATTGCCAGTTGTTAAAAGTAAACACTTGATGGCCACATCCAATTCGTTGCTTGTTTACGGTCCATGATCGGTGGGAACCGATAATAGAAAACCAGCTATTGCTGAAAATGCGGGGAATGTTTGCTTTGCGTCAGCCGAAACCTTGTCGACGGTGGCAAACTGGTGAGACCTGGTAGCCGCACTCTTAGAGGTGACATGGACAAACAAAAACGAGTAAATTTGGAACTCCGTGTTGATTTTGTTTCCATGGCATAAGATAATAGGGACGTGATGCACAGGGTGCAATGCATGCCCGAGGGTGAAATTTTCGATGCCACGGCTAGGTGATAATCCTTGCCGTGGACTTAATGTTTTCAGGAATGGATCGTGGAGAAAGGGGTTTGGAAAAACCCCCCAAAGAAAGGTAAGCTGCCTAAAAGGTATTTATGTCAGTTATCCTTTGGGATAACTGAATTAATTCCAGCAATTTGCTTAGCGATTAAGGCCGTAGCAAGGTTGTATTATCTTGCTGAAGATTCGACTTCCAGGTAAGTCGCAATGCTGGGAATGGTGGGGATCGAGCGATGCGTGGCTCCTCGGGCCCTGAAAAGCCCCACAAGATCTTCACCGTTGAAATCCTTAATGGCCGCCATCTTAACGAAAGTCCTTTGATGAACGGAAGTAGGCGGGGCTATGCCCTGCAGAACGATAACTGGACGAAATTGGACGAATGATGTGACGTACTTTTGACAGTTAAGGTGTCAATACAATTTTGACGTTGGCTACGCTAATTTGTGAAGCGAGATGCGACATGCCACCCGCCTTCAAGCGTCAGGTTCAAAACTGGTGTGGTGTTTCCGGCTCCTGTAGTTTCGCCGATGGGGAGAGGGCATAGTCTCTTGACGCAACGATCATATATGCCGTCTCTGTACGGAGAGTTACTATACATACAATTCCATCCTGGCCGGGTTGTGTAGCTATGACTCGACCAAGTGCCCATCTAAGTGGTGGTAGGTTTTCATCTGCGATGAGCACTAATACTCCTTCCCTTAGCTGGACCTCGGGACGGCGTGAGCGGCTGAGTTGTATGAGCTGGTGCAAATATTCTTTATGCGAGCGCTTCCAAAAATGCTGCTTCATTTGCTGAGCCTGATGCCAAGCGGTTAGGCGATTTGCGGGTGTATCTGTGAAATCAACTTGTGGAAAGGAAGTTAAAGAGCTACCTACTAGAAAATAAGCAGGAGTTAATGGTTCGAGATCATTTGGATCCGAGGACATAGGAGATATAGGACGGGAATTTAAAATTGCTTCTGCTTCGATCACATATGTTTCCAATTGCCTACAGTTCGATTCAAATGATATTTGAATGATTTAACGACAGCTTCCCAGATTCCTCCATGATGAGCGGTATGAAGTGCCAATCGATCCCTTGACCAGCACAAAATTTAGATACATCATTTTGATGCTCCTTTGAATTAAAAAGTTTGTAGAGCCGTTGGAGCTCGTTTTTTGTCCCGACAGAGTTAGTTCCATTATCAGAATGGATTTCGACCGATTTTCCCCGTCTCGAAAAGAAGCGCTTCAGGCTTGCGATAAAATCCTCGGTAGATAATCCACCAACTAACTCAAGATGCACTGCCTTTGTGCACAGACAAACGTATACAGCTACGTACACGCTTTTCTTTTACATAGAAAGGTCCACAATAATCGACACCGACACGTAGAAAAGGGCGAGCAGATGTTATTCGATGTTTGGGTAGATTACCCATAGGGTATTCAGCGAGAATAGGTTTGGCCTTAAAACAGGGCATGCACTTATGAAGGATGCGACGAGTTGTGCTGCGGCCGTTAATCGGCCAATAGTGCTGTCGCACCGAATATAGGGTAGTTTGGACGCCAACGTGCTTGCGCCTAATATGCTCTGCCTGTATGATCAATTTCGGATATGATGCTGTGACGGCAACAGTACAGGATGACGTTGATCTTCGGATAAGGACGAACGCGCAAGCCTGCCTCCGACACGTACTTAAAAAACAAGGGCTGGACAAAGAAATGGAAAAAGTTCTTAAACTAAAAAAACAATTTGAACCAGAATGAGCGGAAAACGAAAAAGATACAACAAGATCATGAACAAAGATAACAGGAACCCGCAAAGAAAACACGACAAGCTAAGGAAAGTCAACAGCAGCAATCACATCAACAGCAGGAACCACATAAACAGCAGGAATCGCATCAACAGCAGGAACCAAATCACCAGTATGATTGACACAGTGACCGAGTTCGGACGTGTTTGCAATTCGCTTATTGAGTGAAATTAAAAAGTGGTTTTTGTGAGTCCGGGAGCATTTAAAACACAAAAGCTATTTATAAATAAATGCCATCGATAAAACACTCAAAGCAAAATGAAGATATATTATTTGATTTAGTCGACCAAAATAAAAAGACAAGGCAGTCAAAACAAAGAAACTGAAAATCTAACAACCAAAACATATAATAAATGTGAAAACAGTCCAGTGAAGTGCGAAAAAAAAATCAAAATCTTCAGTTCATTTATATTCGTCGCGTACACGTGTGTGTGTGTGTGTCTCCCTCAAAGAGGAAACAAAAGGGCGTGTCTGCCGCCGTGCACATACCGAACGATCAACAAAAAAAAAAAACTGTGTGGGTTAATGTGTATGCGTGTGAAAGCAGATGTCCCTGCATGTTGCTTCATAAATATAACATTAGATCTAACGGTGGCAACTAATAATAATGGAAAAAAGAAAAGCTGTGCTAAAAGTGATTTCAAAGAGGAGCCCCATAGCCCAGCCAAACCTCCTTGCCAAACGGCATAAAGCCAACTCTAAGGTAAAAACTTTCATAGAAGGAATTACCACTCCTGATAAGCCACATTATTCCGGAGAAGGGAATAAATTCAAAGAACTGACTACAGAAGACCACCAAACCAGCAATAGAGAAATGAGTGACATAGATGTCGAACTACCATAAGGGAACAAATCATCAAGAAAACATCGATTCGGCAAAACGAAGACGTAGGGAAAACGGAAAAAGCGGGATATACGCGTCGGCACATGGAATTTGCGAACGTTATATAAACCAGGCGCGATACGGACGGTCGTAAAAAACACGAAACAATATAAAATGGACATCGTCGCGCTTCAGGATGTCCGACTCCCACATCAAGTAATCGAAACCAACGGATTTACACTGGTGTGTGGAAGTACCGATACACATAACTTCGGAACCGGCTTCATCATAAGCAAGAAGATTACGTCCCATGTAAAATATATGAAATTTATTAATGACCGAATGTCGGTGCTACAGAATACAGATCCCATGGTACAATTATGTATTTATAAACGTACACGCCCCAACAGAATCTACGGGCGAAAAAACGAAGAACACATTCTACGAGAGGACGTATTTGATGGAATCTCATCATTCGATGTTAAAATTCTCCTCGGGGACCTCAATGCGAAAATTGGACTGGAAGATATCTTCCAACCAATTATAGGTAAAGAAAGCCCACAAGACGTTTCAAATGATAATGGAAGCCGAATTATCACGTTCGCAGCGTCACAAGATATGATAGTGAAAAGCACGATGTTCAAACACAAGCAAATTCATAAAGCCACATGGATATCACCCGAAAGCGTAACGCGTAACCAAATAAACCACTTCCCCATAAACAAAAGACACCACTCGGATATCCTTGACATAAGATCATATAGAAGAGCAAATTGCGACTCCGATCATCTTCTAGTGATGGGTAAAATTAGAAGACGACTCGCAGCAAACCCACATGGGCAGTCACGGGAGACGAGCAAAAAGTTTGACATTGGTAAACTAAAAGACCTGCGCAAAAGGGCCGAATATCAAGACGCACTAACGAATAGATTTAGCATCCTAGAGAATGGGAGCAGTGAGGAAAAGAAAGCCAATAGTGTGGACACTAAATGGACATCGATCAGAGACACAATGAAACAAACAGCCCAACATGTATTAGGATTTAAGAATATAATTAAGTCCAAACCTTGATTTGACGATGAGTGCACAGCAAAGATCGAAGAACGTAAACGCCTCAGAGAGATCTGTGGGGAAGAGAGTTGTGTGTGCCGGCGTACGGCACTGGGCTCACTCCTATCCCCATCCGTCTGTCGCTAAAAGTTTCGACAATGTTCCGCCAAACACCGTCAGAAAACTGTTCACCCGGAAAGTTATCACCCGAACAAATAAAACACTGACTGGTTTGTTATAATTACTGTTTTTTTATTTCACAACGGTTGGTAACAAAACAAGCGATAAAAGGTTCTTATATTTCACTTAGGACAGATTATTAATATTAACTTGATTTTTATGGATTTTAAACTACTATTACCCACACGAACTGCGGCACAAACTCGCCAAACAATTGGAAACCGAACACTGTTCAAAATACTCCTCACGACTGCAGATATTTTTACGCGTCTTCGCAACCGGCGGGAGTGACGTGTGACCATGGCAGTCAGTGGTTGGAAATCGACTCAGCGATATCTTGCTCGTGCAGAGCTCACTCGCGATGGTGATCATGGTGGTATGTGAGCATGGTTCTTTCATGGATGCGAACGAACCTAGAACAAAGAAAGGGCATAAAGTGCATTCATTGGATACGATTTGGGTAAAGCAAATAAAACCGAAATCGTCGGATGCCAATGGGATCTTTGTTGGGACATATGCGATGCGGCTAAACAAAGAGACGACGATGTGATGTGGAAATGTGCTAATGGGTTTTAGCTAGGTTACTGGGAAATTGTGTTTATGACATCGCTAGTAAGGGTAGGTATTGAATTCCTATTTGCATTTGTTTATGCTGTAGGATTCAATTGATGCCAAGAGACGCGGAATGCGTATTTGCCTTGGTCCCTTGGGTGTAAGTCGCCAGCCAATGTGTATGTAGAGAACATTGTTGTACACATGGCGCGGCTGGGAAAATAGACGGCGCAATATTTATGGTCCCTGTCATGACGGTTACATTGTATGCAAACCGAATCATTTTGTTTACAGGAATTTGTCTGGTACCGAAGGTGCTGAAATGGTTTGGAATTCCAGATAAGTAACGCAAGAAATCTTACGGAAAATTGTATGCGAAGAGATGCATGAAAAGGTAAGTTTTCTTTACAGGGACTTTAAGATTATAGATTTGATCTATATAATGCGTGAAGCATTTACAGGTGCTAATGCTGTTGCACTAGCAGAAACTGATGAAGATTGGGTTGTAATAATGGGGGTTTTACGGTAAGTAGACAGAGGGGTTTGGCGGAACCGTCACAGATCCACTTAGAAAGATATGATGAAGTCAACGCAGAAAGATACGCGACAATTCAGAAAGAGACAATGAGACTCTTCAAACGCAAAAACCGCGAATGAGAGAAGACTCGGATCGAAAAAATCCTAGAAAATGCCAGAGCAAAGAACATCAGAGGTATGTGCGACGGCATAAATTCAATTAGAAATGGCTACCGAGGGAGAGCCAAAATAATTCGAGACGCAAACGGGTGTCTGGTGACAGAAACAAACAATAACGTGACAAGATGGAAGCAGTACTTTGAAAACCTGCTCAAAGTGCGCACCCATCAAACACAAATAAACGCACCAGACGTACATACAGTCGAGCCTCAGATCCCAGAGCCCTCTTTCAACGAAGTTGTGGATGCAATAAATCGATTGAAAAACAACAAAACTCCTGGAGTCGACTGCATACCGGCAGAGGTTATGAAGCCTGGAGGAGAGGCAACTGCTCGAAAGATCCACCAGCTCATCAAAACAATATGGGACAAGGAAGTAACTCCGGAAGTATGGAAAATCTCAATAGTCATCCCAATTTTCAAAAAAGGCGACAGATCTGACTGCGAAAACTACAGATTAATATCATTGCTCCCAACCACATACAAAATATTGACAAATGTCATACTGGCGAGAACCACACCATACGCAGAAGAAATACTGGGAGATTACCAATGTGGATTCAGCAAGAACCGGTCAACAAGCGTCCAAATTTTCATAATAAGGCAACTGCTGCAAAAAAAAAACGTGGGAATACGGAGAGACGGTTCACCAACTGTTCGTTGCCTTTCAAAGGCCTATGACTCAGTCGTAAGGCAAAGATTCTACCATATTGTAGCTGAGCTGGGAATCCCGAAAAAAATATGCCGCCCTCATTCAAATCTGCATGGACGAAAACAAAGGGCGAGAGGGAATAGAAAACCACCTCTCAGAACCATTTGAAATCCACGACGGGGTGGCCTCTCATCATGTCTCTTTAACCTTGTGCTCGAGTATGTTATCAGAGAGGTACAAGACGATAACATGGTCGGATGATCTATGAACGGGGTCACACAAATGCTCGCATATGCGGATGACATCGCCGTTCTATGAGATAATCTAGAAATTGTAAGTAAAAACAGTGAAATCGTCATGCAAGCGGCAGAAGAGGCGGGCCTAGAAATAAATGAAGACAAAACAAAATACACGATTACGACGAGAGCAGAACACATATAAACATCAGGGGCAAGATATTTGAAAAAGTTAAAAAATTTAAATATCTGGGAACGATTCTGACGGCCAGTAACGAAATGTCGAAGGAAATTAATTAAAGACTACACTCCGGCAACGCTAGTTGACACGCAGCCAGTAAACTGGTGAAATCCAAACTGCTATCACGTAATATAAAGCCCGTGTCTATAGAACCATAAACATACCGATTGTTCTATACGGATGCGAAACATGGGCTCTCACAAAACGGGAAGAAAACAAATTCCGCGTATTGGAGAATAAAGTTTTAAGGGGTATCTTTGGAGGTAAATATGACGAGGAGGCAGGACAATGGAAGAAACTCCACAGCTACCAATTAGAAGAGCTATACCCGCAAACCTACAATAGTGAGAGTAATCAAGTCGCGAAGATTAAAATGGCCCGGACATGTAGCGCGAATTTGCAAATATAGAACCGTGCGTAGAATTCTTGACGGTAAACGAACGGGAAAGATACCGACAGGATGGCCAATGTAAGGTTTGACCTTGAGGAGATCGGAATGGACGGTGAAACGTGGAAAGAGAGTGTGAGGGTTTAAATGTGTTGTACCAGCAGGGGCACGCGGTGCGTTTAGATCCCCAACACGTCACTGGACAAATAGCACTCCGAAACGTAACCAACGAGGAAGGAAAGAAAATAAACACAAACTGTTATGGATTGAAATAGTTTTTTTTTTCATTATATTTTTCTAATTTGGCTTGAGTTACAATTGTGCCTTGGTTTCGAAGTAACAATAATTAATTTGGATTTGGTTGGATGGGAATTAATTTAGATTTACTTTTAAATTATTAATGAATTCATTTGCTTTTGCTTTAGTTTGTCTTTTTGGTTATCACTTTATTTTTGCGTATTTCCATCCAATGGAAATTCAGCAACACTTATCGTAAGTTAGCTTAACTATTTTCTGTCTTTTTGTTGATTTGATTAATGATTTTATTTAGTTTTGATGATGAAAATAGCGTGATGTCAAAAAGGAGACTTAGTTAAAGAAAACACGACACAGCTTTGTACAACCATTTGTTGGCCACTCTCGACTCACTTTAATACACTTATCGTGTGTGCGCGCCACGGGGAATGAAAAAAGAACTTTAACACCGTGGCCGTCAGCTTTGGGTGATTGAATTACTACTTGGTTTTGAACGTTCAAAGTAGCGGCGAGTGTTCGGCCTCGATTGTGGTTGAATAATGACTGATTGGAATTAGGGATGAAACTTTGATTTTGCACACCAATCAGCCAATGGTAATCGCGATTTCCTGTGCATTCCTCAATTATCTCCGCTCATCGCGGTGAATAAATACTTGTGTATTCGTTCGATGGTCGATGGTCGTAGAAAGCATGAAGAAATCAAAAGGAAAACCACAATAACCCAGGGTTGATCGGGCTTTGGTGTGATTGTATCAATGCAGCCTCTTAGGACGACCCACTGACCTAATGCGGTGACTGTGGTGATCTCAGAGTGTATTGAACTATGAGAAGATAAAAACGGAAAGGAGAGAAAAATGGTTCTTGCTATTCACCTGTAAAAATAGATCATTGATCCCTAGCGAATAGAGTGTTTGGGGAAAGTCAATAGGACGCCGCTGATGCTTGGAAAATAATCAGCGTGAGAACCAGACTCAAAGACGCTGAAATAACCCCAGCGGTTTTGCTATGATGCAACAGCGTCGTTTGGTTAAATTTAGTTGTTGCTAACCAATATGACATTGAGATTTCCGGTAGAAATCTCATAGGGTTAATGATATGGAGTTGCCGTATGGCTAAAGGGAGCTGAATTCAATTCTGCATTATCTGCATAGAATAATGAATTCAGTTATGCTTTCTTTACACGTAAAATAGCTGAACGGTGGGATAGGGGATAATGTGACGCGCTGTAGGCGGTCGAAATTAGATTGAAATTGTGGTTTGGTTCTCCATGTAGTATAGAGAACCGGCACAAGAGTGTACAGGACAGGGAACGATGGCGGAGTCGAGTCGGTGAGGCAGTGAACTGGATGGCTACAGGCCAATAAATAATAATGATAACATATTGTACTTTACTTCGGTTCTTATTTTCAAACCATCTATAATGTAGGGTATAACGGAGTCCGCATCGACGCCAAAAAGTGCGACGATTTCTTTCAATTGCAAAACGTATTCGTGGAAGCTTTCATCTTTACGCTTTTTTCCCTTTATTTCTGTACTACTGTATGTGCGTTCAAATTCGCTATCCAATAACAGGCGCAGTTCTCGGTACTCCAACACAGACACCGATTCCAGGAAGAGTTTGGCCGCATTCGTCGTTTTACCTCGTGCCTGCACATACTTCTGCTTTTCGCTCATACCGCAGACGTCGGCACTCTGTTCAAAATTTTGGAACCACTGTTTAACTAGAATTGTTTCTCGTTTTTTTCTTCTCTAATATATTTTATAAATTTTGTTTAAAGTAAAAGCAATAAAACGCAAGATTACAGTACAAAAAAAAATGGGGTGGCGAGAGGACGACTTTAGGGAGACAAGGACAAATGTTTCCTTCATCTTGTCTCTGGATTCTGGTCATCTTGCAATAACCAGAATCACCCACATCCGTGAGGATGTTGGGCTCGGTCTCAAGATATCTGAGAAGAAAGGGGAAGGAAGTACCTAAGGATAGTATGGACAGGGTTAGTTCAATTGTTCTCTAACTACTTGGATGGGGGGATGGTGGGAAAGAAATCATACAAGACCGGTGGCTCTTAGAAGATTACAGTACACCGAAAGGTAACATATTTATACGGAAAACAAAATAAATGTGCATAGAACAATTTAGAGGGCTCGTACAGAGCCAGTCAATAACATCAAAACTTACTTTGTTAAAAGTACTACTTGTTTGTTGCAAATAAATGTGTTTAAAAAAAAAAACATATACTTTATATATTTTTTGTTTTATTTATTTTTTTGAATAACAAACAAAAATTCTTGAAGTTATACGGAATTAAAAAATATCGCAAAAAGCGATTATTTTCTTAAACTTCTAATTCGTACAAGTGCTTAAACCACAAGAATTTATATGAAACATCGTACTGGAATACATTACATTCATTTTTCATTTATATAATAAAGTATACACCTCAAGGAATTTTAAAAATGACATTAAGCTCCTTGAATGTGCCTCGTTCCTCCGAAAAATAAATATAACTCATTGTTACTATATTTCCAATGGGTCTTTTCGGGTGAGTGTGCCCACTTTAAGAGTTGCATCATTCCACCGTGGTATACACGTAGATTGAAGGAAACGAAAAGCGATAACAAAATGTACAATTGTTTTAAATTTGTCTCGAAATACCTTTCTGCTGTGTCACAAGTTATTCTCGTCAGCTCTCAAAATGGTTATATTTTCTGACAGAAACCATTCCATGTAAAGGATACCTGAACTTGCAGTTCCTTATCCTGCCATTAATAAGCTAAGGAAAACACAAAGCAAAGTCCTTACGAGTAATACAGTGTCCTTTTTGCCCTTCTCCAAACCAACCTTCTTCACCTGAGAATTTCACTTATTGGTCATGACTACAATTCCATCTCCCAAGACGACCGACCTCCTTTTACTGAATCTTGAAAACAATAACCGTAGAGCAAGAAAATGTCATCGAGCTCCATGGAGCAGTCAAAAAAGGACAGCGAATAAGAAAATTGCTTCTTAGTTTTACCTTAATGAGGCAAAAGAGGTGGGAGTGAATTTGCTGTTGACCTTAGGCATTTAGACTTGCAAGATGAATTGTAGATGAACCTATAGTACCAACAGCGTTGAACTGAAACGTTATCCTTTTGCAGAGTTTTGCTTACAAGTATACATCGGAGCACTCACAGAGAAAGCACATATCTACACCAGAAAGTCCTAGTTTTCCTCACTTGGGATTATCCTTTGATAATCAATTGTTCTGATCCTGAATGATGGTAATCTAGACAAAAAACGAAAGAAGGATAGTGAAATGGGACTGTCAATGAATAACTGTTGGATGTCAGCTGTTTCTTTGGCAAACGAATTTACTTTAAACAATTCAGAGTTGTATTCCTTTCAACATTTGCTGCCATTTTTGAAATAGGGGTCTCAATATTTTGCTATGGTCTCAGTATTTCGCTATTCCTGATGAATTTAGGGTTTGTTCATAAGGGTTTATAACTACCCGCATAGTATAGTACAGGCGAAATTGAATGGAAAATGCCAGAGTAAGTGCTAGATATAGGTGTAGGACAAAGTCCAGGCTCCCGATGATATACAACCCTCATTTTATTGGAGGATGGCTAACCAAGTGAGCTCGTAAGCGATTTTTTGTACACCCATGACAAGACTCTCGATTAATTAAAATATGTTTTGTTTAATTTTATTTCCAATCAACTTTGTCATTCAGCTTTTAAATTAAACAACCACAAACTAACGTCACCTTATAAGTAATTAACATGAACAAGATATTTTGAAAATTAGTTGCTGGACGTAAATATCCAAAAATTGTCCACTGACACTAAAAATTCTTTTATTAGGTTGACGCGCTTAAGTGAAGCCAAATTTTCTTCAATGCAATCTTCAAAAATTAGTTTAGATCACGTCTTACGGATATCTGAAAAAAAGGAGGGGCGGGGGGGGGGGGGGGGGTTCTACCTATCTAGACTAGAAGACGTGTAGCAACCGTCCCTTACACATAATTAAACTTGGTCCAAAAACGTAACCTAATTTTTTTTTTTTAATATTATTTTTGAAACTTACTTGACCCTGCCCGAATATAAGAGTAGCTATATCTATGAAAGCTCGCCATTGTTTTGAGATCTTATATACTATGCTCATTTTGGCTGATTGATTACGCGTATTACGAGGGTTTGTGTTCAGAGGGATTAATTAGGGAGGTAGGTGTATTCGACCGAGCCCGAGAGGACCCGTTGAATGACCAGTATATCAGCCAGGACCCGACGCCCCTCGGCGGTTCTGAGGTTTATTAGTTTAAGGCAGTTAATGTACGGGAGCAGGAGAGGGAGGTTTTCTCATCCTAGCCCACGGCGAGGAAACGATCTTGAATACTTTCAACTCTACGGATATGGACCCTCTGAAAAGTAGACCACACCTGTCTTGCATAGTTAGCAGTGAACGGAGGAAGGTAAGGTAAAGCGATAGAGTTATGTAGGGATTGGAGAATTCCTTAGAGCAGCGTTTCACGAACCCGAGGGCAGAGTTTATTTTCAGGATCGTCTCGTCAATATGTGAGAGGAAGTCAAGCTCCCTATTGGAAAGGATCCCAATGTCTCGAATATATGGGACAATGCCCTGTGAGTAGGGCATTCTAACGCCTCACTTACGTCTAGGCCGGCTTGGCGTAAAAGACGACTAAAGGCCGAGTGGTAGGTGGGGCTCCAACGCCCTGTCGCCCGGTGAAATACCACCCCATCAAGCTATAGGCTCCGTGAAGTGGTCGGAAGAAACCATGGCCATCCTTTGGAGCTTGGCTGATGGACCGGCTCGAGAAAAGGTTGGTTTAGGTGGTAGTCGGTCCCAAGGTGAGATACTTTGGTGGATTTTCGTGTCTTTACGACGCAAGAAGTGTTCCGCCGAACACTGTCCAATACTTAACACCAACAAAACACCACAGAATTTCAGCACACAAATGAAACACTGATAAGTTGTTTTCTGAAGCGTTTATTTATAACTTTTTTTCTTGCTTTATTAAATATTTATATTTCGCAACATTACAGGAGTACACGATTAACTTTAGTTTCAGTGTAACGATCAAACGGATTTAAAAAACATAGATAATTCTTTAAACCAAAAAGCATTCAACGTTTTAACTAGACGGATTTTACACCAGTGGTCTGTCTTTCGTTTACGACTCAGGCACTATTTCTCATTCAAACTTTGTAGCTAAATTTCTTTTTTTAATTACACACACGCGGACCGACCTCCTTATTGGGTTTTTCTAACTGTACTCCTGTTTGTCATATTTCTATTTTTCTATCCATCTACCATTCTCTTCCCCTCATCTGAAAAAGAATTTTTTTTTTTCATCATCATCATTCTTTGTTTTATCTTCAAGAGAAAATTTCCATTTTGGTTTTCAATTCCAACTTCTTATCGGAATCTTGTTTCGATGGATCAAGCTTCAAACTTCTTTCTCGATCCTATCATGGGCTTTGTTTGCGTTTCCCATCTGGCTTACGACAACAACAGTTTTTGTGTGCTTCAGATGGGTAACAAACGAACCTTGGGATTTGGTTTGTAGATCACATTTCCCAGTCATAAACATCTAGCGTGGGATAGGCGTTACGATGTTTATGATTGCAAGAATTGTTGGTCGGTGGGCGAATCGCTAGGCCTTTGTTTGCGCACGTGCGCTTGTCGGTTTGGGATCTTGCGAGAAATTTTGGGTGCTAATTGCTATTACCAACATGATGAGGTTATTCTGTTTGTTTTCAAAAAAAGCGTTTAATGGATGAATCGAATGGATGCATTGGATGGATGCATTGAATTCAATATTAGGAAAGTTTGAACGTTAAGTTCAATTGATTTTTACTATTGAACTCAATGTTGGGGTATTTGGTATCTTACCTTTGTTTCAGGCGGAAGGAAAGACTTTGAAAAACGTGTCTGTGGGCACGTGTAATTGGTATAGGTGAGTATGTTCCTTGGTGGAACGACGATATCTCAACCTATAGTGGGTTGTGTGGTTCGTAGAACCGCCACAATACCACCCCGTCACGCTGTACATTCCGCGATGTTGTCGAGAGAAATCTTCGACTATGTTTCGGATGTATGGCTGATGGCCCGGACTGACACGGAGATAAGTCATGATGGTACCTTCTGAGATAAAGAATTCCGGAGGTAAATTAGTTACCCATTCGTATCTCGGGGGGGGGGGGGGGGGGGGGGGAGGAGGAGGAGTATATATCAGGGGCAACACCATGTAAATATTTTGATAAATAATCGAACTTTAAGAAATTCGTTATGGCGTAATCGGGCGCGTTCTCGAAAATCGACTCGACTGAGAACGGTATTTTGTAACATCAGGGTCATTGACTTCACCAATACGTATATAAACGCCGTCCAATATGTGCAAACAGCAAAACCTGACATCCTTGCCCTCACTGAGACCCAGGTCGATTCGTCTACTGATTCGACATATCTTCGTTGCTCAGTATACGACTTACATTCGAGATTCCGTTTTAAGGGCGAAGTCTGCCTCTTCACGTTCAATCTGGCATCAAAACCCAATAACATAGACATCATGTGGTTGAAGGTCGTACTAGGTAATTCTATTAAATTTCTTTGTTGTCTTTACCGCTCCCCAAATGACGAAAAACCGGTGACACTCCTCGAAAATCTTTCACGTACCGTCGACTAGATACATATCAACCACCCGGCTTCTGAAATTGTCGTCCTTAGCAATTTTAATGTGCACAACTCCGGCTGGTTGATACATTCTAACAGAACCGACGAGGCTGGGAGGCTGGCAGAGATGTACGCTGTTAGCCACAATTTGACTCAATTCGTTGACGAACCTACGCGAGTGCCGGATGTCCGTGGTGATCCATCCAGGCCAGGCATACCATGGAGGCTGCTGCGCCACTGGAAAACTCAGATCACTGTTTAGTATCAGTCACGCAAACACTTGTATGTCAATAGAATAACCGACCTAAGCAGAAAAAAGTATGTATATATATATATATATATATATATATATATATATATATATATATATATATATATATATATATATATGTATATATGTCGCATCTCGCTCCACAAAATAGCGTAGAGAACATTAACTGCCGACAAAATTTGACCAGACAATATCATCAACATTGTATTGGCACCTTAACTTTCAATAGTACGCCACAGCATTCGTCGAGTTTCGTCCAGCTATCGTTCTGGAAGGAATAGCCCCGCCTACTTCCGCTCATCAAAGGATCAAGATGGCGGCCATTAAGGATTCTTGTCGTTGAAGATCCTTTTTCAACTCTACCACTTCGTCGCCGCACACGAGAAGGGCACAACGTTTTCGTTTCGTCTCTCAACGCTAGTTTTGTTATTTTCGTTGTCGTTTGAGAGTTTTCATTGTCATTCATTCCTGCTTTTGAATATTTGTTCGTTTCGAAAATAAATTATTGTGTCGTTTGTCGAATCGAAAATAAAATAAAATAAAGTGTCGTACATTAAACATTTTCGTTTAGTTATTTGGTCGTCGTTCGTTTCGTTGAACTTTTTAAATTGCACGGTAAACGCACCGTGAACAATATATATATATATAAATATATATATATATATATATATATATATATATATATATATATATATGTTTATATATATATATATATATATATATATATATATATATATATATATGTAAGTTAATTTAAGGTAAAAAAAAAACAAAATTGACACAACGTTTTTTTTAGTTTTTCTCTATTATTAAAATAAACATAATTAACAAACAGACAAACTATCATCGAAAGGCAAATTGTACACTAGCTATGTAAAGTTTAGCTTAGAGCGTCTGCGTAGGACCAGTAAGTTATAACATAAGATAATTAAGCTAGAATTTAAGCATTTTTTGTTTAGCCTGTAATTTAGAATCTAAGAAAAAAACAGAAAGACCTAACCAGCTTCGCCAAGTATGGAGGCATGGTTCTGCCAACTGGGACGATTTGCGAGATTACTTCGCATCCTTTCCGTGGTCGGACGTGTGCTTTGGAGACTCCGATGTTAACGCATGTGCATGTATTCTTCTCGGGATGGAGATTTGCATTCCACATTCCATGAAATGATAATCATCTGATAAACCTTGGTTTGATAAAAAATGTGAGCAGATTACAGAGGCAAAAACAGAGCTTTTAAACAATGGCGCTCCAATCCCGCTGATGTTAACGAATTTTATTAGAATCAACGACGCGTGAAACCAGGCGATTGATACCGCGAAGAAAGCTTACAACGACACAGTGACCAATAAACTCCCCGAGTGCCCAACTGATCCTCGTCCGTTTTGGTCAATGGCAAAGCTATCAGCAGTAACTTTCGATCCACCCGTTTTCCTCCATTAGTGCCCGGCAGTGGGACACTAATCACAAATTCAAAAGATAAAGATAATGTGTTCGCGAACTCAAACCTTTATACCGGTCTTTTCAAACCACCTGTTATAAAGCCGGTACGATCTTCGATGTGAGGTGTGAAGTTTCGACCGCGTACTATTCAACGCATTCTACGTGAACTGGACTGTAGGAAGGCAATCGGCCCGGATAGACCACCAATAGTCCTTGAGAGCTGTGCTGCAGATCTGTTGCCGGTTCTTGGCACACTCGTTCGCTTATTTTATGCACGGAGGACAGTTCCTACATGCTGGCAAATCGCTAGAGTTCAGCCAATCCCAAAGAAGGGGAAAAAGTGACTCCCACAAAATTGTCGGCCGATAGCATTACTGTCTATGTTGTCCAAGGTGATGGGACAAGTCATCAATACTGAGTTAGTTCAGTATTTGGAGTGCAATGGACTTCTGAATGATCGTCAATGCGGATTCCGTGGCAGGTGGTCCACGGTAGAACTTTTGACCGTTATAACCAATATATGAACATCTGCGATTGAGGGTCATGGTAAGTCAAAAGCGGTCGCATTGGATATCTCCAATGCTTTTGACCTCCTCTAGAATGGAGCATTGCTGAGTAAGCTTCGTTCATACGGACTTTCCCAGCAGCTTTGCGACTGGACGAAGAGCTTCCTCGAAAATGGATCAATCCGGGTTGTTGTAGACAGTGAGTCTTCGGATCTGTATCCTGTTAATTCCAAGGTGCCTTAAGGTTCTATTTTGGCTCCAATGTTGCTTTACTTCACATATATGATTTGTTGAAGACAACGTATAACTACATGTTTAGTTTTGCGGATGACAGAACACTTGTTTCGTCTCTTTCGAGGATCGGTCGATTAGTGTGTGGCGGTTCTGCCAAACCACACGGCCCACTTACCTGAAAACCCCCCATAACTGCTACCCAATTTCCGTAGGTTCGCTAATGCAATCACATTAGCACCTTAAATGCTTTACGCATTAAATTGGGCAATTTTTAATCTAAAAGCCCCTAGAAGAGAATTCTTACCTTCATGGATAACTTCGCATACAAATTCCCTATAAGAATTCCTTCCTAACTTATCATAAATTCCCTGAAAGGAAATTCATCGGTTTACATATAAAACAACTGCACAATCAGGGAATCTTACCCTTGAGTTGGCTTATCCCAGACTCAACATGTGTACAACAAATCCCTTTTCATACACATTGGCTGGCGACCTTTTCTCCCAACAATAAACAACCCAAGCAGCTGCATATAATTAGCGCAATCGACGCTGAACCCAATTTCCCTAACTCGCACCATGTGCAAACAAATGAATGCTGTTCTCCCGCGGGCATTCTGGCGATAGGATAAACAATCTATATCGTTTGAAGTATCCCAAATGCATTTTCCATTTAATGAGTTACAAATTGTTTACTCAGTTGAACTCTCGGATCATAAATTCCATTTGTCCTACATATTCCTGGATCCGTTTACCATTGACCTTCTCACATAAGCAAACACAAACCCAATTAGCATCCAATGAGATTCGGCTTGTTTGCTTAGTAGAACACACATCCCATGGATGCACATTTTCCCTTTCTTTGTTTTAGATTCGTCCCCATGGCTTTCATCCATAAAAGAACCAATGTGCACGCATACATGTGTACTGTGACGATCTCCTCTATGAGATCTATTTGGTTACCCCAAAGAGAGACTTTACATCTCTCTTGGAATAGGAAAATGCGCCCCTTAATTAAGAGAGCCAGTTTCACTGGCCGAATTTCCTTCGACAACGAATGAATATCGTTGAGTGCTTTACCATCCGCTGACCGAGCCGGTCGCGTCACTCCCGCTTTCTGTAGCGCTTCGGACATCCGAAATTTCAACCGCGAGTCGAGTTTCCTTGTCGCTAAGTGTAAATTTTGTCATCCAAAGTCGCGTGAGTAAAGTTTTAATATACAAGTCGTCGGTTCATTACAGCGAACGTATACGCGTGGTTTCAGGGTCTAATTAGATTAATTTACGATTCCAATCTTTCAATTATCCTTCTCGATTTTAAGGATAATGACGAATATCACACAATAAATGCATCAAAATACTTGGATACATCTAAACCAATAAAAAGGGCATTTACTTCAACAGAATAACCGTGTGTTTAATTTTCCGGCAGCGGTTCCTGGGTGTTGTTTATTAATGTGTTCTCCTTACTTCTTGTGGACGGTGTGTTTCGAAGAATTTTTCCTTTACTCAAAGTTGTGGACAAACGTGGCGGCGTTTCGTCCTTTTGGTTCGGCGTTTTACTTGGTGGAACATTATGATGGAGGAGGAAGATGAACGGAGTGCCCATGCCTGGCACAATACTTCTTCCCCACAACTGCATCAACGTTGCATCAGCTGAGATGTGGTCAGATCGACTCTCTGAATCGGGATCTGGATAAGGTCCTACAGTGGGGAAAGTCCAATCTCGTCTACTTCAATCCAACCAAGACACAATACACATCATTGACAAAGAAAACTGGATCATCAGTTCCGCAGCCGATGATGAATGGCCAGGCCCTCGAATCTGGGGCAAAACAGAAATTGCTCGGCGTGACTGTCTGTAGTAATATACCGTGGCATACACACGTGTCGAACATCACCGGGTCCACCTCTGGAAAGCTGAGTTTTCTTTTTAAAGCCAAGAAATATTTTACTCCGGCCAAACTTTTTCTTCTGTATACATCTCAAATTAGACCCGCGCTCGAATTGTTTGAAGCTCTGCTAAACATGCCCTCAACCTACTTGAGAGCATACAGAGACGAGCGATGCGCCTGATAAGGGACGCGGCGCTGACGTTGGGACTACAGTCGCTGTCACATCGATGGCGAGTAGCTGACCTCTGTCTGTTTTACAGATGTTATCACGAGTGCTGTTCTTCGGAGATGCGTAGTATTGTTCCGCATAATTCGGTTTATGTGCGCTCCACGAGACAATCCGATGGATCGCAGCAATTTGTGGTCCATTTCCCGAGATGTCTGCGTCAGAACTCGGTTCGTTAGAGAGATGGAAAGCTGTGGAATTCCCTCCCCGCGCGAGTGTTTCCAGAGCGTTACAAACGGCAACTATTCAAAAAGAACTGCGACGGTTATTTGGTGGCATCTCGGGGCGCGGACTCGGTGCTATATGTTCCCCTCTCGAGAGAGAAGCGTAATAAAAAAAATACAGTGGAACAAGACAAAGCGTAAATGCATAGGGGCCTGTTGGGTTGGCTTTGAAAAAACCTTCGATACCGTATGGTGAGAAGTACTTGTATATAGGTTTTTGAATATAGTTATGCCCGAATTGTTATACATAATCTACGATATGATAATGGGTAAACAGTTTGTGGTGAAATGTGGAGATTTAACATCCAACAAAACCTTTCATATTAAAAACACGCCTTGCAGCAGGATGCAGTCAACTCTCCCATTCTATTTAACATTTACACTAATGATGTAGAGGTCTCTCTCAACCATGCCATTGCATAGGCCGACAATGTTGTGGTGTATAAGTCTGGCGCAAGACTAATGACCTTGCCCGGAAAAAGCAAATCATTATGGAAAATTTAACAAGCCTCAGTACTTGCTAAATAAGGCCAAGACAGGTGCCCGGTTGTAGTGCCGATGATGATGATGATGATGATAAGTCTGGAGAAAAGATTGATGTCATCAACAGACTTCAATAGAATCGAACGGATGGGAAATAAGCAGAGGTCCGCGGTGGATGAGAGAAAGCAACCAACCACTATATGTAATAAGCACTTATAGCAGCTGCTCCACTGCATCGTTGCAATAGCTTCGCTCAAGCTTTTCTATGGGAATATTGGAATTGCTCTCTTTTCTTTATTTTCTTCGAGTAATATTTCCACAATTCCTCTTTTGATATCAAACTAAGCAAATCATTTCCCCGTCAATATTTCCCCTCTACAATAAAGGACTCTAAAACCAATGTATTTAAAACAGACAGAAATAATACTAATCGAGTGTCGAAAGGCACACTTGTCTCCGTTACCCTACCCATGACCCACCAATTTTGCACGATTTCCTTCTCAATGTTTTATACTTAAAGACATTTCCTGTGTCAACACATTTTTTCATCTAATAAGTTTTCGTCTAAGTGCGAGCGTAACATCCCTGCCTACGTCTTACAGTATGTGGTTCGTGATGGCATGACAGTGACGATGATAAACGATATACTTGTTCTTGCCTCCACATTAGCCTTTTCCGCCCGCTACTGTTTGATTGCGTGGGTCTTAGCTTGTTTACTTTGAACCATAGAAAGTAATGATTTATGCCTGTGCAACTACCTATATTGGCATGAAATTATAATATGCTATTTTCACCCTTCTTAGATTTTATTTTAAAAGATTGAAAAAGTTCGACAAATCTTAACTTTTGTTAAACTAACTACATGGAAAATTCAGTTACGATACGACTCCCACAATCTCGTAAAATTAGCACTCAATTAGATAAAAGGGCTTTTCAAATCCTCAGGCTCCTGCTGAAATCCCCAGGAACTTACTTGCGACAGCAATCGTTTCATTTCACTTATTGGAGTATAAATAATTTCTCAGTCGAGTCCTTTGTCCGATCGACCAATTTCATTTGCATTCATATTAGAAAACTCTATACCTACGTGCCTTACATTCTCGTATAACATGAAATCTCCTACCGCTAAACGTATTTACACGATGTATCCAATACGAGGTACGAACTTGGAGGTTACAGGATTTTAACTTGTTATGCACATCTGCACTAGTCCTCTGTGAGTCGGGAACAACAAAGTTGGATGTAAAAAGAATACGTGCGCAATCAGTTGCTGCCAAGATGAAATCTTTAATTCATTAATCATTACTCCACTCTCGATAAAAGCTTAAAGGATAGTGGGGCATTGAACACAAGGGCATTCTATGTCTGTAGTGTATACTCAATTGCGTCCGTCTTGCATGATATTACAAACTGGCATCGACAATTCGCTGAATTCTTCTTCCTCCAAAGTTTGTAATTGAAGAGGTCGTACACAGCTATCCCCTTCGAATATAAATTCTTTTTTTCTTTAGTTTGACAGTAATTAATTAAGAAACTCTTAAGCTTAATAACACAATAGAGAATTTCTATCTATCTACTTCTTTAAAAAAGTTTTCTCCGGGCGACAAAAATTTCCAAAGTAGAAGCGAGCACATCATTGGGACATTTATCATGCACGCTGTATTAACCAACTGTAAATTATATAACAAGTAAAAAAATATCGACATTTCTGACAACTGACTGCGTATATGAATCATGAAAATAGAGAACTGGACATAGCTTCGTTGCAAAAATTTCTCAAAAAATACATTAGACTATAGCCAAGAGGCGCTGTCCCGCCGAGGAGGTATCAGTATTTCAATAAAAACGAACAAATTATAGAGCCAAATTGGTGCTTTAAATGATTAAGAGACTTCAGTCTTTGTGTTAGGGTTGTATGTCAAGATATTTAAGTAAAATGTTGTTTAAAAGATTCCCAGTTCCCGTTAACAGCATGGAATCAACTGATTTGGATCTTTTTGAACTGAAGTCTTACCTTGAGAGCTTGATCCGATTTAAGCTGGGTATTCCTGCCCGAAACTTCTGTTAGGCGGTCTATAGTTCCTGTGGTAATGCCGCATCCCAGTCGAACTTCAGTTTCCATAGCCTCTGTAGGAAAATTTTTGCTGTGACGAAAACTGGCCGAAAGAGCACGATAGGGTGGAACAAGTGTGCTATATCCAAAAGAGCTGTTCACTTCGTGATCCTATTTGGCTTGGGGTCCGCCTCCACCTCCTCCAGAGTGCACACACCACAGTATCCACTGTAAAAACTCCGAACTAAGAACTTAAAAATACATTTAAGATCAAACGTGGTTGCACGATTAGTGAATGCTGTATATAATATATGAGGTGGTGAATCGAAAACATGCCCTAAATAGGTCTTCGATTCCATCTTAATAAAACTACCGAATAGATAATTTTATCACGTATTCAGGTGAAACATAAACAGCCGAGCTGATCCCTAATTTAGGACCAGACTGAAATTAAACAATTATACAGGTCTGCTTTTGTCTCACGTCATTCCAATAGTCTGACGTGGGAGGACAACAAAACACGAGTATTACGAATTTCAAATCACTTCAGTTCGTTCGAGAGACCTACAAAGTGGCATGTGCAATACGTACCATCATAAGTCTATCTATTTTCTCATAAAATCCAAACGCCCAGATAGGACATCCCTGGAGTCACTACTCTCATTCTAGTAGCTAAAAGTTTTATTGCTGTAAGCTAAGGAAGGAGGTTTGTTATACACTAGAGTCTTTTCGAGAATTTATTTATGGTAGGAGAAAGTTTACTTTCTCCTTGAAGATAGTTTCTGTGGAAATGCGATTTTGAAACATTATTGATGAAGAAGTTGCCACTTTGTGGACGGTATAAATGCTCAATCTTTTGTGAAGGGAATTAGTAATAATGGATATCGGATTGATTCTACAGTTATTTAAGTGTTTCACATAGTAGATAATTTATTAGAAGAACGTACATTTATTCCTTAGGGATAAAATGTCATACTCTGCTTCTCTGGAACCATTTTAATCAATTTAAGGTTTTCCCCCTTTATTAATATGAGAAATACTCATATATACTTTGGTAAATTGGTCCTGAACTCCTTCTTTTACTTAAGTGTCTAGACGTCAGAGCTATTGCTTTTACACCGTTAATGTAGTCAAATAGTTGCACGTAACAAATCTATGCCATTGTTATGTTATGGGGAGGGAGTACTGTGCCAAGCATGGGCACTCCGTTTACTTCCATCCCCATCGTCTATTGTCACTAAAGTTCCGACACGTATCGTTCACAAGCCAACAAAACAAAACTTCATAACACAGGAAACAAGTTAAATGAAACACAGAGATTTAGTTTATTGTTATTGGTTTTATTATAGGTAGACAGTAGTCGCGGTGAGTTTCTCGATAATATACAGTTTAAAATTTTAGATACTGGTCACAGGTAAGACACAAAGACTATTCCTTTATCCTGTAGTGTATTCAACTGCTTACACCTAACATAAGAGAGTTTACAAAACCGTATCGTCGCGGGCGTAAAAGATTGCACTTATTAGAGCGATCATGCAACCTTTCACATTTAACAACATTCTAACTCCACTCACTGTTCCTAATTTTAATTTTATGGTAATTACGGAAGGCTTAAAACTTGATTCGCGGCTGGCACTCAGAGAATGGAAAACTCCCGACTATGAGGTGTGCTGAACGCGTGTCCGCAGCGGTACGGACAGCGGGAGCGGCACGACTTGATGGTCGGCTGATTGAAATGGACTCAACGATATTCAATCGTTTGGGGTGAAGATCGTTGGCAGTACACATGTATGTGTGCATAGGTTCTTTCATGGGACACACCATGAGAACGGATCTAAACAAAAAAAGGGAAAATGTGCATCCATGAGAAGTGAATTCGGCTAAGCAAACAAGCCGAATCTCATTAGATGCTAATTGGATTTGTGTTTGCTTACACTGCTGCTGATGAGAAGCAGATCCCGAAATATGAAAAGACAAAGGGAACGTTTGGGTCCTTGTCTGAGATGTGCATTGCTGCTAAATAAATAGGCGACAATGCAATGTGGAAATGTGCTAATGGCTTTTAGCTAGATTGCCGTGAATTGGTGTTTCTTGCATCGCTGCCAAGGGTAAGTATACCATACCTATTCGCATTTGCTTATGCCGTAGGATTTAATTGGTGCCGAGAGACGCGATATTCGTATATTTGTTTTGGTCCCTTGGGTGTAGGTCACCAACCAATGTGTATGTATGGTGATTTATGATACACTTGGTGAGGACGGGAAATAGGCGATGCAATGTGTATGATCCCTGTTATGATGGTTACATTGTATGTAAGCCAAATCATCTTATTTTCGGGAATTCCTCTAGGGGGAAATGCACTTGGTGACAATGGGATTCTTGATAAGCTGGGAAAGGATTCTTATGGGAATTGTATGCGAAGAAATGCATGAAAGGTAAGAATTCTTTTACAGGTACTTTTAGGTTATATAAATTGGATCTGTTTTATGCGTGAAGCATTTAGGGTGCTAATGCGATTCATCATCATCATCGGCGCTACAAACGGGAGCCGGTCTTGGCCTTATTTAGCAAGTCCTGGGGCTTGTTAAATTTTCCATAATGATTTGTTTTTTCCGGGCAAGATCAATAGTCTTCCGATTGCATTACCGAAATTATGAGATTGGGTTGAAGTTATGGGGATTTTTAGGTAAGCGAACCGTGGGGTTTGGCGGAACCGCCACAATGTTCCTTTCAACGCCGTGCTTCCTCTATTTGAGGGAAGAGCGTATAATGAGGAGTTTTAATAAGAATCACGATTTTAATATTTCATATATTTGTATTAGGTATCTAATGATAGTGTGGACAGGGTTAGTTCGAATTTTTCTAACTACATGGACGGAGGGATAGTGGGAGGGAAATCGTACAAGAACGGTAGGTCTTGGGTGCGGTAGTAAACGCAGATTACGTGTTTGGCGTCTGATAATCTGCGCTGTGGTCGGTGTTTTTTTTTTTTTTTTTTTTTTTTTTTTTTTGGTTTCGGTAGGAAGGTGGATATCTTCAAAAGATACCTCTGGACAAATCCCGAGTCATGCCAGGCTTTTACCGACTAAAACCACCGCCAGGCACATATTCCCGATGGTCCTGGCGGAACTTTTTTCTAGATATTCCATCGCAGGGCGGGACGGAGTTTACCTGTTACTCCGCTCGTCGCGTCGCAACTGGTCCAGAATCCAGAGGGAAGGTTCGCACTCACTCCAGGTGATTTCCTCATTGTACCTCCGCTGATTGCCGGTCCAGAGGCAACTATCAACAATGTCCCCACCAATCGCATCAAACATTGACAATGGGTACACCAGGTGCGACGGAGTTTACATCTTACTCAGCTCGTCGCGTCGCAATTGCTGCATCATGTCACATAGAATATCATTTGTTACGGACCATGCCTGTTTTGAACTCAGCATGTATTCTATTACTCCTGCCGGAGTAACTGCACATCTCATATGTCTTTCCAAAATCGTTTTTGCGGTCTCGAATCTCACGCACTCTGTGAGTACGTGTTCCGCATTTTATATTTTGCCTTCGCAATACAAGCAGTATGGGTGATTCACATGCTTATACTTGTGCAAGTATTGCCGAAAGCATCCATATCCTGATATAAGCTGAGTCAGGTGGTAATTCAACTCACCATGTTTTCTTTTCACCCATGTTTCTATATCAGATATCATCGTGTGGTTTCATCTTCCTTTGGTGAAAGAATCCCACCTTCGTTCCCATTCTCTTAAGCTTGAGAGCTCTAATTGTGACCGCATTCTCCGACGCTTCTCTTGGAAGACCTCATGCAACGCAGCGTTTTCTTTAGGTGCAATGTCAAGTGGTGCCCTAGTGGCGGTTCTTTAAAGCTTTCCCAAAGAACCATCCGTTTCTTTAAATCAACCGATTTTCCCTCACTCCATAAACCACTATACTTACCTGCATTCGAGCAGCGTAAGCTGTCTTTCAAATAACTTTCACCTGAACGTTAAACCTCATCAAGGCATGCATCACATTGAATTTTTCCGTTTCATATTATATGAACCATTCCATATTCCCATCGGCTCGGCTCATCAGCAATTATAATAGATAAACACTCGCTGGCCAGCGTAATTGTTGACACAGCTGTAGCCGATGGTTTTGCTACGGTTCATAACCATTTATTGCCCCGATCCCGAGGTTCGCAACACTTACGACCAATTTCCTTTTTCGGTTATCCACCGATCATGGGATTTGGGCACGAATATGATTGACGTTAGACAATCATACCCTAGATCATGCCTAACGGTGCTGTATGATGGAGGAAATTAGATCAAACAAAAGCCACCATAGACTTGGCCATAGGCGAGCAAACCCTCGGTTTGCTTATCGCCACGGAAAAATGGATTGCCTGCAATGGCATAAGTCTGGGGCGATTATGTAAACAGCCGATGTTCCCATGTAGCATCGGCTAAATCACAAAAAATGTGCATCGCATCGTATGACCCTCGAAATTGCGTTTCTGTTTATTTAGGGCACAGAAACCTATTTCTTCCTTCGGCGATCTTCGCTAACGCGGATCTCAATAATGCCTGCAGTTCATTACACCAGTCCATGTTTATTCAGGTGCATTTTCGTCGTTGCCGATATGCAGGCCGAAGGGCATCGTACTTGTCCTATACGGACACATATAGAATCCTCCCACACCGAAGTAATCCACCACCGTTGAATCTGACGGATATGGATTGAATCGAGGAGTCAGATTCCTATTACCGCAGCGGACAGTCGTACCCGCTTAGAGTTCCCCTTTTTACCAACCCGCTATTAAGTAGCCAGTTTCGTTTTCCACCGTTAAAATACTCGAGTTGGAGTACCGTTTTTCCTTTCGGTCAACTAGTCAAGAAATCCGTTGTTCTTTTTAAGTAAAGTTTGCATAAAATCTTTCAACGATCCTGAAGGAGTGCAGGCGTCATCGCAAAGGATTAAGTGATTATGAACTCCCAGTTTTAAGCGCATGTGCCGATGCCATATTAAAGATAAAAATAAAGAACACCGATCAACTAAGTAACTTGCGTGCATTTTTATTTTTCCGCTTGCTTGAAGTGCGTTTTATTTGTGGACAATTACATGTGAAACCAATGGTAAGTGTTTGGGTGTTGAGTTGGACTAGTGCCTATGTACGGTACCGTAATCAACCCCTACACCCTCCCGGCCAAATCATTTATGGCATCTTCGGATGCCGTTCGGAATGCGTGGCATATTCTTAGTAATGCCAGCCTATGTGCAGAGTTGACTTCCCTCATGTATGACTTATACTGTGCGGCTCCTGTCCATATGTGAGCTGCATACGTTATAATGGAGGTGTTGACACTGGTTATGAGTTTCCTTATGTAGGGCCGGGGTCCTCGAACACTGGGTAGCGGTTTCGCCAAAACTTTGCATACCCTTATCGTTTTTTCACTCGTTTTTCTCAGGTATTCCTTGAAGCTCAACCTGTTGTCGAGTATAACACCAAGATATTTAATATAGGGACTCGATCTGTCTATTTGTCCTTCTATATCCAAATCAAGGTGTTCAACTTTCTTGCGGCTGCTTATTAAATCTGTCTCCGTCGCATGTCCAGCTAGTTTCAGACCAGCCATATCTAGCCAGCATTCCATGCTCTCGATTGCTTGGGAACAAATATTCTCCAGGTCATCTAGATGTTAAGCTACGGCCACTATTGCCAAATCATCTGCGTATCCAATGATTCTAACCCCCTCTGGTACATTGACCCTGAGCACACCATCATACATGATATTCCATAACAGCGGACCTAATACAGATCCCTGAGGTACACCCGCTGTTATTTTATATTCCTGTGGTCCCTCATCTGTATCATACAGCAGTCTTCTATCCGAGAGATAGTTTGCTAGTATACGCAACAAGTAGTGTGAGACTTATAGATCGCCCAAGGCTTCTAGAATCCGATTCCAGTTCACCGAGTTAAACGCATTTTTAACATCTAATGTCACCACTGCGCAATATTTTTTCGTACCTCCTAGCCATCGTGATCCAGCTACCGCATTGCGGCGATGTCCCCTCAGATAGTGCCTTACTGGTTGATCTACCTTTCCGGAACCCATACTGCCATTCAAAGAGCCCCGATGTCCTCTCAGTGAATAATTGTTCCAGGGGAGTGGCAATTACTCCCTCAAGAAGTTTCCCTGTTGTGTCCAGCATGCGCAAGGGGCTATAAGACGACGGCGCTTCTGGATTCTTGACTCCTTTTGGTATAAGCACAAGCCACTATTTTTTCCACCGTTTAGGAAATTTTCCTGTTTGAAGGCAAGTTGTGAAGAGACTGCTGAAGACTTCTGGCTTTTTTGTTAAAGCAGCCTTCACTACAGCGTTAGGGATACCATCCAGTCCCTTTTCCCATTAAGAAAAAGGATAGGTAAAGTTATAAAAGATAAAATCTGACCTTTTTTTTCTATTTCCGAGTGTGCTTCGACGTGGGCAGCATCTTATGTAAGCTTCTTATGTATCCTGTGATGTCCAGATTAAGATCGTTACAGTTGAATTGGTGATTTTTTGTCATGTTATGGGAATCCTTGACAACATTAGCGTATGACATTCCTGGACTTGTAGGATATGTTGATTGAGGTGATGTTGTTTTGGTTGGTGAAGGTTTGCTGTGTTTTTCGCCTTTGGAGAAGCCTCAGCTTATGAGGACATTGCGAAAAGTTAGCAGGGTGGGGTCCACCGCAGTTACAGCATGTCGCTGTGATTTTCTTCGTTGTAATGGATTCATTGGGGTTTGTTGTTTAGATATTGCACACGTTTTTTTACCGCCTTGTTGTGATCCGTTAAAGTGGTTTTTGGGATAGGAATCGAAGCTCCTCTTGTGTTCGTGTTGAAATTGCGGTGGCCTAAGATACTTTCGAGCATCCTAATAAGCTCCTTGATGTTCGTTATATTTTTAATGTAGATGGGTGATGGTCTTATATTTTTGGCATGTGTGTTAGGCATTTGTTTCCCGGCTGTCTCCTTTTTTTGGGGAGATGGTGCTTCGAAGGACAATAATTGTTGCTTTGGATGTGATGGGGCTAGTCCGGGATGTTGAGCAGGCGTTTCTTCCATGCAGACGTCATCTCTCTTTTTAGTGGGTGCTTGTAGGGAGTGAATTTCCTCATGGAGTTGTTTCATCTGGAGTCAAAGTGTATTGATGTATTCCACGGCTTGCAGATACTTTTTTTGCTAGTCCATAGCTTGTGTCTCTATGGTTGTCGGTTTCTTTGTTGCGCTAGGTAAAATGTCGGTGGCTCTTCTTTTGCGCTCTATGATGAATTCTTGGTCATTACTGGGGCCGTCACCCACCATTCGTTACTGTTGGCCTTCACTGTTTTCACCGTTTTATTACACTTTTCTGTTGATATTTAAATACTAAATGTATTTTACACGTAGACCTCACAAACTTTTACTGACACATGCGTTTCACACACTTTCACAAACACGTGCTTAACTTATGCTATGAGCGAACTTCTAAACTATTCCCTCTGTTCTCGAATGAATTAATCAATTCTCATATGAAGTGCATATTCAATCAAGAGGGCGAACTCTATCTACCGATCTATAGCACTAAATTCTATTCTATAAGAGACTAACCTTCAATTCACAGTTCAATTTTCATAATATAAGGAAACAATCGATCTCGTCAATGAGCATCAATATGGATTTCGAAGCAACGGTTCCTTACCAAAATGTGAAGTCATACTCATATAGTGAAAGTAAGATTGTTGCCCTGTATATCTCGAAAGCTTTCGACAGAATTTGCCATTCTTTCCTACTGTCAAAATTGCATTTCTTTGGAAATAAGGGTACACAGCTTTAGTAGGAAGCGGTCGATTCAAGTGGTCCTCGAAGGCTCTAAATTGGCATTGCATCAAATTTGTGCTGACGTCCCCCAGGGTTCTGTAGTACGAGGGTTGCCTCTTATGTTTCGGGATTTGACAACCCTAGTGTCGCAATCCGGCAATTGACAGCTCTGTCGTAAAGTTGGACATTTTTGAGGTTATACGCACTCAGAACGTTTTGACATACGAGCGCTATTTGTGCTGTTTACAGTAACTTAAAAGATTCATCTCGGCCCAAAAATGGAATTAAATCGTCAACATTTTCGTGCGATTATTTTTTACAACTTTCGGCGTGGATTAACTCAACAACAGTGCATGGATGAACTTAATTCAATTTTTGGCGATGAAGCTCCATCAAGGACCAGTGTTTATCGATGGTATTGTAAATTAAATCGTGGGCGTAGTTCACTCCAAGATGAATTTCGTGAAGGTCGTCCAAAATCTGTTGTTGTTCCGAAAACCATTGATGCTGTGCGCGACATATATTGGAAGATCGTCATGTGACCTATCGTGAGATTGAGACAACCTTAGGCGTTAGTGGAACCAGCATACATTCAATATTGCATAAACATTTGCCTGTCAAAAAAAATTTGTTCGCGTTGGATCCCACACAATTTTTCAATCGCCCAAAAAAAGGCTCGTGTCAATTGGTCGAAAGAAATGCTCAAAAAATACGGTCGCGGTGCTTCGAAACACGTCTATGACATCGTGACAGGTGATGAATCGTGGATTTACGCGTATGAGCCCGAAAGTAAACAGCAGTCGACTGTCTGGGTGTTTCAAGATGAGCCAAATCCAAAAAAAGTTGTTCGCGCACGAAGCACTTCCAAGCAAATGGTCGCCTGTTTTTTCGGAAAAACTGGACATGTCGCAACCGTACCACTAGAACAACGCAGAACAGTCAATTCTGAGTGGTACACAACCATTTGTTTGCCAGTTGTCTTCCAAGAAATCAGGAAAACCAACCGCCGAAGACGGATCACTCTTCACCACGACAATGCGAGCTCTCACACATCGGCTGCGACAACTGCATTTTTGAGCACCCAAAACATCGATTTGATGGGTCATCCGCCGTATAGTCCTGACTTGGCACCGAATGACTTCTTTTTATTCCCGTACGTAAAAAACAAACTGAGAGGTCAACGTTTTTCGACACCTGAAGAAGCGGTTGCTGCATTCAGAATGCATGTGTTGGAGATACCTCAATCAGAGTGGCAAAAGTGCTTCGACAATTGGTTCAAACGCATGCAAAAGTGTATAGATCTTCATGGGGAATATTTTGAAAAACAATAAAGTGATTTTCGATGATCAATATTTGTGTTTGTTCTCTAATTCCGAAATATAAAAGGCAACCCTCGTATACTAAGCATATACTGTAGTGGGTCAAAAGAATATAAACGTACGCGTACATGTATGTACGCATATACTTTTATACATACACATAAACACATGTATTCATGTACTAGGAATAAGTTGTCGCGTACCCGCAGCAGAGACTCTTTGTTCGACTCTTGTACTGATAACATGACTTGTACACACCCCCCAACGACTCATTAATATATTGTAATATTTTTCGTTTATAATGTTAACCTGTGTGAATATGTCGTACATAACATGTTCCATAATGTTAACATCAACTCATAACCATACGCAACTTTATTGAGGACAGCACATGGACATACTAAAAATCCTCTCCACCCTAAAGCCTTTAACTTTAACACATAATAATGATCAGATATGCGAAAATCACTTAAGGTGTCCTGAATTTCCTTATTGAACTTTTCTGCAAGTTCTGCGGAACCAACGATTAACTCCAACATTTTCTGCCCAGTATTAAGCCATTGACACGCAATCCTCCCGCAAAGAAAACTCAAAAGTATCATCTCCCCCTACACAATTCGACCTCAATACAAAAGCTGACGTAAATTTAATTCCTGTTTCTGACACATATCATATTGCACGAGATGGGTACCAACTCTCCAGACACCACTTGTCTCACCACACTAAAGGATACAATTGCGCCCAAGGCAACTAAGGACTATTGTCCTACCGCAACCACTAAACAATTGCAAGGACAAGATATTCTCTATTCGCATGACAACTCGATAAGCTTTCTAAATGTTTACTCTGCCCCATTCATAAGGGACACGAAAAAGTCCTTTTAAGTGCGTTCCCTATTGACCTCCGTATAAATCTGAACAACACGCCGTTGGAGGACAATCAAAACAAATATTGTCAAAGTCTAATGAAAAAGCTTTCTTTCACATGTGACGACTGTGTGTAGCAATTAAATTTTTGTTTACCTATTTTCAGAGACCCTAAATCAACAGCAAATCAGAGGGAAGCAGACAAATTCGGAAATTGCCTGCAGGACAATTTAAATATAAATGAAGCAACATGGGAAATGGTATGAACAAAGTAAGTAGATCCTTTTTAAATCCAACTATTGCAGAAGCTGTGCTTAGCATATTGTCGGCATGTATTCCAATTTTAATATAACATTTGTGTGGTAGGGTGTCTTTACTATACATACTTAGTCAGTGTCCGTACCAGTGGTAAATAAAAGGTGAGTGAAACAGTCGTGGTAGAAAATGACAAATTGAAGAAAAGTCATTGGAGAGCTTATAACACTGTAAAGTTTCTGATATTTCGGTTTTGTGTTTTATACAAGCTGGCACAAAATTAATCACCCTATCGGAAGATGTTATAATTTTTGCAAGTGGCGTCGTACGTCAATCATATTTGATATTTGTGAACTAGAACTAACGGACATCTTTAGATCTAAAAAGAACATGAAATTTTCTGGAATAGATAGTATTCCAAACATTGTTCTAAAGCACTTGCCTTTGGAAGTAGTGAAGGTTTAAACTGTTTTATTCAACAACGCTCTAAATAATGCATATAATAGTTGGAAAATGGCAGTAGTCCATCCCATCCTCACAAAGGGCAAAGACAGGAGCAATCCAGCCAATCTTCGCTCGATTAGTTTGTTTCCAATTTATAAATAAGGCTTTGATAAACTGGTGTGACAGAAATTGTATTATTCCCAACAACTAGGTAGGTTTCAAATCGAAGCACGACACTGTTTGTGCCGCGACAAGAATTGTTTCCGACATACGCACAGGGGCCTGTTTGGTGGATTTTGAAAATACCTTCGACGTTGTATGGTTAGAAGGACTTGTATATAAGTTATCAAATCTAGGTATGCTAGAATATTTGTTATACATTATGTACGAGATGATAATGGGTAAACAATTTGTAGGGAATTGTGGAGATATAATCTCTAAAAAGACCTTTCACATATAAAACGGCTTACAGCAGAGAGCAGTGAATTGTCCCATTTTGTTTAACATTTACACTAGTGAGCTAGTGGGTTCTCTCAACCATGCCATTCTATAAGCTGACGTCATTGTTGTGTGTAGATCTGAAAAAAAGATTGATGTCATCAACAGACTTGTGCAAGATGACTTCAATACAATGAGACGTTTTTCTGACGACTGGAAATTAAAAATCAATTTTCAGAAAACGGAACCCCCCCCCCCCCCCCCAGACTTCGTACTAAACAGCCCAACAACATCTAGTTGGTAATTTTTTTGAGTTTTTGGAACACGGAACTCGAGATGACGCGAAGGGGATAGAGTTGACTGCTCCCTTAAGACGAATTTTATAATTTCTCAATTCTCTAAAATCCGGAGTTTGCCAACGAAGATTCACTATACCAATTTGTATTACTCTGAATATGTCCTTGTATAAGATGATTCCCCACGTGGAGCGTCAGTTGTTATGTTAGCCCCCACGCAGAACCCCAGTTGTCGAATGAATGTGCTCTGAGGTTAAGTGTCCGATGTTAAGATAGTTTGTTCGTCCCGCGTTGGGCGATGTCAATTATAATGTTTTTGGCCCAAGGGCTTAGAGCCAAATGGAAACTGAGTATGGAGGTGGCTCGGAACTCGAAGTCACTTATCGTCATCATCATCAGTACTACAACCGGGATCCGGTATTGGCCTTATTTAACAAGTCTGAGGCTTGCTAAACTTTCCATAATTGTCACTTATAGTTCCTTGAAATGGAGAAAAGAAACCGGCCGTGTCTTTCGTTCAACCTAGGGGTTTGTGTGGGGGCAAGGGAGCGTTGGTTGGTGATCATAGAGAGGAAGGATTAGTCCCTGTACCAAAGTCGCGAAACATATAGGAACGGGGCAAATGAAAAGGCGGGGGAGTTGACTGCCTTCCCTTCGATCGCGCTCGCCCTCCTAGGAAAACATCAGAGTGAGGAGCCGGCCGATCTCTATCACGACGCGAGAGTGGTATACTTAAGTTCGTAGATGGTGCGGAAAAACTTCCCTTCGGTCGGGCTCGCCCTTCTAGGAAAACCTCAGAGTGACGAGTCGGCCGATCCCTATTACGAGGTGAGAGCAGAATACTTCAGTTCGTAAATGGAGCGGAAAACTACCCTTTGGTCGGGCTCGCCCTTTTAGGAAAACCTCAGAGTGACGAATCGGCCGATCCGTATTACGACGTGAGAGTGGAATACTTAAGTTCGTAAATGGAGGGGGAAAACTTCCCTTTGGTTGGGATCGCCTCCTAGGAAAGCCTCAGAGTGAGAGTGGAATACCTAAGCCCGTAAATGGAGCAGAAAAACTTCCCTTTGATCGGGGTCACCCTCCTAGGAAAACCTGAGAATGACCATTTCAATTTTAATTTTAAGCTTTGAAAGCTTTACAAATAAACTCAATAATGTAAATTTAATAATATAATTCAATGACAGCAAATTAGTGGAAATTACTAGGTGTACAATTATGTAGAAATAGTCAGATGTCAAACGTAATATTGTGAGTTTGAACACGTGATAACAACATAACCTCAAAATATTACTGACATTGTATCAGTTTTACACAATTTACTTCGTGCAAAAATGTCTAGTTTTGTGCCAAATAGTGTCATTTGCGGGAACTTCAGATTTACTTTTTTAATTTGAAGAAATCTGCCGCTGTGGCGAATCGATTGCTTGTAACAGCATATGGTATTGCTGCTTTGAGTGAGAGAAGTTGTGGTGAGTGGTTTCAAAAGTATAAAAACGGTGAGTTTGACATGGAAGACAAAGAACGAAATGGAAGGCCGAAAGTGTACCAAGACAAAGAATTGGAAGCAATATTGGAGGAAGATCCACCCCAAACGCAAAAAGAACGTGCACGTACATTTTAAGCTTTACTATTACTATCTATTGGTCTGTAGAAACCCGGAATTTCATTACCTCGCCGACTCGACTCCGCCATCGTTTCCTATCCTGTGCACTCTCCGATCCGATTTCCTCAAGGTCAAACCTTACATTGTCGTCCCATCTCCGTCGCAGCCGTCCTGTCGGTCTCTTTCCCGTTGGTCCACCGTCAAGAAATCTACGCACGGTTCTATCGTTGCCCATTCGCGCCACATGTCCGGCCCAACTTAATCTTCACGACCTGATTACTCTCACTATTGTAGGTTTGCGGTATAGCTCTTCCAATTCGTGGTTGTGGGGTTTCCTCCATTGTCCTGCCTCCTCGCAATATTTACCTCCAAAGATGCCCCTTAAAACTTTATTCTCGAATACGCGGAGTCTGTTTTCTTCCCGTTTTGTGAGAGCCCATGTTTGCCATCCGTATAGAACAATCGGCATGATTATGGTTTTATAGGCACAGAGCATTATATTACGTGATAGCAGTTTGGATTTCAGCAGTTTAGTGAATGCATGCCAACTAGCTTTTCCGGAGTGTAGTCTTTTGTTAATATCCTTCGACATTTCGTTACTGGCCGTCAGTATCGTTCCCAAATATTTCAATTCTTTAACTTTTTGAAATATCTTACCCCTGACGTTTATATGTGTTCCCTGAGTTCCACCTGCTCTCACCATAATCATATATTTAGTTTTGTCTTCAGTTATTTCTAGGCCCAACTCGTCTGCCGCTTGCATGATGATTTCACAGTTTTTACTTACAGTTTCTAGATTATCTCACAGAACGGCGATGTCATCCGCATATGCGAGCATTTGTGTGACCCCGTTCGGGGATGATCCGGACATGTTGACACCTTGTACGTTTTCGACGACATACTCGATCGCAAGCTTAAAAAGACATGGTGATAGGCCATCTCCCTGTTTCAGTCCGTCGCGGATTTCAAATGTTTCTGAGAGGTCGTCTTCTATTCTAACTCGCCCTTTGTTTTCGTTCATGCAGATTTGAATGAGGCCGGTATATTTTTTCGGGATCCGCAGCTCAACCACAATATGGTAGAGTCTTTGCCTTGCGACTGAGTCGTAGGCTTTTTTGAGGTCCACGAACAGTTGGTGAACCGCCTCTCCGTATTCCCACTTCTTTTCCAGCAGTTGCCTTATTGTGAACATCTGGTCGCTTCTTGACCGGTTCCGACGGAATCCCCATTGGTAGTCTCCCAAGATTTCTTCTGCGTATGGTGTGATTCTTGCCAGTATGACATTTGTTAATATTTTGTATGTGATTGGGAGCAATGGTATTCCTCTGTAATTTTCGCAGTCAGATCTGTCGCCTTTTTTGAAAATGGGGATGACTATTGCGGTTTTCCATTCTTCCGGAATGACTTCCTTGTCCCATATTATTTTAACCAGTTGGAGGATCTTTCGAGCGATTGCCCCTCCTCCATGCTTCACAAGCTCTGCCGGTATGCAATCGGTTCCGGGGGCCTTGTTGTTTTTCAGTCGATTTATCGCGTCTACAACTTCGTCGAAAGAGGGCTCTGGGATCTGGTGCTCGGCTGTATGTACGTCTGGTGCGTTTATTTGTGGTTAATGGGTGCGCACAATGAGCAGGTTTTCAAAGTACTGCTTCCATCTTGTCACGATATTTTTTGTTTCTGTCACCAGACATCCGTTTGTCTCTGGGATTATTTTGTCTCTCCCTCGGTAGCCATTTCTAATTGAATTTATGCCGGCATACATACCTCTGATGTTCGTTGCTCTGGCATTTTCTATGATTTTTTCGATCCAAGTCTTCTCCCATTCGCGTTTTTTGTGTTTGAAAACTCTAGTTGTTTCTTTCCGAATTGTCGCGTATCTTACTGCGTTGACTTCATCATATGCTTCTAAGTGGATCATTCTGAGGCGTTTACGTTCTTCGATCATTGCTCTGCACTCATCGTCAACGTTGTTTTCTTAAATCCTAATACCTCTTGGGCTGTTTGTTTGATTGTGTCTCTGATCGATGCCCATTTAGTGTCCACACTATTGGCTTCCTCTTTCTCACTACTGTCATTCTCTAGGATGCTAAATCTATTTGTTAGTTCGTCTTGATATTCAGCCCTTTTTCGTAGGTCTTTTAGTTTATCAATCTCGAACTTTTTGTTCGTCTCCCGTGACTGTCCATGTGGGTTTGCTGCAAGCCGACTTCTAATTTTGCCCATCACTAGAAGATGATCGGAGTCGCAATCTGCTCCTCTATATGATCTTACGTCAAGGATATTCGAGTGGTGTCTTTTGTCTACGAGGAAGTGGTCTATTTGGTTACGCGTTACGCCGTCGGGTGATATCCATTTGGCTTTATGGATTTGCTTGTGCTTGAACATCATGCTTTTCACTACCAGATCTTTTGACGCTGCGAACGTGATAATTCGAATACCATTATCATTTGAAACGTCGTGTAGGCTTTCTTTACCTATTGTTGGTTGGAAGATATATACGTTCTACGTATACGTTTATAAATACATAATTGTACCATGGGCCCTGTATTTTTAGCACCGACATTCGGGCATTAATAAATTGCACATCTTTTACATGGGACGTAATCTTCTTGCTTAGAATGAAGCCAGTTCCGAGGTTATGTGTATCGGTACCTCCACACACCAGTGTAAGCCCGCTGGTTTCAATTAGGAGTCGGACTTACTGAAGTGCGACGATGTCAATTTCGTATTGTTTCGCTTTGTCTACGATTAAAGGTGCGAATTGATGTTGGTATAAGTAGTTTTCCTAACATACCATAAGATCTACAGTGGTGGAAAAAATAATAGAAACAAGCTTGTACTTCGACATTAATCGTTAAGAAAAAATGTATTTGGGGAAAAATAGAAATTAAAAATATACTAATAGATATGGTGCACTGTAATACATAAAAGAAATACTAAATTTTTAATAAAAAAAAATGCGAGAAATAGTGAAAAAAAAAATTGATTCCGGTTTCCTTAGGTTTGCCTGGAAAAAATAATAGAAACAAATGAGTTTTTTGTTTGTGTTTTGTGAAGAATTAATTTATAGTAAAAGTGTTTCATATCCTTTTAATACGTAGTTGTTGCACCTTTGTTTTTAATGACTGCTTCGCATCTTCGTCCCATGACTAGTTTGGTACAAGTCGCGGGTGGTATGGAGTACCATTCATCTCTTATTGTGGACCAAACTTCTTCCTTATATTTGGCTTTGCAGTCTCCGATCTTGCGCTTAAGAATGCCCCATAGGTGTTCTATTCGGTTAAGATCAGGGGACTGCGATGACCACTCCATAACATCGACTATGTTTTGAAGAAACCGTTCTTTAGCCAATTTTGAGATGTGCTTGAGGTCATTATCCTGCATAAACTCCCATTTAATAGGTATCTCCTTTTCAGAATTTGGTAGCATAACGGTGTTTAAGATTTCTACATAATCTTTAGCACACATTTTGTCCTTGATAAGTGTGCCTTATCTCGTTGCCGAGCGAGGAATGTCGTCGGGGAATATCCAAAGATTAAAGGCAGCAATTAAATTATTACTATTTACAAGTCCAAAAGCCACAGGGTGGGGTGCGAAACAACAATGCCTGAAACCAAATAGATTTAGATTAAAAAAGCAACAGCAATACTTTTTTTGTCCCCGTCTTGGTAGAAATCTTGACGTGATGCGGGGGCTTAAAGTACAATGAATCACTCAGGCTATGCTATATAGGGTCACCCATGTCAGGCAGGCTAGCGAGGAGTAACACCCAAAAATCTACTACCCCTAATCCAGGGTCTTACGCGTCACCGTGCCCATTGGATGGTTTGCAGCCAGGGGTATATCGGCCGTATTATAACGGCGCCTCTCTCACACCGGGTCGAATCAGAGCAGTAAGCAGACTTTACCACATCAAAACGGGGCTCTGATGTGGCGGACTATTTGAAACCCCAAGTCTCGCGGGATCAAAAATGAATAACCAATATACAAAAAACAATCCCACGAAAAACCCGCTAGGCGTAGGTGTGATGAGCCGACACTACCATAAGGGAACAAATCATCAAGAAAACACCGATTCGGCAAAAAAAAGACGTAGGGTAAAACGGAAAAAGCGGGATATACGCGCCGGCACATGGAATGTTCGAACGTTATGTAGATACAGACGGTCAGAGAAAACGCAAAACGATATAAAATGGACACCGTCGCGCTTCAGGAAGTTCGACTCCCACATCAAGTAATCGAAACCAACGGGTTTACACTGGTGTGTGGAGGTACCGATACACATAACCTCGGAACTGGCTTCATTCTAAGCAAGAAGATTACGTTCCATGTAAAAGATGTGCAATTTATTAATGCCCGAATGTCGGTGCTAAAAATACAGGGCCCATGGTACAATTATGTATTTATAAACGTATACGTAGAACGTATATATCTTCCAACCAACAATAGGTAAAGAAAGCCTACACGACGTTTCAAATGATAATGGTATTCGAATTATCACGTTCGCAACGTCAAAAGATCTGGTAGTGAAAAGCATGATGTTCAAGCACAAGCAAATCCATAAAGCCAAATGGATATCACCCGACGGCGTAACGCGTAACCAAATAGACCACTTCCTCGTAGACAAAAGACACCACTCGAATATCCTTGACGTAAGATCATATAGAGGAGCAGATTGCGACTCCGATCATCTTCTAGTGATGGGCAAAATTAGAAGTCGGCTTGCAGCAAACCCACATGGACAGTCACGGGAGACGAACAAAAAGTTCGAGATTGATAAACTAAAAGACCTACGAAAAAGGGCTGAATATCAAGACGAACTAACAAATAGATTTAGCATCCTAGAGAATGACAGTAGTGAGAAAGAGGAAGCCAATAGTGTGGACACTAAATGGGCATCGATCAGAGACACAATCAAACAAACAGCCCAAGAGGTATTAGGATTTAAGAAAACAACGTTGACGATGAGTGCAGGGCAAAGATCGAAGAACGTAAACGCCTCAGAATGATCCACTTAGAAGCGTATGATGAAGTCAACGCAGTAAGATACGCGACAATTCGGAAATAAACAACTAGACTTTTCAAACACAAAAAACGCGAATGGGAGAAGACTTGGATCGAAAAAATCATAGAAAATTCCAGAGCAAGGAACATCAGAGGTGTGTATTCCGGCATAAATTCAATTAGAAATGGCTAGCGAGGGAGAGCCAAAACAATCCCAGAGACAAACGGATGTCTGGTGACAGAAACAAAAAATATCGTGACAAGATGGAAGCAGTACTTTGAAAACCTGCTCATTGTGCGCACCCATTAACCACAAATAAACGCACCAGACGTACATACAGCCGAGCACCAGATCCCAGAGCCCTCTTTCGACGAAGTTGTAGACGCGATAAATCGACTGAAAAACAACAAGACCCCCGGAACCGATTGCATACCGGCAGAGCTTGTGAAGCATGGAGGAGGGGCAATCGCTCGAAAGATCCACCAACTGGTTAAAATAATATGGGACAAGGAAGTCATTCCGGAAGAATGGAAAACCGCAATAGTCATCCCCATTTTCAAAAAAGGCGACAGATCTGACTGCGAAAATTACAGAGGAATATCATTGCTCCCAATCACATACAAAATATTAACAAATGTCATACTGGCAAGAATCACCCCGTACGCAGAAGAAATATTGGGAGACTACTAATGCGGATTCCGTCGGAACCGGTCAAGAAGCGACCAGATGTTCACAATAAGGCAACTGCTGGAAAAGAAGTGGGAATACGGAGAGGCGGTTCACCAACTGTTCGTGGACCTCAAAAAAGCCTACGACTCAGTCGCAAGGCAAAGACTCTACCATATTGTGGTTGAGCTGCGGATCCCGAAAAAATATGCCGCCCTCATTCAAATCTGCATGAACGAAAACAAAGGGAGAGTTAGAATAGAAAACCACCTCTCAGAACCATTTGAAATCCGAGACGGACTAAAGCCAGGGGATGGCCTCTCAGCATGCCTTTTTAACCTTGTCCTCGAGTATGTTATCAGAAAGGTACAAGACGACAACACGGCCGGATCATCCCTGAACGGGGTCACACAAATGCTCGCGTATGCGGATGACATCGCCGTTTTGGGCGACAATCTCGAAACTATAAGTGTGAAATCATCATGCAAGCAGCAGAAGAGGTGGGCCTAGAAATAAACGAAGACAAAACGAAATACATGATTACGACGAGAGCAGGTGGACCTCAGAGAAGACATATAAACGTCAGGGGCAAGATATTTGAAAATATCAAAGAATTTATATATCTGGGAACGATACTGACGACCAGAAACGAAACGTCAAAGGAAATTAACAAAAGACTACATTCCGGCAACGCTAGTTGGCATGCAGCCAGTAAACTATTAAAATCCAAACTGCTTTCACGTAATATAAATCTCCGTGTATATAGAACCATAATTATGCCGATTGCTCCATACGGATGCGAAACATGGGCTCTCACAAAACGGGAAGAAAACAAATTCCGCGTATTCGAGAATAAAGTTTTAAGGGGTATATTTGGCAGTAAATTTGACGAGGAGTCAGGACAATGGAGGAAACTCCACAACCACGAATTGGAAGAGCTATACCGCAAATTTACAATAGTGAGAGTGATCAAGTCGCGAAGATTAAGATGGGCCGGACATGTAGCGCGAATGGGCGATGATAGGACCGTGCATAGAATTCTTGACGCTAAACTAACGGGAAAGAGACCGACAGGACGGCCGCGACGGACGTGGGAGGACAATGTTAGATTGGACCTCGAGGAGATCGGAACGGATGATCGAACGTGGAAGGAGAGCGCACAGGACAGGGACCAATGGCGGGGCCGAGTCGGCGAGGTCATGAACTTCCGGGTTACTTCAGGCCAGTAAATACTAATAATAAATACTTTTGTTGTAGAAATCCGCCGATTCTACAATGCAACCTGGTTGTGACCATTCGACGTCTTCAAGTCACAATCTTCCGACTTGAAGGTCCCGCGTTGAATGGATGTATGTGATGAACTGGCTTGTCCCTCTGAATGCAGTGATGATCACTTTGATTTTTGGTTGATGGGTTGTATTGAAACGAATTAAACCAGGATAACAAAAAGAGCGTTCATTGTTTTAGTTAATTATATAAATTTAATACAAACTATCATCTGAATCACAACTATCACAGCAGCAACTTTTTACAGCAAAAAAAGGCACACGGTTGTTTGCGTAAGTTAAAAACCCAATTAATGTTGACAGTTGATCGTGCACTGTCAACAGGTGTGGTGAATATGTTTGTCGGGGAGAGTACTAGACGATGGACGTACTAGATTCTCCCCGCTGCATATAATTGCGAATCCGCAACAATAAGAAAAATTGGACCAACACCACATGCTGAAAAGCACCCCCAAGTCATTAAATTGCCTCCACCATGTTTCACTGTCTTTTTCGTATACTTTGGATCGAATTCTGAGCTCATTGTTCGTCTGACGTACATTTTTCTATCGAAACCAAACAAATTCATCTTGGTTTCATCCAACCATAAGATGTTATTCCAATTCGCACAATTTGTTTTTGTTTTTTTTTGGCAAAAACGAGTCTCCACTTTATATTTTTCTTGCTCAAGTATGGAACTTTTCTGGGACTTCTTCCAGGAAGACCCGCGTCTATTAGTCTGTTTCTAATTGTACGACTCGTACAAGGCGCGTTTAAGTCATTTTTTAATTGCGTTGAAGAAAAAAACGGTTTGTTCTTGGATTGTCGGATTAGCAGTTTGTCGAATCGTGAGGTTGTTTTTCTTTTTCTGCCTCTGGTTTCCATTTTGGGACCTGAATGAAGAGATGTGAATATTTTTTTCTTAGAGCACTTCATTAGCTTAGCTATAGGGTTTTCCGATAGGGACTTGACAACTTTTTTTTTAAATAAAAGGCAAACCATTTGAGATATTTCAAAAACTTTATCATCTGCATCAAGTACAATCAAAACATTTATGAAACTCGACTTCGTTCATATGGCCACCTCGGGCACGTTTGCAGCGGTCGATTCGTTGGGCCCAATTTTCGATGACTCGGCCACACATTTCGGCCCAAACGGCCGCTATTTCGAGTTCAATGTTGGCTCTGAGCTCTTCCAACGTCGTCGGCTTGTTGGCATAGACCAATGACTTGATGTAGCCCCAAAGAAAATAGCCTATAGGCGTTAAATCGAACGAACAAGGCGGCCAACCGACAGGCCCATTTCTTGAGATAACACGCTCATCAAACTTACTCTTCAATAAATCGATTGTATCGTGTGCTGTGTGGCTTCTGGTACCGTCCTGTTGAAACCACATGTCGCCCAAGTCCATATATTCCAATTTGGGCCAAAAATAATCGGTAATCATGGCGCGATAACAATGGCCATTCACAGGAACGTGACGATCGTTACCGTCGACGAAAAAATATGGCCCAATGACGCCGCAGGCATGCAAACCGCACCAAACAGATATTTTTTGTGGATGGAGTGATGATTCATGAAGCACATGCGGATTTTCACCCGACCAATAACGCATGTTTTGCTTATTGACGAACCCATTGAGCCAAAAATGAGCTTCGTCACTGAAGATGATTTTGCGATGAAATTCATCATATTGGCGCGTCTTTTCCAGAGCCCAATCGGAGAACGTATGTCGCTTCAAATGGTTCATCGGCTTCAATTCTTGAGTCAGCTTGATCTTGTATGTAAACCAAGATCCTTACGCAAAATTCGCCATAAAGTGGTCTGGGCGATGCCCAATTCTTGAGAATGCCATGGAATTAACTGATTTGGATCGTTTGGTACGGACGCCTGAACAGCAGCGATATTTTCGACACTTCGACCAACCCGGTGTCTCACTGGCACGGCAACATCACACGACGAATATGTAAACTCAAATTTTTGCACTAAACTTGTTATTGCCTGTCTACTAGGGCCAGAATTACGACCGAAAATTGGAGTTAACGCTCTTAAAGTTGCGGTCATCATCATCGGCACTTCAACCGGATACCGGTCCTGGCCCCACCTAGCAAGTCCTGAGGCTTTTTAAATCCCCCACAATGACTTGTTTTTTCGGGGCAAGGTCATTAGTCTTGCGGTCAGCGACTCCAAATTTCGGTAGTAATTTTTTATAATTTGCAGACGTTGTTTGTTCGCGTACTTAATTATTATGAAAATGTTGAGTTTACTGAATAAATTCACAGTGACAGTTCGATGATTAGTGAAAGGGTGCGTTCACAAATTAAATTCAAAGTTGTCAAGTCCCTATTGGAAAACCCGATATTCCTTCCATTGTTTTCCCGTCATGTCTTAATTTGTTTATCAATTCACGATTGGAACTAGTGCAATGTACTCCACGACCTATTTTCACAAAATTATCTTTTCATTGTTTTTTTTTGTCTAACAAACACTTAAACACAGGTCTAACAAATTTACGAAGATTTCAATAAAGACGAACCAGTAGTTTACTTCACAATCACGATTGAAGACTGTGGTGATGGTTTGTTTCTATTATTTTTTCCAGGCAAAATATCCCTTTCGCTGGCATTTTTTACTACTATGCAAAAACAAAGAACTGATAAGGGCAAATTGATACACCATATCAAAGCACTGTTAGGTACGGTTCGGGTATAGAGTTGGTGTCGAAGAAAAACCAAATTGTACGCAGTTAATGATTCTTGATCGTTATCTAAACCTTTGTTTCTATTATTATTTTCACCACTGTGTATAACTAAATGTTAAGGCTTTTTTGGTTGATTTTGCAATCATATTTATGGCCTTATTCCACTGTAATATTTTCAATAAAATAAAGTTTCCGGTCTGACCTCTCAAATGTATTGTTGCGAGCTTAGGGTTCGCTGGATTAATTATTTTTACTAAATAAGAGCCGTTAAATCGATTTTGAATTAATGTAGCACTTTCATCATCATCATCGGCACTACAACCGGGATCCGGTCCTGGCCTTATTTAACCAACCTGTCCACCGGTCCCGATTTCGAGCCGGTCATCCAGTTTGGCACGCCCAGGCGCTGTGCGTCCTGGTCTATGCCATCCCTCCATCGCAGACAAGGTCTGCCGCGCTGTCTCCTTCCATATATCCTGCCACAAAGGTCTTCCGGGCAGGCTCCTCTTCGCTCATTCGAGCTAGGTGTCCCGCCCACCGGAGTCTACCGAGCTTGATTTTTCTTTCAACATTAGCTTCAAGGTAGATTGCGTACAACTCATGGTTGTAGCGTCTCCGGAATCGTGTCCACTCCCATACGATGTCGACAATTCTCCTTAAGATCTTCCTCTCGAACGCGGCAAAAAGTTCAAACTGTATTTTATTGACCACCCAGGTCTCGAATCCATACATGAGTACTGGTAAGACCATGGCCTTGTACAGTAATAGCTTGGATGTTCTGGATAAATTTCGGGATTTAAAGAGCCTTGATAGACCATAGTAGGCTTTGTTGGATTTAATCAGCCCTTCGCGTATTTCTTCTTCCATATTGTTATCGGCTGATACTATTGACCCAAGGTAGTTAAAGGATTGCACTACTTCAAATTCGTGCTCCACTACCCTAATAGTTTGACCAACGTTAGGTCTTCTCTTCGCAGAAGTTGCCACCACCTATTTAGTTTTTCCCTCATTAATGTGCAGTCCCAGTTTTTGTGCCACCTGCTCGATCTCGGTGAAGGATTCCTGTACCGCCGATTCGGTTGTACCGATGATGTCGATGTCATCTGCGTAGGCAAGTATCTGGCTGGACTTGGTGACAATAGTCCCTCTTGTTGTAACGCCAGAGTCACGGATTGCGTTCTCCAATGCCAGGTTGAAGAGGAGGCAGGCCAGACCGTCCCCTTGTCGGAGTCCATTATATATGTTTATTGGTTTGGACAGCAATCCCGCTATTTTTACTTGACTAGTTACGTTGGTCATGGTCAACCTACAAAGTCGTATCAATTTGTTTGGAATACCGAACTGCCCCATGGCATTATATAGTTCTACCCTGGCTATGCTGTCGTAGGCGGCCTTAAAGTCTTTATACAGACGATATAATGGAATCTTAAATTCCTGACATTTTGCCATCGCCTGCCTAAGGGTGAATATCTGATCAATTGCTGATTTGCCTGGGATGAACACTGCTATTGACCAATGATGGCTTTAGCGTATGGGGCTATCCGATCTTGTGGGATAGTGGAGATTATGTTATAGGCGGTACTCAGCAATGATATAACCCTATAGTTGCTGCACAGTGTGATATCTCCTTTCTTATGTATGGGGCAAATTATACCGCGACGCTCGAGGAGTGGCGGCGATCTATCAACACGTTGTCAATTTGATTGCGAGTGGCTCCATCAGATGATACCCAGGTGGCTTTGTGGATTTCTTTATGTGGAAACCTGGTATTCGCAACGACCAACTTCTTTTATGTTGCCAGTTCGATGACTCGTAGTTCTTTGTCATTAGTGTTCTCATCCAAACTATGGGAACCTGCGTAGTGTGCGAAAACCGCCTCCCGACCTATTATCCCATTCAAATCACCAAGAACGATTTTCACATCGTATCTTGGGCAGGCATTGAGTGCCCGTTCGACGATCTTGTAGTATTCTTCCTTTTCGTCGTCGGGGGACTCTTCTGTAGGTGCGTGAACGTTTATGAGGCTTATGTTCCTAAACTTGCTTCGCACCGAAGAGTGCATAGCCTTTCATTTATTGCATTAACGCCGGTGATGGCCAGCTTCATTTTTTGGCTGACTAGAAAGCCTACCCCGAGCACATGGTGTTTTGCGTGACAGCTGTAATAAATGTCATACTCTTTTCTTTGAAAAACACCACTCCCGTTCATCTTATTTCTTGTAATGCTGTTATGTCAGCCTTATATTCGGACAGGGCATCGGCTAGTTGCTGTGCAGCTCGAGCTCTGTATAGTGAGCGAACGTTCCATGTAAAAATTCTTAAATCATTTAGGCATTTTCGTTTCCCTGGTCATCGTCGTGTATCCGGTCCGTATCCGAGGCTTGTTAAATTTGCCATAATAATTCATTTTTACGGGCCTGGTTATTAGCCTTGCGCCAACCTTTCTCAGGATGTCGCTGCATGCATTGGTTCACTACTTGGCGGGTATCAGAGACTTTGCCATGTATGTTCGCAGCCATCCCCCCAATGTAACACTTTATTAGTCCGTTAATAACAACCATTACTTTTACCGTACTCTAAAGATTTCTTGACTCATCGCTTCCTTACTTATCGCTTGCTACTCTGCTTACTTCTTACGTCTTACTTATCTTCCTGTTCTGCGTGCGACGTATTTATACCGTTTCCTCATTCTGATTCGGCGTTTCGTTTTCCTCCGTTCCATAGCCTCGAATTTTCTACTGCTCATAGTCTCTAGTTTTCCAGTACTTTATAGAATATTTTAGTACTTTGTTTTGGACTTTCTAGAATATGCTAGTGCTGATTGTCATATGCGTCACACTATACCAACTAAGCAATCGACCTTAACATTTATATACAAGCTAATGACACATAGTACAGGTATTCCCCGACTTACGACCGAGATAGGTTCCTGGTCATCGGTCGTAAGTCGATTAAGTCGCAAGTCGAATTTCATATAAAAAAAATTCCGACTTAGGTAATGTAATGTATTATTTGTACTGAAATATGTATGTAAATCGAAATTTTTTACTTTGTTTTTTTTTTAAATTTTTCATATATTTTAGGGATTCCCCGCAACTACATATTTGTCTTCTTTAAGTATTTTCTATGAAAAAAATTGGAAAGAAAAATGGTCGTAAGTGCGAATAGTCGTAAGTCGAACGGTCGGCGACTACCTGTACTATAGAATGCAATCCAAAAATTAGACGTACTGGCGCCAACTGTAGGTCAGGTCGGAAACTTGTCACCTCACCCTCGTATGAAATTAAACAGAACTTAAAACTTTAGACGCGATTATACAAAAATTATGTTTTTCCAATTGGATTGCAAGATAACTCTCTGAACTTTTAACCGATTGAGCAGAAACTTTAACTGTAGCTCCTTAATTAGATTCTCTCATGAAGCAGAATTTTTAATTTGACCTTTACTAAATATAAAAACTTAACTTAATGCTACACGGCTCGAGTACTTAGCTACTTAGCTGTAGAAAAAAGTTTTTAAGTACAAAGGAAACCTGAACTATCGATGTAAACCCAGCGGAAGATTTCGTATAACTCAATATCGAATACCCTGACAGTGGTTGTCATCACCATGGGGATGTCGCGAATTTGTTTCCAATGTAGAAATAAACACATTCATTTTTTGAATTAAAATGTGTTTGATGTGACCGGATAATTCCGTAATAAGCTCACAGGATGAGTTTCAATATGACCACTGCAAGTTATTGACTCCATCTACCTTTAAATTCACTATATTGCCGTTTTTATTACAGGTCTTGCCAGGGCTGTACGTTGGCAACTATCGGGACTCCAAGGACCAGCAACAGTTGGAAAAGTACCGCATCACACACATCGTTGCGATTCATGATAGTCCACGCCGCCTCCTACCTGTAAGTACATGTCCGCTAGGGGTCTGATGAAATAACTCATTCGTTTGTTATTCCAGAATAAACATTATCTTTGTGTGATGGCATCTGACACACCGGATCAGAATCTCTCCCAATATTTCTCAGTGTGTAATGATTTCATCCACGCAGCACGCCTACGAGATGGTAATGTCCTAATCCACTGTCTGGCAGGGATGTCTAGATCGGTAACTGTTGCTGTGGCATACATTATGAGTGCGACCACCCTAAACTGGAAAGAGGCCTTAAAAGTAGTAAGAGCTGGGCGAGCAGTGGCAAATCCAAATCTGGGATTTCAGAACCAATTGCAGGATTTCGAAATGTACCGACTGGGCGAGGAGCGACGACGATTGCGTGAACGTTTTCCCAGTCGTGCATTAGACGAAAAGGATATGGTTAAGTGTATGTTGGCGCTGGATTGTTACGAAGAACTGCTGCAGAATAAGGATATTTGTGAAGGAAATTGCTCCCGAGGCGAAAAGTGTCCTACAGGTGGGCTGGCCTTTACTATTGACTTCACTAGAGATAAGTGGGTTGACTTAGACTCTGCGTAGACATATAACATATCTTCGATTTCAAACTCGTCCATAATCGTTGGATTCAGTTCGTTGTTTAAAAAATAAATTGTTAGTGCTTTATACTCCAGAGTTTCCTATGTCTGCTTTTAGATAACGCAATTAGAGTTGGTAATTTTTTAGTTTGGTTGAGAGGTATTTTTTATTTTTTTTTTATTAGACTTCTCTCGGGAGAGGCGAACCTATAGCGTCGAGTGGGCGCCCCGAGATGCCATCAAATAACTGTTGCAGTTCTTTTTGAACAGTTGCAGGTTGTAACGTTCCGGGAACACTCGCGTGGGAAGGGAGTTCCACAGGTTCCCCGCTCTGTAACGGAACGAGTTCTGATACAGGGATGTTCGCGCTGTCGGGAGATAAACCACAAACGGGTGCGATCCGTCGGATTGTCTTGTGGAGCGCATATAAACCGAATTGCGTGGAACAATGTATGTTTGTAGTATTGACGGAAATCATGTCTTAAGTTTCTCCGGCCTGTTTCATATTCGGGCGTATATTTCCATCAATTTGTCGGCGGTAAATCGTTGCGTATAAAACCACATAAACGAAAGAGTAAATTTTAGGTTTATGTTGCTGTTGAAAGCCCAATGATAATGTTTGAAGTGGGTAAACATTTATATGATGTAAATGTCCACATTCAGAAATTCATCGGTACTACGGGCACTACTACACTTGCGAAGACGAATTCAAGAACAAATTCAGGAAAACTGAAAATTCAGGACAAAATGTAACGTGAAATTGTCCTGCTTTGAAACTAATCGTGATTCAGAGGTGCCAGGCACTATTGGTATCGGTCCATTTAGAAGTAGTCCTTGCATTCGAAAGGAATAATTCAACAATAACTGTAGGTTAATGGTGCATCGTACAACGTTCCAAACTGGTGATCCGCATATAAAGATATCATAACATTGCACTTGATTTAGGCACAATAAATGTATCGTATTGTCTTGGGAACAGTAATACAAAGCAAGGAATAATCTCTTAACTCCAAAGTATTGTAGCGAGCTTAGGGTTCGCTGGATTAATTATTTTGAATAAATAAGAGCCGTTAAATCGATTTTGAATTAATATAACACTTTATTAGTCCGTAATAACACCCGTTACTTATACCGTACACTTAACGATTTCTTTACTTATCGCTTCCGTACTTATCGCGTCTTTTACTTCTTCACTGCTTACTTCTCACTCGAGACTTATCGCTTGCTTCACTTTCTTACTTATTACTCGTCTCCATGAAAAAAAAAAAAAAATTGTGGCGAGAAGGCCGAATTTAGCGAGACAAGGACATATGTGTCCTTCATCTTGTCTCTGACTTCTGGTCATCTTGCGATAACCAGAATCACCCACATCGGTGAGGATGTTGGGCTCGGTCTCGCGATGGTGGGAAAGAAATCATACAAGACCGGTGGGTCTTGGGTGCGGTAGTAAACGCAGATCACGTCATTGGCGTCTGATAATCTGCGCTTTGGTCGGTGTGTATGTTTGTGTTTGTGCCGCCTTGTACTGTGTGTTCGTGTGTTTGGTTTGTTAATAGTAGACCCTATGGGATGGGTCTAGGAATCCTCTATTATAGAGGGGAATGTTGTTGGGAAGGGTGCTTTCTTCAGTTTTGTACTGAAGAAGAAATTGTGGGGGTTTGATCCGAAGAGATCGAGAGAGAGAAGGGTCAAGAACGCAAGAGTCCCTTACAAGTAGGTTCTCGCTGTTCTGAATGTTTTCGAGGTACTTACATGCTAATTGAAGCAAGTACTCGTCGATAGGGGTAATGGAGGCGCCTTCGTATAGGTGAGAGTTGGGGTAATGACGACCGTCAGGCCTTCTAGAATGATTGGTGCATCTTCTGAGGAGTTTCCTTTCGAAAACCCGAACTCGTCTCCATGATCTGTGTGCGACGTATTTATACCGTTCCCTCATTCTGATTCGGCATTTCGTTTCCGTCCGTTCCATACCCTTGAATGTTCCACTGTTCCTAGTCTCCAGTTTTCCAGTACTTTATAGAATATTCTAGTACTTTGTTTCGGACTTTCTCGAATATTCTAGTACTGATTGTCATATGCGTCACAGTATTAAAAAATAAAAATAGGACACAATTTAGGACATACATATTTACATAGGATTCGATTTGTCGTTTTTCTTGTTTTTTTTTTTTTTTTGTTATTTGAAGTCTGCATTTATTTTAATTCACAATCAAATTATATATGTTTCTTCATGTGGAACTAAATGCATGTTCTATTTAACAAATATTATTTTTTTGTTAACTTACTGGGTCTTTGCAAGCACTCTAAATTATACAATATCTAGTTTTTGTTTATGCCTTTCGGCGTCCAGTGATTTTTATAATTTTGTTTACAGTGTAGCCAGTATATAAGAGGTCTACTCCGTTACAATTGTGCTAACGCAATACATTGTAGTGAGCTTAGGGTTCGCTGGATTAATTATTTAAAATAAATAAGAGCCGTTAAATCGATTTTGAATTAATGTAACACTTTATTTGCCCGTTAATAACAACCGTTACTTTTGCCGTACACTTGACGATTTCTTGGCTTATCGCTTACTTATCGCGTCTTTGACTCATTACTGCTTACTTCACTGCTTCTTACTTCTTACTTCTTACTTACTTCTCCATGATCTGTGTGCGACGTATTTATACCGTTTCCTCATTCTGATTCGCCGTTTTGTTTCCGTCGGTTCCATAGCCTTAAATGTTCTACTGTTCATAGTCTCCAGTTTTCCAGTACTTTCTAGAATATCCTAGTGCTTTGTTTCGGATTTTCTCGAATATTCTAGTACTGATTGTCATATGCGTCACAATATATTAGGGTTTGCCCGGGAAAACAAATTTTGATGGACAATTTAACAAGTTTCGGATAAGGACCGGATACCGGTGGAGAGACTTGATAAATAAGGCCAAGACCGGATTCCGGTGGTGGTGCCGATGATGATGATGATGTAGCGAGATGCAACGCCTGTTTCTTGGAGCTGGTTGTGCATCTTGTGCATGGCAATCTCCAATATCGTACCCGTATTTTCTGCAATCTCTGCAGAATTGTGTGTTCCGTTGTCGTATACACTCTTCATATAAATGCCCCCTTTTATTGCAGAAACTGCACGTCATACGCGTAATTAAGGGGTGTGGCATGCTAGCGTCTTGGACCTGGTTGGTGGTTGTAATGAATGTGGTCGTGCGTCCGACTTAAACGGGTTTCTCACAGGTTGGGGATGCCTAACAGAGTGGGGTACATCTGTGAAGGTCCGAGTAGTGTCGACCGACGTACTATAAATATCCCCAACTATCTGAGATGCGTCGTTCACAGGTTGATGTTGTCTGTTGAACGACTCCTATGGATTTAGTGGTAATTCCCCGTAAGTCTGGTTTTGCTCAGTGGTTTTGTTAAAGTGAGGATGCATCCTCGGGACGGCAAAAAGGATTTGGACTATTCACAGACTGGTATTGGTTATAAGAAGCTCCCTGTGAATCATGAGATGGAGTGGGCAATGTTTGACTCTGTGTAGTTTCTTCATAACTGCCAAAAGGATGTGGACTATTCACAGGGTTGTATTGGATATACAAAACTCCCTGCGAATGATTAGGTAGATTTTGCAAAATTTGGCTAGCGGAGTTTCCCTACTTAGGAATGCTGAAAAAGGGCTGGTACTATGCCTGGTCGGTGTTATGACCATGGTGGTGTTCTAACTTGGATTGAAAACTGTTTCATTGTGAGCGTAATTTTCAACTCTAGTCGTGCCTCCTATACCATAGAAATCCTGTGGCGGTTCCGCCAAACCCCACGGCACACTTACCTAAGAAACCCCCTCATTAACTCCCATTCAATCTCTTAACTTCGCTGATGCAATTGCATTAGCACCTGTAAATGCTGCACGCATCAAGCTTACCGAATTTATTTATTTCAAAGCTTCTGTAAAGCTCTCGATTTGGGTGATGAATGCGGTACTACTTGCCTGTCTGTAGAGCGCGTCGCCGGCTCCCTGCGGACACCACTGCTTGTTTCACACAAGAAACGAAGCCTGTCACATCTTCTGCATGGAATTGTCGCATTCCGGAGAGTTGTGTGCACAACTCCTCATGCGACTGTTACGGCAACAACGCACTCCGGAGTCACTGCTCAAACTATTTGAAAGTCACTGGGGTTGCCTCATTGATGATCCGGTACGCTTCTCCGCCTAACGGTATGGACGACCACTTCAGGAAACTCTGTTCCTCCTCCTTGCACAAACACCTCAGGGTTCTGGTATAGTTGTCAATGAACATTTGTAGTTACACAGCTGCAGTAGAACTCCTTTTTCCATTAAATACCGACACCGTTCTGTTGACTAGGTACAGAACGGTATCAGTTCCCAACATGGTGTTTGTGGGTTTGGCCGATTTAGAAGAAGTTGCGTTTCTTTTTTCCCTGGTGACCCGTATTTCGGCCGAAGAGTGGAGTTCTTCGAGCGAAGTTTCAGGGGAGGTTGTCATCGGGTTTATTTTGGATTGTTGCCTTCATTCAGGGTAGCACGCGGTTTAAATAGAAGAAAACGTGCCCGTAAGGAGAACGACATCTGGGTTGCCAACGAAATGTTTCTTTCGACCGAAAAAAGTGTGAATAATGTTGACGTCTGGCGCCGTGCTTCCTCTATCGAGGGAAGAGCGGGGACCTTTTATTATTCCTTTATTAAATCTTCTTTCATCAATTCGCGTTTTGTTTTATTTTAATTCTTGATATAAAGTTGTCCGGTTTTGAATTGAAAAATGTTTCTTTTCTTTTATTGTGTGTTACTTTGTTTATTTTTATTACAGCTTCTCCTTTTTTTTTAAATAACAAAACGCAAACTACTTCTCAACTTCCTCAACTCTTTGATTGGCAACCAACTAACTGAACTCAACTCCAAACTCAAATTAATTTTACAAAAAAAAAAAAAAAAAAAAATTGTGGCGAGAAGGCCGAATTTAGCGAGACAGGACATATGTGTCCTTCATCTTGTCTCTGACTTCTGGTCAAATTGCGATAACCAGAATCACCCACATCCGTGAGGATGTTGGGCTCGGTCTCGCGGCATCTGAAAAGAGAAGAAAAAAGGGGGGGGGGGGTATCCAAGAATAGTGTGGACAGTGTTAGTCCACGTGTTCTCTAACTACTTTTATAGAGGGATGGTGGGAAAGAAATCATACAAGACCGGTAGGTCTTGGGTGCGGTAGTAAACGCAGATCACGTCTTTGGCGTCTGATAATCTGCTCTTTGGTCGGTGTGTATGTTGCAACTGATTTTACAAATGAATTTTTTCTCTACTTATAGAACATTGCGTTCTAATTTACTGGAAATTATAACATGAACAAAACACAAAATTTATCAAAGTCTCTGTGACTATTAAATTGAATAAAATTTGAACGAAAATCAAAGTTACTATGTTTTGAATGAATAAAAAGGTGCAGGTTATTAAATGTGCTGTAACTGGCAATATTGTGAATGTTTATGAATGGTATGTATTAAGTGAGAATGTAATATATGTTAAGTGAAGTTTTTAAGGATGTGTAAGGAGATTCAGTGTGAAATTTAATAAAGGGTAGTATTCTGGAATACAACATCCCACCCTTCTTCGAGAAAGAAAATTATCCTTGAAGAGAATAATTTTCTAGTAACTGTATATTAGATTAAGAAAGACTTGGATTTTCGTTCAATTACATTACAATGGTTTTCAAAATTAATCTTTATCAAAGATTACAATAATCAATAAGTTCTTAATACTAGAAAAATAGTCTATTTACATTATATATTAACTAAATTTTTACAATAATCAAAAAGTTCTTAACACTAGAAAAATAGTCAAAATAGTCTATTTACATTACATATTAACTAACTAAATTTAAATATTTCCCCTTGGAACCTTTTCTTTTCTTATCCAAAAATTATTATTACTCATTATATTAATTACATAATATTAATAATATTGTTTCAAAATTCTCATTTCCGTTCGAATATATATATTAATTCCAAAATTTCCAATATATATATTACCTCTAAGATTTTCTTTCTTTCCTTTTCCGTTCGAATATATATTACTTCCAAAATTTCCAATATATATTACCTCTAAAATTTTCTTTCGTTATTCCCCCTCTTTAATTTTTTTTTTTTTTTTTTCGTTTTCGTCATTTCTTACAATTGTTTGATTAGTTCATATATATTGAAAAAAAAAACAAAGGCCATTTGTTATGTGTTTATCTTTTCCTTAAATTTATGGAAAATTTTCCAAAACTGTGTTGGGTCCTAATTTTAAGATAATTGTTAAAAACTGGGTTATGTTGTGTGTATAGGTTATTTATTTATTCTGAAAATAGTTTTATATTATTATTGTGTAAAATTTTAAATTTATTTCCTATTTTGATTTCTGAGTTCTGATCGGATACTATGTTGTGTATTTCGTAAGGACCCACCCATAAAGAAGCAAGCTTATTTTTTCGGGTATGATTTTTTATGAGGACCTTGTCGCCAACGTTGAATGTTTTATGGCTTGTTCCTTTGTCATAACACGCTTTAGCTTTTTCCTTTTTTGTCCTGCAATATGTTTTTAGCAATCTTGTAGCCGTACTGTAGGCGGGCTTTTAGCTCGTTAGCGTAGTTCTCAAGTTGTATGAGGTTTGCGGATTTGTGCTGATAGAATTCGATATCCGTACAGGAAAACCATAAAGTAATTTAAAAAGGGCTAAATGCGGTGCTACTATGAGGTGTGGTATTATACACAAACATTGAATATGGTAGCCAGGTATCCCATGAAAGTTGGTCTTTGTTAACGTAGTGTCTGAGATATTCGGCCAACGTTCGGTGGCTACGTTCTAAGGCTCCATTTGTTTGGGGATGATAAGGTGTTGTCTGTATCTTTTTGATTTTCAGAATCTTGCATATTTCCTTAAAAAGGTGGCTCAGGAAGTTGGTGCCTTGGTCAGTTAATACCGTGTCTGGTATTCCGAAACGACATATAATTTTCTCCACAAAACTTCGAGCTATGGTGGGTGCTTCCGCATTAGGTAGCGGAATAGCCTTAGTGAATTTTGTTAAATCATCTTGGAAAGTTAAGATGTACTTATTATCTTCGTAACCAGTTGGGAGTGGGCCAACAATATCCAAAGCTACGCGTTCGAAGGGGGTCGTACTTGTTGTGGTGATTTTCATAGGGATTTTTCTGTTTAGAGTTAGTTTATTTCTTTGGCATGAGTCGCGTTTGCGAATGAATTCTTTCGTATCTTTTATGAGTGTTGGCCAAAAGTACCTTGTTTTAAGACGTTTAATTGTGCGGGAAATTCCCTGGTGCCCTCCAGAAGGTGAATTGTGGAAGTCACGGAGAATTTTATCGATATCCTGCCGGTCTTTGATATAGATTCTTTTGTCAGAGTAGAGATACACGATGATCTTGGTTTGGGCGAATGTTTGTATGATGGCGTTTTTTAGGCGAGGGTTTATTGGCTCTTGTTTTGCGATAGAAATGTCGATGTGGTTTACCTTTTCGTTTATACAGTAGTTACGAATTTTTTTGAGTGTTCGTTCAAAGCTGGATTCGTTTCCTCTGTCTAGCGGCAACGTAGTGACAATATATAAAGGGGATTTTGTCGTGTTTGTGTAAAATTTTATTTCGTTTGGGTTCGGACGTGTATCGTTAGGGATGGTTTTAAGTGAATTTTCGGTTTGGCCTTCTTTATTAGGTAGTATGAAGATCTGAATAGGTGAACGGGTTTTGGCATACTCTATGGGTTTAGAAATTTCGATTATCTCACATTCGGTATGTCGGAGAGTAATTTCCTCACTTGCGGCTACTAATGGCTCTTCGGTGCCTTGACCTTTCGTTTTGCTTCTAGTAGTAACTAGTACCTTGCCTACCTCTTGTGTGTCTTGGATGTTAATAGGGAGGCGGCTAAGTGCATCTGCGTTGGAGTTGTATTTTCCTGCTTTGTAAATAATTTGGTATTCATATTCGTCTAATAATATTCTCCAATGAGCCAATCTTGATGTCGGGTCCTTCAGATTCATGAGCCACTGTAGTGGTTTGTGGTCTGTGCATATTGTGAACCTTCGTCCGTAGATATAGGAGGGAAATTGTTTGAGGGCGTAGATGATTGCCAGCAATTCCTTTTCTGTAGTGCTGTACCGAGTTTCGGCGTCATTAAGGGTACGGCTAGCATAACAGATTGCTTTGTCCTGGCCAATTTCTCCCTGCGATAAGACCGCGCCTATTCCAACGTCGCTAGCGTCCGTAGTTACTATAAAGTCTTTATGGAAGTCTGGGTAAGCTAATATGGGAGGTTCTATAAGTTTATTTTTTAAAGTCTGGAATGCTTCATCACAGAACGGGTCCCATTTAAATGCTTCGGTTTTCTTTAGTAACTTCGTTAGTGACTTTGCTATGGTTGAGAAATTATCTATAAACCGCCGGTAGTATCCTATGAATCCGAGGAATGATTTCACTCCCTTTACGTTTTTGGGCTTGGGGTATGTTTTAGCAGCTTTAATCTTTTCGGGGTCTGGTTTAAGACCGTGTTCCGAAATTATATGACCAAGATACATTAGTTCCTTCTTCAGAAAAGTACATTTATCTGGTTGAAGCTTTAGGTTATTCTGACGTAAACAATTAAATATTCGTATAAGCTTTGAGTTATGTTCTTGCAGGTTATACCCGTAAAGGACTATGTCATCGATGTATACAAAGCAGTCAAATCCTTGTAATCCCATTAAAACGTTGTTCATTAGACGTTGAAAAGTTGCGAGAGCGTTTCGTAGACCAAACGGCATACGGTTATATTCATAATGTCCATAAGGGGTACTGAAGCCGGTTTTGCACTTGTCTTCATTGTCCATTAGGATTTGATGAAATCCGCTTGCCAGGTCGAGGGTACTAAAGTAAGTTGCCCTCCCTAGTTGATCTAGTATGTCCGTGATATTTGGTAACGGGTATGCATCGGCAACAGTTACTTCGTTTAACCTGCGGAAATCGACCACAACTCTCCATCTCTTATTACCCTCCCTGTCAGCTTTTTTTGGTACCAAGAGCAAGGGGGAGTTCCAAGGACTAGCACTGGGTTGGATAATACCACTTTGTAGCATGTCATTCACCTGTTTATGTATCTCGGTTTTTTGTGTGTCCGGGAGCCTGTAGGGTTTGGTAAATACGGGCGGCTTGTTCGGGTCAGTAATGATTTTATCTTTCAGCGCTTCTGTGAATGAGAGGTTGTCACCTTCGAGAAAAAATAAATCATTGTATTCTCTACATATTTGAAGGATAGATTGTTTTTCTTCACAATTACAGTGGCTGAGATTGATTATTGATGTTAATTTATTTAACCTGCCTTTGATTAGGTCGTCGGATTGACTAGAGATTAGGTTGAAATCACTTAGCTTGTCCCATTTGAAGTCAACGTCTTTAGAATTCACCGTTTGTTCTGCTTCCGAAGTGTTCATCATTAACACCTTTAATTTGGAGCTCTTGGGGCTGGTTAAGGTTTCGCCCACGTATATGGCATGATTCGTTTTTTTTGAATGATTATATCGCCGGACATGTCCTGGTGTTTACTAGTTAACGGAAAGTCTACAATTTGTTGGCTTCTGGGTTTTAAAGTGAAAGTTGCTCTTTCAGTCTTATGTGCTGCTGGAACATTTTGTACTTCAGTCTTTGCTGCTGAAACTTTGTCACCCAATCTTCTCTGTTTTCGCTTTCTATTCTGTTTAGAGCTATTACTTTTTCCTTTTGATTCGAACTGAAGGTCTGAACAGGTGGCTCGTGATTCATTTGTAGAGCCGTATGGCTTTCTTCGATGCTCACTATCATTACCCTTTGACATTGGAATCTTCAGGAGGTGTTCCTTGAAATCGACTACACATCTATATTTAAATAAAAAATCGTTTCCTATGATTCCGTCATAAGGCAGATTTATTTGTTCGGTGAGTAGGTGGAAAGGATGATCCATGAGCATGGTATGATCCTTGGTTTTTACTTCTAGGGTACCACTTACGTCCCCAGGGTTTTCAAAGAATCACCTGCTAGTGTGGATATTGTGTAGATCTTGTCATCTTTTTTCTGATTCTTTAAGCACGATGATTTTAAAAGGCTTAGGTCGGCGCCGGTATCAATTAGAAGAGTCGTGTACATATTGTCTGCGGGACTAACTCTAAGACGTATCGCTGGTTCTTTTAATTCGGGACAAAAGGGTACGTGGAATCTTAGATTTGGTGTATATTGATCATTACAGTCGTTCGAAAGGAATGGCTGTGTGTCTCCTTCCGAATTACCTTGTTTCCTCTCTATATGAGTCGACCGAATACTATAGATTGAAGAGTGCCGTTCAGCATGATTCTGTTGGCGTCTGGCCTCGTTTTCCGACTCTTGCACCCGAGAAAAGTGAACATTTTGCCGATCGTTTTGTCTATTAGTGATTCTAGGATTTTCACTAAAACGATTTTCGGTAGGATTATTTCGGAATGGATTACGCGTTGTTGTACCTTGTTGGTAATTTGTTAAGGACGGTCCATTCCTAGATATCTTGTATCTACACTCGTTCTCTGTGTGATTATTCCGTCCACAGAAATTGCAAGTAATGTTAAATTCTCTTTTTATGGGTTGTCTATTCGGAAAATTGTTGGACTGCATGTTCCGATAACATGTGTCCTGAGAATGACCTGGCTTACCGCAGGTTTGGCAGACTCTACGATTAAATTTAGGATTTTCATTATATTGATATGACCTGGGAGAGTTGTCCATTCGAGCAACATGTGATACTACATGTGCAATCGACTGTTTTAAACTACTTCCCCCATGGACTTTGGCTAGGATTTTCAGTTGTTCATTCTTGAGACCATCCTCAAATATTTGCACGGCCAATTTTGAGTTTTCTTCTATCAAGAATTCTCTAACCACCGCGTCTGCTGTTATTTCACACGTAGCAGAGTTCAGCGTCCTCAGAGCATTCGCAACTCTATCTCCGTATTCTCGAACGGTTTCTCTGAAGTTTTGTTTCAGAGATATCAACTCATTGGGTGCCGTTGACCGAGATTGCCCCTCTTTATATTCTGATTCAAGTTTATCCTTTAAATCCTCCCGTTTAGCGATTGTGCTATACCTAATCAGATCATAGGCAGGACCCTCTAGTCTATTTTTGACTAGTTCCAAAAATGTTTCATATATCTCCGGGTCTGTCCTTTTTATAGATCTAAATAAAACGTCTCCCCCGGAAATAAATTTATCTAGGTCGCACGGTTTTCCGTCAAAGGTAGGGACGATTCTGAAAACATCAGAAATTCCGACAGAAAGAGCCATTTCAGTGGGGTTATGGTGTATTTGTGGAGAGTGGATTTGTTCTTCCCGCTGCCTAGTCGCCTGTCTCGTATAATACGGACGCGTAATATTGAAAACTTTGAAATCAATGTATGGTAAAATCACTTCTTAAAAATACGGTATATAAAAATGGCATTTTTTTTAGTTATTCATTATATATGGAAAAGAAAGTTAATTTGGTCCCAAAGCTGTAAAGAAAGAAAATTCGGCGAAAAAGAAAAAAACGGAAATGTCGTCGAAATACTGAAAAGAGAATATTCGAAGTAATTTCTATTGGAAAAATTTTTTGTAAAAAGGAAAAGTTAAAAGTTCCAACGGAAAAATGAAGAGAGAAAAATTGATATTTTGCTAACGATTCTTACTACTAATATATGTGGGCTAACTGTTGATTGATGTTTTGTTCTTTTCGAGATTACCACTTCCTGGAATCCAATAGTGTAGTTTCTTCTTAAAAATTATTTTCTTGAGTTATTGTCTTCTTTTTATATTATTTCCGCTTTTTATATTATTACTGCCAGGCAGACTTCACGCCCTATAGTTGTGTGTTATCCTGGTCTTTTTGTTTTTTGTTTTTTGTTTTTTTTTGTCGTTTTATGTCTTATTATAATTTTTTTTCAAATCTCTGAGGTTAATTTGGATTTCCTCAGCAGTTGCGTTGACTTCGTACAAGGAACTTTCATCAATAGTTACACTCGATACATCGAATGTTCCGCCATCCAAGTCGAAAATGAGGACATTCCTTCCCTCTTTAGGGTTTTATCCCGTCAGTCGTCGTTAATCTCCCTAATCTTCCTCTGGGATCGAGTCCTCCTTCGTGGATCGGTCTTCCTTCGGGGATTGGTCTTCCTTCGGGGATTGAGTCTTCCTTTGGGGAGTCCACCAGTCTTCGTAGATCCTCTGTCGTCCTTCGGGGATTGGTCTTCCTTCGGGGATTGGTCTTCTTTTGGGGAGTCCACCAGTCTTCGTGGGTCCCACCGCTGCCACCAGTGTTACGTCTCCAGCGCCGTGCTTCTTCGTTATTAAAATAATTAAGTTTTATAATTATAGTTTTATTTATTTTTTATTGAACTCAGCTATCTCAAGCTGAGCTCTCTTCTGAACTACTTTTACAATATAAATTTTCCTGTTCTTATAGAACATTTTGTTCCAACTAACTGTGTCGTATAAAATGAACAAAACAATCCAGAAGTCTCTGTTTATAATTTTGAATAAACTTTGAACGAAAAACAAAGTACTATGTTTTGAAATGAAAAATGTGCTTGTTATGAAAAGGGGCATGTTTTTAAATGTGCTGTAAGTGACTGGATCTAGAATATTGTGTCTGTTTATTTATGAATTGTATTAATTGAGAATGTAAGATATATGCGGATGTAGTTTTAAAGGTTGTGTTAGAAAGGACATGAGATTAGTGTTAAAGCGAATAAAGGTAGTATTCTGGAATACAACACATTCTAACAGAACCGACGAGGCTGGGAGGCTGGCGGAGATGCTTGCTGTAAGCCACAACTTGACTCAACTCGTGGGGCAGCCAACGCGAGTACCGGATGGCCGGGGCGATTATGCGAACACCCTGGATCTGTTTTTGACATCCGAACCTAGTATTTATACCGTAGAGGTTTCTGCGCCACTGGGAAACTCAGATCACTGCTTGGTATCTGTCGCGCAAGCACTTGCATACCAAGCGAATAATCCACCTAGGCAGCTTCGCCATGTATGGACGTATGAGGCTGCTAACTGGGACGATATGCGAGATTTCTTCGCATCCATTCCATGGTCGGAGGTGTGCTTGGGAAACTCCGATGTTAACGCATGCGCGGAGTCGGTATCAGAGATTATTCTCCTGGGGATGGAGATGTATATTCCACATTCCATCAAACGAAGTTCGTCTGATAAACCTTGGTTTGACAAAAAATGCGAGCTGATTACAGCGGCAAAAAATAGAGCTTTTAACCAATGGCGCTATAATCCCACCGATGTTAACAGAACGAATTTTGTTAGAATCAGAAACGCGTGCAATCAGGCGATTGATACCGCGAAGAAGGCTCACAACGACAGGGTGATCAATAAGCTCCTTCGGTGCCCAGCTGGTTCGCGCTCCTTCTGGTCAATGGCAAAAGCTGTCAGCGGTAACTTCGCATCCTCCTCTTTCCCTCCGTTAGCGACAGGCAGCGGGACATTAGTCACGAATCCAAAGGATAAAGCTAATGTGTTCGCGAATTTATTTTCGGCGAATTCAAACCTCGATCCCGGTCTTTTGGAGCCTAATTATCTTACTAGGTAATTAGAAGGGGCCTCGTTTGAGTAGGTATCACATCTTCAAGTATTTAAATTATTTATTAGGTATAGCTCATGAAAAATTGGCCACATATCACCCACTTAACTTTCAATGGTCAATGGTATCATGTTTAAGGGAAAGATATCAAACTGCTTTATTTCTTATATCAAACTGTCACATTCGCAAATCTAAATTTGTTGCAAAAAACATGTCTTAAATTTCTCCATCTTTTTCTCGTAGGTTTTTCTTTTCTTTTATAGACAAACTACAATTCTCTGATAATGTCATTATTACAATGTTTATCCATTAGGTGTTTGTAACATGGATCCAATGAAAGGCTTATTCCGTCGAAGGCCGAGTACATCCTCACAGCGATCGCGATTGCGTCCACAATCAAATCAACCACCTCCAACAGCACAATCATGTCCAACATCTCCTAAAAATACGTCAAGTCAAAGACGTTCGATTGGAGGACAAAGAATCCCTGAGAACGAAGAAGCCAATCTACCACCCACTTCATCTGGACCTTCGTCTAGTAAACGGTCATCGCGTAGCGTTCGAGAGCATCGCAATAGAGACATTCCATCATCAAATGCTGAGACTTCTACTAATCAATTGCAGCGCAGTGCAAGCACGGTCAGTGGAATGGGTATTAGACCCCGTAGTAGTCCAGCTGGCCTACATTCATATACAGGTAGGCCAGTTTCAATTAGCATTGCCCTACCTTTATGGTTTTGGTTGAATGTACACTCTCTGTTTATTCTACCATGGTCAGTGCCATCATCCGTCCGTGGGTCACAAGTGGACTTAGACCAAGATGACCAAGGATCAGCAATTTATCTAGGTTGTTCAGCACCAAAGAATACATCACTTTGGTCCTTAACATCACGAGGATCTTCAAGTGGTTCAGCCCCACCAACACCAATGCACACCCCGCCGGTTAGTCCTCGGCATGGCGTACGAAGGTTGGTTTTAATATTTTTTAACTTCGACATAAGACCGTTGAATTATCTTTTGTGTTTTAAACTTTCATAGAACATCTAGCCAGGTGGCGAAAAAAACAAGATGAAATCTGATCGTACTAGGGGATTCCTATCCTTTTGCATCACATCGGAGACGGAATTCCGGCATCAGTTGTCAAATATAGTTTTCTTCGACAGATACGCAAGCAAATGCATTTTCGCAATCTTTCTAGTTTTCTCTGTACGTATAGTTAAAACTACATAAGCTCTAAACTATGGTAACCAAGGATCACTTCCTGGAGATAATCAAGTAATTTTATTAAAGTGAATCAACTTCAAATACCTGTCATTACATATCCATCATGTGGCACCCTGTGTATATTAATATTAAGACACTAATAGATAATTTATTTTGTTAAGCTTGTACAGAGTAACCAGTACCTTCGCGGATATAAAAGGTCTGTTCGCAAGACCCTTGATGTCAATTTCTGAAATGCCTAATCATAGACCCCCCGGAAGGTGCAATCCTAGTTTGTTGCTGTTGTGATTTCACGTCAAGACTTGGGAATGAAGTTATGAAATCCCGCAAAAAAATCGACGACTTTACTTTTGTGGAACAATAATATTAGTTTAGATTCTGCAGCCACTTTGGTTTATAGGATAAGCAAGGTTTGAAAAATTGTCAAAAAATTTACGACCGCATGAACTAAAGTAAACAATGGCATAGCCTCCTATGTAATATTAAAACCTCCTGAAACTAAATCCAGGATCAATAACTTGCTACAATTTTGGTGGGAATACGTATTCGGTTTAAACCTTAAATGCCTGAATAGCACCGTTGTGAACTTAGAGATGTAGCGACCAGCTGTAATGAAACCAATGACGAGTGCATAAAAAAGACACCGCCCCGACGTAATACCAAAACCTCCCGAAATTAGGGCTCCATAACTTGTTATAGTTTCGGCAAGTATAAAGAATAAGCTGTTTCTTCAAACTTTTGAATAATACAGAGTCGTCGGTTGTACTATGGGCGTTTCCAATAATAAGCCCAGATGCAACTAAACCGATATCGAGCACACAAAAAGACAGCTTCGACCTAATACTAGAACCTCTTGAACCTAATAAATAATTTGTTATAGTTTCGGTAAGAAGAAAAAATTCTTTTAAGCTCCAAACGTCTCTATAATACAGAACCACCAGTTTAGTTACGTAAGCTCAGCTGCAATAGTGAAAGGAAATAGGTCTTCATAGATGGCCCTTTCTCACATAAGATTAGAATCTTCTTTTTGCAACGGTGTATAGTCTGAATAAGCAACCGGATAACGACAGTGACACTTACAGGAGAGATAAGAAAACCCTCTTTATACGCACAGATTAGCTTGAACTCTGAACGAAATTGTTCTATAGACATGAGTTAAATCAAAGGGAATGAGCCATATTTTCCGACGTTTAAGCAATCGTGATCATTCGGGCTCCGTTTTCACAATTTTGAATGTGAATATGGTCTGCGGTCACTTAATCCTCGTTGTGGGTACCGAGGTATAGGTAGAAGAATAAGCTACTCTAGTTTTCATCCAAATCAAAGTGCTTACTATAAAATTGGTTCTTATGGTTGCGGGTTGACGGGTGTTCAACTCTCAGAAACCTTTCCCGGTAGACTGTTTTTTATATATGAACGTAGTTCGACCACTGGCCAGAATCTAGGGACTGAAAGTGGAATAAATCAGAGATGGTATCGATTCATTTACTATGTATATCAAATGCCAATTTACCTGTAGGCTTTTAATTCGTGTGGAGTGTCCCTTTTTAAGGGTGGGGGGGTACGTGAAATATCCACCCTAGAGCACTCCTCACTTCTGGTGGAAAGTGCTTTTGGCGTACCTGAAAATCTATATCAGAACGGCCCCCCCTTTAAGAGCTTTAGCATCTTTTACTGCTGGTGAAGTACCCGCAAATAATATTGGGATTCCTTTACAGAATATAGCACCGCTGTACAATTTATTTAAAGTAAAAGATGTCCAAAAGTTGGAACCTAAACGAGAGGCTTCTCACCCTTCATAGCATATCCATGCAATTGTCTTTGTGTGGACGTGTTTGATTTCTTTGTTGTTTGCGTCGATGGATATGCGCCGACAACAGACTACTTAATTTTGGCAGACTTTAACAGATTATTCGAACGGGACTAACACGGTTCTTTGTTTGTTTTTAGGTTTATCTCTACATTTAATAACAATTCAATTACAGATTTTACTTAAGACTAAATGTTAAATTCTATTTGACAAACGTCATCATCATCATCATCATCGGCCCTACATCCGTCCTGAGGCTTGTTAAATTTTCCATAATGATTTGTTTTTCCGGGCAAGGTCATTAGTCTTGCGCCAGAGGCTCCCCGACGGGGAATCGAACCCCGGTCTCCCGCGTGACAGGTGGGTATACTAACCACTATACTATCGAAGAGCCAAATGACAAATGTCATTCTTACATTAATATACTGGCTCTTCGCAACCACTCTAAATTTACACTATCAATCTTTTGTTTTTCTTATGACTTTGAGCGTACAATAACTAGTGTTTTTATAACATATCACAATAATTGTCATGTTCTCTTTTTTAAAATATCTTCTATTCTTTCTATTACTATTTATTGGCCTGTAGGAACCCGGAAGTTCGTGACCTCACCGACTCGACTCCGCCAACCTTCCCTGTCCTGTGCACTCTCCTTCCACGCTTGACCAGCCGATTCGATCTCCTCAAGGTCAAACCTTACTTTGTGCTCCCATCTTCGTCCTGTCGGTGTCTTTCCCGTTGGTCTACCGTCAAGAATTCCACGCACGGTTCTATCGTTGCCCATTCGCGCCACATGTCTGGCCCATCTTAATCTTCGCGACCTGATTACCCTCACAATTCTAGTTTGCGGTATAGCTCTTCCAATTCGGGGTTGTGGAGTTTCCTCCAATGTCCTGCCTCCTCGTCATATTTACCGCCAAAGATACCCCTTCAAACTTTATTCTCGAATACGCGGAATTTGTTTTCTTCCCGTTTTGTGAGAGCCCAGGTTTCGTATCCATATAGAACAATCGGCATGATTATGGTACTATAGACACGGAGCTTTATGTTACGTGATAGCAGTTTGGATTTCAGCAGTTTACTGACTGCGTGCCAACTAGCGTTGCCGGAATGTAGTCTTTTGTTAATTTCCTTCGACATTTCGTTATTGGCCGTCAGTATTGTTCCCAGATATTTAAATTCTTTAACTTTTTCAAATATCTTGCCTCTGACATTTATATGTGTTCCCTGGGGTCCATCTGCTCTCATCGTAATCATGTATTTTGTTTTGTCTTCGTTTATTTCTAGGCCCACCTCTTCTGCCGCTTGCATGATAATTTCACAGTTTTTACTTACAGTTTCCAGATTATCGCCCAGAACGGCGATGTCATCCGCATACGCGAGCACTTGTGTGACCCCATTCGGGGATGATCCGGCCATGTTGTCGTCTTATACCTTTCTGATGATATACTCGTGCACAAGGTTAAAAATAAATGGTGAGACGGATTTCAAATGGTCCTGAGAGGTGGTTTTCTATTCTAACTCGCCCTTTGTTTTCGTTCATGCAAATTTGAATGAGGGGGGCATATTTTTCGGGATTTCCTGCTCAACTACAATATGGTAGTCTTTGCCTTGCGACTGAGTCATAGGCTTTTTTGAAGTCAACGAACAGTCGGTGAACCGTCTCTCCGTATTCCCACTTCTTTTCCAGCAATTGCCTTACTGTGAACATTTGTTCGCTTGTTGACCGGTTCCTACGGAATCCGCACTGGTAGTCTCCCAGTATTTCTTCTGCGTACGGTGTGATTCTCGCTAGTATGACATTTGTTAGTATTTTGTATGTAGTTGGGAGCAATGATTGGCGCAAGGCTAATAACCTTGCCCGGAAAAACAAATTATTATGGAAGTTTAACAAGTCTCGGATAAGAACCGGTTACCGGTGCAGAGACTTGCTAAATAAGGCCAAGACCGGTTCCCGGTTGTAGTGCCGATGATGATGGGAGCAATGATATTCCTCTGTAGTTCTCGCAGTCAGATCTGTCACCCTTTTTGAAAATGGGGACGACTATTGAGGTTTTTCATTCTTCCGGAGTGACTTCTTTATCCCATATTGCTTTGATGAGTTGGTGGATCTTTCCAGCGGTTGCCCCTCCTTCATGCTTCACAAGCTCTGCCGGTATACATTCAACTCCAGGAGCCGTGTTGTTTTTCAATCGATTTATTGCGTCTACAACTTCCTTGAAAGAACCCTCTGGGATGTGGTTGATGGGTGCGCACATTGAGCAGGTTTTCAAAGTACTGCTTCCATTTTGTCACGATATTTTTTGTTTCTGTCACCAGACAGCCGCTTGTGTCTCGGATTATTTTGGCTCTCCCTCGGTAGCCATTTCTACTTGAATTTATGCCGGCATACATACCACTGATATTCTTTGCTCTGGAATTTTCTAGGATTTATTCGATCCGGGTCTTCTCCCATTCGAGTTTTTTGCGTTTGAAAAGTCTCATTGTCTCTTTCCGAATCGTCGCGTATCTTTCTGCGTTGACTTCATCATATCTTTGTAAGTGGATCACTCTTAGGCGTTTACGTTCTCCGATCTTCGCCCTGCACTCATCGTCGAACCGATGTTTGGACTTAATTGTCTTCTTAGATTCTATACCTTTTATGTTGTTTGTTGTGTCTCTGATCCATGCCCATTTAGTTTCCCCTTACTCGCTACTCCCATTCTCTAGGATGGTAAATCTATTCGTTAGTTAGTCTTGATATTTAGTCCTTTGGCGCAGGTTTTTTAGTTTATCAATGTCAAACAAAAAACAAAGACCGGATCCCGGTTGTAGTGCCGATGATGATGATGATGGGCTACTGCAGATTTCCATTGGGTTGGATAATGTGCATTATTTAGAGCGTTATGGAACAAAATAGTGTAAACTTTCACTACTTCCAGAGGTAAATGCTTTAGAACGATGTTTGGAATACCATCTATTCTAGAAGATTTTTTGCTCTTAATCGATCCGTCAGTTCATCCTTGTGGACAAATATACTGGTGTTTAGATTTCTAAGTGGGGAATCCGCTCTATTACTTTTACTAAAGATAGTGGAACTTCGACTTAAGAGACGCCAATTGTTAATTTCATTGCGTAGCGAAATGTGTTTTTGGAGAGCCCTATTTTCCGGGTCAAGGTTAGAATGAGCCGATTTGTTCAATATATGCACTGCTTCGAAACAAGCACCAATTGAGTTCGCCTGTTTTTGTGGATCCTCGACTATTATGAACTCTTCTTTAAAGTTGATGTGTTCCAGGGTAAGTCCTGCGTTCAGCAGAGTTTGACAATTCTCGGGAGTCCGCGGAACGCGCAGACATGGGATGTCATTATAATCTTTCCTTCGAAAGACTTTATTTATTTGAGGGAACATATTCGGTCCACTAGCTTTAATGGCTTGAATTCTGTTGTTCCAACTCTTCTTTAATTACTGATCTATAGTTGTCACGGATCAGTTTTTGAAGATTTTTAATTAATGACTTAATTGTTTTTATTTCCTGGCTATCTGGATCGCTGAATTGTCTGTAGAGCAGTTTTAACTTAGAGAGCAGAATACTCTTTTGCCTATACAGCTCGTCGATCGTTGCGTTTCTGTATCGGTTTGTATAGCTCTCCATGTGAAACACTTTTGGGATAGAACGATTCAATGTATTAGTAACAATGTTGTTCATCGTCGAAAGATAATGATCAATTTCGTCATTATGAAGATTTCTGTCAGTTGGTGGATCTATGCCATTGGAGCGTAATTCTTTTTTTATTATCCGATCAAAGCGCGACCAGTGCGGTTTTCCGAAATTAAAATAATGTATCTTTTTAGAATGCTCAAGTAGTGAGTGTTCGTTTGAGACATGTATTACAGCACCAAGTCCGTAATGATCGCTATCGTACTCGATTGTACGAAGACAATTTCGAGTAGTTAGATCCGTATCTAATAATTGTATTCGCTCGTCCAGCAAAAGTAAATCTAAGAAGGAATTTCGCCTTGGATAAGACGTACTTGTAGCGTACAATTCCCGGTTATCTTTGATAGCGTTTGTTTGCCCCCAGTCGAACAACGCATTGCCTCTTGTGTTTGTGATAAGGTTACCCCAAGTACTGTGCTTGGAATTGAGATCTCCCCCCATAAAGAAATAATTATTTTCCGAGTCTAACTTGAGACTTCGGAAAAGGGTATCAAGTTCATTGATAAACTGTAGACACTGTGGAGTTTCGGGAGCATACGCAGAGATCACATATAGATGCCTTTGACTTTTCAAAGGAATATCTATAACGCAGGCTTCTAGTACCTGGAACTTGTATACATCTCTACTGTAGACGACTTTGTGTTGTAGACCATTTTTAACTAAGACGGCGACCCCGCTCGCCTGAGTGGAATTTGGACGATCTCGTCTAATTACTTTATAATTAGTGTAGCCCAATGTGTGCCTTTGGTGTAGCTTAGTTTCGCTAGTCGAAAGCACATGTGGGCCTTCAACTTCCAGCAGATTGCTGAGATTATTCCCTCTTTCCATGCGGATTAGTAAATTAAGGTTAAATTAGGGGTAAGTTAAGGTTAATTCAGACGCAGTGAACGTTAGGATTAGAGTGTGGGGTCGTCTGGAAACAGGGTCGAATAGATATACTCCGTTCGAGCCACTTGCTCCGTCAGTTTTTTTCGATCATTCCGAATTTTTTATCAAACGCAGCAAACTGTCCTTGTATGGACAGTAATCTTGCTATTATATCAGTTTGTGCCTCTGAAGCATGCGTTTTAATGATATTAAGAGCGAGGTTTCACCCATTTCTCTTCTTCAACTTGGTTCTTTCGGGCTTCCAACTTTGATTTTAGTTGTAGGTACTTAGGGCAACCCCTAAAGTTACCAGGGTGACCTGTGTTGTTACAGAGGACACAGGATAGTTCATTTATATCCGGGAGCTGTTCTTTGCCCGACGGGCATTCCTCAATAATATGCTTATTTAGACATTTGACGAATCTGAAATGCATATTACAATTCGATGCCTCATGGCCGAAGCGTTGACAGCGCATACACTGCAATACCCGGTCGGACTTCTTTATTTTCTCCCAACTTTTTGTTTGATGACTAATGTATTTAATATATCTAAGTCAATCAATTTTACTATTGGGGCTTAGCGACTAAATCATCGCATGTTAAACTCGTCTTAACATTTTTCAAACGTTTTGTTTTAAAAGTTTTTCATGTCAACTCATCCAATTTCTGAGATCCTGTGGGAAAGAAGTATGGTGCGCTGGTGTACGGCGCTGATTCATTTCTTTCCTCCATCATAAATTGTTCCACCGACAGAATTTCACAATTGCTAAAAGGTTCGCGATAATAGTTCGCAAAAATACCCAAAGGAAGAGATAGACACAACCAGGATACCACAGCACAGAAATTAAACACACTGGATTAATGTTGTAAAAGGTCCCTTTTATTTTTAAACTTTAAGTATTAACAAACACAAAGATAGCACTTGATTTGGTGATTGTTTTTATTGTTCGTTTTTATTCACGACGGATCATTTGGCATTTAGTGGGATTACAAAACCCGTATTTGAATTACTATTGATTGATTATAATTAATACTACTGTATTTGACGCAAGACTAGCCACGACTCGGGGTACATACGCGTCTCCGCAGCGTCGCGGAGAGCAGGAGGCGAACCGACCGTCGCGATCGGTGGTTGTAATACGACTCAGCGATATCAATTCGCTGGCTAGGGAATTTCGGCCAGTGGTACTGGCTTTCTTAATTTAGGGATGCATTTCCTATCCCAAGAGAAACGTGAAGTCTCTCTTTGGGAGTAGGTAACCGGATCTCATAGAGAAGATCATAGCGGTACGCAGGTATATGTGAAGTTCTTCCATGGGACGAGGCCATGAGAACGAATCTGAAAAATAGAAAGGGAATAATGTGCATCAATGAGATGTGAGTTCTGCTAAGTAAACAAGCCGCCCCTCATTGGTTACTAATGGGTTTCTGTTTGCTCATGCCGCGAGGTCATGAGAAGCGAATCCAGAAATATTGGAAGACAAAGAGATCGTGTAGATCATTGTCTATGATGTGCATTGCAGCTGTACTGATAGACCGCAATGCTGGTGGACATGGTCTAATTGGTTTTAGGATATTCACTGGGAATTGGTGTTTATGGCATCACTGCCAAGGGTAAGTACACAATTCCTATTTGCATTTGCTTATGCTATCGGATTTGGTTTATGCCTTAAGACGCAAGATACGTATATTTGCCTTTGTCCCTTGGGTAAAGGTCGCCAGCCAATGTGTATGTAAACGAATTTGTTGTACACGTGGTGAGGCTGGGAATAGGCCTCCTGTTGTTGTTGTACCATTTTCGTTTTCCGCTGATTCTGACCCAGATTGTTTTTTAGTTTAAGAATTTCTTCCATTTGTTTGTTCAGTTCTTGTTTTTTAAGTCCAATCTCATGAATGAGTCTATTGAAGACCTCGATCTGATTGCTGCCGTCTGTATTTGTTTCGCTGGCAGCTTTTTTTTGGAATTGGTTTCCAGCCCCTCAGTACTGGGCCATATGGGCGTTGTCTTCGTCGTCGCTGCTGTCACTCAACGCGTATGTATACTTATTTTTATTGGCTTTATGACGTTTAGCCTTTCTATTTGGGTCTGTATTTTGCCTCTCCGAAGCACCATGTTAGCATCTATTTGACCTACGTCCATATTATGGACCACGTGTTCTGACCCATTTTTTTTATTGCGCGAAGGACAAATAGATTGTCGACTCGCGCACACACTCACATTGGTCACGCGTTTACACGTAAACACCGTTCACACTTAACGTGTTACACACACACTTTTATTTTCAGTTTTTTTTTCTTCACGACCGTCCGCTTCCGAGCGATCCTGAATACGTTTGCATTATGACTGACACGGTTCTTTTTCCTTGATGGTAAAAAGCTCCATCGCTTCTCGAAACCATGTTGTCGTAATCTAATTTAATGAATTCAACATACATTTCTGTGTGAGTACGAAATCTATTTGTCCTTCACGCAATAAAAAAAAAAAGAGTCAGAACACGTGGTCCATAATATGGACGTACGTCAAATGGATGCCGAAATGGTACTTCGGAGAATGTCAAATACAGACCCACATCCAAAGGCTAAACGTCATAAAGCCAATAAAACCAAGTATACAGACGCGTTGAGTGACAGCAGCGACGGCGATATGGTGCTTCGGAGAAGGCAAAATACAGACCCAAATCTAAAGGCCTTTTATTGATAAAATTATGTTAAAAAATGCTATAAAAGTAGCTACTTTCAGCTTTTACAGATTGTTTTTTAACTCGCAGGTGCAGCCCGTTTTTTTTACGCTTCTTTATTGCACGAGTTAATACTTCTATCCGCTTATGGAATAAAAAAAATATTTTTCTTAGGAGCTACTCTGAAGCTCTGTGTACTTTTTTATTCTGTAGGTATAAAAGACTACATTTATCCTTGGCTTACTGGCTATTTATAGTATTCTGTTATCATTATTTCTTTGTTTCGTTGTGGCGATGCATACTTCTTATCGCCAGTACTTTCCGATTCATCATTAGAAGATGTGTCAACTTCTTTTGTTCCATCGGGATGACGCATGCTGCTTATTGACAATATTCCATGATTCCCAATTGGTAGATGCATTAAGTCCCGCCTTACAATTTTTTCATATCATAAAGGTGTTAATAAATCCTTCATCGCGTGCATATTACCGAAACCGTGTTCCCGCCTGCAATTTGAGCATTTCAACCTGTGCCACAATGTGCTGAATGATTATCATACCAGGCTACAGATATCACAATGCATATTATAAAAAATGAATGCAATTTTATCATTTTGTTTGAGTAATGTGAGATCGAGATCGTTTGATGTGGATACTTCCAGCCTGCGCGGCGGCGCCATTCGCTTTACACTGTATTATGCCTTCAAATGTTATATTTATATTATACTTATAACAAAAAGTGTCTGCTTAAAAAAAAAGAACGAAAACCAAAAAAATTATCAATCCTAATTATAAAAGAATAGATATTTATATTTATATGACTACCGTTGAAAATGTAGATTTTTGAAATCGAGTTGTTGATACTATGAATTGTTAAAAACATTATAAGTGAGATTATTATACAATGCAACTAGTTAAAATTTCTATATTAATCAAAACACTATTTTATTATACCGAGTTGTAAACTCGCTAAAAACTTTTTTAGATCGAAGAGTTATTGAAAATGCCATGCGATGATATTAAGAAGGATGCCTTCATGGGAAAGGTGACCAAAAATGCAATAAGGAGACTTTATTTTTGTTATAGTGTTTAGCTTGAGATGCAAATGCGCTAAAAACTCGAGAATGTGAACAACACAAACATGATATTGAAATAAACTGCTTTTAGCTTATTTCGCGAACTATGCTCAAACTAGTAGCCTAGAGTATGTTCACAAATATTTGTTAAATTAGGAAACAAATCATGTTGGAATATATATAATAATTGTTATTCAGAGTAGATGTTATTTACAATGAAATAAAAGATGCACAAAGAAAAAGCAAACAAATAAAATAATTTAATAAAAATGTTAAAGAAAATAAAAATAAAAAGGATAATCTATTTATTTAAGAATATACGAGTATCACCAAGGAACACGTTCAAATTTTATTACAAACAAATAAAATTAAAGCAAGCAACTGAAAATAACACATTTAAAGTTAATTACTGTATTACAGGTGTATTTTTTATTTTAATAATAAAAGTTGATAATTTAATATAGAGATTCCTGGTGGATTTTTGTTTTGCGAAGATAAACAAAAGCAATGTTATGATAATTTATTCATTAAATGTATTTACAATAAACTATAAGCAAATTTAAAAAACTGACAAGAACTGTAACAACTATAAGTTTAAAAATACATATTTTTTAAATAAATGTTATAAATCAAAATGTGTGCAATTTGATAAAATAGATAATAGAGAAATTAAATGTACCATTAAGAAAGGCAAAATAGCATCTAGTGGCTCAGTGAAGATGGTACAAGTAAGTGGAATACGAGACAAATAAGAAACCGTATGAGGTGTGGGTAATAAATAACAAGTTTGCGCATAATAATTAAGTTTACGCCAGAGTAGCATGACCACAGGTGTGTCGCATACAATGTGCTCTTTATATTATCGCGCCTCGCATGTTGCTACACATATTATTTTGGCAGTGACCTTATTTTATGCGGTAGTGATTTGGAATGCATATCGCAATGAGGAACATAACAACAGGAGTTAATTTCGAATACCCCGACTGAAAACAGAAGAAAAACCGCTCTGCTTAGAAAAATGGCAAGATTTTACTTTGATGCGATGCGCATCTCTTGACTGGCACTCCCCACTAGTTAACAATAGCTTCACTGGATGCGTCACTTTAACGCATTGTAGATTTTATTTTTTTTTTACACAAATCTTTCCCATTCTTATTTTACCTCTTGTATGTATGGACGTTTATTCGTTGAACGAGGTAAATATAGGGTGGCGCAAAATAAATCATCCAATTTTGTTTTTGGATGACTTTTTTACTAAATAAAAAAAAAAGATTTTGAGTGATGGAAATCTTTATTTGGACTTTTACAATTTTTTCTAGTTCACACATGTCAAATATGATGTCAACATTACAAATATTAAACATGATTTACGTAGGACGTCATTTTCAAAAATTATAACATCTTCTGATAGTGTTGTGGCGGTCCCGCCAAACCCCACCGTTCGCCTTCCTAAAAAAACCCATAACTCTATCCAATCATATAATTTCGCTAATGCAATCGCATTAGCACCTTAAATGCTTTACGTATCTAGGATTATCTAAGGTATAATTTAAAAGGTCCCTGTACGAGGGTTGCCTTTTATATTTCGGGATTAGAGAACAAAAACAAATATTGGTGACCGAAAATCACTTTATTGTTTTTCAAAATATTCCCCATGAAGATCTATACACTTTTGCATGCGTTTGAACCAATTGTCGAAGCACTTTTGCCACTCTGATTGAGGTATCTCCAACACATGCTTCGTTGTTGGATTTGGCTCATCTTGAAACACCCAGGCAGTCGACTGCTGTTTACTTTCGGGCTCATACGCGTAAATCCACGATTCATCACCTGTCACGATGTCATAGGCGTGTTTCGAAGCACCGCGACCGTATTTTTTGAGCATTTCTTTCGACCAGTTGACTTTCGAGCCTTTTTTTGGGCGATTGACAAATTGTGTGGGATCCAACGCGAACAAATTTTTTTGACTGTCAAATGTTTATGCAATATTGAATGTATGCTGGTCCCACTAACGCCTAAGGTTGTCTCAATCTCACGATAGGTCACATGACGATCTTTCAATATCAGTTCGCGCACAGCATCAATGGTTTTCGGAACAACAACTGATTTTGGACGACCTTCACGAAATTCATCTTGGAGTGAACTACGACCACGATTGAATTCACCATACCATCGATAAACACTGGTCCTTGATGGAGCTTCATCGCCAAAAATTGAATTAAGTTCATCCATGCACTGTTGCTGAGTTAATGTAAAAAATAATCGCACGAAAATGTTGACGATTTAATTCCATTTTTGGGCCGAGATAAATCTTTTAAGTTACTGTAAACAACACAAATAGCGCTCGTATGTCAAAACGTTCTGAGTGCGTATAACCTCAAAAATGTCCAACTTTACGACAGAGCTGTTAATTGCCGGATTGCAACACTAGGGTTGCCAAATCCCGAAACATAAGAGGCAACCCTCGTAAAAGAAAACTTACCTTCATGCATCTCTTCGCTTATAATTTCCTGTAAGATTTCTTTTCTACCTTTTCAGGAATCCCAAAACCTATTCGGTACCTTTGGTTCCCAGGCAAATTTCAATTTCCCACACCTGCACCGCAATCTCCACCCAGCACACCTGAAACATTTGCTTTTGCATGGACATTTAATGGATACAATGCGTTAGACAAGGTTCCTGGAAATAATTCTTTAAAGTGCATATGGCATCATGAATCCCAAGCCAGTCGGCACCCTTTGTCTGTGTTAAAATCCTATGCCGGGCAGTTTGCTTTTACAGTTGTCATAAACCATATTTCTACGCATGTAAATATGCATAGGATTCAACTCATCGTTTATTTTCCCACTAACAAACAATCTTCAATTTCTTTCCCTGCCGCAACTAATTACACGGCATATACAAATGTAAGCAAGGGATTCGTTTTGGCTACCGACCTAAGATACGATATACAATTCTCATTGTATAAAGTATTGTATATATACATTAGCACCTCTTTCGAATGCCTATTCGTATATTTACACAGGGGCACCACTCATCTAAGACTTTAATGATGCCCTCGTCCCATATCTGCTTTTAGCACATCTCTTCGATGCCTTAGGTCGCTTCTCCCCGTTTTTTCTTTTTTTTCTTGTTTCAGATTTAGTTTCATTTCCTTTTCACCACACCACCAAAAACTCACCCCAACGATCGAATATCGTTGAGTCGTTTTCCATCCGTCGACCGCCATGGTCGTTGCCGGCTTCCGCTCCTCGTCGCACCCCGAGGATGCGTTCGTCACAGAGTCGCGAGTGTGCGTGAATTTAGTTATTCTTTTTGTTTGTACCGGAGTGACTTAATCGAAAACCATTACCAGTGGTATGAGTTCAACATAAAATAAATTGTACGCAATCGCGGAATGTGTGTGTAAAGAGCTCCTCTGCCCTATGCCATTAGCGTCAGTTATAAAATATCATTGTACCTTATATCGTTTGTTTTGTTTCACCAACCGTTCCTTTAAATATAATTAAACGCATCAATAACAATAAAACAGTGTGTTTCAATTAATTTCTTCTGAGTGTGGCGTTTTTCTCTTGGCGAACATTTTGCTGCGATGTTCGGTTCGTGATCGTCGTTCCTTGTTGGTGTTTTCTTTCGCAAAATCTTTTAGTGACGGTGGAGACGAGGTAGAACTCTCGCCCATGCTGGCGTCGCGATCTCGTTCCCCACAGGGTGATTAATTTTACGCCACCATGTATTATATATATTGAAGTCTATTTTCTTTAAAAGTTTTGGTGTGTTGACATTCTCTATGTGGTATGCCTTTTTTTTTGTTTTGGTAGGAAGATGGAAATCTTCAAAAGATATGTTCTATATTGCTATACAACATTTATTATTATTTATTTATATATATTACTTACTTTTTTCGTTGGCTTCCGGGTGATTGAGCTCGTGGTAGTTTGTCCCGGCTGGAGGCGTAAATGGTGTGCCCAACCTCCTTTGGTCCTTCACCGGAGTTTATTTTTAAAAGAGAGGACCTTTATTGGTTTTCTTTTAGTGTTGATTTATTTAATAATATTAATTGCACACTTTAGCTGTCTGATTCTAATTGATTAATTCCTACGACAGAACTCCCTATTTATACCCAAAATCGAAGTCGAAATTCACATTCCTTCGCACGATTCATCGCTCACGTTGAGACAGCCACCTGATGCTAGCCCCAGTCGAAGGCCGTGGCAACGACGATGGAAACTGCAACCATCCACCATAATGTGGTAACCTTACGCCTACTCTGGCAGCAGCTCCAGCCCAAGGCCATGGGAGGATTTCGATTCCAGGTGATGCGACTCTGATGTTCCCATAGCAAATAGCACGCATGTGCATGGGTGGAATTACCTTGAAGGTGATGGGGTGTTGGGTGATCATCAAGGTGATGAGAATTTTTTGGTTGCTTGTAGGGCATAGATGGAACGTGGAAATTGCAGAATTCGAATTTTGGTTATGAGAACTGGAAATGCATTATGCAACAGGTAGGCATGTGATACGGTTTCACAGCTACACCGAAAGGATTCCACGGGTTGCAGTAGGAAATTATATTTGATGCTACACCGAAAGAATTCTTTCGGTTTGAAGTTAATAAAAGATGTCCCATATGCATGCAACATGATTGCATTTGCAGAATTTTGTGTATACTCTACATGTATGAGTATAGGAATTCTGCGTGTAATAAAATTATTAGCTAATGGGCTACATGCGTATAGTATACATATTATATGTTTTAGATTATGGGAGTATTGGAATGATGTAGGTGGGTATATATCAGTGCTGTGTGTATGGAAATATCGGGGTATTGGAATTCTGCGTGTAATATATCTCAGGAAAATTACTTATACCAGCAGCAATTTGCATCTTTAATGATGTATATTATATTCGGGAAAGAGACGAATGCGCAGCTATGGCACCCAATGTCCAGAACAATGGTTATGGCACGATTGAATAACAAGTGTAATAAATGTCATAGTCGTTTCTTTGAATAACACCACTCCCCGTCCATCTTATTTCTTGTAACGCTGTTAGCCTTATATTCGGACAGGGCATCGGCTAGCTGCTGTGCAGCTCGAGCTCTGTATAGTGAGCGGACGTTCCATGAGGAAATTCTTAAATCGTTTAGCCATTTTCATTTCAGTGGTTGTCGTCGTGTATCCGGTCCATATCCGAGGCTTGTTAAATTTGCCATAATAATTCATTTTTACGTGTCTGGTTATTAGCCTTGCGCCAATCTTTCTCAGGATGTCGCTGCATGCCTTGGTCCGCAGTATGACGCAGTACACACCACTCTGCGCTTACTGCAAGGATAAAGAGGGTAATCTGATTACCGATCCTGAAGGCATTCTGGAGCGATGGGAAGTGCACTTCAATGAAATGCTAAATAGTCAGCTTACAGAAAAACTGGAGGCTCCACCAATGCAAGATCAAGACCAAATGCTGCCGCCACCAAGCATTGAGGAAATATTAAAAGCCATTAGACAGCTCAAATCAAATAAAGCCACTGGAGCTGGTGGCATACCAGCTGAACTGATCAAACAAGGAGGGACAGCGTTACATCACCCAATTCATGAGATCGTGGTGCAAGTATGGGACCAAGAGGAGATGCCGGAAGATTGGCGTCGTGGTATAAATTGCCTCATACATAAGAAAGGAGATATCACACTGTGGAGCCACTATAGAGGTATAAACTTGCTGAGTACCGCCTATAAGATACTCTCCTGTATCCTACAAAATCGGATAGCTCCATACGCTAAAGTCATCATTGGTCAATATCAGTGCGGTTTCATCCCAGGCAAATCAGCAATTGATCAGATATTCGCCCTTAGGCAGGCGATGGAAAAATGTCTGAATTTAAGATTCCATTATATCATCTATTTATAGACTTTGAGGCCGCCTACGACAGCATAGGCAGGGTAGAACTATATAATGCCATGAGAAAGTTCGACATTCCGAACAAATTGATACGACTTTGTAGGTTGACCATGACCAACGTAACTAGTCAAGTAAAAATAGTGGGATTGCTGTCCAAACTAATAAACATCTTTAATGGACTCCGGCAAGGGAACGGTCTGGCCTGCCTCCTCTTCAACCTGGCGATGGAAAAAGCAATCCGTGACTCTGGCGTCACAACTAGAGGGACTATTATCACCAAGTCCAGCCAGATACTTGCCTACGTAGATGACATCGACATCATGGGTAGATCCCATTCGACGGTACAGGAATCCTTCAACCAGATCGAGCAGGCGGCACAAAAACTGGGACTGCACATTAATGAAGGGGAAACTAAGTACATGGTGGCAACTTCTGCGAAGAGAACACCTAACGTTGCTCAACCTATCGGAGACGTGGAGTACGAATTTGAAGTAGTGCAATCCTTTAACTACCTTGGGTCAGTAGTATCAGCCGATAACAATATAGAAGAAGAAATACGCGAACGGCTGATCAAAACCAACAAAGCCTACTATGGTCTATCAAGGCTCTTTAAATGCAAAAATTTATTCAGAACATCCATGCTTCTCTACTGTACAACACCATAGTCTTACCAGTACTCATGTATGGATCCGAGACCTGGGTGCTCAATAAAAGGCACTCTGAACTCTTGGGCGCGTTCGAGAGAAAGGTCTTAGGGAGAATTGTTGGTCCCGTATGTGAGGGAGAAGGATTCCGGAGACGCTACAACCATGAGTTGTACGCAATCTACCTTGAAGCTAATATTGTAAGAAAAATCAAGCTCGGTAGACTCCGGTGGGCGGGACACCTAGCTCGAATGAGAGAGGAGGAGCCTGCCCGGAAAGTCCTTTGTGGCAGGATGTGTGGAAGGAGACAGCGCGACAGACTTTGTCTGCATTGGAGGGATGGAGTAGAGCAGGACGATGACATCGGCTCGAAATCGGGACCGGTGGAGAGATTTGTTAAATAAGGCCAAGACCAGATCCCGGTTGTAGTGCCGATGATGATGATGTTATCACGATGGTGCAATCTCTAATGGCAAATGTGAGCTTCGCTCACATGTTCTCTAATGCATTCTTCGTAGACTGGACTGCAAAAGAAAGCAACTGGACCGGATGAGGTACCATGAAGTTACTCCATCCGGACCATTATAAGAAAATTATCCATATATTTTTGGGAACTCATTTCAGCTTTCTACTCTGTTTTTAAATAGAACAAAAATCAGAACCTATTCAAGACCCCAATATTTTTACAACAACACAGCTGCCTTTAATACAAAAAACACAAATATGAATTTTTAGTCGGTCAACAACATTTAATATTTAATGTATAATAAATTTCATTTAGTGATTTAAAATTAATGCAATACTTCTAATACATTAATTTAGTATATCAGTTCATCTTTGAACACATGTTTTATTATTATCATAATGTTAGTAATTACTAGTTCGACATAATGGAATTATTTTTATTTACTAAATTACAATTTCTTATCAATGAATATTTTCTACACGAGCCTTTCTAAAATCATACCCTCACAAATTTTCCGGCTTATTTTAAAATCAATGTCTTCCATATTTACTGATTAAATTTATATCGCTTATTATTAATATATTTTTAAACAAGTTGCTTAATTATTATTAATTATAGTTGATTTATGACTAGATTAAAAAATCACTTAGTTACTGTTTTTATACATATAAGGTTTGCGCTCAAAGCCAATGGTTTCGTTCATTTTTAATTCGAAATAAAACTTCGTTGATTTTATTGTTGTTTTGCTGATAGCGCTGTGGCAGTGTTGCAAATGCTTATAGCTACAATAATTCAACAAGGTTTAAACGCACAAGAATAAATACAATACAAATTATTTCCAGACTCTATCTCATATCATTTAGCTCTAAAATATTGTATATTCTTTTTGATCATAATTTAATTCTTTTCTTCCGTAAAACTAGGCTGGGGAAAAAGAAATCCACAATTTGTTCGCAATGTGGCTGTAGTGATAATTACTACTGTTCAAACAAATTATGAAACGTCAAATTTCACTTTAAAAAAAATTCCCTTGACAATTTCTTATTGTTTTAGGGTGTAAAAAGAGAATACTTGATGCATTTCACAAATTTTGTTTTGATGAAGGCGAATTTGGAAGCCAGACTGCTGAAATTGTGAATGGTGTTTATTTCCCTGACAGTGTTATAGTTAATTATGTACAAGTTTGGGTTCGTTGGTTCCATTCTGGAGCAACTTCTACCCAGCCCGTGTTAGATCGCACCATACCAGCCACCTGCAGGGAAGGAAAAGTATCGCCCATGTGCCTTCTGGGAATTACACCATGTGAATCACCATGTAAACTGGAAGAGGAGAATCGGCACAATTGACACCACCAAAACACTAATTGCGTTCTACACTTCCATCCTCGTGTATAACCAGGAGCAATGATCGAGCCGCGCAGTCGAAGAGCAGAGAATTCGGATCACCCATGCAGAAATAACAGACGACCCACAACTTCCGCACCCTACTCAGGAGAAACATCGCAGAAAATTGGGGATCAATTAAAAAGACTCGAGAATGAGACAAAATTTATGTCCGCCAGGCAAGCTTTGGAAATCACCGAGGGCAGAGTAATACAAGCGGACCTGACTTATTGGAAAAGAGTTAAAAAAGAAAAGACGAGTTCGAAGAAGAAGAGTGCCAATGTGATCTAATCGGATCTTAGATCAATCTTATGTTTATTGTGAAAGAGGGGGAAATGTCGTATCACGAAGACAAAAAAAAGTGTCGCATCCAGGAGTTATCCCAAACGATTATAAGGCTTTCTCAAAAGTCAGATGACCTAGTTCCAGAGATGTGATCGAGAGCCCATTGTTCAAAGGCAACAGTAGAGAATACCTGGCATTTCAGAGACAGTTTGACGAAACGGCGTCCGACTTCACCAATGCACAAAAATTGCCACTCTGCTCCAAGGAAGACTAAGAGTGACCATTAGAAGTGTGCTATATATAGCCATGGATCCAAAGGAGGTAATGAAAGGACTAGAAGCACATTTTGGAATATCGGGAGCCTTGGCATTGACAAAATTGACAAAATTAAAGAATCTGTTTCGACTCGCGAAAGATTCGGTTGAAGTACGCACATTCGCTTGCCACCATCAGGGGATTAATACAGTTGCATACTGGAAATTGTGACATTGCCAATAGATACATATGAAAACAGCAATAACCACTCATCTCCTACGAGCGGTAGTGGAATGATGTGTTGGGGCTATGATTCTACCTTCTAATGATTCTAACCCTTATGGCGTTGGCTTAAATCCTATCCTCTTCACTATTGTCACAAAACGCCACAAACTCACCCGAAGCAACGACGGAAATGATCAGCAAAGTGCCGTCAGCCACAGAGTACAGGTGATTCATGTACCACCATAGTGGTAAATGGGACACACATCCAGAGCTTTTGGTTGCCAACAACATCATGGAGATAGAAGTAGATATGGAGTACGACTTTGGCCCATCAGAGTTATCCTAGGACCAGGAGCCACCAGCATCAGAGGTTGTTGCTGTCCGGAAACGCGAAGAACTTCAGAACGAAGACAGATAATATCCAATATGTCATGGAGGACATGAACTCTTTAAATGCGGCAGATTCAAGGTGGCCGGTGTCAGACGAAGCCAAAAATAAATAACAGGTTCATCATCATTAAAGCGCGATGAAGCGATACCAAACCACGGCTAACGGCCGGAGGGGTTTCGCTACGGATTTGATGACACCGTCAACGAATCATCTACTATGAGTTACTTCTATATGGTCGAGTACTCATTTGGGACTATTTGAAGTTAGTGACTGATGAATTGGAATTGGTCAACAAAAGCGATGTATTACATCAAAACGTGGATTTAATGAATTGGAAAGGAATCATCTACTACGGGTTACTTCTATGTGGTCGAACACTCTGTTCAGAACTAGTCAAGCTAGAAGAGTTGTCGTATTCCATCAGAACATGGATTTGATGGGACTTGAAAGGAATCATCTACCATGAGTTACTTCTTTATTGCCTAAAACTAAATTCCGAGCTCTATTATCAACATTAGAAGCTAGTGATTGACCAGAATTGGTCAACAGAAGATTTGTTGTGTTTCATCAGAACAAATGTGGTAGGATTGGTAAGGAATTATTTAATATGATCAAACTCTAACTTAGGACATCTTTTGTCAACAATTAAGCCGTTTGAGACTAGTAATTGACCAGAATTGGTTAACAGAAGAGGTGTTGTACTTCATGAGGACATGGATTCGGTGGGATTGGAAAGGAATCATCTACTATGAGCTACTTCCATATGATCGAACACTAAATTTTGACTTCTTTCGTCAACAACTGGAACGTTTGAGCTAGTGATTGATCAGAATTGGTCAACAGGAGAGATGTTGTGTTCCATCAGGACGCAGATTTGAAGGAATTGGGAAGGTGTCATCTACTATGAGATACTTATTTATGGTTGAACACTAAATTTGGATCTTCCGTTAACAATTGGACCGCTTGAGGCCAGTAATTGATCAGGATTGGCCAACAGAAGGTTGGCGTGTTCCATCAGAACGTGGATTTGATGGGATAGGAGACGAACCATCTAATATGAGTTACTTCTATATAGTCGAACAGTAAATTGAGACCGTTTCAAGCTAGTGATTGACCAGACTTGGGCAACAGGAGAGATGTTGTATTCCATCAGTGCATGGATTCGATGGGATTGGAAAGGTATTATCTACTATTAGTTACTTTGGTTATCTTTTGTCAACGATTAGACCATTTGAAGCTTGTGATCGACCAGAATTCGTTAACAGAAGAGGTGTTCTATTTCATCAGGGCATGGATACGATGGGATTGGAAAGGAATCGTCTACTATGAGCTACTGCCATATGATCCAACACTAAATTTTGACCTCTTTCGTCAACAATTGAATCGTTTGAACAACTGATTGATCAGAATTGGTTAACAGAAGAGATGTTGTACTCCATCCGGGCATGGATTCGATGGGATTGGAAATGTGTCATCTACTCTGAGTTACTTCTATATGGTCGAGCACTCAATGGGGACCGTTTCTAGCTAGTGATTGATCAGAATGGTCAACAGGAGATATGTAGTATTCCATCAGGACACGGATTTGATGGGATTGGAAAGGAATCATCTACTATGAGTTACTTGTTTATGGTTGAGCACTAAATTTGGATTTCTTTGTTAACAATTGGACCGTTAGAAGCCAGTGATTGATCAGGATTGACCAACAGAAGAGTTAGCTTGTTCCATCAGAACGTGGATTTGATGGGATTGGGAAGGAGTCATCTATTATGAGATATTTATGATTAAACACTAAATTTGGATGTGTTTTATCAACAATTGGACCCTTTGAGGCTAGTGATTGATCAGAATTGGTCAACAGGAGATATGTTGTATTCCATGAAGACATGCATTCGATGGGATTAGAAAGGCATCTTCTACTATGAGTTACTTCTATATAGTTGAACGCTCAATGGAGACCGTTTGCAGCTAATGATTGATCAGGAGATATGTCGTATTCCATCAGAACATGGATTTGATGGGACTTGAAAGGAATCATCTACCATGAGTTACTTCTTTATTGCCTAAAACTAAATTCCGAGCTCTATTATCAACATTAGAGGCTAGTGATTGACCAGAATTGGTCAACAGAAGATTTGTTGTGTTTCATCAGAACAAATGTGGTAGGATTGGTAAGGAATTATTTAATATGATCAAACTCTAACTTAGGACATCTCTTGTCAACAATTAAACTATTTGAGACTAGTAATTGACTAGAATTGGTTAACAGAAGAGGTGTTGTACTTCATGAGGACATGGATTCGGTGGGATTGGAAAGGAATCATCTATTATGAGCTACTTCCATATGATCGAACACTAAATTTTGACTTCTTTCGTCAACAACTGGAACGTTTGAGCTAGTGATTGATCAGAATTGGTCAAAAGGAGAGATGTTGTGTTCCATCAGGACGCAGATTTGAGGGGATTGGGAAGGTGTCATCTACTATGAGATACTTATTTATGGTTGAACACTAAATTTGGATCTTTAGTTAACAATTGGACCGCTTGAGGCCAGTAATTGATCAGGATTGGCCAACAGAAGGTTGGCGTGTTCCATCAGAACGTGGATTTGATGGGATAGGAGAGGAATCATCTAATATGAGTTACTTCTACATAGTCGAACAGTAAATTGAGACCGTTTCAAGCTAGTGATTGACCAGGCTTGGGCAACAGGAGAGATGTTGTATTCCATCAGTGCATGGATTCGATGGGATTGGAAAGGTATTATCTACTATGAGTTACTTTGGAAATCTTTTGTCAACCATTAGACCATTTGAAGCTTGTGATTGACCAGAATTGGTTAAGAGAAGAGATGTTCTATTTCATCAGGACATGGGTACGATGAGATTGGAAAGGAATCATCTACTATGAGTTACTTGTTTATGGTTGAGCACTAAATTTGGATTTCTTTGTTAACAATTGGACCGTTAGAAGCCAGTGATTGATCAGGATTGACCAACAGAAGAGTTAGCTTGTTCCATCAGAACGTGGATTTGATGGGATTGGGAAGGAGTCATCTACTATGAGATATTTATGATTAAACACTAAATTTGGATGTGTTTTATCAACAATTGGACCCTTTGAGGCTAGTGATTGATCAGAATTGGTCAACAGGAGATATGTTGTATTCCATCAAGATATGAATTTGATGGGATTAGAAAGGGACCTTCTACTATGTGTTACTTCTATATAGTTGAACGCTCAATGGAGACCGTTTGCAGCTAATGATTGATCAGGAGATATGTTGTATTCCATCAGGGCACAGATTTGATGGGACTTGAAAGGAATCATCTACTATGAGTTATTTCTATGTGGTATAATACTCAATTGAGACCGTTTGACGCTAGTGATTGATCAGAATTGGTCAACAGAAGAGATGTTGTGTTCCATCACGACACAGATTTGATGGGATTGGGAAGGAATCATCTACAATGAGTTATTTCTTTGTGGCCGAACACTAGATTCGGACCTCTATTGTCAACGTTTGGGCCATTTGAAGCTGGTGATTGAACAGATGTGGCCAGACAGGGGAGTTGTTGTGTTCCATCAGGACACGGCCAGTAAAATGTTGCTGTACATTTGGTGGGATTAGTATTAATCAACTCTAAACCATTTTCATATGGCCAAATATTAAATTGAGACCTCTACTGTCAACAATTGGGTTGTTCGAAGCTAGCTATAAAAGCGATCGGAATTGGTAACCAGGAAAATTGTTAAATTCTCGACAACACCAGACCGCACAGGCCTATAATGGGTTCCCAGAAGGTCAGCAGGGTTCCTTGGGAAGCTTTGGTGTATTCAAGTTATTCTCCGGACCTAGCGTTTACCATTTTTTTCTTATTATTGCAAAAAATATAAGAAACGTATTAAAAGAACAGGGAGATTTTTCCTAAGGGGGATCAGGGCTTCTTAAGGAGAGACATTTTGCAGTTACTTATAAAGTTCTCGAGGGAAAAACCGGTGCATATTTAATCGGAATTGAACAAGCCAAATTAGGTGTTGAAAAAAAAAATTGAAAATAATGGATTTCTTTTTCCCAAAACACATACATATTAGGTATGTGGACTGCGTTGAATGGTTTGGAAGTTCATGATATGGTGCACGCGGTCACGCGGGAGACCGGGGTTCGATGCGCCGTCGGGGAGCGTCTGGCGCAAGACTAATGACCTTGCCCGGAAAAAAACAAATCATTATGGAAAATTTAACAAGCCTCAGGACTTGCTAAATAAGGCCAAGACCGGTTCCCGGTTGTAGTGCCGATGATGATGATGATGATATGGTGCACAGTCAAGGAAAACACCCTAAAAACGTATGATACAAACCGGACCAGTAGTTGGTTTTAAATATTAATACATAGGTCCAAAGGAATCGCATATTTGAAAAGCAATTCAAAACTTACACATAAAATAAAATTAAAGATCTATTATTGCCAAATAAGGGTCGTCTAATAAATGTTTAAGGGTCAGCAAATGGGTGCCATTGGCGGAAATGGACAACCTTTCGAAGAAGTGGAATCAGACTGTCACAGAATAGTATAGTTCTGAAATGGAATATTTGGAAGGGTTTTGAGAATAGAATGGGAAAGTATCTGACGATCACTATAAGGGGAACTATACAGAAGATCACATAATGTATGATTAATGAAGGTGGAAATGGGTTTACAGATAGTTCGTCAGAAATACACATATAAAAGAGCTTCTCTTTTTAAGCCTATATAAAACCTACACAACCTCGTCAACTCGCCTCTCGCAAATTTAGTGAAGGCAAATATTTGTATTTAAAATGCGGCCCACACGTTATGAGAATCGACTAAAAGCAAGGAAAGTAGTAGAACAATAAATAGCAGTAACGTTACATCTTATATATGACCAAAACCTCTAACATTTAGGCTACGAATCTCTCTAATTTTACAGTAAAAATCTTTTTCAGCCAACATATATTCATCAATTGAACCTTTGCACGCAAAGCCATAACTGTGCCGTAAGTTATTGCTGAGACGGCTCCTGGATGAGTTTTCGGGTGAGTAGTAATTTTGGGTGAGGTGTTATCTTGGTAGAGTAAGTGCATTTTTAATAGGCAACATGGGCCTTTGATAGCTAATATAATTTTCCACCGGGTCTTGTGGATTTCTGGTGAACACGATCACAATGTTAATGAGGACAGCGGCTATATTTGAGGATCATTTAAAATTTGAATTCCTCAGCTATTACGTTTTACACTTGGGAAACACTTGAATTAAAATTTAGTTGTGAGCCCTGACCCTCCTATTTAATTTTTCCCCATGGGAATGTATTTAGCTAATAAAGTTTTTTATTGACTTAGTCAAGAGCGAATCATTTAAAAATCAGAACAAAAATTCCGTCGTGTTCTAGTCAAGTTTTAAATTTCAATTTCAGAATGCGGAATTATTAAAATGTCGCGCGAAAAAAAGTTATAAAAAGAAACGAGTAGATCTATTGAACGCGATTGATATAAAACATCTTATTAATTATTTCGAATTTTAGATAAAATAAATAATACTTTTAAAATATACATATAATAAATAAATATTTTAAACGCTCATGAGAATACGTGATGTCGTGAATTGTCGGGTTGCTACAGACCAATAAATAGTAATAGTATAAAAACACATATACTTTTATATACTAGTGTTGTGCTCGTCCCCAAAAACCCACAAAGATTTGTTTTCAAACACCGCAGATATCGTATGTACATTAAAATTTGAAAGGCGTGTGGCGATTCCAACAAAATATGCACTTGCAACCATAGTGGAAAACCGTGGCGCATAGCAGAGCATTAACGTAGCAATCACAACTTGCGTAGCGGAACATTTCCATGTAACACCCGACTGTGATTTGAAGTACTGGTGCTTTGATTTTAACCTTTTTAGCACAAGTTTGGAATATTTTTCCCTCTATCATTTATAACCTCTCAAAATACCAACTGAGGTATTCTTTAAATCAATATGTTCCTCATATTAGTTAGTTGTTCAATTACGTTACACGATATGATTATTTAGTAATGGTGTAGTTGCGGTTGGATATGAATTTGGTCGTCTAATTTTACTAAACGTTTGTAAGTCTTCAATTTCTGGACAAGATATTGTCGTATCTTCGCCACCCAATGGTTGGACAGACGCCCCGCTAGTTCTTCGAGGACTCAAAAATGCATCGGCGTTAGACTCAAGCAGAGCTTCTTCGCTAAAACGACAATTAAAAATACAAATTCATGCAAAAGCAAGAGATTGTGCTAACCTATGGTACCGATGATGCTCCAGCAATGATCCAGTGGCAAATCGTAGCTTTTTGGGTGATTCTAAGCTCGACGATCGCGGTAGAGAATTTCTTGGGAAATTCTTGTTTTTTAATGAGCTTCGTATTCCAGTAGTTAAGGCATTACCATGGTTCTGCTTAATTGTGCCTTGGATGTATTTGTTCAATGCTCGTGAGCCTCTTCTTTGTGAACGTTCGTGAGTTCGTTTAACTCGTGCGTCTTCATCTTCCCCAGTAAGCCAGTAAGTTAGTTGTTCACCTTTACCCTTTATTAAGATTACTCCACGCTCCTTTGGGAACGTATGAATTAGAAACAAAAGGCAGTTATGTACGTTTGATAGAGTTACTTGACAATGATAGCCTCCTAATTTGTCTAGAAGTTGTTTGCATTGGTAGCTGCAATGGATCTTTAGAGGAACGCCGGTAGATTCCATGCGGGAAGCCGTATTCACCGTGTCTCCGAAGAGGCAATAGCGTGGCATTTTCAGTCCGACTACCCCGGCACAAACGGGTCCTGTGTGAATGCCAATTCGAAGGAGGAGCTTATTCCCTGGTCGATGGCGGATCTTCAGTTCGGTGACTGCATCGAGGAGGTGCAGTGACATGGTGGCAATTTCAGCTGCATGAAGATCGCCATTGCGTATAGGTAAACCCGAGACCTGTAAGAGAGAAATGTTAAAAATTCAATATTTAAAAGGGTTTACGGTTGGGACAGGGTGTGTCGATATAACATTGGTCTTTATTGATTTGATTTGGCGGGAGCAAAATACTTATTCAACTTGATTGAAGTGTTGGTTACTTGAACCTAAGACTTATGAACTAAAAACTCTGGAATTAATACAGGGAAGACGGCAAAGCAGAGTTTTTGATGTGAAGTCGAAGAGAGTAGGGATTAAGCTAATTTTAAAGATTATACAGAGGTCCGTTAGGGTCATAAGAGAAATGATGGGTAAGAAGATATAAAAAGGAGGACGTCGCAAATTGCGAGAGGTATTGGTGAAAAAATTGTGTTATGGATTCCAGAAATGCTACAACCATGTGTTGTACGCGATCTACCTTGAAGCTAACATTGTAAGAAAAATTAAGCTATGTAGACTCCGGTGGGTGGGACACCTAGCTCGCATGAAGGAAGAGGGGCCTGCCCTGAAAATCCTTTGTGGCTGGATGTATGGAAGGCGGCAGCGTGTGAGACCTTGTCTGCGATGGGGGAATGGCGTAGAGATCGGCTCGAAATCGGGGCCGGTGGAGAGACTTGCTAAATGAGGCCAGGACCGGATGCCGAGAATGATGATGAACAGATGCTCAATCAAAAGAACTTGAAAGAAGTCGATGAACGCATATAACGTGCTATGTTCCTCTGTTTTTCAAGGGTATTAATAAGTTTCAGATGACCTTTACAAGGAGATGAGAAAACCAAATCGTTTCTAGGCAGATATATATTCATATGTGTATAATAGTTTTAATTTAGACATGTAAATTCATCGAGGGGGGACCAAGTTGAACTGGGGTACTCAAAAAAAAAAAAACAAATTATAATAAATAAATAAGTAAATAAATAAATAAATAAATAAATAAATAAATAAATAAATAAATAAATAAATAAATAAATAAATAAATAAATAAATAAATAAATAAATAAATAAATAAATAAATAAATAAATAAATAAATAAAAAAATAAATAAATAAATAAATAAATAAATAAATAAATAAATAAATAAATAAATAAATAAATAAAAATAAATAAATAAATAAATAAAGAGTCTAGTATAAACCACTATGGTGCGCGGATGCGAAATGCCGGATTCTTGATATGTTTTATGTAGTGCAAGGAAGACATATTATAAGTAATAGCCGCAAGTAACAGATAAGAAGTTTTCTTCATATTAATTTTCAACGTGTTTTTGTTTTAAGACTGACTATGAATACCATTCATATTATTTATCAATGCGATGTTTTGTCTTACAATTTACTGTGAATTTATTTTAATGACTTAATTATGCACGAATAAATCAAAATGGAAACAATGTGTAGTATTGAAAGGAATGATGTGTGTTTTATTCTCATTCGACTAGTTTTGGACTGGCCACAATCGGGAAGTGCATTGCTTACCATGGAAATTCCTCGACGTCTATCCTTTTTCTACCTCTTCGTCAATTGATCCACCTTTATTAATGATGTGTCGTTTCATTGCATTACGATAGACGCGATTATAGTGATATAGAAAAGCCCATCGACAAGATGCCCAATAAAATCAGTGTGTCTCGAAGTAGCGATCGTTTACAGAAGTAAAATGTTTCAAACTGTAGAACATCATCCGCGGCAGTGCATTCCACAATTCGATCTTCAGCTCCATTTATAACAACGCCGAAACGGGAACTTTTACCCCACATTGGTGACGACCAACGGGGCAACAGCGTGGGATAGGCGTAGAACCAGTGCCAACGACGGCACACAGACGTGCTACCCCATATGACCAATTGAAAGGCGATCTCTGGCACGCCGTGGTGTGCGTGTGTGGTCGTATAGATCTTGGTTTGCTCATGCGTCGAGGCCATGAGAACGAAGCAGAAAGACGGCGAAGACAAAGGGATCGTGAAGATCATTGTTTATGGTGTGCATTGCGGCTAAATAAATAGACGGCAATGCATCGAGGAGATGGTGATAAAAGGAAAGATGGGACGAGGGCATTATAATATTTTTTGGGTGCACCACCGTGCTTCCGGTTTCCCGGGAAGAGTGGGCTACGGTTGTTGTCCTCTTTGGGTATGTGTCGAACTCGTAACTACACTTTCCGCGCACTATCGACCGTGTTGCCGCACGATTATACCGATGTTTCTGAATGAAATGTCACCAAAGATTTGGTGCTGAACAGTCACTCAAAAAAACACTTCCGTTTCTTTTACAAACTGATTTATTATAAGTTTCTTCTTCATTTTTGAGGAGGTCTTCTCCTCACGCGCGCTACACATAGCCTCTCCCAAGCCAAATCATCTTCTCCCTTCGAGAATTCAAATCCTCAAATATCTTTATGTTCTTTCGAAGGTCAAGACGCATCGCCACTTATCGTTTCATCCTTTCTTGGGGTTTTTGTTTATGTTAGCCATCTGGCCACAAGATCCGTGGAAATTGGTTGTTAGTTTAGGATCTGGGAATCCGTGTCTATTAGCAAATCATAAAACTTATGGTATGCGTTTGGATGGTTATGATTGCAAGAATTGTGTGCCGGCGTATCGAATAGATATGGCTTTGTTTGGAAACGTACACTTTTAGGTTTTGGATCTTGTCGGTTTTTTAGGTGCTAATTGCTTTTAGCATACAATTGAAAATAATGCATTATGCTGTTTGATTTTAGGAAGTAGAATCGAACAAATGCATTGAATTGAATAAATGAATTTGAATTCAATAAATGAGAATTTGAACGTTTATTTCGAATTGGTTTGACAATGTTATGTTGGGAATATCAAATGGATTTTCTTATAGGTGGGAGGAAAATGTAATGTGGGAGAAAAATGGTAGGGCTTCTTGGAGCACTACAGCATCATAAAAGTCTTGGATGAGTGATGCCCTTGCGTACATAGACGCATAGCCATTAGAAAAGGTGCTAATGGATTGGGATACTTTATACAATGAAAATTGTATATCGTATCTTGGGTCGGTGGAAGAAACGAATCCCTTGTCCGCATTTGTATATTCAGGATAATTCGTTTGTGGCAAAGCACGAAATTGGTGGTTGTTTGTTCGTTAGGCCAGGGATCGTGGTCAGGTATATTCCAACTGGACAAACAAGCTGCCCGACGCTGCTTTGGTCGTTGGACAGGGGGATCGCCAGCCAATGTGTATGTAAGAACATTGTTGTACACATGTGAGGCTGGGAATAGCCGACTCAAGGTTAATATCGCCTGATTATGTGGTTACATTATATGTGAACCGAATTGGACCTTTTCAAGAATAATGTTTGACCTTTAAGAAATATGACCCTTGGTCGATAAAGAATTCTTTTAGGCAAATTTTGCCGATGCCTTGATGCAAGGAAAATGCCCTTGTGGGAGAAATTCTTTTTAGAGGAGCTTTAAGGTTATACATTAGATAACCTTAATGCGTGAAGCTATTACAGGTGCTAATGCAATTGCATTAGCGGGAAACAATGGAATATGAGGGGTTTCATCACAGGAAACTTGGGGGTAATTGGGCAAGTAGGCAGGCGTTTGGCGTTTTTTTTTATTAGACTTCTCTCGGGAAAGGCGAACCTATAGCGTCGAGTGGACGCCCCGAGATGCCATCAAATAACTGTTGCAGTTCTTTTTGAACAGTTGCAGGTTGTAACGCCCCGGGAACACTCGCGTGGGAAGGGAGTTCCACAGCCTCCCCGCTCTGTAACGGAACGAGTTCTGATACAGGGATGTTCGCGCCGTCGGGAGATGAACCGCAAACGGGTGCGATCCGTCGGATTGTCTTGTGGAGCGCATATAAACCGAATTGCGTGGAACAATGCCAAGAATCTCCGAAGAACAGCACCCGTGATAATATCTGTAAAACAGACAGAGGTCGGCTACGCGCCTTCGATGTGATAGCGACTGTAGTCCCGACGCCAGCACCGAGTCCCCGATCAGGCGGATCGCTCGTCTTTGTACGCTCTCAAGTAGGTCGAGGGTATGTTTAGAAGCCGAGCTCCAAACATGAGAGCAATATTCGAGCGCGGGTCTAATTTGGGATTTATATAGGAGAAGAAGTTGGGCCGGAGTAAAGTATTTCTTGGCTCTAACAAGATAACTCAGTTTTCCTGAGGCTGATCTGGCGATACCCGATACATGTTTATGCCATGATACATTCCCACAGACCGTGACGCCGAGCAATTTCAAACTTTCCCCAGCCTCGAGGGCCCGGCCACTCATCATCAGCTGTGGAACCGATGATCCACTTTTCTTTGTGAATGTTGTATACTGGGTCTTCGTTGCGTTGAAGTCGACAAGATTGGCCTTTCCCCACTGCAGGACTTTATGCAAATCCTGATTCAGAGAGTCAATCTGTCTACATCTCAGCTGGTGCGACGTTGATGCACCAATCGGCCGATCACTCGAAAAGGAGGAAACAAGCGTACTATCATCCGCAAAACTGAACACTTTGTTATCCGTTGTCTCCAACAAATCATTTATGTGAAGCAAGAACAAGGTTGGAGCCAAAATAGAGCCTTGGGACACCCCCTGTTTCATAGTAGTCAACTTGACAGCAGAGTTAAAGTTATATGCTACATGGCTCTCATCTACATCTCAGCTGGTGCGACGTTGATGCACCAATCGGCCGATCACCCGAAAAGGAGGAAACAAGCGTACTATCATCCGCAAAACTGAACACTTTGTTATCCGTTGTCTCCAACAAATCATTTATGTGAAGCAAGAACAAGGTTGGAGCCAAAATAGAACCCTGGGGCACCCCCGAATTAACAGGATACAGATCCGAACACTCGCCGTCCACAACAACCCGGATCGATCGATTCTCGAGGAAGCTCCTCGTCCAGTCGCAAAGTGGTTGGGAAAGTCCATATGAACGAAGTTTGCTCAGCAATGCCCCGTGCCAGACGCGGTCAAAAGCCTTGGAGATATCTAATGCGACCGCCCTTGACTCACCATGCCGTTCAATCGCAGATGTCCATATATTGGTTATAAGTGTCAAAAGGTCTCCTGTGGACCGCCTGCCACGGAATCCGTATTGACGATCATTCAGAAGACCGTTGCACTCCAAATACTTAACCAACTCCGTATTGATGACTTTCTCCATTAACTTAGATAAAATAGACAGTAATGCTATCGGACGGTAATTTTGTGGGAGACACTTTTTTCCCGTCCTTGGGATTGGCTGAACTCGAGCGATTTTCCAGCAGGCAGGAAAGGTCCTCCGTGCATAAGATAAGCGGAAGAGTCTGCCAAGAACCGGCGATAGTTCTGGAACACAGTTCTTAAGGACTATTGCTGGTATTCTGTCCGGGCCGGTTGCCTTCCTACGATCCAGTTCACGTGGAATGCGTTGAATAATGCGCGGACGAAATCTCACATCCCGGATGGAAGACTGTACCGGTGAGATCACAGGTGGCTCCAAAAGGGCGGGGTCGAGGTTTGAATTCGCGAACACATTAGCTTTATCCTTTGGATTCGTGACTAACGTCTCGCTGTCTGTCACCAACGGAGGGAAAGAGGAGGATGCGAAGTTACAGCTGACAGCTTTTGCCATTGACCAGAAGGAGTGCGAACCAATTGGGCACCGAAGGAGCTTATTGATCACCCTATCGTTGTGGGCCTTCTTCGGGGTATCAATCGTCTGGTTGCACACGTTCCAGATTCTAGCAAAATTCGTTCTGTTAACATCGGTGGGATTGGAGCGCCATTGCTTAAAAGTTTTGTTTTTTGCCGCTATAATCAGCTCGCATTTTTTGTCAAACCACGGTTTATCAGACGAACTTCGTTTGATGGAATGTGGAATATACATCTCCTTCCCCAGGAGAATAATCTCTGATACCGACTCCGCACATGCGTTAACATCGGAGTTTCCGAAGCACACCTCGGACCATGGAAAGGATGCGAAGAAATCTCACAAATCGTCCCAGTTAGCGGCCCCATACTTCCATACATGGCGAAGCTGCCTAGGCCGGTTATTCGCTTGATATGCAAGGGCCTGCGCGACAGATACCAAGCGCAGAAACCTCTACGGTATAAATACTCGGTTCGGATGTCAAAAACAGATCCAGGGTGTTCGCATAATCGCCTCGGGCATCCGGCATTCGCGTTAGCTCCCCCACGAGTTGAGTCAAGTTGTGGCTTACAGCAAACATCTCCGCCAGCCTCCCAGCCTCGTCGGTTCTGTTAGAATGTAACAACCAGTCGGAATTGTGCACATTAAAATCACCAAGGACAACAATTTCAGAAGCTGGGTGATTGATCTGTATCCAGTCGACGGTATAGGAAAGATGTTTGAAAAATGTCGCCGGTCGATCGTCATTCGGGGAGCGGTAATGTCAACAAAGAAATTTAACGGAATTCCTCAGCACGACCCTCAACCATATGATGTCCATATTATTGGGTTCCAACGCCTCCATCCTCTGGCAAGCCAGATTGGACCGCGCGAAGACGCAGACTCCGCCTTTAAAACGGAATCTCGAATGTAAGTCGTATCCTGAGCAACGAAGATATGTCGAATCAGTAGACGAATCGATCTGGGTCTCAGTTAGGCCAAGGATATCAGATTTCGTTGTTTGCAAATATTGGTGGACGGCGTTTACATTCGCATTGGTGAAACCGATGCTCCTAATGTTACAAAATGCCGTCACCAGTCGAGCGTGGGCCGAGCCTCGAGAGCGAGCCCGGGCACGCGACGACGAACCTCTTAAATTTCCATTATTTATCATGATATCTGCATGATGTTCCCCCTGACATAGTCCCCCCCGGAGATCCGAATGGGAGACTAGTTTACATGCGGAATTCTTTATATCCGAAGGTACCATCATGACTCATCCCCGTGTCAGTCCGGGCCATCGGCCACACATTCGAAACACCGTCGAAGATTTCTCTCGGCGATATCGCGGAATGAGGCTTTAAAGACCAGTATACATCGATACCTCCTTTACTTATACTCTTCTTTCTCTTCTGCTCTCAGTGCCCTTTGACATTTAAGGGTATTTCATAATCCCGTTCTTTGCATGCGTTAAATATCATAACATAAAGAACTTTCATCTATTGAGAAAAAACATGACATAATTTAAACTACAATAACCCCAACAACGATAATAAACAGACCATTCAAAATTTGTCTAACATTCACAATCGAACGACACAATTACTAACAAGTTTCAATGAAACACTTTACAGAGTCACGAAATTGAAATGTGAAATAACATCTGCATTACCCCATTGTACTCCAACGAAATCGTTAAATGGAACCTGGGTCAATTGGCGAACACTTTGCATTGCCACCGCCGAAGGGTATTAACACAAAGGTAAGAAGGCAACGATTAGTCCGGTGGTAACTCCGGAGTTCGGTTTGATAGAAACGGTCTTAGAAAAAGTCTTTTTGCTAATCTCCTAGAGGACCATTAGTGTTGAAGTGAGGGAAAAGAAAGTGAAGAAAGTGAGAAAGAAGTAACATTTGAAATATAGTAAAATGTTCTTAAGTTTATAGGCAACATTGGGTTATGGAGGACATACTATAAAAAGGACCTATTACAAAACAGGTATTTAACAAGATAAAATGAAGAACAAATATTAGTAAATAATACCATGTTTATGTTTGTAAATTTCCCCTAGACTTAAAAAAAGAAAAAGTAAAAGCGCTCAAGAAATGCAACGGACAACAATATGCTTACCTAAGTTGGCCCACCCTGTATACGTAGATTTGTTGTTTGTTTTTCTTATGAATAGGAAAAAAAGTAACACTGTAATGTATATCACGTTCTGCAAGCGAAGTTGTCATTTAGCGTGGGAACTCTATAGTTTTGTTTATTCATAGATGCTACTATTCCCGCATCAAACATAATATGATATAGTGTTGCTCAATGCATATATGCTAAAATCGTAGTACTTATTTGATGGGAAGGCTTCTAAATTGTGCAATTTTTTTTTAATGTGCAAAATGTGACTCAAACTTACCACCATATAAGCGTCGCCTATTGTCTCGACTTTGTAGACGTCATAGTATCCAATGATGGTATCAAAACACGTATACAAATCATTTAGAAAGTCGACAACCTGTAGGGGTGTGCTGGCTGCAGACATTTCTGTAAACCCTACGATGTCACTGAAGTAAATTGAAACCTGCTCATAACTTTCAGGATCCACTTTGTTGCCCTTCTTCAATTGTTCGGCTACAGGCCGTGGTAGCATTTCGAGCAATAAGGCTTCTGTCTTCTTTTTCTCCTCCTGCAACTGATCAGTGCGTTCATCTACCAAAGCTTCCAAGTTGTTTGCATATTTCTCCATCATCGACATCATATTGTCGAAAATGTTAGGTTTCATTCCTTTACGCAGAGGACGAAGTTTGGTGCGAATAGTTTTAAAGTCGGGTCTATCTTCTGGACGTTCACTCCAGCACTCCTTCAAGCATTCTCGCACACAATCGAAAGAAGTCTCTAGTGGTTGGAGGGAAGGACGGTAAGGATATGAATTATCCAACGGTTGAAGAACTTTGTGAAGGCACTGAAGTGGTGTGAGGCCAGTTTCACCAAAAGGTCCATGACGTACATGCATCTCGTATAATATAATTCCAAACGAATATGTGTCTCCTTTTTGTGTACCAGGGACAAGGGAAAATTTTCCACTTCGCAATAGTTCCGGAGCTCGGTATAATAATTCTACCGATAGCGTGTAGTTAATTTTCAATGTGTTTGTAGACAGTATCAATAGTATACGTACTTGTACACTTGGTTGCCATACTTGACAAATCCGGGGAATTATCCTCTGATCCCTTTTTAAACGCATAAAGACCAAAATCACTCAATTTCACCACCCACCGAGAATCAATGAGGCAGTTTGATGTACATAAAGAACCATGCCACCGAATGGGAGATTCATGCAAATATATTACACCCTGGAAGTGAAAAGTTTTCATGCGCACAATTTTACTAACGGACCCTAAATATAGTGCTCTTGGTCAACTTGCCCTAACAATGTCTCCGACCATAGAAGCAATAAACATGTTATCCAGCTTGACGTCTTCATTCTCCAGGATGTCCTGCAAGTGACAAAAGGATATTAAAACAAACAATTTATTGCCATCTGATGTACGACATACTTTCAAGCTGCCCCGAGTGCAATACTCTGTGATAATGCAGATGTTGGGAGGATCAGTACAAGCGCCTATAAATGCACAGAGATTGTCATGCCTCGTGTCCCGCAACTGTAAAGAGCAAGGCAGAAGAAGGATATGAGACTAGCCTGCAAACGATTAATCAAAGCTCTCATACCAGCTTTAATTCCTTTTTCATTTCCCTGGTTATGTCAATGCTCTTTTTGCGCACTCTTTTAATCGCATACAACTGGCCCTTGTACAGACCGATGGGTGTAAATATCGTTGTGTAGCGAAAATCCGCATCCGGATTGGAGCTGAGACTAACTTGGCTTGTCCTTATCAGAGGATGTGTGGACTAAAAAATAAATAAATATTAAACGGTAGTCCACTGAATTTAAAGTGAGTTCGTTTTTTACCCGCGTTTGCTTTTGATTGCTGGTTTCCTTCTCATTTTCATGCATCTGAACTTCGCGGAAATCTATTTTCCACAATAAGCTGTCGAGCTCTTGTTCGTAACGCCAATTGCGATATAACACCAATGATACTATGCCTAGTAAGAGTAATGCACCTCCGGCGATGCCCGCTGTTATTTCCCCTGTGTAACCTGAAAAAAATTGTGAATTAGAATCATGTGTTAGTTATTTTTGTTTTATTAAATGGTGTTTAGGAAAACTCGGCATTATAGTTCATATGGGGTTAAAATCTCTTCAGTTTTAAGTTTTTCGTTTATAAAATTATATATAGATAAAAATCAAGTTTCAAATAATGTATATGTATATATCTATATATATATATATATATATATATATATATATATATAATCTATATATATATACAATATCTATATAATATATATAATATAATGTAGTATAATAAAAAAGTAATATAATATAACATATAAATAATAATATTTTTTTTTTTTTACATTTCTGTATTTATTGACCATAAATGATTTGTTACAATAAGTAATACAGATAACTTATAATTAGCTTAGCTTTAATCGTTTACACATACTTGCTAGTACATTTTTGAAACATTATTATAAAGTTACATATTTCATGGGTGGACAAGATAGGAGTAGGTGGGGCTTCCTGGAAAAGGTCAGAAAACCAGGATATAATTATTTACTTAACCTATAACTAATTTGCTTAACTTAACTTAACTTAGCTTAGCCTAGCTTATCTAATTATTAAATCTATTATCATTACAATAAGTTAGAGTAGGGTGGGGCGGGAGGTATAGTGGTCGATGGGTAGGATTTGGGTTAGGGTGGGTACTATCAGTCGGGGATATGGGTTCGGGGTACACTTTCCGATTGGTCGTTGAAACGCAAGATATTAGAGAAGGGTTGTATATTACAATATTTAAACTGGTGAGGTGAGAGTTCAGTATTGTGGTATACAATCTCATTGGAGTTGTTGACCAACCTGCCAGAGGTGAAGAGGGTTCTGATGTGGAGAAAGTTCGGGTAGGCAGTTCGGTTGTCTGACGGAGTCGGTGTGAGCGCATTTATTATCGGATTGGGATTATTGGGAAGATTTTCGATAAATTTGATGGACAGCTCGAGGAAGCGTCGATCTATACGTTCAATATTAACGGCATAGTAGAGCGAACTACTGTTGTAATATTTGTGGGAGTTAGGATGTCGGTTGAGGCCAGTGATAAGTCTGAAGCATTTCCTTTCGAAAATGCGTAGCTTCTCCATTTGGGCGGGTGTGATATGGTACCATATCGGGCATGCATATGTGAGAGTGGGTCTGATTATTTGCTTGTAGATAAGTGATTTGACTTTGGGAGAGAGACCATTCGGTTTGTACATGACTTTTCTGCAGAGGTTCAGTTGGGTTGTGGCTTTACGAATCGTATTTTTAATGTGGGTGGAGAATGACAGATTGTTGGTAAAGGTTATACCTAGATACTTTAAGTTTTTGGAGGGTTTAATTATATTGTTATTTATTTTAATTCTGATTTTATTATGGCAGCGAATAGTGTTATTTGTACAACTCGCGTGTCTGCCTTTAAAAACTATGAGCTGAGTTTTGGTTGGATTTAGTTGAATTCTCCACTTGGTAAAGTAGGCTGACAGGATTGGGAGATATCTGTTAATACAGTTTCTTGCCTCCTTGACAAGCTTGTTGCTTGAATAAATTAAGGTGTCGTTGGCATAATTGAGCATTGTTGTATTGGGTAACAGTGGCTGCGGTGCGTCTGATGTATAAAGAAGGTATAGTAGTGGGCCGAGGATGGATCCTATAAGGTGTCGAGAGAGTTGAGTTTATTTTCACCATGAACTTTCTATCAGAGAGGTAATAAGCGAGAAGTTTTGTGGAGTGGATGTTTAATCCATACATTGAGTGAAGTTTGTATAACAGTCCTGCGATCCAGACACAGTCGAATGCTTTAGCTATGTCTAGGGAGACACACACCGTTGGGGATTGGTTTTGGAAGTGGGTCATCACATCATGTGTCAGTTTTAAGAGAGCATGACAAGTGGAGTGTTGTGAGCGGAAGCCAAATTGAGAGTTCGGGATGAGGGAGTTATCCCTGGCAAATGAGAGAAGATTTTTGTAGATTTTACATTCAAGAATCTTGCTAAGCGAGTATAGCTGCGATATCGGACGGAAGTTATCCGGGTACTTGGAGAAGTAATAATATAATATAGATATATAATATAAAATTATATATAGATAAAAATCAAGTTTCAAATAATATATATTGTAGCGAGCTTAGGGTTCGCTGGATTAATTATTTTTAATAAATAAAAGCCGTTAAATCGATTTTGAATTTATGTAACACTTTATTAGTTCGTTAATAACAACCGTTGAGTTATTAGGTGTACAACTTTGCTTCCGCCGTTTTTTCCGAAATTCGAGGCTTTATTGTAAAAAACTGGTTATACAGTTATGATTCAAAGTATTGTCCATCGCTGGTCACTACTTTCTCCCATATTTCGGGCAGCATACGAATCCCGCGTTGAAAAAACTGGTCATCTTTTGAATCGATAGACGAATCGATCCAATTTTTTACTTCTTCATAAGACCGGAAGTGCTGGTCAGTCAGGCCGTGTGCCATTGATCCAAACAAGTGACAGTCCGAGGGAGCAACGTCTGGAGAATACGGCGGGTGGGGTAGGGCTTCACATTTCAAAGTTTCCAAGTATATCTTGACCACTTTCGCAACATGGGGTCGAGCATTGTCATGCTGTAAAATCACTTTATCATGTCTCTCGTTGTATTGCGGCCGTTTGTCTTTCAATGATCGGCTCAAGCGCATTAATTGCGTTCGATAACGACCGCCTGTGATTGTTTCAGTCGGTTTTAACAACTCATAATACAGTACGCCGAGCCGGTCCCACCAAATAGTGAGCATGACCTTGGAACCGTGGATATTCGGTTTGGCCGTCGACCTGGAAGCATGGCCGGGATATCCCCATGATTTTCTGCGCTTGGGATTATCTTAATGAACCCATTTTTCGCTCCCAGTCCCAATGCGATGCATAAATCCCTTCCGCCTGTGCCTTGCAAGCAGCTGTTCACAAACACACAAACGCCGTTCAACATCTCTCGGCTTCAACTCGTACGGCACCCAATTTACTTGTTTCTGAATCACTCCCATGACTTTTGGGCGTTTTGAAATAGCTTGTTGCGTCACTCCCAATGATCCTGCCAATTATTGTTGCGTTTGACACGAGTCTTGATCGAGTAATGCCTCCAATTCTGCATCTTCAAAAACCTTCTCTCTTCCACCGCCATGCTGGTCTTCGATGTTAAAATCACCGTTCTTGAAGCGTTGAAACCACTCTCGGCACGTTCTTTCACTAATAACGGCCTCACCATAGGTATTTGAGAGCATTCGATGAGCCTCAGCCGCAGATTTCTTCTTATTAAAGCAGAAAATTAAAACCTCCCGCAAATGACGAGAATTGGGCTCGAGAATAACTTTATGATGGAGACACAAAGCAAAGTTGTACACCTAATAATTGATAAACACCTCCGCTTGGTAGAAACCTTGACGTGGTACGGGGGCTTAAATTGCAATGAATCACTCAGGCTATGCTGACGGAAGCATATGCTTCTAGTAGGGCCACCCATGTCAGACAGACTAGCGAGGAGTAACACACAAAGATCGGCCACCCCTAGTCCAGGGTGTTACGCATCACTGTGTTCATTGGATGGTTTTTTTTTAAATGAAAACAAACCGGAAAGTACCGGCATGAACACGGACGAAGAAAAATACGCCCCCAGCCAACTTTAACATGTCTGTGGTTAATAACTCAATCGCTTCTCTTGCATCGTCAGAGTCTGGGGGAATTGGAGGCGAAACTTGCGGTGGCAAGAGCACGGCTAGAAGAGAAACGCCGGAAGAAAAAAATAACGGCGCTCGAACAGCAAAAAACCACCCAACAACAACAAAAGCCGAATCCAAAAGTCGGCTAACATCAACACCAACATCAACATCAACATCAACATCAACATTAACATCAACATCAACATCAACATCAACATCAACATCAACATCAACATCAACATCAACAGCAACAACAACTACTAACACAAAATCGCCCACAGGAACAGCAAGCAGTACAACAGCAGCAAATCAACAACAACAACAGAAAAATAAAGATGCCACCAATCAGCACCATCGATATTGATTGTAAGGAATTGGTAAGACTTTGTAAACTAGCTATAGGTAACAATTTTGTAATTAAAAGGCTGGCAGGTAACAGACCACGATAAAATTAAAGAGCTTTTAAAAACAGCCACAGCGGAATTTTATTCGTTCACGCCGAAACAAACAAAGAGCGTGACAGTGCTCTATTAAAGGGCGTTGACCGTGAAACGGAACCGGAGGCTCTGCGCGAAATGCTTCAAAAGCTGAAACATGAAGATCTCGAGTTTACCGTGGTAAAGCCGTTCACCACAACCAAGGAAAGAGGAGAAAACCGCAAGCTACCCTTCTTTTTGGGCCAATTATCCCTTCCCACGCGAGTGTTCCCGGAGCGTTACAACCTGCAACTGTTCAAAAAGAACTGCAACAGTTATTTGATGGCATCTCGGGGCGCCCACTCGACGCTATAGGTTCGCCTCTCCCGAGAGAAGTCTAATAAAAAAAAAAAGAACAGCAAAATTGGTAGTCTAAGGAAAATCACAGTCCTGGATCATCAAATCGTCACATGGGACAAATTAAAAAAAGGCAGAGACTCTCCAAGGCAAGAAGAGAAAACCGGAAGCTATCCTTCTTTTTGGTCAATTATCCCCGAATGAGGGACATACCACTAATTATCGAGGAAGCCCTAAATTCTAAGAATTAATCTCAAGAAGTGTGACTCGGCAAAAACAAAATAAAACAGAGGGAACTCGAACAACAACAATACCCGCAATCACGCAGCGGTCGTATGCGCAAATTGTGGCCAGGGGGAGAACAACCAAACAGGCTATAACACTGGTAGCCACAAATACTCCCACACAGACTGAAACAGCATCACAAACAGACATGTTCACAGTCTTGCACAATCTGCAGAAACAGATGACACTGCTGCAAAGTCAAATAAACGAGATCTACTCGCACTTGCCCAGTCTAAATAAAAAGTCAATATAAACCCTCTAACCAAAACATCAATCAAAGCTCTTGTCATGAATGTAAATTCACTAATAAGAACTGAGGAAGAGTCACGCTTTTCAACCTGTTGGGAGATGAAAACCCTGATGTACTTCTGGCTGGGGAAACAAAGTTAAACTAGAAGCATAATGCCCTATAAAAACTACGATATTGTAGGAAGAGATCGACCTAACTCCTCTCAATGGGGGAGGTGTCGCAATCTTTATTAGAAAAGGAATCCATCATAAAGATATATATAGTGGAGAAGTCCGCAGGTTCCGGGTGCTGGAAGCATGTATCGTACGCATACACCTTCTGCAATGAAGGCGTTTGAATGCGATTGCGGTCTTTACACCTGAGGAGCACCAACATAACCCATTTATAGCAGATCGTGAGACATTCTTTCGATGCTTACAATTGCACTCGGACAGAAACTATTTTATCCTAGGTGGAGATATGAACGCCAAGCAAAAACATTGGGGAAATTATATATCGAATACCAGAGGAAATCAGTTAGGTGGTTGGTAAGATCTGTATCATATATAATATAGAACTAACCTGCTAGCTACGGAATGTCCATCGTTCCCTAGAGGTAGAACGTTCTTAGATATCTTGCTAATTGACTCACGACTGAGACTACTTAACACCAATAGACGAAACAGAAACTGTTTACGGACAATTGAATACGATAGTGACCACTGTGCATTCACGGCAGTAATAAAGCTTCCGAACGATCTGGCAGATCTGGAGGAATTCGTGATCCCGCAACCCTACAACTATGGGACAATGTGATGGCCACGGTTCACCAGATCATTACCAAGAGAACTTCGTTCGAATGGCTTTAATCTGCCAATAAACAGAAACCTGACAAATGATAAAACAATTCCCAAAATAACAGTTACAGATCACATAAACATGTACAGAAATATAGGGTTTTCCAATACGGACTTGACAACTTTTTTTCGGTAGTAAATTTTTATAATTTGCAGACGTTATTCGTTCGTGTACTTAACCATGATGTTCCATGAAAATGTTGAGTTTACTGAATAAATTGACAGTGAGAGTTCGATGATTAGTGAAAGGGTGCGTTCACAAATTAAATCCCAAGTTGTCAAGTCCCTATTGCAAAAAGTACTCAAGAAATTGTCCCCAATGGCAATAGATATATACGCGGTCTTGTTTAACAACGCATTAAATAATGAATACTTTCCCGCGCGTTGGAAAACTGTACTCATACAGCCAATCCCAAAAAAGGGCTTAGACTGTACAAACCCAATGAACATGCGTTTGATAAGCTTACTCTCAAGCATCAGTAAACTATTCGAAAAGACCATTAACAAAGCTCTACTAAAATGGGTAGACGACAACAACATTTTTCCGAATAACTAGTTTGGCTTTAAGATAGGTCATGAAACCACACATGCTGCAGCTAAACTGGTCTCTGACATACAGTGGAATAACTTTAAGAACCAACGCACGGGGGCCTGTCTGATCGATTTGGAAAACGCCTTTGATACCGTCTGGGTGGAAAGGTTATATTACAAACTCGTCAGACAAGGCATATATAGGCCTTTACTAGACATTTGTGAGACACTATATAAAGCCACGAACGATACAAGAAAAAATTGTCGAAAGTTCGTTATCGTGGGACCGCGTGGAGGTAAACTGGAAACCAAGAGTGTAATTAAATACCTTGGCATCTGGCTAGATCAATATCTGTATTTCAACAGACATGTAGAGGCTACTTTAGCCAAAGCTAGGAAAACGTTTGCTATGACATGGAGGCTATTTCACAGTAGCCAACTTGACAGCAGGGTAAAAGTTATATACTACATGACGCTAATCAGATCAATGCTCATATACGGTTGTCCAATATGGTTTAACATAACATAGTCCCAAATTTAATGGAAAAGATTCCGGTGATCGAAAGGAAATGTCTCGGAACTCGTCTCAAATTATATCGGACACCGGAATCGGACTATAAAAAGTATTATTCAAATGAGACTTTATATAATGAAGCATACATAAATAGGGTGGATAATTTTATGATTAAATTAATCAGAGGACATATTTCGAGGGCAATAAGCTCATCCAATGACCTAATTTTCGGGGCTTATTATCCAAACACTGTGTACTATGAGAGCATGCGTCGCCACGGCTTTGTTCCACCAGAGGCGTTCCTTGATTTGAATATGAATGGGCTTGTGGGGAAGAAGTAAGTGTGCCGGTGTACGGCACGGGTCACTTCTACTCCCATCATCACTAAAGAGTTCACCGGATACAACGCTGCAAAAGGTTCACCAAGAATCGAGCTCCAAAGCACGAAGCGAACACCACACAGGAATAAAACACGGCGATATTGTGTTTGTGTATATTTGAATTTATTGTTCTATTTATTAAATGTTCACTTATTTATTTTATTAACACTGTTTAAAGTGTTGTTTGTTTGGTTGGATTATTTGTATATAGAGTTTAGCGGATTTCCGTCAGTGTACACTGTAATTTGATTTTACTCATATAAACACAGTTTAATGTACACAAACTATTTCAAACACTGATGTTGGAAACGGTCAGATTTTGGAACGCGATTCATCTTTGACACACTTAAAACGCGACTTTGCGATGTATACGCGTCCCCGGCGCGCCACTGGGAGCGGGAGAAGAACCGACCTGCTCGGTCGGTGGATGGAATAAGACTCCCCGAGGAAAGAACTCCGACCTGTATTCAATCCTCCGTTAAGGATGAGATTCGGAGGAGAAAAAGAAAATTTTCTCTTTAGGGTGTGGTCACCAAGGAAGTGCGATCTTTCCTTACTGGGTGTGATCAATGGACGGCGGTCTCTTTATGCAGTGGTGTGTATGTGTGATCGTACGCATCAGCGTGTTTATCGATGAATTTCAGCAAAGAATAAACGAAACCTAGAACGAGGAAAAAGAACAAAGGGAGAAGCGACCTAAGGCATCGGTCTGTAATTAGGGTCAGCTAAATAAATAAGCTGCATCTCATTAGATGTGAAATGTATTTGGGACACTTCAAACAATTGGGATTTCTTGTCGTATATCATTCTAGTGATGGGCAAAATTCGAAGTAGGCTTGCAGCAAACCCACATGGACAGTCACGGGAGACGAGCAAAAAGTTCGAGATTGATAAACTAAAAGACCTACGTAAAAGGGCTGAATATCAAGACGAACTAACGAATAGATTTAGCATCCTAGAGAATGACAATAGTGAGAAAGAGGAAGCCAATAGTGTGGACACTAAATGGGCATCGATCAGAAACACAATCAAACAAACAGCCCAAGAGGTATTAGGATTTAAGAAAACAATTAAGTTCAAACCTTGGTTTGACGATGAGTGCAGGGCGAAGATCGAACAACGTTCACGCCTCAGAATGATCCACTTAGAAGCATATGATGAAGTCAACGCAGTAAGATACGCGACAATTCGGAAAGAAACAACTAGACTTTTCAAATGCAAAAAGCGCGAATGGGAGAAGACTCGGATCGGATAAATCATAGAAAATGTCAGAGCAAAGAACAGCAGAGCTATGTATGCCGGCATAAATTCAATTAGAAATGGCTACCGAGGGAGAGCCAAAATAATCCGAGACACAAACGGCTGTCTGGTGACAGAAACAAAAAATATCGTGACAAGATGGCGGCAGTATTTCGAAAACCTGCTCAATGTGCGCACCCATCAACCATAAATAAACGCACCAGACGTACATACAGCCGAGCCCCAGATCCCAGAGCCCTCTTTCGACGAAGTTGTAGACGCGATAAATCGACTGAAAAACAACAAGGCCCCCGAAACCGATTGCATACCGGCAGAGCTTGTGAAGCATGGAGGAGGGGCAACCGCTCGAAAGATCCACCAACTGGTTAAAATAATATGGGACAAGGAAGTCATTCCGGAAGAATGGAAAACCGCAATAGTCATCCCCATTTTCAAAAAAGGCGACAGATCTGACTGCGAAAATTACACAGGAATATCATTGCTCCCAATCACATACAAAATATTATCAAATGTCATACTGGCAAGAATCACACCGTACGCAGAAGAAATATTGGGAGACTACCAATGCGGATTCCCTCGGAACCGGTCAACAAGCGACCAGATGTTCACAATAAGACAACTGCTGGAAAAGAAGTGGGAATACGGAGAGACGGTTCACCAACTGTTCGTTGACTTCAAAAAAGCCTATGACTCAGTCGCAAGGCAAAGACTCCGCCATATTGTAGTGGGGCTGGGAGTCCCGAAAAAATATGCCGCGCTCATTCAAATTTGCATGAACGAAAACAAAGGGCGAGTTAGAATAGAAAACCACCTCTCAGAACCATTTGAAATCCGAGACGGACTAAAGCCAGGGGATGGCAAAAAGGTACAAGACGACAACATGGGCGGATCATCCCTGAACGGGGTAACACAAGTGCTCGCGTATGCGGATGACATCGCCGTTCTGGGCGATAACCTCGAAACTACGAGTATAAGTAAAAACTGTGAAATCATCATGCAAGCAGCCGAAGAGGTGGGCCTAGAAATAAACGAAGACAAAACGAAATACATGATTACGTCGAGAGCAGGTGGACCTCAGAGAACACATATAAACGTCAGGGGCAAGACATTTGAAAATGTCAAAGAATTTAAATATCTGGGAACGATACTGACGACCAGAAACGAAACGTCAAAGGAAATTAACAAAAGACGACATTCCGGCAACGCTAGTTGGGATGCAGCCAGTAAACTATTAAAATCCAAATTGCTATCACGTAATATAAAGCTACGTGTCTATAGAACCGTAATCATGCCGATTGCTCTATGCGGATGCGAAACATGGGCTCTCACTAAACCGGAAACAAAAAAAATTCCGCGTATTCGAGAATAAAGTCTTAAGGGGTATATTTGGCGACAAATATAACGAGGAGTCAGGACAATGGAGGAAATTCCACAACCATGAATTGGAAGAGCTTTTTTTTTTTTTATTAGACTTCTCTCGGGAGAGGCGAACCTATAGCGCCGAGTGGGCGCCCCGAGATGCCACCAAATAACTGTTGCAGTTCTTTTTGAACAGTTGCAGGCTGTAACGTTCCGGGAACACTCGCGTGGGAAGGGAGTTCCACAGTTTCCCCGCTCTGTAGCGGAACGAGTTCTGATGTAGGGATGTTCGCGCCGTCGGGAGATGAACCACAAACGGGTGCGATCCGTCGGATTGTCTTGTGGAGCGCATATAAGCCGAATTGCGCGGAACAATACCACGAATCTCCGAAGAACAGCACCCGTGATAATATCTGTAAAACAGACAGAGGTCGGCTACGCGCCTTCGATGTGATAGCGACTGTAGTCCCGACGTCAGCGCCGAATCCCCGATCAGGCGGATCGCTCGTCTTTGTACGCTCTCAAGTAGGTCGAGGGTATGTTTAGGAGCCGAGCTCCAAACATGAGAGCAATATTCGAGCGCGGGTCTAATTTGAGATTTATATAGGAGGAGAAGTTGGGCCGGGGTAAAATATTTCTTGGCTCTAAAAAGATAACTCAGTTTTCCTGAGGCTGACCTGGCGATGTTCGACACATGTTTATGCCATGATACATTCCCACAGACCGTGACGCCGAGCAATTTCAAACTTTCCCAGCCTCGAGGGCCCGGCCATTCATCATCAGCTGTGGAACCGATGATGCAGTTTTCTTTATGAATGTTGTATACTGAGTCTTCGTTGCATTGAAGTCGACAAGATTGGCCTTTCCCCACTGCAGGATTTTATCCAGATCCCGATTCAGAGAATCAATCTGTCTACATCTCAGCTGGTGTGACGCAGATGCACCAATCGGCCGATCACTCGAAAAGGAGGAAACAAGCAAACCTACAATAGTGAGAGTAATCAAGTCGCGAAGATTAAGATGGGCCGGACACGTAGCGCGAATGGGCGAGGATAGAACCGTGCATAAAATTCTTGACGGTAAACTAACGGGGAAGAGACCGACAGGGCGGCCGCGACGGAGATGGGAGGACAATATTAGATTGGACCTCTAGGAGATCGGATGGTCGAACGTGGAAGGAGAGCGCACAGGACAGGGAACAATGGCGAAGCCGAGTTGGTGAGGTCATGAACTTCCGGGTTCCTACAGACCAGTAAATAATAATAATAATAATAATAATCGCCAGAATGCTTGCGTAAGGACAGAATTCCGTTTGCACATGGTGCATGCTGAAGAGTTTGGTCTTAGCGGCTATTGCTCTAATTGTCTGCAGCTGCGTCAATAAGCTGCTTGGAGTTGCTTTGTCGTTGTCGCCAACCAATGTGTATGTAGGGAAAATTGTTGTACACATGGTCAGGCTGGGAATAGCCGACGCTAAAATAAGATTCCCCGATTATGTGTTTACTTGGTACGGTAACCGAATTGTTTTCTTTCAGGCATAATGTTTGACCTTTAAGGAATTCTTCTAGGAAGATGCATACGAATTATGGATGCTGGTGAATTCCTTTAGGTAAATTTTATTGATGCGTTGATGCATGGAGAATTCCCTTGTGAAAGGAAATGCTTTGATGCGGGGTGATTGAGGTGCAAATATGGGTTGCGAATATGGAGGGTTCTTCAGGTGAGCTTTAAGAACCCCCATAGGCTTATCCAGGATGGATCGCAAATTCCGCTGAGCTATCATATCAGTAGGTCATCCGTAGACGGGAGATTGTGCTATGACCGGGAAGTCACGCGCACCGTAGAAGAGATCTTCCGCTTCAGTGGGGCTATCTCCCGAAGAGACCGCGACGATAGTATTAAACAGCACCAACAGTTCTGGTGGTTGAATGGCGAATAAAGACCTGTGTACCAATGCCGGTAGAATCACTGTATCATCAGCCAGCTTACACAGACTTAGCTTTTCTAGAACTAGGGTAGTATAAGATTTAGGTTAAGTTCTTAAAAAAAAAATTCAAGTGAGTTAAATTTTAAGTAAAAACAGAAAAAAAAATTTCGCACAACGTTTTTCTAATTTTTCTTTGTCACAAATATTCATAACTAAAGCCACAAACGAAGTCCTGTCGCCGAAAGGCAAATTGTACAATAGACATGTAATGTTTATGGCTGATTACAATAATACGACAAGAATATCAATTTGCCAAACAGCCGATAACAAATTGAATAACCAAAGGATAGAAACTTAACAGAGAGCAAATGGAGAAGGCTTCATGGAAACGCCACACGAACCGTGAGTACCCATATTTATTAATTTTCGTTGGCACCAAATTTTAAGTGGAACAGCGAGAACGTTTTTGGGTCCTTTTTTGTGGATGGGTATGATGAAGGAGGTTTTGCAAATGTGGGGGAATACAACTTGAGAGAGTGAAATATTCAAGATCATCAAGTGGGGAGGGCAGAAAATGGATGAGTTTTTATTGATGAGAATTACTGAGATACCACCCGGGCACGGTGTGATCTCGTCTTTGAGTTGGAGTAGCTTGATTCAATTAAGGAGAGTTCAAAGGAATTGGAGAAAAGGAGCCCAAAGGAAAAGTTAGGTAAGTAACCAAAGTATGACGGGTTTGGAACAAAAGAGTTTTGGCGGATTGATACGTTGTTCAAGTGTTCCGCCGAACACTGCTTGCCGCATAGAAAAAATAAACACCAGAGCGAACGCGGTTAAAAAGGAAACATCAAGAAAATTGTTTTGAACTTTATTTTATTGTTGTCGTTTATTATAAGTTTAGCGGTTTCCTTATGCAATAAATGACGCGTAATTCGTCGTAACTGAAGGTTCTTATTTTAACTACGAAAACACACACAAAACTTCCGACACACTCGCAACTTAGTCCTACTCACTTCTTTCGGCTCGCGTATCTTCATCTCTGCCCTTATGGCTGCTCGCTTATCAAAACTCGTCTCGCCGACGATCAAAATTAGACTGCCTGTCTGCCCACACAGATATCCAGATTCCAAACTGGTATCTGTATCTATACGGAAAAATTTCCCTATTTGCTCTGCTAACAGAACTTCCGAATTTCTGTTAGCAGCATTTTATTAATCATCATCATCATCATCCTCGGCACTACAACCGGGAATCGGTCTGGGCCTTATTTAGCAAGTCCTGAGGCTTGTTAAATTTTCCATAATGATTTGTTTTTTCCGGGCAAGGTCATTAGTGTTGCGCCAGAGGCTCCCCGACGGAGGTATACTAACCACTACACTATCGAGGAGCCAGCATGTTATTAATGCCCATGGGTAATTTCGGTGCCTGAAAAGGAAAAAGTCAATCGACGCATACATCCTTAAACGTCATTATCACCCTGCGTGGTGGTGATCGAAATTTGGTTCGACGGCTGTCGAATTTGGGCCGCCTTTATTTTCACAAAACATCTGGCGCGCGGCCGACGGATATTGTGCAGTTTGAATGGACGTACGGTCCATGGTTTTGTTAACTTCTTTCGGTTAAAACTAACAATCCATTAGACCTTTCTAATGGGTATGAAAATCGAAAGGGATCGTGGGATCAGAATAGATCCTTTGTAGGTTTTTAGCCTCATAAATTTTCCGAATTATCCCGTCGAGATAATTACGGTTGCCTGCAATTTGGTAGCGGTAGGCGATATGCTTTATTGAACTAGGTTGTTGCTGCCTTTGTTTGCTTGGCGGATTTGGGTGGTCTTTATGGCAGCTACCCGCACGTGCATCCGTTGGTCGGCTAATTTTCTGACGATAACAAATCCTTGTAACATCGTGTAGATGTTCAGGATTTTCGGTTGTGCAGTGCTGGAGTGCGGCGCATTTCAGTCTTTGCGGATCGGATGCATGAATGTTTTCCTTTGTTTCAGGTATGCTTTATACGAACTGTTGAGCTTGACATTGAAAGCTTTGGGACGTTCAGTTCCTTGCTTTTTAGTGTCGGGCTCAACGTTGGCTAAATGTTTCAGTGCCCTAAGGTGGGATTTTAGGACACGCGTCTGTGGGGCGCGTGCAACGTTTTCAGGGTAGGTATTTCCTTGAAGGGTAGGAACCTTACCTGGGTGGAATTGTGCGTTCGTAGAACGCTACAGAGTCATTAGCGAATGACTGTTTGAAATGAGTGACAAAGAGATTAGCAATAGTAACAGAGCCAGATGAGGTATAAGAGTTCAAGGTTAACTATAAGGGGTTTAAGTTTATGATTGACGAACTGAAAAAAGTTGTTGGGATAATTTTTCAGATTGGTCTGGGTTTTGATAAGATAATTTCGTTAGAGGATGTTATAAAGTAAATTAGAGGTAACAACCGAGAAAGTTCGACTAGTCGAGAATAGTCCGATTCCATAAGAAGGTGGCCCATAACGTCAGTAATGCGATTGTAGTCGTTATCGCGGAAGACATTGAACGTGGGAGGAAAAACTTCCAGGTTAGGAATGATGAGGAGTAAGTTCGTTTCGCTTGAAGCGATTATGCCGACAGGCAGGCCATGGGAGCTATTCAGAATGAATTGGATGTTTAAGCGAAGACCTCTTAATAGAAGGTAAGAGGACTTAAACGGTAGGTTTTGAGAGAAGGTAGGGGAAGTAGGAGTTCAGGAGCCAAAAAACTTGTTAAGTTTGGTCTTATTACGTTGAAGATGTGAAGATGAAGTGGACGAAAGCTGTAAGGTCGTTCGACATTTTATGAAGAAATAAATTGAAAATTGCGTGGAATTTTACGAATAGTTTGTGGAAACTGAGGACGTCGGTGAGCAAACCTTTCTGTTGAATAGAGTGTTTGTGGAGGTTTAAGTTGGTGTGCCAGAACAGGGGCTTGGTTTCACTTTATCCCACCACGTCACTGAATAAATAATACCGAAAATAACAGCACAAAGGAAAGAGCAGAAGAAATTAAAAGGCACTGGTTTAATTTAGTTGTTCGTTTTTTTCTTTATTTGTTTATATAATCCATTTCTTTTATTTTACATTGAAATAAATTATCACTAGATTTAAATTGAAGAACTTGTATTTGTATTTGCACAGGAAGGGATCACGACGCAATGTCACTATTGGAAAAGTACGCTTTGGCAAATAATACACCATTTAAGAGATACTTTAGTGATCGCGAAATTATTTTAATGAAATTTTAATTTTGAATTCGCACAGCTATTAGCCAATCATCATTGCGCTCTCCTCATGAATCTTCTCATTTGCATGTCTCAGTGGGGTGAATAATACTCGCGCATCATTCGTCAGTCGCTGGACATGCGAAGGATGAAAAGAACAAAAGAGAGAGCCCAATAACTCCGGGGTTGGTTTAGCTTGTGTGCTTTTATCAAATGCTTTCTCTGAGGATGACGTACTGCCCTAGTGCGATGGCTGTGGTGATCTCAGAGTGCATCGAACTGTAGGGAGACAGAATAATGGAGAAGAGGAAAATGTAGCTGGTGCTATTCACCTGTGAAATGAGGTCATTGATCCCAAGCGAATAGAGTGGCTGGGGGAAGTCATAAGTGACGCTTAATCGGCTAGCGAAATATTATCGTGTGAACGGGGGGGGGGGGGGGGGGGGGGGCGGTCAAAAATAGGCGGGGAATGAGAGGCCTTTGGAGGGTCTGGGGTCCTTGAACTGATCTGTGACTTGAGTTATTCGGCGTGGTAAATAATTGGTTAGAGGTGGAAGAGAGGAAGAACTTGGAAAATGACAGATGTAATGGGATAATAAAATGGTATCTAATGAAATGGGGATACTTGTTAGATGTTTTTTGGACGGGGGTGGGGTGAACTTAGTCGGGGGAGTATGGCCTAGGGGTTTTGGGGCACTGGGAGGGGTGGGTTATAATTAAATGAAACTCTATTAGCAGTAAGTTTGGAGAAATACCGTTTTTTACTTGAAATGCTCTGGTGACCAGGCTTAGGTTTATTAGGCGTGACAGTATCTACCTGAGTGGTTCGGCTGAAAGGCGGTTTAAGTTTGGGACGGGAAGTACGAAGTCGTGACCTACACGTAGGAAAAAGACACATGCCCGATGAAAAAGAGAGTAAAAAGTGAAATTAACATAATAAATAAAAAATCTAATAAACATTTAAATAAAAAATCAATTTTTAACGCAAATTTAAATAATATGTATATCGATTTGCAAAAGGCTTTTTTGGAATGGATTACGGGAAATCAAACATATGTAACTAGTAACCCACTTTAGTTTCTTAGGTTCTTCTTTGCACTTTTTTCTAAGTCTCGCCCATCTTTGGTATCTATAGCTTTCCTTAATAAATCGAATTGTAGTTGAATTGTGGCCTTTAACTTCAAAACTCGGACACTATGTCAAAAAGCAGTTGTATAATTGGGAAACTAGATAATGACGGGTCGGTCGCCATCTCGAATAGGGTGTTTTGAAAGGTAAAACTGATGTCTCGACTTCTTGTTTATCTGTTGCCTACAAGAATCTTGTGAGAATTAGAAGTTATAGAACCCATGGGACATTAGAGGAGTTCATATTATGTATAATTATACTGATTCTTTTGTAGTTGTTTCGCATAATCGACTTGTTTGCATTACTTTTGAATGCCTGCATATTATAATGAAAAGGAAACAGGACACGACATTCGATATAGCAGTTCGATCAAAGAACTGTTGTCTGAATTTACCGGCATATCTGAAAACAAATTTCAACAGTTTGGTTGACAGGAAAATGTTTCCATGTTGAAATTTTTTTTTACACAAACGCGCGCACAAAGGGAGATTTTGGAGTACTGTAGCGGTTCTTTAATACATTCCCAAAGAACCGTCCATCCTCTTAAATGAACCACCTTCCAAACCCACCATACCTACCTGCAATTTTGGGGCAGCGTAAGCTACCCTTCATTCTCTTTCACCTGAAAGTTAAATCTTAAGGCATGCATCACATTGAATTTTTCCGTCATATGATAGAAGGTCGCTCACTCTCCATCTTAACAGACCACAAGCCATTGGTCTACGCGTTCCGGAAGAAGTCGGGAAACGCCTCCCCCCGACAAGAGCGTCAATTAGATCTCATTGGGCAATACACCACCGAGATCTAGCATATCTCCGGTAAACAGAACGTCACGGCGGACGCCCTTTCTCGGATCGATACGATTCATTTGCGTACCGCCTTAAATAACACTGACCTTGCCCTAGCTCAAGAGGAGGACGAACAGCTCAAGTCCCTCCTAACTGCCGATACGGCACTAGACCTTACATTCCCGAGAAACTTGGTAAGGGCGTGTTCCAGGTTTACCACAACCCAGCCCACCCCAGCGGCCGAGCAACAGCCGCTGCTGTCCGTCGCAAATTCATTTGGCCCCGGATGAACAAAGACCTCACCGGTTGGGCCCGTGCTTGTCTCCAGTCCCAGCGCTGCAAAGTGGCGCGACATAATGTACTGGAGCCAGCGCAATTCAAGCTTCCCACGGCACTCTTCGCCCATGTCCACATAGACATAGTGGGACCGCTTACTCCATCAAGAGGATTTTCTTATATCCTAACTATGATGGATCGCTGCACGCGATGGCCAGAGGCGACACCTCTCAGGGCAGTTACTGCCGAATCAGTCGCCAAGGCTTTTTACTCAACTTGGGTCACACGCTTCGGTGTACCAAGCACCTTAACTTCGGACCGAGGTCCACAATTCGAGGCGACAATATTTAAGCAGCTAACAAATCTCCTTGGCTGCCAAAGAAGTCGTACCACCGCCTACCACCCGCAATCCAATGGGATGATAGAGCGCTGGCATAGATCCCTCAAGGCCTCACTCATGTGTCATAACGACACCCAATGGTTCGACGCCCTGCCCACTGTCCTCCTCGGCCTGAGGACAAGTATTAAGGAGGACCTGGGAGCTTCGGCAGCAGAGCTCACCTACGGTACTAACCTCCTTCTTCCAGGAGAACTCTTCCTGGACGGCGAAACACCGCGTGACCACCTTCGCGAATTGGGGCATCTCCGTGACCTGCTACGTAAAGTTAGAGCAACACCAGTAGCCAGGCACGGCTCCAAAAAACTTTTCGTCCACCCTGAACTACACAGCTGTACGCACGTCTTTGTCAGGGTGGATAAGGTCAAAAAACCCCTCGACTCCCCTTATGATGGCCCATTCAAAGTTTTCCGCCGCATCAGTGACCGCGTCTTCGAGATCGATATTAGAGGCAAGGCTTATCACCTAGCCGTGGCATCAAAAAATTTCACCCTCGGGCATGCATTACATTGAATCTTTCCGTTTATGATCCGCACCATATCTCCATCGGCTCGGCGTGTCAGCAATTATAATAGATAAATACTAGCTGGCCAGCGTAATTGTTGACATAGCTGAAGCCGATGGTTTCTTGCTACGGTTCATATCCATTTATTGCCCCAGTCCCAAGGTTCGCAACACTTGCGACCAATTTCCTTTGTCGGTTGTCTACCGATCATGGGATTTGGGCCCTAATATGATTGACGTTAGACAATTATAACCCAAATCATGCTAACGATGCTCCGGCCTGTAAAACAAACAAAAGCTACCATAGCCTAGGTCATAGGCGAGCAAACCATCGGTTTGCTTATCGCCACGAAAACTCTATAGCCTACAATGGCATTAGCATGAACGCCTAAGTAAACACGATGTGCATATCATCGTGACCCTTGAAATAGCGTTTTTGTGTATCTCGAAGCAAAAACCGATTTCGTTCTCAGGCGCAGGTCATCAAAGATTTATGGCCTCGAAATAGCGTTTCTGTTTATTTAAGACACAGAAACCTATTTCTCCCTTCGGCGATTTTTCTCCATCGCATATCTCAATAATACCAATTCATTGCGCCAGCCCATGTTTATTTAGGTGCACTTTCGTCGTCGCCGATATCCCGGCTGAAGGGCAACGTACTTGTGCTATACGCACACATACACAATCCTCCCCTATCGATGAAATTCGCGGGCATCGAACTGATAAATGTACATTACTTGGAGTCAGATCTTATCACGCGAAGAGTGTACACGCACCACGGAAAGTCTATATTCATCCTTCGAACTTAATAAGATCAAAAAATCGTGTGCGAGTCAGTTTTCAACGGTTACACCACACATTAAAGTCGCGAGTCATTTTTCCGTTAACGCAACGGAGTCAAGGGGTACGGAGCCCACGATCAAGTAATATCAGAGTCCCGGACAGTCTTGTGAAAATTACAATTAACTTATATGTCAGAATTCAGAACGGTTACGTGTCTAAAAGTTTCCCTTGGTGAAGATCAGTGATGTAATAATGTTAGTTATTTCGTTAAAAATAAAAATTAAATCGTGTTATTAAGCAAAGAACCCAATAACGTGTTTCATTTAAACTATTTCCTCCGGCGCAATCGTGATTCTTGTGTTTTTCAACAGCGGTGTTTTATTTCCCATTCCTCTGTTGTGCACAAGTTGTAAGTAATTACGCGGGAAGAACAGTGTACGCCAAAACAGTATCCATCGGACAATCAGTGGTGTTTTTATGCAACCTGCATCCTTGCTGATGCCAACGTAAAAACTACCCACAGTACCCTTAAGTGTCAGAGCACTGTGCGAGCGGAAAGAGAGGAAGTGTAAAAGGAAAGGAGGTATCGATGTACATTGGTCTTAAATGCCTGGGCATTACAACGACGAGGAAACACATGATCAGGTAGACTATTCCACATTTGTGTGGTTCGGCTAAAGAATGAATCTCTATGTTTATTTGTGCGCCTGAAGTTTCCTTTCAACGTGAATTGACGCGCATTCTCAGATTGATGGGTAACGCGGGAAAATGTCTGAGGAGGCGGAACACATTTAGCAAAGTTCTGTTGAGCAACGACCGTGGTAATACCTATAGAAAAGCCTGTGTTCTAACGACGGAATTGATCGACTTACGGCTGAGTCCCCAATAAGTTTCACTGCTCGTTTTTGAATTCTGTCGAGCACGTGTAGTCCAGTTTTTGATGCACCTGGCTGAATAAGGGAGTTGAACTCCATTCTGGGACGCATTTATGGCTTGTAAATAGTGGCCAGGTTGGATGGAGTATCTTTTACATCTCTTAAGGAACCACATGCATTTGGCCGCGCTTTTCGCAGCTTCAAAAATGTGGTCGCTCCAATTAAGAGTCGAATGTATTCACCAGGTGGAGTTAAGTCACGATCATGACACTACTAATAAAAAGTGATAGACAGGGTCATATGTTGCTCCTCTCTCCCGCGATGGATGAATAAAGATTTGCGTCAAGGTGCGTGCTGAGTTTAACTCGTTTTAGCATCGAGTTCCTACAGCACCGTTTGCAGATGCTGCTGCCTAAATATGGGCATTGAATTCGTCTAGGACGAGCATTCGCTTGTAAATTGTACCCAGGTTAAATAGGATGAAGATTTGAATGCATCTATTAAGAGATCACTTATAACAATATCGAATAGTACGAATCCTTTTAGAACACCAGCATTAGTTTGATGGGAAGCATATTCCGTTTCAACCAGATCAGGTCTGTAGCGATTCTAATAGAAATACATGAACTTGCAACCAAAGTGAAGAACACAAGAAAATAGAAAAAAAAATTAACAGTACCGTCTACCAGAGCAATTAACGTAGCAGTGACACAGCTTAAGTAGCTTACTCGCTACAATACATTTATTGAGTCTTTCCTTTGTAGAAATGGACTATAGCCTACTCTATACAGAAAAAAATGTTACATTAATTTTTAATGCTAAGACCTGTAGTGATTGGCTGTGTTGCAAACCCTTGCTTATCTTATTGTATTTATTTTAGTTTATTTATTTATTTAGTACTAATTAGTTTTTTTATAACCCTTATACCCGTTTTTTTAACAATATTCCACATAATTATATCTATCTCTAACTCCATAACTAATAACAACCTCTTACGCTACAACTAACTCGGATGTCTGTTTATTTTATTTTACCTTAATTAAGTTTTAAATTTTAAGTTTATGTTAATTTGAATTTGGTTTTGAATTTTAATTTGTATTTTATTTTAATTATAATTTTAATTTTTATTTTTATTATTTTTATTTTTATTTTTATTGTTACTTTTATTTTTCTTCATATTTTTACTCTTATCTTTAATATTTTTATTTATATTTTTATTTTTATTTTTATTTTAATTTAATTTTAATTTTAATTTTAATTTTAATTTTATTTTAATTTTAATTTTGATTTTAATTTTTATTTTTATTTTTATTTTTATTTTTATTTTTATTTTTATTTTTATTTTTATTTTTATTTTTATTTTTAATTATTTACGTATTTTTACTTTGATTTATTTTAATTCTAGTCTTAATTTTAATTTTAGTTTTAGTTTTAATTTTAATTTTAATTTTAATTTAAATTTAAATTTTAATTTGAAGTCATCATCATCATCATCATCATCATCGGCACTACAACCGGGATCCGGTCTTGGCCTTATTTAACAAGTCTGAGGCTTGTTAAATTCTCCATAATAATTGATTTTTCCGGGCAATTCCGTTTTGTATGCCTTGATGGACTGGAAAGAGGCGTTTTGAAAAGGGTAATCTCTGTTTTCGGGAAATTTACTTTTAATTTCCAGTCGTCACAAAAACGTTTGATTTTGTTGAAATCGTCTTGCAGAAGTCTGTTGATGACATCAATCTTTTCTCCAGATCTATACACCACAATGTCGTCGGCTTACGCAATTGCATGGTTGAGAGAACCCACTAGATCACTAGTGTAAATGTTAAATAAAATGGGAGAATTCAATGCTCCTTGTTGTAGACCGTTTTTGATGTGGAAAGTCTTGTTAGAGATTATATCTCCACATTTCACTACAAATTGTTTGCCCATTATCATATCGTAGATAATGTATAATAAATATTCGGGCATACCTGGATTTGATAACTTATATACCAGCCCTTCTAACCATACGGTGTCGAAAGCCTTTTCAAAGTCAACCAAACAGACCCCTGTGCATTGTTTCTTCGCCTTGTTCCACTGTATGTCGGAAACAAGTTTTGTCGCAGCATGAACTGTGTCATGTTGCGATCGAAAACCCAACTGGTTGTTCGGAATAATACCGTTTTCCTCACACCAGTTAGTCAATGTTTTATTTATAATTTTCTCGAATATCTTTCTCAAGTTCGGAGCCAAACTAATCGACCGAAGATTGGCTGGATTGCTCCTGTCCTTGTCCTTTTTGGGGATGGGATGGACTACTGCAGATTTCGATTGGGTTGGATAATATGCATTATTTAAAGCGTTATTGAACAAAATAGTGTAAACCTTCACTACTTCAAGAGATAAATGCTTTACAACAATATTTGAAATACTATCTATTCCAGGTGATTTTTTGTTCTTACTGGATCCAAGAATATCCGTCAGTTCATCCTTGTATAGAAATATACTAGTCTTTAGATTTCTAAATATTATTATATTATTATTTTCACTAAAGATAGTGAAACTTCGAGTTAAGATTTGTTAAGTTCATTGCGTAGCAAAATATGAGAGAGCACTATTTTCAAGGTTAAGATTAGAGTGACCCGATTCGTTCTATATATACACTGCTTTGACATAAGCAGTGTCGCTTTTTGCGGATCCTCAACTATTTTTTGCGGATCCTCGACTATTATGAACTCTTCGTTAGAGTTGATGTGTTCCAGGGTAAGTCCTGCGTTGAGCAGAGTTTCACAATTCTCGGGAGTCCGCGGAACCCGCAGACATGGGATGTCATTGTAATCTTTCCTTCGAAAGACTTTATTTATTTGTGGAACATATTCGGTCCACTAGCTTTAATGGCTTGAATTCTGTTGGTCTATTTTTATTGTTATTTTTGTTTTTTTTTTTTTGTTCGCGTCTTTACTTTCATTTATATTAATTTAATTTTTATTTATATTTTTATTTTAATTTTAATTTTAATTTTAATTTTAATTTCAACCATAAGCCGGTAAGCTTGGGTATGTACACCCCAGACATTTTTAAATCTAACAGCAATTTTTGCTTTTTTTTTACATCATTTACCCTTCTAACCAATTTTTAACAAACTTCTTTAAATTTATACCAAAAAAACTATGGAATTTACAAGATTGGAGTGTTGTAATTAATAATTCCACTTTACCGGGTTAAGTTGACAAAAATATTGTGACGCATATGACAATCAGCTGGACATCGGTCAGGTCTCCAAAACAAAGTACTGGAAAACTGGAGAGTATGAGGAGTAAAAACGATAAGTCGCCAGTGAGAGAAGTGTCACCGGGGAATGAGAAACGAAAAGTCAGGGGAGAAATGAAGTAACGGTTGTCATTAGCGGACGAATAAAGTTTGAAATAGCAAATTAATTTCACGGCTCTTATTTTATGAGAATAATTAATCCAGCGAACCCTAAGCTCGCTACAATGTGTTTACCGGTTAGGGTCAATTTTAATTTTAATTTTAATTATAATTTTTATTGTTATTTTTGTTTTCCATTTTATAAAAATAATATAAATAATAGTAAAAATTTATTTATATTATTTTTATTTTTGTTTTAATTTTTATTTTTATTTATACTTTTCTTTGAATTTGAATTTGAATTTTTACTTGTATTTTTATTTCTATTTTAATTTTTGTATTTAATTATTGTGATCGGGGATTACTTTTTTGTAGCATGTCGGTAAGAACCCGTCAGGTTCTGGAGTGAGATGTTTCCCGTTGAACCTCCTATTAATTGCTTCTGTTGAGATTGTGCAACAGAATGTTTCTCAGTCATTAATGATACGTCTATCAATTAGCTCTCCGATAACACCGTTTTTACTATCGGACATATTCGATTCCGGTCACAATAGCTTTAGCTTTAACGCCTCCGTAGACTTTGTTTTCTGAGTGATTGTCGATCCCAACGAGTACAATACTTTTCAAGATCTCTACCGTGGACGAAATTGTTAACCACATAGTAATGTCTGTAAATGTTTTTATATAGGAGACGTTTTGTTTTCGTAACGACTCTTAAGAAGTGAGTTGAAACTTCTCCGTGCACACGCAGCCGTAGTGTGATGTGTTACTCCTTGGTTTAAGCCTTTCCAAAACTTGGATTCGAATTAAGTTCTTCACTTCGCAAAAAAAAAACGCTGTGGGTCTGTGGGGGTTTTTAGTCTGGGTGCCGACGTACGGCGCAGGTTCACCATTACCCACCGACGATTTCTGCACAAAAATTATCTTCCCAAAAGGAAACCGAACACCGAATGAAAAGACGAATAATAGGCACTGAATGATTTCGATGTCAATGTTCTTTATTTGTCCTTGGTGATTTTTATATTGTCCATTCGTTTTAATACTCAACATTAAGAATCTCAATTTAAAAGGTGTTCGTATCATTAAATTACTGATTAAATACCGTTGAAACACTTTCCTAACCTGTCTATTTTAGATTCTGCAAATATTTTAAACTGCCTCTGTTGCCATTTGTTATTTAAGCACTAATAATTCGCGCGGACTTCTCCTCGACTCGACTGCGTCTAACGGAAGGCAACTCGCGATCCGTGTTGCGTGTGCGCGACTAGGAGTGAAAGCTGACTCCAGCGTGTGTGCTCGCAGCGGTGGTTGTAAAGCGACTTGACGCGTGTGGACCGGGCGGTGGTTGGGAACCGACTTAGTGCGCGTGCACTCAGCGGTGTATGGATATCGACTGATTAATGAATGGAAAGAATCCATTCATCGCGTCGTGGCGGTTGAGTCATAGCAGAAATAAAATCCCTGCCACTTGCTAGGAATTTCGAGAAGAGTTGCTATGCTTGCATAGGTAGTTTGTTTCCAGGAATTCCTGCCGCACTGGCTGGGCTAGATTCCTCGGTTGCTATGTATGCCGAGAAATCGGTTTTGGGAACACGAGCAAGTATGGGCATGCGTGTTCAGGGGAAATTGGAATTGATTGGAAGTAATTTGGGGGAAATGTATGCGGCTCGGTATAGTTGGTGGTGATGGTTAGTGTTCCGTTGTGTATTTGAATATGCGTTTTATTACAGTATATGAATTTCGGGGAAATTAAGATTGCTTGGTCGCGAGGAAGGAATATAACTTAAGTAAGGAATTGACCGAAGCGATTATGGAAAAATGTATGTGGGGTGATGTAATTGAGGGAGATGATTAATATTCCGTTGTAAATCGGAATATGTGTTCATTACAGAATATGGTTTTCAGGGGAAATTAGAATTGCTTGGTCGCAAACAGAGAATATGGTTTAGATGAAGAATTGACCGAAGCAATTTTGGGAAAATGTATGCGGGGATGATTTAGAATATATTCTGTTGAATTGTATTCTGTTGCGGGTTTTGGAATGTGCTTATTGCAAAGTTTCGGATGTATGCTATTGCGGATTTTGAATGGGGAGTTGGGTTAAGGTGACGCGCTGTTAGCGGTCAAGGTTGGCTAAAATTGTGGGTTGGTTCTCCGTGTGATATAGAGAACCCCCACGGGTCTCTCATCAATAGAAGAGAGTTGAGTTTTGACGTTCGTTACAATTGCCCGCATATTTCTACAATTTGATAAGTGTTGAATTTTTGCCTTGTTTTCTGACCACGTCAGAACTTTGTGCGATGAGTGTACTCATTGAAGGCATTACTTGAATCTGCCCCAATTATTCCCCGTATTGCTCAATTTTTATAACCAGTAATTTAATTGTTTTTATCTCCCGTGTTTACACAAACGACCTATACATTCGCCTTGGGCTTGATACTGTTTATTCTATAAGAATAAAATTCTGCATGCCACGTAGGTTCAAATCTGTTATAGCAGATCATGATCTCACGATCATTATTATACTAAACTAGGAGATTTATTCTACCTGTCCAATGTTTCTGCTGTGACAGATTTCAATGAGGTAGTGCTTATAGACATTACACTGATATACCGAATTCCATACCCTTGAAAGGTTCCTCTCTTGATCATTACAAATTTCAAATATTTAAGAGGTACTCTGTGGGGAAGAAGTATGTACCTAAGAAGGGCACGATATTCCCTTCTTCCTCTATCATAGTTGTTCCACCGATACAATTTCACGATTGTTAGGAAGTCCGCCGAAAATAACAATCACAATCACCAAACACACTGACAACAACAGACGCCCAGAAACGAAAAGTACGATGCAGCAAAATGTCACTGAGGTTCCGCGGGAAAGAAAGTCAAATGCACCGTCCACCAAAAGAAACAAAACAAGTACATCGTCTCAGCACACCGTCCACCAGAGGTAAAACCAAATGAAAACACTTGCGGCTTGTCGTCTGTAATTTATAACTTTTATTTTATCGGTAATTAAAGCACGCACGGTGCGGACTTAGTTTTAATTAATTTTAATATGGATTAAACACTTCGACACGACTCTTAGAAACCACACCGTACCGGCGCCGGTACGGTGGATGGCGGTGACCTGACCGCCTTGAAGGTTGGAAAATGACTCAACCGATATCCTCTCCCATAAGGATATCGTTTTTACCTAACACCAGAGACACGTAAAGTATCTCTTGGTGGTATAGGAAACCAGATCTTGTGATAAAGGTCATGGCACTATGTGTGGTGATCGTTCAGATCGATGCTATTCACACGTGCAGTGGAACAATGAAACAGGCAGACGGCAAAGACAAAAGGAAGAAAATGACCAAATGCGCCGTTGGTAATGCGGGTAATTGTTTACGCGATGCCTCGTCGCTATTATCGACGTTGGGAGAAAAAAGGTGCTAAAAGCAAATTGGATGTTTATGGCATCTCTGGCTGCAGTAGAAACCGGGTTCATATTTGCATTAGGAAATGCTGGAGAATTTGGTTTCAGCGTCTATTGCGCTAATTATATGCAGCTGCTTGGGTGGTTTATTGATAAGACAAACAAAAAAGGTTGCCAGGCAATGTGTATGAAAAGGTACATGACGCGGCTGGGAAAATAGACGGCGCAATATTTATGGTCCCTGTCATGACGGTTACATTGAATTCAATCCGAATTATTTTGTTTACAGGAATTCATCTAAGGAAATTTGACTGGCGACGTAGATGCCGAAATTGATTGGAAATTCCTGGTAAGCTAATAAAGAAATCTTAAGGAGCAGTGGTATGCGAAGAGAATGCATGAAGGTAAGTTTGCTTTACAGGGACTTAAAGATCATAGATTTGATCTCTTAAATGCGTGCAGCATTTACAGGTACCAGTACTGTTGCATTAGTAAACTTAAGGGAGTAGGGTAGTAGTTATGGGCGTTTTTCAGGTAAGTAGACCGTAGGGTTTGGCGGAACCGCTACAACTCGATAATATCCAAATAAACCAATAAAACTCTTAGGAGAATTAGATGTTACGCGTTCAAGTCCGTCATTAGGATATAGGCTTGCTCCTGTTTTACAATCTTACACCATGGCTCAAGTGAACCCCAAAGTTCCGCGCCACCTCTCCGAGGATTCGGCTGCGACAGATGCCACTCAGGTGGTGCACCCCGGTTGACAAAACAAAAAGTAAATTTTCGATTCACAGACAGCCACAGTCAAACTTCACGGGTTTTGTTTGCATGCATTCTAAACCAATGTATTGTACATCAACACCCCCTTCCCCAATCTTTTTTTTCTGTTTATTGCTACACATTATTTTTACATTTAATTGTACTTTAGCAGCTTTTTTAATGTAGCTCACTGCCGAACAAGATTTAAATGTCAATTATTTTCTTCTTCTTAACACGTTTACGTTGGCGTATATTTTCGAATTTAGCTTTAACGTTAGCGCCAGTAAAAATCGCATATCGTATTCCCGAGCGGGCGATCAATTTATCGTTAAAAAAAACTTTTATAACTACACAATGTATCTTTACAAAGAAAATGTATGAAAGCATGGTACACTTTGCCACATAAACCATTGGCTTGTGAGCCGTCGGTTGTACATAACGCCAGATAAACCGTTCGCCTGTGTACCACCAGTGGTACATGCCGACGTCAAAGTTTTAACTAATTTTATTTCGTTCCCAAATAAATAAATATAAAATTTTCAATTTTAAATTGATTGAAAGGAAAATTAAATAAACACGACACTAAACCAACCATTTTTTGTGAACGACGAAACAAACTCCCAACAACAATAACCGACACCATTGGAATTTCTAGAAGATTTTATGTGACTCACTTGGTTCTCTATCTTCCCTTACTTTTGCACTTTACTTGTGATTATTGGTAAACTGACGAGAAATCTCGAGTGGCACCATTCAGAGAGTGACATTTGTAATTCTACGGTAGGGTAAACTTATTGTATAATATTGTGAAATTTATAGGTGGCGTTATTTATAGTCAACACTGTATATTATAAATAAATAGTCAACACTGTTATATAAATATACAAAATCCGCTTTGCGCATGGAACATAAAAAAGAAATCGGGCCAATGTGTGTCTATGTCAAATGGAGCAGGTTTATAAAAGCTAGTCTATCACTGTTAAAAATAAGGAGCGAATAGGGTGTCATGTGTGTTGTCACGAACATGTAAAAATGTAGGTTTGAAAAACTATACAAGACTTACACCGCCATCGCTCAGTGGTGTTAAATCTGTGTTTCTTTTTATAATACAATTGGTTTCTTTTAAAATACAATTTTTGGGTCGTCAGTTATATAACAAACCTTATGATGGATTTTTTCCCATAAAACTATGTTCATTGGTATAGTTAAATCAAAAGCTTTTGGAGCATTCTTCGCTCTTCCTATCTTTCCTGAAGATCTATTATTTCCGCTCGGTATATTATACTGTCATAAGGATAGGCATGATAGTAAGCGTATTATTTAAAAGTATATATATTATATTTATAATTATATCTTTATAGTTGAGGAAGAAGAGTTTTAAAATATTTCAAACAATTTGTCGTGATTAGTTGGCATACGCTTGCATACAAAACATAACTGACATCTGAACTATGCATATGTTTCAGCTCTTCTTATTTGTAAAGTTCTTCAAATTACTTCAAGCGAGACTTCTACATTCTAAGAATACCCATCACTTATAAGCCAACTCGTGACGTACTTCAAAACATTCAACTTCTCAAGCTACACATTTACTCTGATGTATCCAAAAATTCGATAAAAATAATTTAACATACTAATACTTACTGATACACTTCTCCCCAGCGAAGCCACAAATGGGTTCAGCGACCGGAGGTCTCGACCCAACCCACGGGATAACACCGTACAACGTGAAATCCTGAAAATGGAAATTCGATTTATATATCTGAAGCAAGGCAGAAGACTCGTTCGACTTAAATATATCTGGTATAGCCGTGTATTACCAGATTCAGCAAATCCTCACCTGAATGTAGCTCTTAAAGAAAATTTTCATTTTTTAAAGCGTTCGAGGACAGAACATTATAGAGAAAAAGAGACAGAAAAGGAGAAACAGAGAAAAGGGACAAAAACATTGTCATTGACACATATGTCGGCTACTGTACAAAAGTAGTGAGACAGGAAGGGGTAGTTATGGTACTTACGGGTAGTGTATCACCTTTTGGTCCACTGAAAGTTCCAACCGGAAGGAGACCATATCCAGAAACGTTTCGCCTGTTGCGGGTCCAGCCGCGTGCCAAAACGGTGTAGTTTCCGGAAGCGTCTCCATTTTCATCTATGTACACATGGTATCTATGTGGGGAAACAAATATGTTCTTTAAAGTGAGAATTAAGTAATAGTGATTAATAATATGTTGAAGATTTCTTTTACGCTAACGCGCGCACAAAATGGGATTTTAAAGTGCCCTTAAATGTCAAAACATAGTACAAACGAAAGAAGAGGTAGGCACCCGATGGTAGGTCAACGGCAAAAATGAAGGTTAATTAATGGTTTACGGGTATCAAAACTACAACATATCCCTCCATTTTCATTCTACGAGGGTAGGCCAATAAGTCCTTAGAAACGCATACGATATTACTCGTAGCATCGCTAAGGCTCAGAAACTGGCTTTTGGATCGCAAGTGAATCAAAGTCGAGGAACAACGTTAACCTCAACCACAGAAAGACGTCGCTTAAACGAGATTGAAGGCTGATACCAAGAATAATATTGTTAATAGTAACACAATTGAATCTAGAATTACTAATCTTGAAACCATTCATAGCGCACAAAGTCTTCCACAAACTATAAGAATGAGTAAAATCAGCAATATATCAAAATCTTTCAAAAAGGAATAGTTTTATATGAAACACCTCTTGGACACGACGTATTATCTTCAAAGGTAATAAGTTAATCGAAAACATACATTTTCTGAACTCCTACCATCGCCATCGGAGAAAAATAAAGGTTGGTTAATTTAAATTGACACATTTTGTTTATCGTCATCATCACCTTTGATGCTACTTGATGCACCTCTTAGGCCACAGATTATAGCTGAAGAAGAGTCGTTCTCCATAACAATCGCAGTATTTCTCATCAGAACCGAGAATATAATTCATTCAATTTTTCACGAATCAAAATATAATATAAAATTATATAAGAAAACGTTGGAAAACAAAATCGGTAAAGGTGCCAAGAATAGAGCGTTGGACTTAGGCTCGAATGGACGTGCGTTCAACTCACGGCGGAACCTCTCGACCCTACTTCTTCTTTTTCATTCTTTTTTTTTTATTCTATTTTGTGTTTATATCTTAAGAACGTACTGTTTTTATTCTTTTTATCTTTTCGCTTCACTTTTTTTATTAATTTTTTTTTTTCGTTCTCATTTTCACTAGTTGTTAGTTTTATTTATTTTTTTAAATTCTAATTCTAATTTCTTCTTCTTTTATTCTTTATTTTTATTTTTTATTTTTTTGGATTGGTCTTAATTTTAAGTTCTTTACATTTTACTTATTTTAATTTTAAATTTGAATTTAATTTTTAATCTTTAATCTTTAATTTTTAATTTCTTTAATTTTGAATTTCTTTAATTTTTAATTTCTTTAATTTTTATTTGTATAATTTATAATTATTTACCTCTACTTTCATTTGTTACTCCTATATTACTCCTAACTTTTGTCAATCGTATTCCCTACAATTTTTTTTTCTACAACACTTTCCGTGATTCCCCCTCCACCCCACTCCCCCCCAGCCATCGCATCTACCGCACCCCCCCCCCCCCCCGGCCCACTGTCTTCACTTCGCTATCTTTCCCTTGTGGCAACTCAACTTGTGGGATTAATGATGCTAATGCCGACTTCGTCAGCTGTAAAGGCATCTGCGGCAAATCCGTTCACGCCTCCTGTGTGGGTCTTAATAAGCGAAACACGCAATTCGCAGGAATTCCCCGACAGTCTCCTATTCTTTTGGGACGAATGTCTCCACACATCCCTCTCTCACGTCCTTCTGGCTATAAAATGCCTGAGCGACGCTAACGATAGTTCTCACAACTCCAACCTTAAAACAATCACCAATAGAGAGTAATCTCAAGTGCATCGATGATCTCGGCTCTCTCCACCAAACATCTCTAACCGACATCAAGTCCCTCATTGGAGACAGTAACAAAATGGTCGTGAACCAGGTGATCCATGCAATTAATAACCCACTCAACTCACTCACACAGGATCTAATCAACTCCTTCCGTACAAACCTCGACAAATGCCTGCAGTCGACATCCTAACGGTCGCCCGGTCGGCATACCAACCCCATTTTTGAGAATATTTACTCCAGACTGAAGAGCCTTTCTGATGGGCTAGCCTTGCTGTGCTCCTTTCTTAACCACTCCGCCCTGCCCGAACCAGACCCCCTACTCGAGGTTGTCCTACAAAAACTCGACACTGTCCTAGATGAACTCGCGGCTTCCCGACCCCTCCTAGGCCAGCTTGACGGCACCATCTCATCCCTACAACTAAAAGTTACCAACCCCCACCCCTCTCCGCGATGTGAGTTGTCTTTGTTCGACGAACTACACAACGCGGCCGAATCCCCCCCTCCTTCCACTTCACCTCACTCACCCAGGCCCCCCCTCCCCCCGTTTCTGCAATGGTCCCGGGTGACAACTCGCCAACTGTCCATTTTGGTATTTCTTGGATCCGCGAAGAATGGCTGGCCCGTATTAACAAACTCAACCAATCTAATAATTCAACTACGTCTTATCTGCTAAAGGGCGTCCCCAAATCAACGAGCGGGATTGGCAGGCTGCCAATAAGTAACAACAACCCCATCCAATCAACAAAACTCCATGCCCCCTCTCCTAAACGCTTAGCAGATTGTCTTAGCCCCCCCCCCCCTCCTAAATATGTTCCCAACACCAACCCTCGTTCCTGTCCTCCCTTGGCTTCCCCCTTCTCAATTACAAATCGTCCCCACCAACGCGTACCCGCCCCTCTCCCCGCATACCCCCCCCCCTAATCACTCGCCCCCTTGTCCCCCTTATCATCTTAATACCCTCAATACGCTCCCCCTAACCGTCTACTATCAGAATGTTAGAAGTCTCCGTTCTAAAACACAATCGATGCTGGAAAAGGCACATTCCCTCCCATTCGACATATACGCTCTGACTGAGACCAACTTTATCCCCAGTATTAATAGTCTTGAACTATTTCCTCCCCCCTTCATTGTTTTTCGCGATTACAACGCTCATCGAGAACGTCCCAATTCGCCATGCCGTGGAGTGCTGCTTGCCACTCATAACAGACTCGCTTCGTCTCTAATTGCCATCTCTTCTTCTCCGGATCTTGACTACGTCGCAATAAAAATCGACAAGCGCCCTAAGTCTCTTTTCATTATCTGCTCCTATATACCTTCTTCGGGTCCCATCGTGTCATACGAAGTCGCAATAGAAGCGGTAGATAACCTAACCGAGTTGAGCACCTGCCTAGACGATATCGTCGTTCTTGGCGGTTTTAACCTCCCCCATCTCCAATGGACATTGGCTGACGAACAAGCCTTCTACATCTCAAACCCTACTAATTCCAAGGAACGTATTTTTATAAACGGTCTCACCGACTCATGCCTCCATCAAATAAGCAATGTCCCACATCATATGGGGAGACAACTGGACCTCGTGTTCACAACGGACCCATATAAGTCCTCAGTTGCCTCTACCCCACACGCCCTCTCTACCATTGATAATTACCACCCCCCGCTGCTCTTATCCGTATATCTCGATCATGAAACCCAGCCTTCTTTACCTCACGACAGCTTTTCCTACAACTTCCACAAAGCTAACTTTATTCTAAATGATCATCTTACCAAAATAGCGTTTCGCTTTGATCATCTGGGGGTAGAAGAAGCTAATGCCGCTCTCTACAAGGAGATCTACTATGCCATCGTCCTATATGCCCACCTATTCTCGTCACAGGTCATCGGTTTCATCACCCCGCACTCTTCGGAACAAGAGAAATAACTTGTGGAATATTTTCCTCAAAACGCGGTTCTTCCGAAACTCCAACTATCTCGGTTCCTTTTATAAATTTTCCGAGCTCTACAACTCCCTCTACTCCAACTACCTCACAAAAACACAATCCAATTTGATCAATGGCCCCAAATTTTTTTCCACTTTATAAATTACAGACGTAAATCCGACGGCTTTCCTAACTCCCTTTCATATGGGGCGACTACTTCAACCGACCCCCTAACTATTGCCAATCTATTCGCTTCGTTTTCAATAAATCCTTCGCAGATATATCCTTCGAGCCCAATCCGTCTTACTTCAAAGACTTGCCCGAATTCTCTCTCGGCCCCTTCACCCCTCAAATTATTCAGCATCACGTAGTTCAGGAGAAATTAAACTTACTCAAAGACGAGTTCAGCCCTGGACCCGATAAGCCCCCGGCTGTATTTTTAAAGAAATCTTTCTCTTCTCTTTTTCTTCCAATATCAAAGATATTCAATCTATCCCTTTCACAAGGTATCTTCCCTAGTCCCTGGAAATCCTCCTATATCACCCCCATAGATAAAAAGGGACCTAAAAACGACATAAGCAACTACCGTCCCATCGCCAAACTGTCTCAAATCTCTAAACTGTTCGAAGAGATTCTTTACAACGCGTTATCTTTCCGTGGCGTAGAGAATGGCAACGAAGTCGATGTTATCACCACAGATTTCAGCATGGAGATTCTTGGTATTGTTCCACGCAATTCGGTTTATATGCGCTCCACAAGACAATCCGACGGATCGCAGCCGTTTGTGGTTCATCTCCCGACGGCGCGAACATCCCTGCATCAGAGCTCGTTCCGTTACAGAGCAGGGAAGCTGTGGAACTCCCTTCCCACGCAAGTGTTCCCGGAGCTTTACAATCTGCAAGAGTTCAAAAGGAACTGCAACAGTTATTTGATGGCCTCTCCCGGGAGTAGTCTAATAAAAAAAAAAAAAAAAAAAAAAAAAAAAAAAAAAAAAAAAAAAAAAAAAAAAGGCCTTTGACAAAATCTCCCATAATCTCATCCTTTTTAAGCGGTCCTCTCTAGGTTTCGAACCCCTATTGATCAAGTGGTTTTCTTCTTATCTGAAAGATCGACCCTATCGTGTCAAATTCAGATCCTCCCTTTCCAATCCCTTTCTTCCCACGTCAGGGGTTCCGCAAGGCAGCCATCTTGGTACCCTCCTATTTATCCTTACCATCAATGGCGTTGAGTCCATTATTATATACTCATCCATCTACATCCATGCGGACAACTCTACAAAACGATCATCTCTCCTCTCGAGTCGTCACTTCTCCAAACGGATGTCGACAGCTTCTCAACTTGGTGCCGTAATAACTGCCTTGAACTGAACGTTGTCAAATGTCACTCCATAATCTTCTCCCGCTAACGCCCCCCCCCCCCCCCCCCCAGGTTCCTACTTCCTGCTAAACCAGCAGATATCACCAGTACTCTCGAGACGCGACCTTGGAATCTTATTTGACAGGGAGCTTAGCTTCATCCCGCATATTTTTATGATATTATTCTGAAGGCTAACGCTGCCCTTGGATTTGTGAAACGCTGGTCTAAAGAATTCTCTAATCCCCACGTTTCCCGTTCTCTCTACATAGCCTTCGTTCGCCCCCTTCTTGAATACCCCAGTCAGGTCTGGTCTCCGCACTATTCGTCCCATATTCGCACAATCGAAAGCGTGCAACGTCGTTTTCTGCGTTTTGCCCTCCGCGGATTGAACTGGGTGAATCCCCGGATTCTCCCTCCATACACAAGCCGGCTCCATCTGATTAACATCAACACACTTGACGAGCGCAGAACTCATGCCGATATCCTTTTCATCCACCGTCTCCTTTCAGGCACAATCAACTGCCCAAGCCTGCTTTCCATCATTGCACTTCACACTAACCCCCGTAACCTGCGAAACCCTCGTCACTTCTATCGGCCCACCCACCACACTTCTTACGGCTCTAATGAACCCATTTCGCGAATGCTGAGGTCGTCTAACTCTTACCCTACCTCCTTCGATTTCCACCTTACATCTACTGTTCTCAAACGCCGTCTCCTCTCTTTCTCCACCTGACCTTACCACGCATACCGTCTATCCCCTCACAACCCGTAAACATTCCAACACATATGCCGTACACTGTTCGCCGTCTCACTTATGCCACATTTGCCACCCCCACATACACTCGCTCTTCCTCAGCTAAATGCAATTAGCACCTAAATCCCTGGCATGACCCAACGCAAAGGCACACTTATGCAAACAAGGCATATCGTTTAGCTGCCGTCCATTAGTCATGCAATCATAAACATCTTAACGTAGATTGCTCGCTAGATGTTTATGATTCGAAAAGTCTAAAAAAGGAACGATACAAATCCCACGGTTCCTTTTATTACCCAGTGGAAACACACAAGAGCATTGTTAGCTTAAGCCAGATGGCTAACCTAAACATATCCCATAGCCCGTGCATAGTGAGAGTAATCAAGTCGCGAAGATTAAGATGGGCCGGACACGTGGCTCGAATGGGGAACGATAGGACCGTGCATAGAATTCTTGACGGTAGACCAACGGGAAAGAGACCGGTAGGACGGCCGCGACGGAGATGGGAGGACAATATTAGGTTTGACCTTGAGGAGAGCGGATCGAATGGTCAAGCGTGGAAAGAGAATGCCCAGGACAGGGAACGATGGCGAAGCCGAGTCGGTGAGGTCATGAACTTCCGGGTTCCTACAGGCCAATAAATAATAATAAATAAAAAAAAAAATAGCCCGTGCACCCATCCGAAGTGCATGCGATCCTTTGTCCGCATGCCAGATGTGTAGTGCAAATAAACTACGGAAAGATCGGAGAATAAGCGGCGGCATCCGAAACTGAAACAAAAGAAACATGATTCTGACCACCAGCAACGAATGGTGATAATGATGATTATTAGGTAAGATTTCTCCTTTGCAGATCCTATGGGAAGTTCTCCTTTCGAGATGCAAAGTGAAATTTTATGCTGTTAACAGATACAATGGGAAAGTCTGTTAGCAGATTGGATAGGGAAATTTTCTTTTGCAGATGCGGGTTGAGTAATTCGAATGAGATATTTTTAGGATGGAGACAATTAGTCTATATCGAAGAGTAGCACAGGTTAGTCTAAGGATTGAATGCCAACGAAAATAGTCGAACTGCGAGGATCTCTAACGAAGAGATTCTAATAAAGATATTCGAATCAGGTCGTGATAGAAGTTAATCGAGAAGGTCGAGTCGTACGTGTGCTAAAAATTAAACCGAGTTACTTGTGTTCTGTAGTGTGTCTTAACCGTGTTAAACATTAACGGAGTAACATGCGTTTTCTTTCGTGTGTGGTAACTACACACGAAACAACAAGACAGTTCCTTAACATGTGGAGTTACATTTCGTGAAACAAGATATAAATTATACTCTAGACGATAAGTGTAAAAACAAGGCAGCCGAAATAATAAAAGTAAAAATACAAATAAACAAACTATTTTTCGTGTTTCATTGTGCTGTTCGGTTCGTATTGTTCTGGGTGTCAGCATACTATGCACACGATAATTCGATCAAGAATCAATATCCACGGTCATTGAAACGAAATACCTGACGGCGCACACCAAAACAAAAAGTATGACATTACAGAACTTATTTCCCAGGTGTTTCCGATGGATGTGTGTCATGTATAGTATAAGATATGTCGGTGCGTGACACACACCTATTAACGTGTCATCCGAGAAATAAGTCATTGTGGATTTGCCATGCTACGTGCAATAAATATTGTAAATGACGAACGTAATTTTCAGGTCATGACTATTGGTATGCAATGGAAATGTTGATGGGAAAAATAGTATTCAAGGACTGAATTTTTAATGAATAAATCAGATACAAGCTAACAATCGAATTTGCATCTCATCATTTCTTTTACTGTTTTGGCAGATATTTATGGCATTCGTGTCCTGCCGTTAGACCTCATCATCATCATACTTTGGCAGACACCTATGGAATACGTCTCCGGCCTGATGATCTAACAGAGGACGCAATTCTAAACAGGCTCTACCATCGTTGCAGGAAGCATAACTACGATTTGCGACCCCAACGTTGGAAGGCTACGTTCACACATACATCAATTCGCTGCCACCCTCACGTGCGGTAACCGGTCAGGAGCAAATGCCTCACTCTCCTTTGGGTTTCCTCCTTTTTCCCTTCAGTAAATAACATATGACGATCCTGTTGTAAATATTACAATAGGGTCAAGATCCTATCGATAGAATTAGACAGAGCATCAAATTCGTTAGAGGATGCGTTTCTATCCAATTTTGGACTTCTGTAAAGAAAACAGTAATGTATGATATGCCTAAGAACGTAAGCGGAAAACACCGCTTCTAATAATAAACTGCGAAGGAGGACCCTCCAATAAGCGTGTGGCCACCGGCTGCCCGCCAACGCCGCATCCCAAACTGTTGTCGAACCCCGCGATAACTCCAACTCATGTGAGGGTCGTACCTCCGCAGGAGCCTTGCCCACCACGGCCAACTCCATTAATTAACCCAAAACCAAAGGCTGCTTGTGTTCCCAACACTGTTCAGCCAGAGGTCGGGGAACGCCCACCTGTTTCTAAGAAGAAACAGCAACCCGGGGTCTTTGCACGAGACCTCAATTTAAAAAATTTCGTCGGGACATGAACCGGCTAGGGATTTCTAACTTCAAGGCAAAGACCTTAAGTCCATCCCTAAATAAAATCATAGCCTACGATAGGGAAACCTATCGCACGGTTAACGACAACCTCAAGGCCAAGGGGGTGAATTATTACACCTTCACTCCGGCCGACGAACAGTCGAGGACAATCCTCTTAAAACGAGTCGCTGCCTCTTGGAAAAAGGACGACATCGTAACTGCTCTTGAGGCAACATTTCCTAACGTCAAATTCATTGACGTCAAAAAATTCTCTCCCCCACAGCGGTTTGTGAACATCAGACCGCAAAGATACACCAAGCTGAACATATGGCAGCTTCTCCTTGCCCCAGGAACAGACATAGATTCCATAATACGGACAAAGTCGCTTCCAACTTTGCATCAGCAAGTTGTCTTCGAGGTATTTCATAACAGAGAAATACCTCAATGCAGACGTTGCCAACGTTTCGGGCATGTCTCCCGAAACTGCAACATGAGTCGGTGTTGCGTTCGTTGCGGAAAATCCCACGATATTGGCAAGTGCGAACTACCGCTAGCGAAATACGATCCCACAACAAATGTGCAGGATGAAATAACACTGCCAACTTGCTGCAACTGCGGCAACAAAGGGCATCCGGCTAGTTATAGCAATTGTCCTAAATATAAGGAAATTAAACAAAGATCCAAGGAGAGTCGAGCTAAGCAAACAGCCAAGTCAGACTTCGGAAAACAGGCCACACAAAACCTCATCCAAAATGGATTCACATTTGTCGACATTCTTAGGGGTCAGCAGGCAAGGAATACAAAAACTCTTTCAACTCCTCCCCCCCAAAAACATATTCAAGTCCCTAACCGAGCCCCGGTAAAGGCCAAGACGACGCCTCAAATTCAAGCGGTGGTGCAAAAGCCTCCGAGGGGGCAATCTTCAATGCTCGAGAAGCTACTTAGTTTCTCCCGCTTAATTGAGGATATCCGACCCCGATATGAGAAACTATCAACCGAGGCAGAGAGGGAGGCCCTCCTTTTCACTGCATATGCAAGACATACCCTCCACAATGGATTCCAAAATTAAAGTTATCCTCTTAAATGTCAACTCCCTTGTTTCGCATTCCAAGCGTATGATAGTCTCTGACTTCATAAAGGAAAACCGGGCGGACGTGGTACTTGTAACCGAAACTAGGTTGCATCCATGTCACCGTCCCGTATTCCCAAACTTCTCCATGATTCGAAGAGATCGAACCCTCACTGGCGGTCCCACCATCAACGGAGGTGGAACTTGTATACTGGTTAATAGCGGACTTCGCCATGAAGCTATTGACCTCCCACACCTAGAGTCCATAGAGGTATCTGGAGTTGAACTGCATCTGGCTAGTAATGGTAGAGTGAATATATACTCCGTATACCACTCGCATAAAACCAATAATGGCCCCATTAATCCCGAAGATATCGGCAAACTAATAAGGACCTCGGGGCATACACCCTTCATCATAGGCGGCGATTTTAACTCCAGACATCCCCACTGGAACAACTCTGTCTCTTGCCCAAATGGCACAAAACTGTACCAATGGTACACCGCAAACATGTATGCCCTCAACCTCGAAATAGTCGCACCTACGGTTGGTACTCGAGGTAACTCAATTCTGGACATATTTATTGTGTCCAAAGACTTACTTCCACAAATCACTCTTCCTCAAGTTTCAGTGGGTGTTTCTGACCACAACGCTGTGACCACATTCATTCGCGGCTATCGAGCATCCCGGGCTCATATCAGATACATACCCGATTATGGGCGGACAAATTGGGACAACTTCAATATTACATTGAACGATAAACTCCACCATTTCTCTCTTCCCACTGACAGGAACCTAACGACGGTTGAGATAAACAACGTTGCAAAACGACTTCACGAGATTCTAGTTGAAACTTCGGAGACTCATGTCCCGAAGTATAAACTTGAAAAGACCTATCAGATTCCCCATGACAACATCACTCTTCGTCTCATCCGGGAGCGTAAAAAGCTCTGCAGAATGAGATATCGTCACCGCTTTACGCAAAGGGAGCCATTATTGCGATCCATTATTCACAATATTGGTACACTGATAAAACAGAGAATCCAAAACAATCGTACCCGACAATTGGAAGACAAGCTGAAGGGTATTCAGATGGACCAGAACGTTTATAAAAATGTTAAAAAGATATGTGGCAGTTCCCGCATCACTGGGCCAATTATGCACAATGGTGTTGTTGTCAATAACGACACCAATAAAGCAAATATCATCGGAGAGACCTTCGAAAACAATCACAAACTCACTCTCCATGACGGCGATCCGGAAACTAATGCAATCATTAGTTCAGAGGTCCACATTAAGTTGGACGACTTCAACGAGCCAATTGTTGTCTTTAACCCAACTAACAGTGTATACTTAGATGACACACGTGATAATGGTCACGGCTTCATCACACCAAATACCCTACAGAGTCTGGTTAAATCTCGACACCCTAAGAAGTCACCTGGTATCGACAACATGTCATACCACTCGTTGCGAAGGCTTTCTGCCTTATTCTTTATAAAGCTCTCCATTCTGTTCAACCATGCTTACAACATGGGGTACTTTCCCCAAGCTTGGAGGCACGCTATTATTTGTCCAATAGGAAAAGTTGGGAAACCAACGTATCACCCCTCAAGCTTTCGCCCTATCTCGCTTCTCACTTGCATCAGCAAAATATATGAAAAATTCATATACGAGAAGCTAAATAACTTTGTCAGTGCCAGGCACCTAATACCTGATTTCCAATTCGGATTTCGAAGAGCGCACAGCACCACTATGGCTCTCAATCTATTTCAAAACCACGTCTGCGTGCGGCTCTTTAATAAGGAACCCACCGTTGCGGTAAGCCTAGACATTGAAAAAGCTTTTGATACGACTTGGATCGAAGGTCTCGCTTTTAAACTACTGAATACTGGCCTCAGTAGAACGCTATGTAGTATCATCTACCAGTTCGTTCGAAACAGAACCTTCCAAGTTAGAATGAATGGAAAGCTTTCCCGAACTTTTCACGCCGTTGCAGGCGTACCACAGGGCTCAATTCTAGGCCCCATCTTATTCAATATTTACACCTCCAATATTCCCCGCCCTGTGGACGGGAGAGTAAACCAAATATGCTATGCGGATGACGTCCTGGTGTACACGTCAACCAAAGCCCCTAACCTCGCAACAAATCGACTCAACCGTCACTTGGACGAACTGTATCAGTATTACAGTCGATGGAAAATCCGACTTAATCCATCCAAAGCAGTAGCCATAATTCTGAGTAGTACACACTCGCAACCTGCTTCTCGATATTCACAGAATATTCGAATAAAAATGGGAGATACTACGATTAGACCACAGGACAAAATGAAATATCTCGGGGTCACTTATACCCCAAAAATGAATTTCATCAAACATGTGACCCACATTCTCCAAAGGGGCCTCGGTCGGTCTAAGCAACAGCACAACATCTTGAAGTGGAGGAACAAAGTTGACACCAAAGTTAAGCTTCTCTGCTATAAGCAGCTAATCCGATCTGGAATATCGTACGCCTTTCCCATATGGTCCTGCATATCTTCGGCCCAAATGGAAAGACTTCGGGTTTTCGAAAGGAAACTCCTCAGAAGATGCACCAATCATTCTAGAAGGCCTGACGGTCGTCATTACCCCAACTCTCACCTATACGAAGGCGCCTCCATTACCCCTATCGACGAGTACTTGCTTCAATTAGCATATAAGTACCTCGAAAACATTCAGAACAGCGAGAACCTACTTGTACGGGACTCTTGCGTTCTTGACCCTTCTCTCTCTCGATCTCTTCGGATCAAACCCCCACAATTTCTTCTTCAGTACAAAACTGAAGAAAGCACCCTTCCCAACAACATTCCCCTCTATAATAGAGGATTCCTGGACCCACCCCAGAGGGTCTACTATTAACAAACCAAACACACGAACGCACAGTACAAGACGGCACAAACACAAACATGCACACCGACCAAAGAGCAGATTATCAGACGCCAAAGACGTGATCTGCGTTTACTACCGCACCCAAGACCCACCGGTCTTGTATGATTTCTTTCCCACCATCCCTCTATAAAAGTAGTTAGAGAACACTTGGACTAACACTGTCCACACTATCCTTGGATACCCCCCCCCCCTTTTTTTTTCATCTCTTTTCAGATGCCGCGAGACCGAGCCCAACATCCTCACGGATGTGGGTGATTCTGGTTATCGTAAGATGACCAGAAGTCAGAGACAAGATGAAGGACACATATGTCCTGTCTCGCTAAATTCGGCCTTCTCGCCACAATTTTTTTTTTTTTTTTTGCAAGTGTGCGGGTGAAGAAGCATATCACCAAGCACGGGCACACGATTCACTTCTTCCCCACTCCACTGTCACTACGAAAACAAATGTTCGCCCGAAGAAAACCCAGGAAACGAAAACACTTTTATTGTGTTGTTTTTTTATGTTCTTTATTTTAATTTAATTTGGTTTAACTTATATTTCTCATAACTTATCACTAGATTTAAATTAAAGAGCTTATATTAGTCTTTACACAGGAAAGGATCACAACACAATGTAACTATCGAAAAGGTGCGCTTTGGCAAATAATACACGAAGAGGACTGCGACGAGTATGTTGGATGGCGTTTAAGATTATTACGGATGCGTGCCTGACCGCGATGGCAATTGAATACAATAAACCCGAAATCCTGGTTAGCCTCGAGCGGCGGCGTGACTGGTTTAATGAACACGTATTTAAATTTTTCTTGAGCGGCAGCGTGACTGCAGGCGATAGTGGTTGGATAGTGACTGTTGAATTAGGGGTGAAATTCTGTATTTCTGGTGTTACACATCGACCCGCCAATGGTAATCATGCTCTCTTGTGCATTCCTCAATTCCCCCACGCTCATCGATGTAGAAACGTACTTGTGTATTCGTTCGACGTCGATGGGCGTAGCAAGGATGGAGAAATCAAAAGGAAAGCACAATAACCCAGGGTTGATCTGGCTTAGTGTGTGTGCATTAATTCCGCATATGCAACTGGCCCAGTGAACTAGTGATGATTATGGTAGGTTTCATAGGTCATCGAACTATGGAAAGACAGAACTTCAGAGGAGAGGAAAATTTAGCTGGTGGTATTCACCTGTAAAAAGAGATTATAGCGTTTGAAATATTAGGGAAGAAGATCGTGTGATTCGAACTGACGCTATGACAGCTCGAATCACGAAAAAAAAATGTACCTAAGCGTTACTCATCAGGCTACTGACCGTGTTTAGAATTTCATTTCCAAACTCGATTATATTCCACTGATGTGAATTATTTTTATTATTTATCGCTTGGTATACGGTTCTGATGTATTTTTCTTATTCGATTTTTTTGTTCGTGTTCTTCACTATTTTTGCTTGTGAATTGTGTGTGTCTGTTAAGAGTTGCCACAAGATCATTGATCCCAAGCGAATGGATGATCTGATGAAAAACCGAAGTGACGCCAAATTGGCTAGGGTAATTAATCATGAAAACTAATTAGATATTTTGATAAATTCCCCAGCGGTTTCGCTATGATGCGACGGCGTCGTTTACTTCGACTTGTTGTTGCTACCCGACATGATATGATTTCCGATGGAAATCTCATGGGCTAGCAAAATGGAGTTGCCATTCTGCATTATCTGCATAGAATAATTAATTCAGCTATGCTCTTTTACAGGTAAAATAGCCGAACGGTGGGATAAGGGATAATGTGACGCGCTGTTAGCGGTCGAAATTAGGTATAGAATTGTGGGTTAGTTCTCCATATAATATAGAGAAACCGCACAGTACCCTCCCCACCAGTGACGTAGTCACGAAATAATGGTAGGGCGGAAGGAGTAGAACGGTTGAAGAAGCGTTAGGTGAAGTATCAGAAGGAGAGTCGTGTGTTTAGAATCTGGGTGGTTTGGATTGACCCAGTAGTCGTGGTGGTAAGGCTTGAAACTGTCGTGTAGACGAGTTCCTGGGTCGTGGCTGGGCTTAGGTCAGTATAGGAAGTGGACCTGGTTGGTACCGCGTGTGTTGCCGACTGGGACAAAGGGATTGCGGTGCAGTCCACTGGCCTGTTGTGGTTTGCACGGACCAACAGGTATGACGTCCGAGTAGGACGTGGCCTATTGGTAGCCCGCTCGCATCCGCAGTGACGAAGTTGCGTGTGAGGGATGGAGGCGCTTCACGCCCAGTGTTAATTTTTCTCCGCAGCGACGGGGTGCCGTGTGCGGGATGAACAAGAACTGAGTCTAGGGTCGGCATTTTACGTCCATACGCTGGTATAGAGAGGTTTTGCCGCCCTTAGTAGAAGCGCAGTTTTGTGGGAGCTGGCGTTGACGTGGAGTCTTAGCCTTGCGCGTTTGTGTTGGAGTTGTAGTCAGCGGGGAATTGCGTGTTTTTCTCCTTTTTACCCCGTCTTTGCAAATGTTCCGTGTGTGACCTGTACGGGCACACAACTCATAGCAACTCCGAATGATATACACTCGGGGGTTTGATGTTGCTGGAGTGTTGGAGGCAGAGGGTTGGTGTGGTGCCGGATGTGTTCTATTCTGGGACTCCCTCTGCTGGCGCGGTGACCTGTTCTGTGGTGGTGTGGTGCATCGCGCACGACATTTTACAATGTCGTGGCCATACTGCCAGCACTCCCGGCAGAAAGGTGTGTTTCGCCTTTTCCGGCACTCGTCGTATAGGTGACCTAGTTTATGGCAAAAACTGCACGTCATGCGTGCAGTCACCTGATACAAGCGACGACCGCCGTGGTCCCTCGTGGTTTGATCCACAGATGTGGTGTTTTGAGGGGGCGAATGTCGACCTGCCCGTTGGATATGCGCGTTTCGATGGTCGCTTCGAACCTCCGCGCGGATTTGGTTTAAATCGCGGTGGAGTGAGGCCTGCAACGCTAGAAGGTCGGATATAGTGGCGGGCGCAGGGGAGCTGTCTGGGGAAGACTCGCTGGGCCTGCGGTCATGGGATTGTTGGTGAAAACAGGTTGGGCGAAGAGGCGTGTGCCTTCTGGAGGGTGTGGGTGTCTGTGAGGATGATGCCTCTTGGGCAGTCCGTGGTGCTGCTAAAGAAGGTGATGTGTGCCGTGGATGCCGCGTAGGCAGTGTGACGTGTTGGCTAACCGCCGCGTCTTGATATGGTGGGAGCTCACACTGTGGGTCTCAGGTTTCCATGATTGCGTCAGCCACCTTTGATAAATAGCCCAAACTTTGATTAGATTAGGCCATTAATGCCGAGCGGGCATGTTGAGGCAGACTCCTCAGAAAATGCGGCCTAATTAGACCATCCGAGATCCTGGTCCCCGCTATCGAGCGTAAATGGGCCAGGAAAAGGGATGGTCTAATACCCGAGAAATTGGTCTCGTTCGCCAATCGTTGTTGTTTGATGCTGGTGGGTTCGTCCAAAGCGCTAAGGAGCGTCTCCCGTATGTTGCTGTAGGGATCAGGGTCTGACGACCTAATCACGTGCGCAACATGCATCCGCTGTGTCCGATCCAGCACCCGCAGCAATTCAATAGCACGCTGTTCTTCGTAGCGAAGATCAATGTACTCCTGAGTTCACCATATTGCCGAATTAGGTCAATGGGTTTCGCTCAGGACTACATTGAATCATGCACATACAACCAAATCCACCCCAAGATAATCATACAGCTTGTTTCTGTTCTCTCATTCTCCCGCTTTCTTTGGTCATCAATTTACCGATGTAATCCACCACACATCGACGAACGTGGCAATGAGAAAGCAGAAGTATGTTCTCTTTTGGTTGTCAAGTGCAAAAATTAAAAATTCAATTTCATCCCTAATTGGGATCAGTCTTTACTCACCTATCATCGTGGATGGTTACACCGCCACTAATCGTTTTTCCACCACTGCCGTGTCCGCACGCGAGTGCGTCCGTGATCTTCAATAGTATTCTTTCAATCAGTAAATACTTCTAGTAAGAAATTTTATTCATTAAATTATGATTGGACGCCGAAAAGGAGTGTTAGAATGAATTCAAACTGGTTCGATTTTAAATTACATCAATTCCAATCAGACGCACCGCAGCCACTGTTACCCAATACAACAATGCTCAACTATGCCGACGACACCTTAATTTATTCAAGCAACAAGCTTGTCAAGGAGGCAAGAAACTGTATTAACAGATATCTCCCAATCCTGTCAGCCTACTTTACCAAGTGGAGAATTCAACTAAATCCAACCAAAACTCAGCTCATAGTTTTTAAAGGCAGAAACGCGAGTTGTACAAACAATACTCTTCGCTGCCATAATAAAATCAGAATTAAAATAAATAACAATATAATTAAACCCTCCAAAACCTTAAAGTATCTAGGTATAACCTTTACCAACAATCTGTCATTCTCCGCCCACATTAAAAATACGATTCGTAAAGCCACAACCCAACTGAACCTCTGCAGAAAAGTCATGTACAAACCTAATGGTCTCTCTTCCAAAGTCAAATCACTTATCTACAAACAAATAATCAGACCCACTCTCACATATGCATGCCCGATATGGTACCATATCACACCCGCCCAAATGGAGAAGCTACGCATTTTCGAAAGGAAATGCTTCAGACTTATCACTGGCCTCAACCGACATCCTAACTCCCACAAATATTACAACAGTAGTTCGCTCTACTATGCCGCTAATATTGAACGTATAGATCGACGCTTCCTCGAGCTGTCCATCAAATTTATCGAAAATCTTCCTAATAATCCCAATCCGATAATAAATGCGCTCACATCGACTCCGTCAGACAACCGAACTGCCTACCCGAACTGTCTCCACACCAGAACTCTCTTCACCTCTGGCAGGTTGGTCAACAACTCCAATGAGATCGTATACCACAATACTGAACTCTCACCTCACCAGTTTAAATATTGTAATATACAACCCTTCTCTAATATCTTGCGTTTCAACGACCAATCGGAAAGTGTTCCCCCAACCCATATCCCCGACTCATAGTACCCACCCTAACCCAAATTCCACCCATCAACCACTATACCTCCCGCCCCACCCTACTCTAACTTATTGTAATAATAATAGATTTAATAATTAGATAAGCTAGGCTAAGCTAAGTTAAGTTAAGTTAAGCAAATTAGTTATAGGTTAAGTAAATAATTATATCCTGGTTTTCTGACCTTTTCCAGGAAGCCCCACCTACTCCTATCTTGTCCACCCATGAAATATATAACTATATAATAATGTTTGAAAAATGTACTAACAAGTATATGTAAACGATTAAAGCTAAGATAATTATAAGTTATCTGTATTACTTATTGTAACAAATCATTTATGGTCAATAAATACAGAAATGTAAAAAAAAAAAAAAATCAATTCCAATTCCATTCGGTCAGCAAGTTTTTATTGTCGGATTTTCGTAAAGTGCACCAAATGAAAGTACTTAGGGCTTGTTAATCATTACAAATAAAGTGAATCTTCTTTTTAATATTGTGTACCAGTGTTTGATCTTAAGTTATTCGACATTTTATTAAAAATCATACGAACCCATAGCAGCCAAACTCAAATAACTAATGGAACAAATCGTCAAGCAACATCGTTTGGGAAGACGTGAACCGCGCGCCCTTGTCTGGCGCAAATACTTCTTCACCCCCACACTGGTGACCCCGACGTGATATGATTTCCGATAGAAATCTCATGGGCTAGCAAAAATGGAGTTGCCGTATGGCAAAAGATAGCTGAATTCAATTCTGCATTATCTGCATAGAATAATGAATTCAGCTATGCTCTCTTCTACAGGTAAAATAGCCGAACGGTGGGATAAGGGATAATGTGACGCGCTGTTAGCGGTCGAAATTAGGTATAGAATAGTGGGTTGGTTCTCCATATAATATAGTACCACACAAGAATAGTTGGTTTCTGATTAGAAACGTGGGCAAGCACAGATGAGAAATTGCATCTCAAGCTGCGAATGTTACAAAGATCAATGGAAAATTCTCATTCCATTGAAATTTCCCCATACAGCAAACCAATACCGCCTCGGGAAAGGACGCGAGTCAGGACTAGCGATAGATAATAGTGTCAAGTGGCTCCTATTATTTATTGTATCGAAATGAGGTGAATATGGGATTTTTGTAACTCGTATTGGGAGCTGGTAAGTTGTGCGGCACCTATAATTGTTTGCATTCCTGGCTGCTTCCGAAATTGTGAAATTGTGTCCCAACCTATTCAGCCACAATCGTGGCAACAAACTGCCCACCACTCAATAAATTTGTCGGAGATGTCAACTCTCCACATTCAACGCCTCATCATCCATCAATATTCCAATACACATGTGTTTCCTACATCATCATCAACATTATCACTTGCACAATGCAACTTGAAACATATCTGGAAATGTAAACATCTAATGTTGCACACCATTTGCCCTACAAGCAAATCAAATCCCCATCAGCTTGAAATGCATGCTTTTCCCATTGTAATACCTAAAATTGCAATTCTGCAATTCCCACACCCAACATTCTCATCACCTTGATGATTACACACAACACCCAATCACCTTCAAGGTAATTTTACCCCGGCAGAAGCATGCTATTCGCTACGGGAAAATTAGATTCGCGTCACAATGAATCGAAATGTTCCCATAACCTTGGGATGGAACTACAGCCAGAGTGGGCGTAAGGTTACCACCTGGGGACGATTCACGGCAGAAAAAATGCAACGTTGTGGTTCCCATCGTCGTTGGCATGGCCTTCGGCTGAGACTAGCGTCAGGTGGCTGTCTGGAGGACAGCTATGATCGTGGGAAGGTATGTGGGATTTGATTTAAGTTTTGAATATAAAAAGGAGAGCTCGGTTAGAATAAAATCAATTGGAATCCGACAGCCAAGTGTGGCACTTAAGTTAAACAAAATAAAACCCAATCTAAAGAAAAACCCTAATAGTCGGACTTTTTATTAATCTAGAAGGGAAAGGTGGATGAGTCTGGAGGGTCAACGATCAACGGAAGCCAACCAACTAAAGGAAGACACCCTACTCACGGGCTTAACCAAGCCGGAAGCCCCCACAGCAGTAGGTAAGTATTGTGTAAAAATAAATATACAACAAGTTCAGGTAGGCGAGATTGTTTTTTAACATTTGGAGAAAAAAAAATCTTTTATTCAAAAAGTCACTGAGTTATCAAACTGCCCTCATATATCATTAGTAATTAATTAGAAGCAAATATGTCTTCCGTGCTCAGAACGTTACATCAGAGTTATAGGTTAATAATTTCTTCGAAAAGAAAACTTAAAACATGACCTTACATCTATAGCCATTAGATATGATTTGACTGTCTAAGATGCTATTTCCTTACAAAAAGTGCAGAATTATTGTCCTTCATTTTCAATTATCTACTTGAAGAGGTCTATTTATGAGTTGGCCTTGTTTACATTTTTGTGATATCTGTTTTTTGTTTACCTCACAATTCGTTTTTCTAGAACAAACATTGCGACGTGGTTTTTGGTGAACGCTATTTTTATCTATTACTAAGTAACTATATTTTCTAATGATATTTAAGCAAACTACAAATGTCTTTCGTTTAAAAGAGGAGGTGTGAAAATAGGTTTGTGATAACTGTGTGGTTGATATAAAATCGATCATTTTTATATCCGTTTTCGACATAAAAATTCTCCTCAAGCCATATCATGTAACCTACTGACTATCGTTATATCGTCCTTGTTAAAGTAAATATACTGCAGCTTCCGTAGTGATTTCTATTAACGACAAAACTCACCCCATGGCACTCAAATATTTGGTCCCTTTTATAGCACTTATCAGAGCCGTGCCGTTTTTTGGTTTCTCTCCAGATTGAATCAACTTCATCAAACCATTCGCGTATAAATGCACAGCATCATATAAGTACGCTGCCTCGGCACTTATCTGCACAAATAAAAACATATAAATTAAAATCGAAATCGGAAATAAATGCTGTCACATCTAGTTGAATCGGAAAGCACATACAACTGTCCTAAATTGCTATTCTCAGGATGTGCTTTTCGAGTTCCTTTAGTAGAAGTACTGAAATAAAATCGGACTACAACTGACCTGTTTTGTGCCCCCAAAGTAGCCGAGAGGATTTGGAAAATTGAATGGCGGTTGCTCCATGTAGTTGTTAACCTAGAATAAGAAGAAGAAGATAGAAGCCAATTTAAATGGAAAAATGGATGGAGATGTAAAACAATTTGTAATAATATCCTCAATCGCCTTAGTTAAAAAAATATATATATATTTAACTTTATTTATGTATAGAAGATGAGGGTGGAAAGAAATCATTGTCAGGGACGGACATGTATTATGAGACAATTTCATTACGTTTGGAAGTACTGGAAATTGTATTTTTGCTATTTCCTATAATGGTGTTTTATAGTAAAGTACGCTCGGGAATACCATTTACTATATATAGGAGTATCATCACAGAACACCGTACTTTACGAATTTGGATCAATATCCTGATTATTGTGAATGACTTTAGAAAGTTTGATTCTACAATTCCCACCTTTATTTTAGTTTCATTACATTTAACTCTTTCGTTGTTATTGGAACGGACTTTACATTGTTGAGGTCGAAATTCAATGAGTTGAGAATTTCCTGTTAATAATGATCTTTGAAGGACATCAACTCCAATGATGAAGTAATAGTAGTCGAAGATCCGCAAAAGAAAGCGAATTCAATTGGAGCCTGTTTCGAAGTAGTGTACAGAGTTAACGAATCAGTTCATGCTAACACTGAAATTGAAAGCAATGCCCGTCAAAGACATTGCTCGCTGCGCAATCAACTTCACAACTGGCGATCCGAAAACCATAGTTTCATCACATTCGGCGAAAATAATAGGGCGGATTCTCCCGTCAGAAATGAAAATACAAATATGTTTGTGCGCAAGAATGAACTTAGAAACATACTTAGCTCAATAAAAAATAAGAAATCATCTGGAATAGATAGCATTCCAAATGTGGTTCTAAGGCATTTGCCTCGCGAAGCAGTGAACATATACACTACTTTGTTTAACAACGCTCTAAACAATGCACACTATCCAACCCATTGGAAGACTGCAGTAGTCCACCCTATCCCCAAAAAGGGTAAGGAGAAGAGCAATCCAGCCAATCTGCGCTCGATTAGCCTGCTTCCCAACATCAGCAAGGTATTCGAAAAAAATATAAACAAAGCACTAATAGGTTGGTGTGTAGTGCTCCAAGAAGCCCTACCAAATCCTTTCCCCACACATACATCCAAATTCCAACACCTACAGGATGATTCAAACAAACCAATCACCCAAATTTAAAAATACAAAATCCCGATAAACGAATCAAATATTCGTTTATCATCCATACTCATATTTCCAGAACTTCCTAAAAACAAAACACCACAATTCATATCTTCGTATGAAAACAAACTCATGTTCCTACAAATCCTTATCTTTATCTCCATTCTTGCCAGATGTGTACATTCTATAAATAGATATCACATTCCTTTTCTCCAGTACTCGACTCCAGTCGAAGTACATTTCGAAATACTGCTTACATTTTGATGCATCCGCGATACAAAATCCCGATAAGGTTTTGTATATAAGGGTGATGAAAATCGTATTCGAGGATCATCACAAGCACTTCATTCAAAGTGAGAGCTGAGAGAAGATACATTCTGGACAGTGATACATACAATTTAAAGTTTATTTAAAACAAAATAAATAAATAAAAAAAAAAAATTTAAAAAAAGAAAATTTAAAATTCAAATTAAAAAAAAAAAAAAATTTTGGAAAAAAAAACAGTGGGAAAAAAATTTCTTAGTGAACAGGAAACAACTTTAGGTTCACTTATTTTTAATTTCACCTATATTTTCAAATTTATATTTGTTTTAATTTAGAAGCATTTTTTTTTTTTTAGGTCTGCTTGTTTCCCTTCTTGGTTTTTGTTTGTTCCTCTTCTCTTTTCCTTGCGCCCCACGCGTTTCCTGTTTCTTTTTGTGCTCGATGTTTGCAACATCGAAATAGATGGACACCTGCTCTTCTCGTGGTGTGGGCCATCAGCCCGATCAGGGCATGATGGCTCTCATAAAGAGATTAAGGGAGGACCTCGAGGCTCTCAAGGCAGAGAACGCTGTGCGGCAACAAAGGGCATCCGGCCAGTTATAGAAATTGTCCTAAATATAAGGAAATTAAACAAAGATCCAAGGAGACTCGAGCTAAGCAAACAGCCAAGTCAGACTTCGGAAAACAGGCCACACAAAACCTCATCCAAAATGGATTCACATTTGCCGACATGCTTAGGGGTCAGCAGGCAAGGAATACAAAAACTCTTTCAACTCCTCCCCCTCAAAAACATATTCAAGTCCCTAAGCGAGCCCCGGTAAAGGCCAACACGACGCCTCAAATTCAAGCGGTGGTGCAAAAGCCTCCGAGGGGGCAATCTTCAATGCTCGAGAAACTAATTAGTTTCTCCCGCTTAATTGAGGATATCCGACCCCGATATGAGAAACTATCAACGAAGGCAGAGAGGGAGGCCCTCCTTTTCATTGCATATGCAAGACATACCCTCCACAATGGATTCCAAAATTAAAGTTATCCTCTTAAATGTCAACTCCCTTGTTTCGCATTCCAAGCGTATGATAGTCTCTGACTTCATAAAGGAAAACCGGGCGGACGTGGTACTTGTAACCGAAACTAGGTTGCATCCATGTCACCGTCCCGTATTCCCAAACTTCTCCATGATTCGAAGAGATCGAACCCTGACTGGCGGTCCCACCATCAACGGAGGTGGAACTTGTATACTGGTTAATAGCGGACTTCGCCATGAAGCTATTGACCTCCCACACCTAGAGTCCATAGAGGTATCTGGAGTTGAACTGCATCTGGCTAGTAATGGTAGAGTGAATATATACTCCGTATACCACTCGCATAAAACCAATAATGGCCCCATTAATCCCGAAGATATCGGCAAACTAATAAGGACCTCGGGGCATACACCCTTCATAATAGGCGGCGATTTTAACTCCAGACATCCCCACTGGAACAACTCTGTCTCTTGCCCAAATGGCACAAAACTGTACCAATGGTACACCGCAAACATGTATGCCCTCAACTTCGAAATAGTCGAACCTACGGTTGGTACTCGAGGTAACTCAATTCTGGACATATTTATTGTGTCCAAAGACTTACTTCCACAAATCACTCCTCCTCAATTTTCAGCGGGTGTATCTGACCACAACGCTGTGACCACATTCATTCGCGGCTATCGAGCACCCCGGGCTCATATCAGATACATACCCGATTATGGGCGGACAAATTGGGGCAAACTTCAATATTACATTGAACGATAAACTCCACCATTTCTCTCTTCCCACTGACAGGAACCTAACGACGGTTGAGATAAACAACGTTGCAAAACGACTTCACGAGATTCTAGTTGAAACTTCGGAGACTCATGTCCCGAAGTATAAACTTGAAAAGACCTGTCAGATTCCCCATGACGACATCACTCTTCGTCTCATCCGGGAGCGTAAAAAGCTCTGCAGAATGAGATATCGTCACCGCTTTACGCAAAGGGAGCCATTATTGCGATCCATCATTCACAATATTGGTACTCTGATAAAACAGAGAATCCAAAACAATCGTACCCGACAATTGGAAGACAAGCTGAAGGATATTCAGATGGACCAGAACGTTTATAAAAATGTTAAAAAGATATGTGGCACATTCCGCATCACTGGGCCAATTATGCACAATAGTGTTGTTGTCAATAACGACACCAATAAAGCAAATATCATCGGAGAGACCTTCGAAAACAATCACAAACTCACTCTCCAAGATGGCGACCCGGAAACTAATGCAATCCTTAGTTCAGGGGTCCACAGTAAGTTGGACGACTTCAACGAGCCAATTGTTGTCTTTAACCCAACTAACAGTGCATACTTCGATGACACACGTGATAATGGTCACGGTTTCATCATACCAAATACCCTACAGAGTCTGGTTAAATCTCGACACCCTAAGAAGTCACCTGGTATCAACAACATGTCATACCACTCGTTGCGAAGGCTTGCTGCCTTATTCTTTATAAAGCTCTCCATTCTGTTCAACCATGCTTACAACATGGGGTACTTTCCCCAAGCTTGGAGGCACGCTATTATTTGTCCAATAGCAAAAGTTGGGAAACCAACGTATCACCCCTCAAGCTTTCGTCCTATCTCGCTTCTCACTTGCATCAGCAAAATATATGAAAAATTCATATACGAGAAGCTAAATAACTTTGTCAGTGCCAGGCACCTAATACCTGATTTCCAATTCGGATTTCGAAGAGCGCACATCACCACTATGGCTCTCAATTTATTTCAAAACCACGTCTGCGTGCGGCTCTTTCATAAGGAACCCACCGTTGCGGTAAGCCTAGACATTGAGAAAGCTTTTGATACGACTTGGATCGAAGGTCTCGCTTTTAAACTACTGAATACTGGCCTCAGTAGAACGCTATGTAGTATCATCTACCGGTTCGTTTGAAACAGAACCTTCCAAGTTAGAATGAATGGAAAGCTTTCCCGAACTTTTCACGCCGTTGCAGGCGTACCACAGGGCTCCATTCTAGGCCCCATCTTATTCAATATTTACACCTCCGATATTCCCCGCCCTGTGGACGGGAGAGTAAACCAAATATGCTATGCCGATGACGTCCTGGTGTACACGTCAACCAAAGGCCCTAACCTCGCAACAAATCGACTCAACCGTCACTTGGACGAACTGTATCAGTATTACAGTCGATGGAAAATCCGACTTAATCCATCCAAAGCAGTAGCCATAATTCTGAGTAGTAAACACTCCCAACCTGCTTCTCGATATTCACAGAATATTCGAATAAAAATGGGAGATACTACGACTAGACCACAGGACAAAATGAAATATCTCGGGGTCACTTATACCCCAAAAATGAATTTCATCAAACATGTGACCCACATTCTTCAAACGGGCCTCGGTGTAGCATATACAGCCACACAAAATTTTTTTAATGAAATAATAATTTGGTTACCTGGATTTTACCGCCGTTTTCAACTACTTTGCCGGGGAGAGTTGGAGGTCGGAGTAGCAGCTTCCATCCGACTCAGTCCTGGTTCTTCTTCCCTTGGGCCAACAATTTAGCACCTTCAGCCGCAACTTCCTTCGTTTCCTTTTAAAGACAATTGGGGTTACCAAACGTTGGATTTTTGGAGCCTTCGATATGGCTGCGACTGGCCAGTCCGATCTCTAAACACCCGCGCCTTTTTCTTTCGTACTAAATAAGACAAACTTTCTGTCCACGAACACTTTTAGTGTTTTATACCTTTTATTTCGAGTCTAATTTCTCTTTTTTTTTTCTTTTCCTTTACAATTATTACTATTTTTAATTTCACGTTTCCAAGAAAGAACAAAGAACAAAAACAAAAAACGGGAACACCTTCTGCTTTTCTTCCACACCTTTATTTCAACTCTCTCTCAACGGAACTCAAAAACGTATCTTTCAAAAAAGGGTCAACCCTCCATCTCTCTCGCTCTCCATTCACGTCCACTTCGAAAAACAAATTCGAACTCGAAGAACTGTACGATCCACACCCGAATCAGGGTGGGTTCAGAAACTCACTTCAGGATCGTGCAATTCTTCCACCACCTTACCATCATACTATGTTAAAACAAAATTGTATTAAATGCAAATTATTAAATGATGGTGGTGGCCGACGTACGTAACCCCCCCCCCCCCCCCCCCCCCCCCCACAAGACTGCGTGGCATTCTTAGGAGAGGAATGTCACGCCGGAGAGTGGACGGCGGAGAGCAAACAAACAAACAATTAACAAACCAACCAATAAATAAATAGATAAATAAATAAACATGCTTAGGTGTTAAGGTTAGTAAGGATTTTCTATATATTTAGTACTACTTATACATTAGGGTTAGTGAAACAAAATAAATAATGCTTAAGTGCTAATGTTAGTACGTTTTAGGCTACCTATATACTAGGGTTAGTAAAAATAAATAAATAAATAAATAAATTAACTAGTAGGTATTAATGTAAGAGGGGGAACAACAGACAAGCACTCCACAAAACCAAGGACAACACAAACGTCCGCGGCGGGTCCGACACTCAATCCGATGGTTCGACCAAAAGCTCGACCGCCCACACGATCCGGTTAGGACTCCCCCGCCAAGGCGAGGTGATCCCCTCTCGTTCAACCACTCCAAAATGTCACCCGGCCGGCGAAAACGTCCCGTTCCCATATATTTAATTCAATCCTCCTCTTTTGGACTCGGTACTTGCCCCGGTCCATGGGTTGGTAGATCGGGGGGTTTGTCCCGTTTCGGCGGCAAAACCTACCATCACCCGACATTATAGTGCGCTTTTGCACTTTCATATATGTGATCCAACCCCTAGCACTGGGGTTTGCCTCTGCAGTCTGCGCTGGGACTGCGCCTGCAGCATTAGGCCTGGCCTTAAATACTTTCGTCAGACTCTCAAGTTGGTATCCCTCGACGAAGGTCCTTTACAAGGACGAAGATTCCGGAGGGTAACCAGAGTCTGGCCAGCTAGGATCAGGGGCTCCAAGTTATAGGAAGGCTTATCCTTCCCTTATTTGTTCGTTTATATAGAACGTTGTCTATAACTATATGTTATTAACGTCCACTGTTTGCGGTTCATCCGGATGACCACGTGGGTAGCACGTGGTTGAACAGCTTTTCGCAGCCCTCCCCTGTATGGGTAGGGTCTCCGGGCGAGTACCTGCCGCAGTATTGACCTTAACAGGTCCCTTTGGCACGTCTCTCCGTTTGGCTGCCACATGTTCAACCCTTCCCGTCCCATAGTTGATAAATTGAATGGAGAATGGCACGGGATTTACGGTCGTTCGGGGAAAAACCAAACAACCACCCGGCCCGTCTACCTTACAATTCCGAGACAGGAAGTCGTACCCCAACAATCCGTCTTCCTCCAAACCCGGCAAGGAGTCTACTATTTGGAAACTGCAGGGAATCTCATGGTGCAACTTGAAATTCCCAGTGCAGCAACCCCTCGACTTACCTTTGACAAACAGCGCTTGGAGCGTTGTAGATTTATGCACATCCATGCCATATCTAGGATGGGGTGCCTTCAGCTTCAACAGGCTGATCTCAGCGCCGGTGTCCACGATTAGGCGCGTAGGGTTCCTACGGCCAATGTCTAGAGGGAGAGCGACAATCGGGACTCGAGTCGGCGAAAACTGAGAACAGCTGGAGCTGGGTTTCGTTTTTAGTGCGGTCGGGTAGGATCTTGCCGACCCGACCTTGGGGAGTTTCCCGAACTCTCCCATTTCGCCTTATGTCGACACTCTGCCGCCTTGTGAGTGTGTCGACCGCAAAACTCGCACAATGATCCGCTCCTCCGTTCAGGAATATTCCGCTCGGGAGTCCCACTGGACACCGAACTAGCGGAACTGGAGCTATTCTTTCTGCCCACTTTGGGCCCAATGCGCCGGGGCTGCCATTCCCGGCTCCCCGCGCTGCCTGATGCGGCATCATGTCTCGCATCCGTCTTTGAGGATTTTGAGTCCATGGAGTCGGGTCGCTTAGCGCCACCGCTCGACACGGACAGCCGTCGCCCACCATCTCCATCCACCTTCCGAGAATCCCTACCTTCCGCGCTATCATTACCGGCGCTTCGATTTCGCCGACGCCGCCTCCGACGCCCTCTGCGCCTATTTCTCGCGCCCGCCCCAGTCTCCACACGGGTGTCTTGCTCTCGGCTCGCAACAGGTGCTGTTCCGCCGTGCCGCTTGTGGGGAGAACCCTAGGAACTCTGTTGTTGTTCCCACCTTTGCCTGTATTCGCACCCGTGCAAGCTATGACCTTGGCGGCCACAAAACTCGCAACAGCACCGGACGCTGAATACTCTGGGGCCTGATGTCGCCGGCCCGCCGCCCGTAGACGGGGGCTGCGGCTCTGGTAGGGCTCTCCGCTGAAACTGTGGTCGCTGATAAGGCGGTTCCTGCCGTGCGAATCCGCCCTGCTGACCTCTACCCCTGTATGTGGTCTGGGGACCGCGCGCCCTCGTCGGACGATCCGGGCAGTCCACTATATCGTGGCCATACCGCCAACACTCGCGACAGAAGGGAGTGTTTCGTCTTTGTAGACACTCGTCGTACACGTGACCCCTCAGATTGCAAAAATTGCATATTGTCTGGGATTCCAGGGGGTGCGCCGATCGACCAACCGGATCCCTGAACGGATTGTCCCGACCCGATCGATCTCCAGGCACATACGCCCCTTGAGCCAAACCCTGCGACCCTTCACTCCGACTCGAGGAAGACACGGTATTTGACCACGCTCCCTCGCCAGAGGAGGCCGGAGCATAGGCACCAGCATCCCGTCTATAATTGAGAGGCCCGTACGACTGCTCCCGAACGAAACCATCCCCCTCACGTCGACGACTATCAGGCTCTTCGGCCGGCAACACGAATGACACCGCCCGGGGATTTAAATTCGATAAAACCGGCGCCGGCGCCGCGGTACAATCCCTAGAAGTGGAGGATGAACTTTCCAAAAGGGTCGAGCAACTTCCCGGTCCTAACTCTAATGTTTCTGACGCTATCGGCCGCGCATCCACAAACAGGTCGTCCTGCCTCAGCATTTCCCTTCGAGCTCGCTCAAATCCGGTTAGGTGGTCCACCAGGCTACGAAAAGGGACATTACCCAACGTGAGGAGGAAGTGCTTTAGTCCTTCCTCCCTCAGACCCCTTACCAACACCGGTTTGGCCATGCCCTCAAGTTGGCTGGCGAAGACGGACCTACCCTGGCGACCATAAAAGCGCTCAGCTGCCTCCTCGCACCGTACCACGGCCCGCTTCACTCGGGAAACAAAGCCTGTGGCATCCTCGGAAGGAAGTTGTCGCATTTTGGAAAGTTGTGCACACAACTCCTCATACGACACCCGGGGTTCGTAGGCCTCTCTAAGGCGCTGTTCCGCTTCAAGGAATGTCGTGGGTGGTCTCTCCTCGAACATCCGATAGGCCTCGCCGCTCAGCCTAGAGGGCAGCCACCGGAGGAAGGTATGTTCCTCCTCCACCGCCAGCCCATCCAAGGTCCTTCTACAGCCCTTGAGAAACGAAGAGAGTCTCTCGGCCGTATCCGGTCCTTCCTGTCCCGAAAACATGGGGACCGCCTTCGACACAAGGTCGAAAACCCTATCTGTGCCCAGCATGGTCCGTACAGGACATGGTTGTGGGCCCAGTTTAAAATACGAGGGCATCGGCGTGTCCTCCATGCTCCCGACAGGCTGTCTACCGACGGTGGGAGGGGGCCGTGTTGGCGATCGGTCGTCCACAAATTCGTCCCTCGAATCATGGAACGCCTCCGGATCCACCTCGTCAACCGGCGGCTCGGGAAATGCCTCGGGTCGTGCCCGGGCAGGAGTGCCCTCTCGGACATCTCTCTGACGTTGCCTTGTCTGCATTTATAAACTTCAAAATTTCTCGATGCTAGGACCAAACCCGGAACCCCGAAACAAAACAACACCCGGGATCCCCAGAAGAGAGAGCAACCTCGCCGTCGACAGAACTAACCAACAGCAAGGATACGAAACACAACAATAAACACGCTCCCTTACCATGAACGAACGAAAGACGGCACAACACAAGCGACCACTACACCGCCCGAGAATGGAGAGAAAGAGAAAGGGGGAAGGAAGAAAAAGAGAAGGGAAAAAAAAATTCTCAAACGCGCCCCTCGTCGCGCACAAAAACAATATACACCTTCAGATAATTCTGCAACGCAGCAAAAAAACAAACAAAATCCACCGCGCAACTGGTTAGGGAAGAAAAGCAGAAGGAGAGAGTACCTGTACAAAAGTGTGGCTAATAATTTAAAATCTTGGAGTTCCAAATTAACATATAAATGAATAATAAATAATAAATAAATGATAATAAATAAATGATATACATGATCAAAAACCTCAACCCGATTCACAATCAGTGGGATATACAAATCTCGAAACAAAAACAAGAATATTACATCGAGTACATTTAGCTTAACAAAACGGAGTATTCAAGTAAACTCAGAAATTCAAAATATAAAGTTTTACAATAATACAAAAAAAAAATTCACGACAAAATTGGATTCACTAAAGCATTTAGGATCTCACAAAATTTCGATCTGGTGACAGTAATACATTAAGTATATAATTCTAAGTTTAAAACCTCGTAATTGAAATATGGTATGTTTATAAGTTTTAAATTCAAATCTTTAAATTTGACATCTAACATATAAATTATTCTAATTTTACGCAAATCCTTCATTTAAATAATGTTCGCTTTGCAGCTACTGTATCACAATTCACAGTTGTAAACGATGAAAAGCACCAAACGCCACAAAAAAAAATCATCCACAGCGCCAGTGCAACGTTATCCCGCTATTCGATTACCGCTCCCAGGCCAGTTAGCAACAGTGTACTGCTTAATTTTGAAACGTTTTTCTTTCTTCTTTCTTGGTACTCAGTAGGCCAGATCTTTATGCTTTCCAGGTTCCTTCAGGATTCGGGCTTTGCGAGCGCTTACGAGTTTTCAACCTCGGGCTTCCTCGAATCCTGGATTGTCCGCAGCGCCAGTTGTAGCATATACAGCCACACAAAATTTTATCAATGAAATAATAATTTGGTTACCTGGATTTTACCGCCGTTTTCAACTACTTTGCCGGGGAGAGTTGGAGGTCGGAGTAGCAGCTGCCATCCGACTCAGTCCTGGTTCTTCTTCCCTTGGGCCAACAATTTAGCACCTTCAGCCGCAACTTCCTTCGTTTCCTTTTAAAGACAATTGGGGTTACCAAACGTTGGATTTTTGGAGCCTTCGATATGGCTGCGACTGGCCAGTCCGATCTCTAAACACCCGCGCCTTTTTCTTTCGTACTAAATAAGACAAACTTTCTGTCCACGAACACTTTTAGTGTTTTATAATTTTTATTTCGAGTCTAATTTCTCTTTTTTTTTTCTTTTCCTTTACAATTATTACTATTTTTAATTTCACGTTTCCAAGAAAGAACAAAGAACAAAAACAAAAAACGGGAACACCTTCTGCTTTTCTTCCACACCTTTATTTCAACTCTCTCTCAACGGAACTCAAAAACGTTTCTTTCAAAAAAGGGTCAACCCTCCATCTCTCTCGCTCTCCATTCACGTCCACTTCGAAAAACAAATTCGAACTCGAAGAACTGCACGATCCACACCCGAATCAGGGTGGGTTCAGAAACTCACTTCAGGATCGTGCAATTCTTCCACCACCTTACCATCATACTATGTTAAAACAAAATTGTATTAAATGCAAATTATTAAATGATGGTGGTGGCCGACGTACGTAACACGGTCGGTCTTAGCAACTGTATAACATCTTGAAGTGGAGCAACAAAGTTGACACCAAAGTTAAGCTTCTCTGCTATAAGCAGCTAATCCGATCTGGAATATCGTACGCCTTTCCCATATGGTCCTGCATATCTTCGGCTCAAATGGAAAGACTTCGGGTTTTCGAAAGGAAACTCCTCAGAAGATGCACCAATCATTCTAGAAGGCCTGACGGTCGTCATTACCCCAACTCTCACCTATACGAAGCCGCCTCCATTACCCCTATCGACGAGTACTTGCTTCAATTAGCATATAAGTACCTCGAAAACATTCAGAACAGCGAGAACCTACTTTTACGGGACTCTTGCGTTCTTGACCCTTCTCTCTCACGATCTCTTCGGATCAAACCCCCACAATTTCTTCTTCAGTACAAAACTGAAGAAAGCACCCTTCCCAACAACATTCCCCTCTATAATAGAGGATTCCTGGACCCATCCCATAGGGTCTACTATTAACAAACCAAACACACGAACGCACAGTACAAGACGGCACAAACACAAACATACACACCGACCAAAGCGCAGATTATCAGACGCCAAAGACGTGATCTGCGTTTACCAAGACCCACCGGTCTTGTATGATTTCTTTCCCACCATCCCTCTATAAAAGTACTTAGAGAACACTTGGACTAACACTGTCCACACTATCCTTGGATACCCCCCTTTTTTTCTTCTCTTTTCAGATGCCGCGAGACCGAGCCCAACATCCTCACGGATGTGGGTGATTCTGGTTATCGCAAGATGACCAGAAGTCAGAGACAAGATGAAGGACACATATGTCCTGTCTCGCTAAATTCGGCCTTCTCGCCACAATTTTTTTTTTTTTTTTTTCAAAGAGAGCACCTAACATAAATTTTAAATTCTCTTAAAAGGGCAAAGAGAGTCCTACAGTATGAAATAAAATTTTTAAAATCTTTCAAAATTTATTTTTAAATTCACCAAAGGGGAAAATTCTAGACATGTACTTTAAGGGGATACAAACACCCCATAAACTAAAAATTTAAATTTCTATATATATACAATATATACACGCATATACATATATACATATATTTTAAGAATTTGTGTCACATGGTTTTTAGTAATTACTCGGGGAAAATTTTTCATATTCTCGGGCAGAGACTGCACAATTTCCATGCGCTTACGCTTATCGGTTGCTTGTCTTTTTCGTTTCATCTCTTTAGATAGATTTTCCTTAGGAACTCTTTCCCATATCCATCTATTAGGATCTTTTCCACTTGCAGGCTCGTTTCACTTTGGGCTCGATAAAAGTCTCCTCTCTTTTTACCCTTGGCTTCTTTCACAGCATCTCTTCTACTAATCTGTCTGTCAGGATCTTTCGACATTAGGATTGTTTGCTTCTCTTACCTTCGATAGGATCGATTTCCTCGGATTCTCTTTAGATAGGTTCGTTACAATTATAATTGGGAAGATGAATTTACCGAAGGAATATTTCATCCAAAATAATACCCGAATCGAATATTTGAAGCGCGCGAAAATTAATATCCAATTATAATAACGCGAATTCAAATATGAACGTCACAATCGGGTTAAAGGATATTTTCGATTTCGTACCGGTGTTTAACGGAAACCCGGACGAATTAGATGATTTTATTTCTTGTGGGGATATTGTTTTCTCACAGGCACTGGACGACAGTCAGCATGCTTTCCTCCTAAGCGTGGTGAAAACCAGACTACAGGGACCAGCATACGACCACATCCGGTACAAGGTCATTTCAAACTGGAATGATCTTGCTTCAGAATTAAAGGGAGAATTTAAAAATCTCACTTCTAGGTCAGCGGCACAAAACAGTCTGGTGACAGCCAAGCAAGATAGCAAGGAAGGTGTGAAGGAGTTTGGAAACAGACTCGCACACCTCCTGTATCTGCTGAACGAGGCCACGTCCGAAAGCACTGTCGATCCTGCGGTGCGAACATATCTCCTCGAAGAAAATAAAAAGCTCGCCTTGCATACTTTTGAAGATGGTCTTAGGGATCCCCATTTGAAATTTCTAGTTAAAGCACGAGGTAACCCAAGTCTTAGAGCAGCAATCAACTACGCTCTCGAGCAGGCCCCACGTTTAGGCATTGACACTCAAAAATCTGATAATAATTCCAAATATAGCCAACCAGCAATTTTCCAATCGTACAATAGGTCTGGCCATACTTCTGCGACATGTCGTCGAAAAGAAAATGTTTCTAATCCTATCGCCCAAATTAAGGCGGAGTTTGAACACCTCCAATGCACATATTACAACAAATATAATCATTCCCAAGCAGAATGTAGGAGACGGTCCCATTTCAAAAGTCAAAATGGATCTCCATCAAATAAAAATGATGTTAGAACTCAGCCCACTTCTACCGCAAACGTTTGGAGAAGTGGAGTATTAAGCAAAACGAACAAGGTACAATTAATAAAAGTTCATTCAGAGAAATTAAATGCAGGACAATTTGAACAAACAGCGCTAGAATCTAAGGGTTTAAACAACAAGGTGTCGTCTACGGATGAAATTGGCATTAGATATAATAGAGACATAAATCAGAGGCAGGATGATCTAACTGCTCCTCAAATAGAAGTAGTGACCAAAGATCATATCCAACAGTCAACATCTGAATCCGTTTGTCTACGGGCGGGATCTGATGATTCGACAAAAACCCCTGAAAATACTATCCTAACACCTCCCTCTAGTTTCATACTCTTAAATGCTCCGACTTCTAGCAACAACACGTCCAAGTTCATAGAGCACAAACTGAAAACCCCGGCAAAGTGTAAGCCTGAGGAGCAAGAACTCCGAGCAAACTGTAAGCCCGAGGAACCAAAAATGTCAGCTAAGTGTAAGCCTGCGGAACAAAAAGTCCCAGCAGAACTTAAGCCTGAAAAGCCACAAGAACTCCCAGCATCCAATAAGCAATAAGAATATAAGTCTGTAAAGAAAAGCAGTATCAAATTACCCCTTTTATATTACTTGTTTGTCCGCACCGTTTCCCTCGTTTCTCTAATTTTCCATACTTTAAAAGGGATTCTACAAATGAAACTTAAAAATAAACAAATTAACAAAATCCCTTTTACAAATAAAACAATGGTTGATCTTCCAAAATCTATTATGAATTCTGCATCCTTTAATATGCCTTTCATAGATGGTTTTACTGTCCGAACTTTGAAAAATTTTACCAACCCGACGAGAGTTTGGAAAGTCTTCCACAAATTTAAAGAAAAACTTAAAGTGAAACAAATAGATTTTTGCTTTCAGATATATATATATATATATATATATATATATATATATATATATATATATATATATATATATATATATATATATATATATATATATATATATATATATATACGTGTATGAACATAAAAATAAAACACCAATTCTCACATTATTAATCAAAAAAAAAACTATATGTAAATTAAATATATCTAAAGAAAATATATAATTAATAATATTGAATTCCCCTCTTAACAATTTATTGTACAAAAACAAAATGGATACATATACATAATAACGCAAATAAATAAAATAAAACAACCAACTTTGTTTTGCAAAATGTATGTATCTAAAAGAAAATTGTCTATAATAAACAAAGAACATTTGTAAATAATACAACAGTATTAACAACTCAGGGGATAATAAGCAAAATATAATAGAAATAAATCTTTAAATTGCTTATATTATGAAGAAAATCTTCGCAAATTCATATTATTAATATATAAATGAAGAAACAAAGATTAAGCCCCTCAATAAAATAATCTTGTAAATATTATACAATATTCTAATTAATTGCCATTAACTTAAAATTTAAATAAACGAACAAAAATGTTGTAATAATAAATGATTTTAATTTGAAAAAAAACCATATAATTCTAAGTATAAAAAAAAAATTAACTAAACAAAACAAAATCTAGTAAATTAATAATATTATATACTAATATAATAATTTCTAATACTTTTATAATTAGAAAACACACTTCGATTAATATAGCCTAAGAAAAATAAGGAACTAAAAGTTTTTAGTTTAACCCAAAACAAATTTAAAAATTTAGAGGTAAGTTTTACTTTCCAATACATGAAAAAAAAAATAAAAATAAATAAATAAATACACGACAAATAAGGACAACGAAAAATCCTCAAAAGAAAACAGAACTATACTCTGTAAATATTGTAAATGTTTATATAATACAAACGCTGTAATACAATACATTATTACGACTTACCTAATATTTATCCGTATATATTTTCATGAATTGAATTTAATACTTTATTTAAAATAACCTTGTTTTATAAAAATAATTCACAATTATTATTAAATATATTGAAAAAACAAAAGAACACTGTAAATAACATTATTAATATATGTAACTTAAAAATGTACTTACATACACGATACGAAAAATTGTGAATTTAAGCCAATAGTCACATAATCTTAGGATTTCCAAAAACGTAACATAACATTGAAGAACATCCTACCCTAAGCGACAAATTCAAACATAAACTTTAAATAATACTTGAAAACAAGAACAAACATTGAAAAAGAAGCAAGCAATTGTAACTACAATGAAAATTTAATGTAACCATTATAATTTTAAATCCAAAATATGTAACGAATCGCGATAACATCACCCTTTGCCCTCGATCACACCACTTTTCAGAAAATTAATCTCGTAAAGATTAATTTTCTTTTTTGAAGGAGGGGAGGATGTAGTGCTCCAAGAAGCCCTACCAAATCCTTTCCCCACACATACATCCAAATTCCAACACCTACAGGATGATTCAAACAAACCAATCACCCAAATTTAAAAATACAAAATCCCGATAAACGAATCAAATATTCGTTTATCATCCATACTCATATTTCCGGAACTTCCTAAAAACAAAACACCACAGTTCATATCTTCGTATGAAAACAAACTCATGTTCCTACAAATCCTTATCTTTATCTCCATTCTTGCCAGATGTGTACATTCTATAAATAGATATCACATTCCTTTTCTCCAGTACTCGACTCCAGTCGAAGTACATTTCGAAATTCTCCTTACATTTTGATGCATCCGCGATACAAAATCCCGATAAGGTTTTGTATATAAGGGTGATGAAAATCGTATTCGAGGATCATCTGAAAAGAGAAGAAAAAAAAAAGGGGAGGTATCCAAGGATAGTGTGGACAGTGTTAGTCCAAGTGTTCTCTGACCGAGCCCAACATCCTCACGGATGTGGGTGATTCTGGTTATCGCAAGATGACCAGAAGTCAGAGACAAGATGAAGGACACATATGTCCTGTCTCGCTAAATTCGGCCTTCTCGCCACAATTTTTTTTTTTTTTTTTTTATTCGAGGATCAGTCTCTAGGTTGGCGTCCGACGTTTAAGGACGTCAATCATTTAAATTAAATATTGAAATTAATAAAAATAGTTTTAATTGCAAATACCTGCGTTTTATTGGATTCGGCCGAATATCAGGCCTGTATTCAGCAATCGGTTGTCACTCTTCCCGGAGGCCCCGGAAGCACGGTGGCGACCGCAACGGGTCCCCTCAGGAGCGGTCTTAAGAGGAGACGCTCCCTGAGAGAAGGGACACAACCGGTGTGATGAAAATGATATCATCCCCAACAACCAGTTTGGCTTTCGAGCGCGACATGATACAGTTCATGCAGCGACGAAACTTGTTTCCTATATACAGTGGAACAAGGCAAAGCGACAATGTACAGACGCCTGCTTGGTTGACTTTGAAAAGGCTTTCGACACCGTATGGTTAGAAGGACTTGTTTATAAGTTAACAAACCTGGGTATCTCGCAATATTTGTTATACATCATTTATGATATGATAATGGACAAACATTTTGTCGTGAAATGCGGGGACATACTCTCCAACAAGACCTTCCAAATTAAAAATGGCTTACAGCAGGGAGCTGTGAATTCTCCCATTCTATTCAATATTTACACTAGTGATCTAGTGAGTTCTCTCGAAAACACCATTGCGTACGCCGATGACATAGTGGTGTACAGAACAGGAGGAAAAATAGACGTCATCAATAGGCACCTTCAAGATGACTTCAACAAAATAAAACAATTTTGCGACGACCGGAAATTAAAGATTAATTTCCAGAAAACCGAGACTATCCCATCCAGGGCCTCGAGGGATACAAAATACAACTGGAAACACTTTTCTATTATAGGTAACAATAACCTTCCACTGCAAGTGAAAACTGTAGTTAGATACCTTGGTATCTGGCTAGACCAGTATTTATATTTTGACAAGCACGTAGCAGCGTCCCTCTCCGCAGCTAAAAGCGCATATTCTATGACAAGAAGTCTATTCCCGAGTAGTCTTCTTGACCCCAGAGTCAAAATAATTTCGTACTCGGCATTCATCCGACCAGTTTTGATTTATGGCTGTCCAGTATGGTATAATATATCTCCACTTTATATGGAGAAGTTTCGTGTGTTCGAACGGCAGTGTTTGCGTTCCTGCCTCGGACTTTATAGAACGCCAGAGTCGCAATACAAAAAATTCTATCTCAACAAAATCCTGTATAACAAATCAGGGTTAAATAGGATAGACAATTTCATAATTCAAATTATTCGTGGTCACACAGCAAGGGCAATGTGCAGTGACAATAATCTTATCTCGGGAGCATTCTATCCCAATGATATGTATCTGGAGAATACCCTCCAGAATGGGTTTATTCCCCCAGAAGCGTTTGCATTCTTGGATCAAAAAGGCCTTATCCAAGACATGCATGGAGTCCCGATTATTTACCACGCTCTCCGTGGTGCCAGGGACAAACGAATTCTCCATGATAGTGATATCTCCAATGCCCCAGACCGCATGCGTTTTAGCACGGCGATCAGTGAAAGAGATGAATCAGCCACAGATCAAACATCTCCCAAATGGTGGTGGCTTCTCAACGAGGAGAGGACTTCACTTCCTCAGATATAGCATGCCTCTCAAGAGCAACGCTCTCCTTCCTCTTGTCCCCCCTCCCCCTGTCCGCCTTTCCCAATTACTTTTGTGTAGCTATTTTATTTTATTTTTTATTTCTTATTTTATGTTTTATTCGTTTCGTTTTGAAGTTTTTGTTTGTTATAATAATACAAAATACAAAAAAAAAAAAAAAAAAAAAAATTGTAATAATAATATATACATATAGATGTAAACGAGGAGTCCCTCTAATATATGACTTATTTCATATATATATATATATATATATATATATATATATATATATATATATATATATAAGAAACAAAAAAAAAAGATGTACGCCGAAAGGCATATATAAAAATCAAGTTGTAATGTGTAATTTAGAGAGCTCGCATAGAGCCAATAAGTTAATTTAAGGATTGTGATTGTAGAAAAGGGTTTAACAAGTACCCCTAATATTATACATGTAAAAGGAATTAGGAAAATAAATGTGGTTTAAAAACTAAAAAAAAAAAAATGATCTTTGAAGGTGTCGGTCGATCATGTTTGATTAAGAAAAAGAAAAAAAAAAACCAATGAATTGGGATGGGGATAATGGACAATGGATCTTGAAATGAGGAATATTCAAAGTAAAGCTACGAAAACACCAAAAAATCGTCAGATAGTATTTTACACAAATTTTTTTTTCCAACAATAAAGACGTTGCTACGTATTTTGAAAAAAAAAGCAGTTAAACGGAGAACTTGGAGCATTTTGTTCCTGCAACATTTCATCATCATCATCATCGGCACTACAACCTGGAACCGGTCTTGGCCTTATTTAGCAAGTCCTGAGGCTTGTTAAATTTTCCATAATGATGTGTTTTTTCCGGGCAAGGTCATTAGTCTTGCGCCAGAGGCTCCCCGACGGGGAATCGAGCCCCGGTCTCCCGCGTGACAGGCGGGTATACTAACCAGTATACTATTGAGGAGCTGCAACATCTACTTTTTCAAAAACTTAATATAGAAACTTTTTTAAGTATAAATAAACGATTTCGAATCCAATAAAAATGTGCTAGTATTACAAAAACGACAATTTTAATCGCTTTAATGAGTATATCATTTTTTCTTATTAACCTTGTGATAACTCAGCGGAAATCCAGATTCATGTATAAAAAAGACCGTTCATATAAAATTCAAGGACGCTTGTTGTGGTTCTCTATACTACTTGGAGAACCAACCCACGATTTACGTCTCATTTCGACCGCTAACAGCATGTCATATCATTCTCGAATTCCTTCTACCAACATAATGCACCTGTAAATCATATTTCAAAAACGGACGCATAGCTGAATGCAACTATGCAAGTATTGCATAATTGAATTCAGCTACCTTTTTGCCATACGGCAAGTCCATTCCATCCACCGGAAATTCCAACTCATGTTGGTTAGCAACAACCAAGTCGCAAATGCAAGGATGATCTCGATTGGTTGATTGTGGTGCAATTCCAAAAATCCCATCTACATCCCCAATTCCCTTCAGTCGCTTGTCATTTCTCATCGCGGTCGGTCACGCCGCCGAGCTTGAGTTCAATTTAATTCTTCGCCGCGAGTAGTCGTTACACAAACATCATCGCAGTCGGTTACGCCGCCGCTTAATAAGTCGAGTCTAAATTTTCATTACTACGGTCACAGTGTCGAGAAAGAAGTGTTTCAACTTAAAAGAAAATCATTTGAATAATTTTGAAGTGTTTTAACAAAAAAGAAAATGTATATAATCCAATTTAGTAATATTAATTATAAGTTCTAAGTGGAATAAAAGGAAAGGATCATTTGACAATTAAAAAGAAAAACAACAAGCCAGCGTTTTCATTATTTCCTGCCACCCTTGGATATTTTACGAACTTTTAGCAACACTATTGGATCAGTGTCGTCCGACGGCATACATACTCATACCCCCACACGCTTCTGGTGGAACAGAGCCGTTGCGACGCACCCTCTCTGTTAATAGCTACCCGAGGCTGTTGAAATTTGAAATCAGTGGCAATTAGATGAGAGTTGTTGATAATTGATCTCGTAGATCCGTGATTTCACTCTATCCTATCGACTATCAGAGGTATTGAATCGACACACCTTTTCACCGTAACCATGTCCCTACCTGTTCAACAACCCTGTTACTTAGTTTACTTTTAAGTGTCGAGCTAGATTTATTAGTATACCGTTAGACAGGTATTAGCGAATATTTATGTAATATGAAAAGTGTTGACGCATAATACAAGAGCGAAGAGGAGATTATAACAATTCACGGTACACTTTCATGTTACACGCAACGCCTACCCCCCCCCTAATACTCATCCTTTTTGGTTCCATCTCCCACCATTAACAGGATTCACCTTCATGTGAAGCCCCATATGTTGACTAATCCAAATCAACATATCCAATCCAAGGAGTATCTGTAAAAGTGCATTAGATACAAAATGCATATATGGACGAATCATGGAATCCCGATACCACATCTGGGAAAAATCCATGACGCCTACTCAAAAGAAAGAACAATTCCATGGTATCGAAGCATTAAGGTATACAGAATATCTTTGCCATCGTTGACCATAAATGAACAATATAAGGTTCTAAGAATTGTATACACACCTCCACACAATCAGGTCTCGCAGATCATAAACATTTTCAATATTTATGATTTTCAAGAAATGTACTGCGAAGCATACCTCATGTGTATCAAAAAAGATCTATTGTGTGTAAACAATGGATCCATCTTTCGGTCTGCACGACCGAAAGAGAGATAAGGGTGTGTGTGTATGAACGTCGTCCGGTTTTGGAGAGTCTGTAGACAACCGTGAACGTAGACGAGCACGAAAGAAGCCTATCGCGCTTCAAAATAAAAATTAAAGAGTGTCTGATTCAAACCATTGTCCTAAACGGACGTAAAATATAGAGTCTGTCGCGTTTTAAATTGTATTAAAAAAAGTCGGAAAATAACGAGTCGTCATTAGTGTGTGTGCAAATCTTTAACAATTTTTAAATAAAGTTTGAGTTAAATTAAGACGAGTTTTCCTGGTTTCATTTAACTACGTGCGTCATTCTCGGTACACGTGCGTCATTCTCTGTACGTGTGCGTTTTCATTCTCTGTGTGTGTTCGTTGACATTCTCTCATGGAGTGTGTGTGTAGAGTGATCTATACAAAAATCTTTGTATAACATTCACACACTGACTGTGTAGACGGTGTCTCCTTGTAAAATTGATGTTGTTTGTGTTAGAGAATACACGTCCGATGTGTCACGAATGATCCGGTTTGAAGAACCATAAAATGTTTGAGAATAACATAACGATCATAAAATGTAAACGATAGGTATACAGTTGATAACTCTGGGACGAGATTAAAAGGTTGCACCAACAGATTAGCAAATTAAAAATTCAAAGGCGTATTGGAGGTGTTGTTCCTCCGAAGGTTTGTTCTCGGATACGGGATCACTCGATTCGTCATCAGAGGTCAGTCCCGTTGAAGTGCTAACTCGCGATTCCAAGGGAATTACGCAATATTCCCTGGGTGGGGCCAACTCCACTACCCAATTATATTTCGCGCCCTAATTTGCCCTTAATAGTTTTGCGCCTATAGTTTGACGCCTATAGTTTGGTGCCTATCCTTAACGCCTTTAAGTTTTCGGGGTCCCGCATTGTTTCGCATCCCTTCCCTGGGTGAGCAGGGTCTCCGGATGAATAGCGACTGCGATCTGGACTTTCCCAGGTCCCCTTGGTTCGATTCCCCGTTCGGCTACCGCATGCTCACCCCCTCCCGTCTTATTATTTACAAAGTCAATAACAAACTCAAAGAAAAACTTTCGGCAATTCCGGTTGTTTGGGGAAACCCATTTAACCCGGTCTATTGACCTTCTAATTTTTCTACAGAAAGTCGTTACCTACCAGCCTGTTTTCCAGGAGTATATTACTTGAAATTCCCATAGAAGCATCCCCTAGACTTACCCTTGCCGAGCAGCGTTTGGGTGCGTCGTGGATTTTTGGACATCCGCAACATGTTTAGAGTGGAGAGCTTCAAATGGTTGATCTCAGCGTCGGTGTCCACGATTAGGCACGTAGTGTTTCTACGGCCAATGTCCAACGGTAGTTGGACAATTAGGATTTTGGTTGGCGAAAGCTGAAAACAGTTTTTGCTGAGTTGCGAATTTAGTGCAGTAGGGGTTGGGGTTTCCTGATCGACCTCTTGGGGCTTTCCAACCTCTCCCGTTTTGCTTTTTGTCGACACATTACCGGGCCGTGTGTGTATCGACCGCAAAATTTGCACGGCTGACCGCTCTTAATCTAGTGATTACTCTGCTTTGGAGTCTCTATAGACTCCGTGATAACAGAGGTAGAGTGGCCTCGGCTTGATTTAGGCCCACGGCGCTGGGGTCTCGTTAAACTCCCAGGTTTCTAAGCCCGTGGATGTGCCTTTGCCATGCTTTTGAGCCTTAGTTAACTCAATGTTGGGAGAGCTAGAACGGCTTTCGCCTGCCTAGGGCCGACTGTGTTCGGGTCGGTGCTTCCGACTCATTGAGCTCGTAGTTTACTTCCGGCTTTCTAAGCCCGTGGGTGCGCCTTTGTTCTGTTATTGAGCCTTAGTAGGCTCGACACTGGCAGAGCTAGACGGTAGTGTGGCCGGGGCATCTAGAGTTCGCCGCCCTTATTTCCGTCTACTCTGCTCTGCTTTTCAGTCTTTGTGTGCTCTGATCTAGAAGAGCTGATGCGGTTTCGCCCTTCATTGTGCCGACGATGTGGTGGGCCGGGGTTCGCGCGTTTGCCGCAATTGTCGCGTGTATTTTAGTGGACCTTTGGTAACTCGAGTCGAGTCGGTGAGGTCATGAACTTCCAGGTTCCTACAGGCCAATAAATAATAATAATAATAATAATAATAATAATAATAATAATAATAATAATAATAATAATAATAATAATAATAATAATAATAATAATAATAATAATAATAATAATAATAATAATAATAATAATAATAATAATAATAATAATAATAATAATAATAATAATAATAATAATAATAATAATAATAATAATAATAATAATAATAATAATAATAATAATAATAATAATAATAATAATAATAATAATAATAATAATAATAATAATAATAATAATAATAATAATAATAATAATAATAATAATAATAATAATAATAATAATAATAATAATAATAATAATAATAATAATAATAATAATAATAATCATAATAATAATAATAATAATAGTAAAATAATAATAATAATAATAATAATAATAATAGTAATAATAATAATAATAATAATAATAATAATAATAATAATAATAATAATAATAATAATAATAATAATAATAATAATAATAATAATAATAATAATAATAATAATAATAATAATAATGCGTTATGAACGTTTATTGCCTGTGGGAAGTGGCGCCAATTAGTTAATGAGTGGGAGGAAGCGTTAATAGCTTGAGGATTGCCTTGTGTGCAATACGAGTCATGGGGTTGGCCGATTAATGAGTGAAGGGTGTCATGTAACATGGCGAAAAACAAATACATACCCGATACATATACTAGGTGTATGCATACGTTTTTTCCTGGTTTCTTTGGTAAACAAGATACGTATTTTTCTAGCTTCTACACATTTTGCCCACCTTTCAGATAATTTATGAATAGCATGCCAGAAAAAGTGGTTGCCTTTCGTGGCAAACCATTCGACGGGACATTTTCCACCTTCTTCGGAATCGCTGAAGTGCTGCTCTGCCCATTGGTGAGAAAAAGGTTATAGTGAGATGGCGCCAAATCTGGAGAGTACAGCGGGTGCAGAAGATATTCAATCCAATCAATTTCAGGAAATCTTTCACTAGTTTTGCTGTGTTGTAATCTCTTACCTAAACCGAAAAAAGTATGCATACACCTAGTATATGTATCGGGTATCCATTTTTCGTCACCCGTCACAATTCGAAGCAAAAATTATTTCCTTTCTTGGCGTTGAAGCAGCAATTCACAAGTGAGTTTGCGATTTTCCATTTGACACACATTCAAATCGTTTGCGACCCATTTACCGAGTTTATTGATCTTCCCCATTGCTCGTAAACGCCTGCCGATTATTTCTTGTGACACATGTAATCCTTCTACTAATTGCCGTTGAGTTTGAGTTGGGTCTGTGGGGTTCTCTTCTGTTTGGCGTCAACAAGGAGGCGGGTTCAACAGAAGCCCCATCAGAGTTCGCTAGCTGACACACTTGAGAAAGGCGGAACCGCCGTTGATTCCTGCAGTTGATGCGGACGCGGGACATCAAAACAAACAGTCTGGTATGTATCTTCTCCGGTTATTTTATTTTTACTTATGATTCGGACATGGCTCCTTGTTAAAGATATTGACTGGTGACACCGTCTATTTAAACATAAATTGATGACACTGTCTATTTAAACATAAATTGATGACGCTGTCTATTTAACATAAATTGGTGACGCTGTCTATTTAAACATAAATTGATGACACTGTCGATTTAAACATAAATTGATGACGCTGTCTATTTAACATAAATTGGTGACACTGTCTATTTAAACATAAATTGATGACACGGTCGATTTAAACATAAATTGATGACGCTGTCAATTTATCATAAATTGGTGACACTGTCTATTTACACATAAATGTTTGCGCGCGTGCGACTGCTCCCGACTCCTGTCCGTTGGACGTATAAGATCTGACAGCTCGTGTGCGGACGCAGCGGTGTATGAATCTCGACTCCTCGTTGTGCGCCGTTTGGCGGATGGTTAGCGACTGACCAGGACTCTGGTTTAAAAAGGTGACGAGAAGTAAAAAAGGGAAATTTATTGCTGGTGCGCACTAGCCAGCCGATGTGATTGCGCTCTCTCTTGAGCGCTCTTCGTTTCCCCATGCGCACCGGGGTGAACAAGCGCTGGCGCATTCGTTGCACGCCGATGTGCGCAGAGTGGACGAAAAACACAAAGGGAGGAGCGCAATAACTCGGGGTTGATCTGGCTTAATGTGGCCTCCGAGGTGTTCCACACTGGGGTAGTGTGGTGTGGTGATTATCCCGGAGGCGCATGGCTATAGAAAGGAAGAAATGCGGAGAAGAGGAAAATGTGTTTAACGCTATTCACCTGGGTAAAGAGATGTTTGATCCCCAGCGAATGGAGGAACTGGGAAAGGGCCAAGTAACGCTAGGGAAATATTATCGTGTGATTCAATCGAATGTTTTGATAATTTTCCCAAGCGGTTCTGCAATGATGCGACAACTTCGTCCGGCTGGATTTGGTTGTCGCTAATCGACATGAACAAGAGTTGCCGTATGGCGAAAAAGGGAAGCTAAACTCTTTTATGCGTTGTCCGCATGGAAAACTGAGTTTAGCTATGCACCCTTCGAGGTAACATGCTTTGCAGGTGAACAGGTAAGTAGGGGGGCATGAGGTTGGTTTGACGCGCTGTAAGGCGGTCAAAAATGGATGGGATTGGCCGGGAATGGTGGGTGGTTCTCTGTGAAGTTTAGAGAAACCCCCACAGGTCGTCATACAATAACTCCTGCAATTGTTCACCTTCACATTTTTGTGGTCTACCAGAGCACTCGCTGTCTTCCACGTTGAAATCACCACTATTAAATTCTCGAAACTATGTCTCACATACTCTAATTGATGGAGCGTGTCCACCATATGTTTCTACCAGCAAACGATTACTTTCAACAGCCTTTTTCTTTTGATTAAATAAAAAAAGCTATGTGATCACTGAACGATAAAACGAAGACAGTGTGTTTTTGGCAGACTCCACTTGTATGTGTTTGCAGTTAAATCTCAGACGAACCAAATGACGTATGTGTCATATTAATAAGCTGCGTACTTTTCGATGGCGCCATCTCTTTGTTACACCTAGTATATACATACCCGATTATGGGCGCACGAATCGGGACAACTTCAACGTCACATTGAACAAAAAACTCCACAAACTCTCTTTTCCCATTGGCAGGAACCTAACGACGGCTGAAATAAATAATGCTGCAACTCGACTTCATGAGATTCTTGTTGAAACTTCAGAAACACATGTCCTGAAGTACAAACTTGAAAAGACATCAGATTACCCATGACGATTTAATTTTTTATCGCATCTGGGAGCGTAAAAATCTCTGCAGAATGAGATATTGTCATCGCTTTACGCAAAGGGTGCGATCCATTATTCACAATATTCATCATCATCATCGGCACTACAACCGGGATCCGGTCTTGGCCTTATTTAACAAATCTCTCCACCGAACCCGATTTCGAGCCGACGTCATCCAGTTTGGCACTCCCAGACTCTGGACGTCCTGGTCTACGCCATCCTTCCATCGCAAACAAGGAATACCGGGCTGTCTTCTTCCATACATCCTGCCACAAAGGACTTTCCGGGCGGGCTCCTCTTCGCTCATTCGAGCTAGTTGTCTCGCCCACCGGAGTCTACCGGGCTTGATTTTTCACGATATTGGCACTCTGATAAAACAGAGAATCCAAAGCAATCGTACCCGATAATTGGAAGACAAACAGAAGGGTATTCAGATGGACCAGAACGTTTATAAAAATGTTAAAAAGACATGTGGCACTTCTCGTATCACTGGCCCAATTATCCACAACGGTGTTGTTGTTGTCAATAATGACGCCAATCAAAAAGGAAACATCATCGGAGAGACCTTTGAGAATGATCACAACCTTTCGTTAGTTCAGAGGTTCACAATAAATTCGACAACTTTAACGGGAGAAGTGCTGCCCTCAACTGAGCTAACAGTGCATACTTCGAAGACATGTGATAACGATCACGGTTTCGCCACATCAAATACCCTACAGAACCTAGTTAAATCTCGAAACCCTAGGAAGTCACCCGGTGTCGACAACATGTCGTACCACTCGTTGCAAAGGCTTTCTGCTTTATTCTTTAAAAAACGTTCCATTCTGTTCAACCATGCCTACATCGGGTAATTTCCCTAAACTTGGAAGCATGTTATTATTTGTACAATAGCAAAAGTTGGGAAACCAGCATACAACCTATAAAGTATTTGCCCTATTTCGCTTGTCACTTGCATCGGAAAAATATATGAAAAATTCACATGCGAGAAACTAAACAATTATATCAGTGTCAGGAACCGAATACCCGATTTCCAATTTAGATTGAGAAGAGCTCACAGCACTAATACGGCTCTCAACGTATTTTAAACCCACGTCCGCGTGTTCCTCTTTAATAAGGAACCCACCATTGCGGTGAGCCTGGATATTGAAAAGGCGTTTGACACGACGTGGATCGAAGGTCTCGTCTTTAAATTGTTGAATACTGGTCTTAGTAGGACGCTGTGTGATATCATCTACCAGTTCGTTCGAAACAGAATCTTTCAAGTTCGAGTGGATGGAAAGTTAACCCGAAATTACAACGCCGCTGCAGGCGTACCACAAGAATGCATTCTAAGCCTCATCCTATTTAATATCTACACCTCAGATATTCCTCGCCCTATGGACGGGAGAATAAACCAGATATGCGGGGTGGATGTCGTCCTAGTGAACACGTCATCCAAAAGGCCCAAACTCGCAACAAATCGACTCAACCGCCACCTGGACGAACTGTATCAGTATTACTGTCATTGGAAAGTTCGACTTAACCCATCCAAAACAGTAGCCATTCCCAACCTACTTCTCTTCTCGGTATTCACAGAATATTCGAATACAAATAGGAGGTACTACGATTAGACCACAGGACAGGATGAAATAAATTGCCCTGTGAGTAGGGCGTTAGAATATACTCACAGCTGGGCCGGCTTGCCGTAAGAGGCGTTGGTCATGGTCGTATCAATTTGTTTGGAATGCCGAACTCTCTCATGGCATTATATAGTTCCACCCTGGTTATGCTGTCGTAGGCGGACTTAAGGTCTAAAAATAGATACTTCCACGCTTGACCAGCCGATCCGATCTCCTCGAGGTCAAACCCAACATTGTCCTTCCATCTCCGTCGCGGCCGTCCTGTCGGTCTCTTTCCCATTGGTCTACCGTCAAGAATTCTACGCACGGTCCTATTATCGCCCATTCGCGCCGCATATCCGGCCCATCTTAATCTTCGTGGTTTGATTACTCTCACTATTGTAGGTTTGCGATGTAGCTTGTGGGGTTCTTAGGTCTCTTTAGTCTCTGAGAGTCTTCCCATTAGTAGATAACATAAACACACGAAAATTTCCTCTGCATTTAATTTATTTCTTTATTTACAAGAGGTTAACACAAACAACAACTAAAACAAAAGGTAAGGTTTTTGGGGTTTCAACTACAAAAATTGATTCCATTGTTCTGAGGTGTTCACTATTTACAGATAGCTTAGGCTAAGTTGAGTACTCTAGAGATTTTATACTAAACAAAATAACGGGAAACCGCACTAACTTGAGTGCACAGTCCTCTAAGATTCAAAATGTTGTAAATGCTTCAAAATGACTTAACGGATTAGAAAATGCTTTAAACTGATTTATAAAAAATGAATTACTGATCTCTAACATAGCTTAACTGGTTACAAACGATTCACTACTTTCCACATGACTCAACTGATTTAACGAAATGTCTTAAGCTGATTTATATAAAATGAATTACTGATTTTTACACAAATTAACCGTTTTGCAACATTCTAAGAGTTCATCGATGCTGACCGACTATGCATTGATTTGCGTACAAGAAATTAACAACAAACGCAGTAACTTTACAGGCTTTCGACACACATACCTTCCAAGATTAAAACTGTTTTAAAATGCCCTGTGAGTAGGGCGTTAGAATATACTCACAGCTAAGCCGGCTTGTCGTAAGAGCCGATTTAAGGCCGAGTGGTAGCCGGGACCCTGAGCGCCCGGTGAAATACCACCCCATCAAGCTTTAGGCTCCGTGAAATGGTCGGGAGAAATCCCTGGCCATCTTTAGGAGCTTGGCTGATGGACCGGTTAGAGAAAAGCTTGTTTAAGTGGTAGTCGGTCCCAAGGTGAGATACCACCCCGTCAGCTGTGCATTTCGCGATATCGCCGAGAGAAATTATCGGCGGTGTTTCGGATGTGTGGCTGATGGCCCGGACTGACACGGGGATAAGTCATGATGGTGCCTTCTGATATAAAGAATTCCGGAGGTAAACTAGTCTCCCATTCGGATCTCCGGGGGGACTATGTAAGGGGGAACATCATGCAGATATCATGATAAATAATGGAACTTTAAGAGGTTTGTCATCGCATAACCCGGCTCGCTCTAGAGGCTCTGCCCACGCTCGACTGGTGACGGCATTTTGTAACATCAGGGGCATCGGTTTCACCAATACGAATGTAAACGCCGTCCACCAATATTTGCAAACAACGAAACCTGATATCCTTGCCCTAACTGAGACCCAGGTCGATTCGTCAACTGATTCGACATATCTTCGTTCCTCAGTATACGACTGACATTCGAGATTCCGTTTTAAGGGTGGAGTCTGCGTCTTCGCGCGGTCCGATCTGAAACGAAGCTCGTTTGATAAACCTCGGTTTGATAAAAAATGCGAGCGGATTACAGCGGCAAAAAATAGAACTTTAAGCAATGGCGCTCCAATCCCACCGATGTTAACAAAACAAATTTTGTTAGAATCAGAAACGCGTGCAACCAGGCGATTGATACCACGAAGAAAGCTCACAACGACAGGGTAATCGATAAGCTCCTTTGGTGCCCAACTGCTTCGCGCTCCTTCTGGTCAATGGCAAGAGCTGTCAGCAGCAATTTCGCATCCTCCTCCTTCCCCCCGTTGGTGACAGACAACGGAACGTTAGTCACGAATTCAAAGGATAAAGCTAATGTGTTCGCGAATTTATTTTCCACCAATTCAAACCTCGATCCCGGCCTTTTGGAGCCACCTATGATCGCGCCGGTGCGGTCTTCCATGCGGGATGTGAGATTTCGTCCTCGCACTATTCAGCGCATTCTATGTGAACTGGATTGTAGGAAGGCAACCGGCCCGGACGGAATAACAGCAATAGTCCTTAAGAACTGTGCTCCAGAACTATCGCAGGTTCTTGGCAGACTCTTCCGCTTATCTTATGCACGGAGGACCTTTCCTGCCTGCTGGAAAATAGCTCGAGTTCAGCCAATCCCAAAGACGTGAAAAAAGTGTCTCCCACAAAATTACCGTCCGATTGCATTACTGTCTATTTTATCGAAGGTGATGGAAAAAGGTTAGGCTCCTCGATAGTACACTGGTTAGTATACCCGCATGTCACGCGGGAGACCGGGGTTCGATTCCCCATCGGGGAGCCTCTGACCGAAAAAAACACAAATCATTATGGAAAATTTAACAAGCCTCAGGACTTGCTAAATAAGGCCAAGACCGGTTCCCGGTTGTAGTGCCGATGATAATGATGATGGAAAAAGTCATCAATACAGAGTTAGTTAAGTATTTGGAGTACATCGGACTTCTGAATGACCGTCAATGCGGATTCCGTAGCAGGCGGTCCACGGGAGACCTTTTGACACTTATAACCGCTATATGGACATCTGGGCTTGAAGAGCATGGTGAGTCAAGGGCGGTCGCATTGGATATCTCCAAGGCTTTTGACCGCGTCTGGCCCGGGGCATTGCTGAGCAAACTCCGTTCATATGGACGTTCCCAACAGCTTTGCGACTGGACGAAAAGCTTCCTTGAGACTCAATCGATCCGGGTTGTTGCGGACGGCGAGTGTTAATTCGGGGGTGCCCAAGGTTCTATTTTGGCTCCAACCTTGTTTTTGCTTCACATAAATGATTTATTGGAGACAACGGATAACAAAGTGTTCAGTTTTGCGGATGATAGTACGATTGTTTCCTCCTTTTCGAGTGTTCGGCTGATTGGTTCATCCGCGTCGCATCAGCTGAGATGTGGACAGATTGACTCTCTGAATCAGGATCTAGATAGGATCCTGCAGCGGGGAAGGGCCAATCTCGTCGACTTCAATGCAATGAAGACACAATATACAAAATTCACAAAGAAAAGTGGATCATCGGTTCCACAGCTGATGATGAATGGACGGGCCCTCGAGGTCGAGGGAAGCTTGAAATTGCTCGACGTCACGGTCTGTGGGAATGTATCATGGCATAAACACGTGTCGAGTATCGCCAGGTCAGCCTCAGGAAAACTGAGCTATCTTTTTAGAGCCAAGAAATATTTTACTCCGGCCCAACTTCTGCTCCTATCATCATCATCATCATCATCGGCACTACAACCGGGAACCGGTCTTGGCCTTATTTAGCAAGTCCTGAGGCTTGTTAAATTTTCCATGATAATTTGTTTTTCCGGGCTCTTCTCCTATATAAATCCCAAATTAGACCCGCACTCGAATATTGCTCTCATGTTTGGAGCTCGGCTCCTAAACATACCCTCGACCTACTTGAGAGCATAAAGAGACGAGCGATCCGCCTGATCGGGGACTCGGCGCTGACATCGGGACTACAGTCCCTATCACATCGAAGGCGCGTAGCCGACCTCTGTCTGTTTTACAGATATTATTACGGGTACTGTTCTTCGGAGATTCGTAGTATTGTTCCACGCAATTTGGCTTATATGCCCTCCACAAGACCATCCGACGGATCGCACCCGTTTGTAGTTCATCTCCCGACGGCGCGAACATCCCTGCATCAGAACTCGTTCCGTTACAGAGCGGGGAGTGTTCCCGAAGCGTTATAACCTGGAACTGTTCAAAAAGAACTGCAACAGTTATTTGATGGCATCTCGGGGCGCCGTGTCGGCGCTATAGGTTCGCCTCTCCCGAGAGAAGTCTAATAAAAAAAAATTTCAAAAAAAATAAAAAAAATAAAAATCTTGGGGTCATTTATAGCCCAAAAATGAATTTCATCAAACATGTGACCCACATTCTTCAAAGGGACCTCGGTCGGTCTAAGAAACTGCACGACATTTTGAAGTGGAGCAACAGAGTTGACACTAAGGTTAAACTTTTCTGCTATAAGCAGTTCATCCATTCTGGAATATCGTACGCCCAAATGGAAAGACTTCGAGTTTTCGAAAGAAAACTGCTCAGAAGATGCACTAACCATTCTAGAAGGCCTGGTGGTCACCATTACTCCAACTCTCACCTATATAAAAATGTTTCCATTAACCTTATCGACGAGTACTTGCTACAAGTAGCTTACAAGTACCTCGATAGCATTCAGAACAGCGAGAAGAACCTACTTGTACGCGAGTCTTGCATTCTCGACCGTTCTCTCTTTTGATCTCTTCGGATCCGACCACCACAATTTCTTCTTCAGTACAAAACTGAAGAAAGCACCCTTGCCAACAACATTCCCCTCTATAATAGAGGATTCCTGGACCCATCCCATAGGGTCTACTGCTGACACACTACAAACACGCACGCAGAGTATAAGACAGCACAAACACACTCACCGATCAAAGCGCAGATTACCAGACCCCATAAACGTAATCTGCGTTTACTACCCCACTCAAGACCTTCCGGTCTTGTATGATTTCTTTCCAACCATCCCTCCACCCAAGTAGTTTGAGAACATTTGAACTAACCCTGTCCACACTATCCTTGTGTGGATATCTATCCTTGCATCCCCTGTCCTAACCTCTACCCCCCCCCCCCCCCCCCCCCCACCCACGACCGCCAACCATTTCTTCTTCAGATATCTTGAGACCCACCCCAACATCCTCACGGATATGAATGATTCTGGATGCCCAGAAGCCAGCGACAAGATGAAGGACACATTTGTCCTTGTCTCTCGCTTAAGTTAAGAAAAAATAGGAATATTTCAAGTTTTTCGGTGCCGTGCGTGCTCGCTTTCGTACCATCACCCTCGCAGATATACTCATCCAAAGGAGTCGGATCATTTACGGACTACTTACACCTAGAACCAGGGTAGGACTCATCGATTCAAGTGGTGATTATCGATTCTACATCAAGAAGTTGTATTGTCAACCAGGTCAGCGGCCACTTGCTTCAAGGACAGAACGACAACGTTTATTCGTGGATTACAATACGAATCAGTTGGCGAGTTGAAATAAAAAAAATTGAAATATTGAATATTACAAATAATTTCTTATAAGTTTTTTTCGGATATCTAATAAAGTTCGGAGTCCCCATCATGCTAATTGGTTGTCCTCACTGAATTAAATATAAAAGCAAGGAGAACCGAACTCAAACTAAATTAACATCAACCATGAAATTGTAGACAACGGTGGATTCGACGATAATTGTACTACTCAACCAACCATCGACTACCAGCAGAAGTACAATGATGCCATGGAACAAATAAGGCTGCTTACAGCCCAAATGAACCAACTGCACGACAAAATACGCTCTCTTCAATCACCGACCAAAACCTATGACGATGTCTGCATGAAGGAAGTACATCCCCAAATATCAGACATCTCCTTAACAACCAACATCAAACCATCGTCATCACAACCGTCAACGTCCCAATATACCAACAAAATAGATGACCAGTGGCAAACAGTTGGACACAAAATTACAAATAAGGTGAGGCCACCACCAATTTACATCAAAAATGCAACTAGCATCAAGGAAGTAATCAAGATGCTCGAGAATGCCCGAGGACATCGAAACTTTACCACAAATTCCAAAGGCTCCTCGATCCCGATCATGACAACCACTTTGACGGACCACGACACGGCAGTAAAAAAACTCACAGAGAAAAAACACGAGTTCTTCACTTTTCAACATGCCCAGAGTAAACCAAAGACATTCATCATAAGGCACATTGATCCAGCATGGACGAATGAGGAACTCCTACTCGAAATATCGAGGATCTGCCCGGAACTGAGTATACACAGATTGGACTACTTCCAAACTCCTCATATGAGAGAAAACAATATTCGGAGTTTACGAATCGTACAGATTCCACCGAACGAAGATGTTAGCCGGCTTAAACAAATAAAATATTTGTTTACGCATAAAATTGCGATTGAGGAACCACACAAACAGGACGTTCTCCATTGCAAAAGATGTCAAGGTTCAGGTCACTTAGCAGCTGGGTGCCATTTAAGTGCACGATGCGGGAAATGTGCCGATCAGCATACACCTGGAGAATGCAAGGTAAACCCGCCTGGTACTGAACCAACAACAATTCAAAAAACAAACGCTGATGGATCAACAAGCACAAATAAAATCACAGTAACGTGCTGTAACTGCGGAGGCCCACATCCAGCGAACTTTTCCCAATGTCCCGAAAAGCTGCGAATCCTCGAGAGACGATCGGCACACACGACAACAAATAAATCAGCACCAACCAAAGGAACTGCAACTAAACCCTCATCACCTCAACCATCTCATCTCGCGGGATCAGGAATATCCTATGCAGAAGTTACGAAAGATTCCCGAAACTGGACTAAACCTCATCAACCCAATTCCAACGTCCTCAACCTGGACATCATGGGTTATATTAGAAGCCTGAATACGCTGCTACCCACCCTGAAACACAGCTCGGAAATAGAAAAAAAAAGGTCAGATCTTAGATTTAATAACTTCCCACATTCCTTCCCTTAATGAATAGTTTAACCCTAGTCTCCCTCAACACAGAATCCATATATTCCCACACTCGTAGACAACACCTCCGTTTGTTTGTTGAAAAGTTCGCCCCAGATGTTCTTCTTCTCTCAGAAACTTGGCTTAAATCAAACTCTCGAGTATACATTCCTAATTACACATTTGTGTCCAACCCGCGAACCACTGGCCCTCATGGTGGTACTGGAATTCTAATACACAAGAAATTCCAATTTACTGAAATCAGGTTCACTAACATAACTAATGTCGAATACACGGCAGTTAAACTCTTCTGCAGAAGTAATAAAGTACTGGTTTTGTCGTCTATATACATTCACCCTTCTCGTGAACCTAACTTCCCTAGTGCAGACATTTCTCAAATAATCCAGCAGTCTCTGCCGGCACCTTTCATCATAGGGGGAGACTGGAATGCTCGACATACATCATTTAATGACATCAAGTGCAACAAATATGGCTACCAACTCCTAGATCTCCTCCCACTTCACCCATATGTTTACGCAGACTGTCCATTGCAACCTACTCGAATTTGTAGTACAACCAAATCAACAATCGATTTCTTCCTAAAATCCACAGATATCTATTCATCTAATCCCTCTACAGTGTCCTTTACATTCCCATCCGATCATGGGTCCGTTCACTCCACGGTTCAAATCCCTTCGCTCGAACCACTCTACACAGTGAATCCTATTCCAAATTTTTCCAAAACAAACTGGAAAAAAGTCAATAACGATATTGCTGCCAGTTTTTCAAATCATTCTTTACCGGAATCTTCAAACCTATTCCCTACTGAAATTGACCAGGCAGCTGTAAAAATAGAGCAAATACTGGGAAATGCTCTCTTCAGCCATACCCCTACGATCGTCCCTCATAACCACTTAGGAAAACCATTACCCAACCTCCTCACAAAATTATTGCGCATAAAAAAACATCTCCGACGTAAATTGCATATTAGCTACTCACCCTTTATTAAACAACAGATACAGCTTTTGACCAGCCTGATAAATAAATTAAAAATTTCACCGATCAGACCTACACGTCTACTCTAAACAGTATCAAACCAAACCGTGACCTATTCAAAAATATAAATCGACTAACTGGTCGTAAATTCAAGCCTCGAATAGACTATCTCATCCAACCAACTAACAGTAACATCGCCCAATCGGACACTGATATAGCAAACTGTCTCGCTGAACACTTCTGTAAAACTCATAAACAAAACGATTCCCTCCCAGTCACTAATTTCCACGACACCGTGAATGCATTCATCTCAGGCACACTTGAGCCATCCTTCCCACCATTCATTACTGAATTCAACGAAACCAATAAAGCGTCACATCCCATGGGAACCGACGCATTCCTAAGCTTTACAGAATTATCTGAATTGATTACTTTGCGTAACAATAAAAAATCTACAGGCTTGGATAGAATCCCTAACCTTCTGTTTAAAAGGCTTCACCCGGAAAACTTACTCCCCATTCTCGTTCTTCTCAACCACATAATAAACGCTTCACATTTCCCAAAATGTTGGAAAACAGCGGTGATAGTCCCTATTAGTAAATCCGGTTCTTCCAACAACCCGGCTAACTTCCGTCCCATATCACAGCTAAATTCGCTTAGTAAGGTTTTGGAATGTAAGATATACAAAAATCTTCTCTCATTTGCTAGAGACAACTCCCTTATCCCGAATTCTCAATTTGGCTTTCGTCCACAACACTCAACTTGTCACGCTCTGCTAAAACTGACACATGATGTAACAATGAGTCTCCAAAACCAATCCCCTACAATATGCGTCTCTCTCGACATAGCAAAAGCATTCGATTGCGTTTGGATTGCAGGACTGCTCTATAAGCTACATTCAATGTTCGGATTAAACACCCACACCATAAAACTTCTCGCTTCCTACCTTTCTGATAGAAAGTTCATGGTGAAAATAAATTCAACTCTTTCGACACCATACAGTATAACCGCGGGTGTTCCTCAAGGTTCCATTCTCGGACCATTATTATACCTCCTTTATACTTCAGACACCCCGCAGCCACTGTCACCTAATACAGTAATGCTGAATTATGCCGATGACACTTTAATTTATTCAAGCAACAAGTTTGTCAAGGAGGCAAGAAACTGCATTAACAGCTATCTCCCGAATCTCTCTGCATATTTTACTAAGTGGAAAATCCGACTCAACCCAGCCAAAACTCAACTCATAGTGTTTAAAGGCAGAAATGCGAATTGTACTAACAACACCATACGCTGCCATAACAAAATCAGAATCAAGTTAAATAACAATATAATTAAACCCTCCAAAACCTTAAAGTACCTGGGAATAACCTTCACCAACAATCTGTCCTTCTCCGCCCACACCAAAAACTCGATTCGCAAAGCCGCAATTCAACTTAATCTCTCCAGAAAAGTGATGTACAAGCCGAATGGTCTCTCTACCAAAGTTAAATCACTTATCTACAAACAGATAATCAGACCCACTCTCACATATGCATGCCCGATATGGTACCATATCACACCCGCCCAAATGGAGAAGCTACGTATCTTCGAAAGGAAATGCTTCAGACTGATCACTGGCCTCAACCGACATCCCAACTCCCACAAATATTACAACAGTAGTTTGCTCTACTATGCCGCTAATATTAAACGTATAGATCGACGCTTCCTCGAACTGTCCATCAAATTTATCGAATATCTTCCCAATAATCCCAACCCGATAATAAATGCGCTCACATCGACTCCGTCAGATAACCGAACTGCCTACCCGAACTGTCTCCACATCAGAACGTTCTTCACCTCTGGCAGATTGGTTAATAACTCTAATGAGATTGTATACCACAATACAGAGCTTTCACCTCACCAATTTAAATATAGTAATATTCAACCCTTCTCCAATATTTTGCGTTTCAACGAACAAACGGAAAGTAGTTCCCCAACCCACATCCCTGACTGACAATATCCTCACTAACCCATTGATCACTATGCTACCCCCTTCCACACCACACTAACTTATTTCAATAATAATTAGGTAACTAGACTAAGTTAAGATAAGTTAAGTTAAGTTAAGCAATTTAGCATAGGTTAAGTAAATAACTATATCCTGGTTTTCTGACCTTTTCCAGGAAGCTCTACCCACTAAAATCTTAATCCCTAACCAATATATAACTTTTATCATATTGTTTGAAAAATGTACTAGTATGTATATGTAAACAATTATAGCTAAGGTATCATAAGTTATCTGTATTGCTTATTGTAAAAATTATTTATGGTCAATAAATACAGAGATGTAAAAAAAAAAAGACGATAATTGTGAAAACGAGGACACACTCGATCTCGAATAGAAATAGGATCCTGATATCGCAGCTAAGGTTGGTTTTAAAGATCGTGCAAATCCCGGAAACCTTAGCAACGCTAAAGACCTGAAAAACGTAAGGAACAATCAAGGCAATAAAACTGAACAGAAAGTGAATTGTGAAATTTCAAGACGACCAATATAAGACATGAATTCGCATAAAATAAAATATTTTTGTCTTTAGATTCAGACTGGTTATTTACTTCCCGGAATTTTCTATCAGTTCCCAATCGTCAAGGAATTTCTTGGAGATACCACAGCGAGTGAACTGCAGGCTACTAGAGGTTTCTTCTAAGGTGCGACATTGAAGAACACAACACAACACAGAGTTAACACTACTATAAAAGAATAAGGGTGCTAGTCGACAGAGGCAGAGGTAGAAGGAAGAAGCGGTTTGGATAGACAAACATATAGTTTTGTTTCAAAAAACTGCCATTTTTACCTAAAATGTCTAGGCTTCTCCCTTATTTTTATTTATCTAGAGCTCAAAAAAATGACAGTACTTCATCGGATTAATATCGTCATTATGCTTAATTAAAAAAAAAATCCGAAAGTAAATGATAAATTTACAAGTATCTTTTCTCATCCATCAATGTTAATAGGCCTTTTATTCATTTCTTCCATCTTCATATCCATCAGGTAAAGCATTGGTCTCGGGATTATGAAAAAAGCTTTTATTTCCATCGCCCCAAGGAAGTCTTTTATTACGCAATCTCAAATAAGAATACGGCTTGAATGGCACCCTTTTCTTTTCTTCATTTTTCACATTATTGAAGACGAATGCACTAACTCCGATTACAGTTGGGATTGCAACGAAAAGTGAAAGACTCTTATATAAGCCTGCCTTACCACCCCCTCCTGTAATAGAGTTTTTGTAAGAGCTATTTCAAAACGTATATTTTATTACCTGAAGCCTTAACCTTGGCTTTTGCTGGAGGCTTCCCGGCAGCTTTAACAGGGGGCTTTGGTGGAGCTTTGGCGGAAGCCTTTGGTGGGGCCTTGGCGGGAGCCTTTGGTGGGGGCTTGGCGGGAGCCTTTGGTGGGGCTTTGGCGGCGGCTTTAGGAGGTTGTTTGACGGGACCCTTAGGAGGAGTTTTAGCAGCCGCAAATCTCCTTGGTGTTGCGATGAAACAATTTTGAATAACTTTTTGTAGTTGATTTGGGATAATTTTAAACATGGTGCTACAAGGCCTTTGAATTTGGAATTTTTCTTCTTTTTTTGGTGTAATATATTTTATTTAAAATTTAGTTTTCAAGTCAAAAACATTTCTCTACGCCTACTTAAGATTTAATGTTTATAAAATGTCGAAATTAGATTTCAATCTAAACTACAGTTCACGGAGCCTGTGAGTCTTACCAATGCACATGATTATGGCATTTTAAGATGACATTCGCTACATGTAATTTCTGCCTCTGCCAAATGATTGCCCCAACACCAGCCATGATCCATCTTTGTTTAATCAATATACCAAATCATTTATCGATATCTCTTACAAAGGTTTAATCTCTGACATGCATAATCGGCCAAATCATAGAATTTAGATTCCCACATATAGAACGACCTTATTAAGGCAGAAAAAAGTAAATACCATTTACAAAGAATGCTGCTCATTAAGTAAGCAATTATGGTAAATGGAGACAATACCAATACGATATACAAAATATTTTTGCCATTATTGATCAAGAGTAGACCCTCGTCTACACGCTAGTTGCTAAGGATTGTAATGCACACACGCAAAGTAATAACCAATTGCTTGCGATCAATCAGGAGTCGGAATAGCAGCATTCGTTGCAAGCCTTGGGTAGGCAAAGATGATAGGAGGACTGTGGGGAGGAGGTCATTGTACCGGCGCACGACACGGGTGTTTTGCCGTTGTGGGGGTTGTTCCTCAGGAAACGCGTTTTCTTGTCCTGAAAAGGACGTTGGATCTCTTTATTTGATTGCTCCTGGAACAACACACTTCAGCAAGGGTTCGTTGCCGTGCTTCCTCTGACCCAGAGGGAAGAGCAACGTCCTGATTGTTCGTGGGACGTAACCTAGGGGATAGTGTCCTTATACCCTGCAACCTCAGTACTGGTTCCTGTACCGATTTCTTTGGAGTCGTCCTGGTATATATATATATATATATATATATATATATATATATATATATATAAAGAATCATCCAACGTTGGGTGCCAGCACAAAATTTCAAAAGTAATGAAAGCAGTTTTATTTATTTTGGATTTAGTTTTATTGATTTCATTTGAAATATAACTGCTCTGTGGCAGGAGGATCTAGATACTGCGGCCCGGAGATCACGAAACCATTCCTTTATAAAGGAAAAGGAATCGAAAATTGTATCTCAAAGATACACATTTTCGTGCAACAATCTCGATCTTTTGGATATTTCGAGCGAGATGTTGTGTTTACACAAGATAAGAAATCAATTTCTTGAATTCTTACGAAACCATTACGCAGATGTGTGAATGTATCTGCTTTTGAGTTTTTGTTTGTTTAACTCAATGGAATTTTTAGGATAGAGATAACAATCTCTGAATTTTGGATTTGGGTGATGCTGTGGAGCAAATATAGAACAATAAACGAATATTGGATTCGTTTATTGTGAATTTTAATTTTAATTTTGATTCTGGATTTTATTATGCCGTGGGGGCAAATGTTATGCGATAAACGAATGTTTGATTCGTTTATTGCGAATTTTGGATAATGTTTGGGTTTTTTCAGGTTTTGATAGGATTTTGGATTAGGAATGGGAGAAAAAGATGGTAGGGCTTTTTGGAGCACTACATCCTCCCCTCCTTGAAAAAAAGAAAATTGATCTTTATGAGATTAATTTTCTGGAAAATGGTGTGATTGGGAATAAGGATGATAGTATCGTGATTCCGTTACATATGCCTGATTTTTTTTTCATTTTAGTTCTATGTATGCAATATTTATTTTCTTAGCTTACAGTACAATGTTTTTTTTTGTTTTGATATTTAAAGTGATCAATGATTAAGTTGTAATTACATATATTAAAAGTGTTATTTACAGTGTTTATGTTATATTTTTTTTTCCATTACGTTTAGTAACAATTGTGAGTAATATGTTTTTCTTCTTTTTATATAAGAGGTTTTTTTTTTGTTTTTGTTTATAAAGTATTATTATAGGTTTTCCAATTTGTGGTACAATATATATGTAAGTGTTGCGTAAGATTATTAAGGCTTACTATTACAATTTGTGTATTACATATTAATACTGATTACATATTATTTACACAGCATTTTTTTTTGAGGACTTTTCATTGTCCTTATTTATTTATATAATTTTTTCATGTAGTTTGTACGTAAAATTAAATTCTAGACATTTTTAAATTTGTTTTGAGTTATACTAAAATTTTATTACAATTTATTCATTACAAAATGTTTTGTACTTATATAAATTCTTATTTTAACATTATTTCGTATTGTAAGTTTTGTTTTATTTATTATTACAAAAATGTTTGTTTGTTTATTTATTTAAGTTAGTGATGGTTGATTAAAATATTTGTATAATACATTTTTCGATAGTCAATATTTGTTTATAGTATAGTTTTGAAACTTCTATTTTTGAAACATATGAGTTATGTGGAGATTTAATTTCTTGTTATATTTTATTTGTTATCTCCTGAATTTATAAATTTTCTTTGTTTATTCTATCTATCTATTTCGTTTTTGAACAATAATTTGTTAAGAGGTGAATTTAACATTATTAGTTGTATATATATTTTTCTTGATAGATATATTTTCTGTTTTGTTTGTTTATTTCAGTTATTTAAAATATTGTATAATATTTACAAGATTATTTATTCGTGTAACAGTATTTGAAAAGAAAAATTTTCCAGGCAAATTTTAAATACATTATCGTGGTATTTTCGTACAGTGTTACTTTATGATTTTTCTAAGGTTTTTTTTTTTTTTACGTATATACATTTATTTTTCTTTTTTTGTTTTTGTAAGGTTATAAATACATCTATACATTTACTTTCCTTCGACTTTTATTTTTTTCTTTTTGGAGTTTCTCATTCGTGATTGCCTAATCCACAAATGGTTTTATATTGTTGTTGTGGACTATTCGGGTACCTTTCCCTATTTTGAGGATTGAATTTTCTTCGGATAGGATCTTGACAATTTCGTAGGGGCCTTTCCACAGGGAGGTTAATTTGTTAGGTCTTGAGTGATTCTTTAATAAAATCTTGTCGCCAACATTAAATTTCTTACGGCCTACTTTTTGGTCGTAGTATGCCTTAGATTTTTGTTTTTTCTCTATCAGTATTCCCTTTGCTGTACGATAACCATGTTGTAATCGCATTTTTAATTCATTTGCGTAATGGTCGTAGTTATAAGAGCTTTCGGGGTTTTGTCTGAGAGAACTGGGTATTTCGGCTGGGAAACCATATAGTAATTCATGCGGCGTGTAGCCTGTATTACTGTGGGGTGTAGTATTGTACACAAACATTGCGTAAGGTATCCAGGTGTCCCAAGTGAGAGGATCCTGGTTTACATAGTGGCGGAGGTATTCCACCAGAGTTCTATGGCTCCGTTCTAGTGCTCCGTTTGTTTGTGGATGATAGGGTGCTGTATTGAGTTTTTTGACCTTGAGTAAGGAACAGATGTCCTTAAAAAGTGCGCTGAGAAAATTTGCACCTCGGTCAGTTAATAGAGAAGATGGTATGCCGTGCTGGCAGACGATATTTTCAACGAAAATTCTGGCCACGTCCTTGGTTTCGGCGCTGGCCAGTGCGTAAGCTCCTGAAAATTTAGTCAAATCGTCTTGAAACGTTAGTAGGTATTTATTTCCATTATAGCTGACTGGTAATGGTCCTACTATATCTAAAGCAATTCTTTCGAAAGGTTTTGAGCTTGTTGTGGTTATCTTCATAGGAATTCTAGGATTCCTTCCACTTTTGTTTATCTGGCAGGAAGCACATTTTCGAATATACGCCGCGACGTCAGCGGTCATTGTGCGCCAGTAATATTTTTGCTTCAATCTATTGATTGTTCGGGTGGCTCCTTGGTGTCCTCCGAAAGGTGAGTTGTGGTATTCCGCGAGTAACTTTTGTATTTCGTTAGAATCTGTTAGAAGCTTCTTTTTATTGGAGAAAACGTACATTGTCACGTTGAGGTGAGCAAAAGTTTCTTTTAGCAAGTTATTGAGTGTTACTTTTGATTCGTTTTCTATGAAGGGGACTAAAATTCCAATGGAATTGAAATTCCGGTCTTCGCAAATCTTCTTCAGATCAATAAGGGAACTCTTAGCAGTTTCCTGGTCGCTTAGGTTTCTGAAAGGCAATGGCAATGTGATGGCACATAACCCATCTTGCTTATGAAACGTAATTTTACCTACGTCTGGCTTGGTGAAGTTTGGGATTCTTCCTGCCAGGTTTTCTTCCTCAGCAGAGTCTATCAATGGGAGGATTATAATACGTAGTCCAAGTTTCTTCTTGGTATAGATGGACCCTGTTTGTTCTTGCCATACAAGATTGGTAGTATCTTTGTATGATTGTGCAGTCACATCTTCTTCGAGTTTGGCTTTACTTCGTGTGGTGACGAGGATATTATTTTTAATGGGATTGACTAGGGTAGTCGTTGTTATACGGCTGAGAGCATCAGCATTTGCATTTTGCTTTCCTTTTTTATGGACGATTGTGTACTCATACTCTTCGAGTAGAATTCTCCATCGCATAAGTCTGGATGTAGGATCCTTTCGTCCTATAAGCCACTGTAGAGAGCTATGGTCAGTGACTATAGTAAATTTTCGTCCGTAAACGTATGGTCGGAACTGGGCTAGTGCAAAAACGATTGCCAATAATTCCTTTTCGGATGTTGTATATCGAGTTTCTGCGTCGTTTAAAGTTCGGCTAGCGAAAGCAATAGGTTTATCTTGTCCTATTGTACCTTGAGATAGCACTGCTCCTAACGCAACATTGCTAGCATCCGTAGTTATTATAAACTCCCGGTTAAAGTCTGGATAAGCCAGTATTGGTGGGGTAATAACCTTTCTTTTTAGAGTTGTGAATGCCTCGTCACAAAAGGCATCCCAATAAAATGGAACATTCTTCCTGAGCAATCTGCTTAAAGGTTTTGCCAGTTCGGCGAAATTAGGGATAAATTTTCTATAGTAGCCTACAAAACCGAGAAAAGATTTTACATCTTTTTGTTTCTTGGGCGTTGGAAACGTTTTCACCGCTTTAGTTTTTTCTGGATCTGGTTTTATACCTTCCTTTGAAATAACGTGCCCCAAGTAGGTGAGCTCTTTCCTTATGAAGTGACACTTTTCTGGTTGTATTTTCAGATTGTGCCTTTGTAATCGCTCGAAAACTCTGGTGAGTCGGGAATTGTGATCGTTCAGATCGTATCCGTAAATTACGATATCATCTACATAGACGAAACATTCTATTCCTTGGAGACCCATGAGTACATTATTCATAAGCCTCTGGAATGTGGCAGGTGCGTTTTTAAGTCCGAAGGGCATTCGATTATATTCGTAATGTCCGAAGGGTGTGCTAAACGCTGTTTTTGCCTTGTCTCTACTGTCCATGCATATTTGGTGGAAACCATTTGCTAAGTCTAAAGTGCTAAAATATTTAGCTTTTCCTAGCTGGTCCAAAATATCCGTAATATTGGGCAATGGATATGCATCTCCGACTGTTATTTTATTTAAGGCTCTAAAGTCGACAACTACTCTCCACCGTTTTGTCCCATCAGGTCCGGCCTTCTTGGGTACTAGTAAGAGAGGGGAATTCCAAGGACTGAAACTTGGTTGTACCACGCCATCCTGAAGCATTTCATTCACTTGTTTGTGGATTTCTTGCTTCGAGCTATCTGGGAGGCGATATGGTCTTATGTAAAGTGGGGGCTTTCCTTCTTCCGTGATGATCTGATGCTCTATGGCGTCAGTGTGTGTGAGATGGTCGCCCTCTAAGTAAAAGAGATCGTTAAATCTGCGGCAGATGTCTAGGATAGATTTCCTTTCCTCCTGGTTACAATGACGCAACTCTAGGAGTGATTCTAGCCGTTCAAGCCTATTTTTTAGAAAGTTCTTAGTTTCATCCGCCTGTAACACATTGTAGTCATCCAGATCTTCCCATTCGACTTCTATGTCGTTGGTGCTTACTTCTTGATCGGTGTCTAATGTGTTCATTAGTAATACCTTTATTTTGTTGTCCTGTGGTGTTGTCAAACTATTACCCAGATATATCCCTGGCATGATCTCGGATTTTTTTATAATCAGTTCTTGACTGGATTTTTCTTTAAAGGGAATCTCCATTATTTGTTGAGATCGTGAATGCAATTTTATGAAATCGATTTTGGCATTTCGTTTTAAATTTACTGGGGATATTGGAGTTTCAGGTTCATGTTTTCCTGAACTCAGTTTTTCAGCAGTTTCCTTAACTTTTTCGTTACCACAAACTTTATTTAAATGGGAAGAGGAAGATTCAAGGGTGGTTGGTTTCGTTGTGTTTGTCACAGCATCAGATCCGGCCCGTAGACAAACGGATTCGGATGTTGACTCACGAACGGTGTTATCCAATTTTTCAAGAATGCCTGTATTATCCGTGGAAGACACCTCGTAAGGCGTGGCATTCTGAATATTTTCCTTGACCTCATTTTTGTTTACTAAAAACTGCTCGAGTTCTACCGTGGTTCTCTTCTTTACAGCGAATTTAAGGAATCCCTTTTCAAAGTTAATGTGGCACTGGTGCTTCGTGAGGAAATCGCTTCCCAGTATGCCATCGTGTTGGAAGTCTACATTGCTTCCCACTACAAATAGATTATGCTTAAAGGGTATGGAGTGCCTATCAGTTCTGAATTCGAACTCCCCCAATACCTTTCCGCATGTGCTGACCGTTTTCCCAGCAATGGTGGATATAGTCACTGGGTCTGAATTGTCTACAGATTGTTCAATATAAAGATTATCTAATTTGATCAGGCTGATGTCGGCGCCTGTATCGATAAGGAAAGTCGAGTATTGTTTATCCGATGGATTAAATTTTACACGTATTACTGGCTCCTTAAATTCAGGGCAGAAAAATACGCGCATTTCAAAATTTACATCGGGGTGGGGTGTATATCGGCGATTGTCTGAACTCGAGAAGGATTGCCGTTGCTCGCTGCCCGAGTGAGTTCGTTTCCCTGTTGTTGATTGGATACCCTGTTAATATTTTGATTTTGTCGTGTATTTCGATTTTCAATCTGGGGCGAGTTTCTCATTGTCCTGTTTTGAGATTGATTGGGCTGAGTTCTGAAAGGATTTCTACTCGTTGAAGGTTGGTCCTGGTTTCGCATATGAGCTAACCTGGTTCTGAACTCTGCCTGAGTGTGATTATACTTCCGACAGTATGTGCATTGGAGACGTTCAGCCTCAGTCTTAATGCGTTGGGGGACGAAATTAGGAAAATTAGTGTTGCGATAGCAAGTCGCAGAATTATGTCCCCTCTTGTTGCATGTTTGACAAACAATTGGTTGGTTATTTCTCCTAAAATTGTTATTGGAAGTTAGCATTGAGTTATCGTTACCTAATCTTCGAGATTGTTCTAAAGCGTAGCTAATGGCTGCTTTTAAATTTGGGGCGTTGTGAGACTTCACCAAGATTCTGAGGCTGGAATTTCGTATCCCATCCTCAAACGTATTCAACGCGAGTCTCTGATTCTCAGCCAGAAGATAAGTTCTGACTGCAGGCTCAGGTGAACTAGCGTATGTGGCGCTGTCCAATTCATGCAGGTGATGTGTGAGTCTATTTGAAAATTCTTTCACACCCTCCTTGCTATCTTGTTTTGTTGCCACTAAGTTATTTTGGGCAGCAGACCTAGAGATGAGAGCTTTAAATTCTCCCTCTAATTCTGAAACAAGATCTTCCCAGGTAGAAACGATTTTATGTCTGATACAATCACGCGCCGGTCCCTGCAATCTGGTTTTGACCACCCTTAGAATAAAAGATTTCTGGTTGTCATCTTGTGCTTGTGAGAACAAAATGTCTCCACAAGAGACGAAACCCTCTAATTCGTCAGGATGACCGTTAAATACCGGCACGAGTCCCAGTATGTCGCTTAATCCGAATCCGTAGTTCATTCTAGAACTTTGTTCGCGTATTTCCGTTCGTAACGTTTCCGAAGTTTCGTCCTCGCGATTTTGTATGAGCTCGGGCTCAGGTCTCTGCGAACGCGTACCCGGTTTATTTTTGTCGCTAACGACGTATTTGTGGAACAGACCTTCCCAAATAAGGGTAAGAAAAGGCAGAGAACTCAAAGAGGAGATCTTCATTATTGTCGGATAAGATGGCCAAGAGAAAAAATAAGAGCGAAAACAAGAAAAATACCTTCAAAGCTATGGGGAAAGTGTATTTTATTCCTAAGGTGAGAGATACAACCCTTTCGAAGAAATGTTTAAAGTGTCGAAGGTAGAGAGGTGAAAAGATGTTCAAAATAGTTTCCAAAGGATGCTAATGTTACAAAAGGAAAAATCCAACACACAAAAGAGTCCAGACGACGGTCAGGCAAGCATCAAAAGCTTAGCTTTCCTGTTTATGTTCAGCTAACCACATAAATATGAGATGGAATCTTCCCAAAGAAGTTTAAATCAAATAGAAAAATATGCTTATGAGAAAATCTTCACCAAAGAAATTTAAATTAATGGAAAAATATGTATATATGTATGTGTATGTGAAAATTTAGCTTAAATCAAATTCTTGGGGTTGTTCTTTTGTCCCCTTATGATAAGTAAAAGTTTTAAAAACGAATTTGTTAAAATTTTGGGGTTTTTATTTGTTCCCTTCTATAAATATATTTAAAACTTGTCAGGATATTTAATAAAATGGGGGTTTTTCTTTATCCCCTTATAAATGGAAAAATTTGATTTTACTTGATTAGTCTTTATTTGTTATTTCTTGGAAAAAATTTAGGAAAAATAAATGTGTATATGTATATATGTGTGAAAACGGTTTCGAGATTTTTAAAAAAGGTGCGTTTAAAAATATACGTTTATTAAGGAAAATGTATTTAAAAATTTTTCTATAAGCCAAAATAGTTTTGGAAAAATAAGTGCGTAGTTGTGAAAAATTTTCTTTTATTAATTGGATTTATCACTTTTGGCTTTTATGTTTATATATGGCTTGGAAAATGAGAACAAACTTTGTTTATTATCATTAGAAAAACAAGCTAACAAATTATTATTAAGCTTGAGGGATTATTCTTTATCCCCGTGTAAAAAGAACAATTCGATTCATTCTTGGCACGTCCTTGTAATTAACGGTTTTGAATTTAAAAAAAAATTATTTTGGGGGGTCGCAAAAATGACCAAATTACAAATTTCACTCTCTATTTTATCAACACAATTGATTTCACTTTTAATAATTACAAATCACTAAATAAAATAAAATATAAGTACCTGTGGAAATCGTGGAGTACGCTGCTTACTCTGGGTGTTGCCGCTGCATCAGGAATCGGTCTATCTTTGGCTGCTTCACTGCATATATTATTTTTTGGTGCCTCCAGTGATGTCGTCGCTGCTAGATGTGGTCGTCTCTGCTTGTTACTTTTATTACCTCTATTTGCTTTTCACTCTGCCGGTGTTTAAGCCCCAGGCGACGCTTTCAGAAATTCTAAAATTTTAAGTCACTTTGCCGGTGTTTAGCCCCGGGCACGCTGTTTTTATCAAAATTTGTTTATTATTATTTTCACTGAAGCGCTTTTTGTTATTTTGTTGCCGATGGTTCTCTGTAACCTTATGTGCTCTATACTTTTACTGGTAGGGGATATTGGGAATCAGTCCGATTCACAACTGCCACCAGAATTTTGTTTGTTCTGATCCTCCTTCTGTGGTGAGCGGATTTTGGGTATCCCACGCGCTGCCACCAAAATTTTGTTTTGCCGTTGTGGGGGTTGTTCCTCAGGAAACGCGTTTTCTTGTCCTGAAAAGGACGTTGGATCTCTTTATTTGATTGCTCCTGGAACAACACACTTCAGCAAGGGTTCGTTGCCGTGCTTCCTCTGACCCAGAGGGAAGAGCAACGTCCTGATTGTTCGTGGGACGTAACCTAGGGGATAGTGTCCTTATACCCTGCAACCTCAGTACTGGTTCCTGTACCGATTTCTTTGGAGTCGTCCTGGTATATATATATATATATATATATATATATATATATATATATAAAGAATCATCCAACGTTGGGTGCCAGCACAAAATTTCAAAAGTAATGAAAGCAGTTTTATTTATTTTGGATTTAGTTTTATTGATTTCATTTGAAAAATAACTGCTCTGTGGCAGGAGGATCTAGATACTGCGGCCCGGAGATCACGAAACCATTCCTTTATAAAGGAAAAGGAATCGAAAATTGTATCTCAAAGATACACATTTTCGTGCAACAATCTCGATCTTTTGGATATTTCGAGCGAGATGTTGTGTTTACACAAGATAAGAAATCAATTTCTTGAATTCTTACGAAACCATTACGCAGATGTGTGAATGTATCTGCTTTTGAGTTTTTGTTTGTTTAACTCAATGGAATTTTTAGGATAGAGATAACAATCTCTGAATTTTGGATTTGGGTGATGCTGTGGAGCAAATATAGAACAATAAACGAATATTGGATTCGTTTATTGTGAATTTTAATTTTAATTTTGATTCTGGATTTTATTATGCCGTGGGGGCAAATGTTATGCGATAAACGAATGTTTGATTCGTTTATTGCGAATTTTGGATAATGTTTGGGTTTTTTCAGGTTTTGATAGGATTTTGGATTAGGAATGGGAGAAAAAGATGGTAGGGCTTTTTGGAGCACTACACGGGGTTCTACCTCGTCTCCAGCAGTTCTAAAAGGTTCCACCAAACCGAATTGTTACTGCGCTAAGGAATGCACACCAAATAGACCGTTCGCACCGTCACGAGCCATTAAGGAACAAGGCAAATGAATGAAACACCGGAATTTATTTGTTCAGTTTTATTCTCTTTATTCTCAGCCATTATTAAATATGTTAGTGTTTTTATACTTCACTTAGAACTTATTATTAATATTAAATTGATTTTTATAAATTTTATACAGAATGAAAAACTTCTTTCTCGACACGACTTAGGTATATCTGCGCTTCTCCGCCGCGCGACGGAGACCCGGAGCGGCACGACCGTGGTGGTCGGCGAATGTAATAGGACTCCTCGAGGATAGAACTCTGACTTGAATTCCATCCTCTGTTAGGGTTAAGGAACGGAAGAGGGAGAGAAAAATTTTCTCTTAAGGGTGTGGCCACCAAGGAGATGCGATCTTTTGGTGCAGTGGTGTGTATGTGTGTTCGTACACATCACCGTGTTTATCGATGCATTTCAGCAAGGATAAACAAAACCTACAGCTAGGGGAAAAGAACAAAGGAGAAGCGACCTAGCTACCGGTCTGTGATTAGCGTCAGCTAAATAAATAAGCTGGAACTCATTAAATGGGAATTGCATTTGGGATACCACAAACGATGTGGATTGTTTATGGTATCGCCAGAAAACCTTTGAAGGACAGCGTTCTTTTGTTTGCACATGGCCCGAGTTAGGGAATTAGTCTCAACGTCTATGGTGCTAATTACATGCAGCTGCGTTGGACTGTTTATCGTTAGTTAAAGTGGTCGCCAGCCAATGTGTATGTAGGTAGTTTTTATTGTCCACATGTTGAGGCTGGGATAAGACAACTCAAGGGTAAGATTCCCTGATTATGCGGTTGTATTATATTTAAACCGATGACATTTCTTTCAGGAAATTTATGATAAGTTAGACAGGAATTCCTATAGGGAATTTGTGTGCGAAGAGATGCATAAAAGGTACGAATTCTTTTCTAGGGGCGTTTACATTATAAATTGTCCTATTTAATGCGTAAAGCATTTAAGGTGCTAATGTGATTGCATTAGCGAACTTAAGGAAGTTGAGTAGCAGTTATGGGGGTTTTTCAGGTAAGTGGGCCGTGGGGTTAGGCGGAACCGCCACAGGACTATTTCAGATGGGAAAGTATGCATTGAGTTTATTAAGAAATCAATATATAAACAACTCCCCTCATTTGCAAAATCGGATCGTAAAAGACTGTAAAAATTCATCTTAATTGTTAATATTAGAGGATTCCCGTTGGATGAATCCAGAGGCAGCTCTGCGTTTTCAAGGCCTTAAGAAAACGAACATAACGGATGGACTTCTAATTTTGTAATTAGCGGCCACTGCTCCCAAGGTTGCTGGATTGGGTGCTGTTGTACTGGGATTTGTTGGACTGGGCTGGTTCATCCCAAATTTGAGAATTTGGGCTGGCCTATTTGTGATCGAGTGCTGGCCAGGATAACATTCCCCCACTTGGCGAGGCCGCTCAAGTACAGGTTAGAGTAGGCTGCCAAGAACACCTGGGCGTATGCTAGCAGCGATTCGACCAGGAAGAATGTAAGTAATTTTCTGCGATTACAGAAAACGATAAAGGACTTTTACGTTCCTTGGTGTTTCGGTGAGCATTCTAAGGATGATCTCTTCGAAAGCCGTGTGGTGTTTCGGTAGGGGTAGTGGTGTTTTCACCAAATACGTAGCGTGCGAAAAGTTATACGCGTGGTTAATAAGAATTTGGTTTGAGATCAAACGTATGTTTGAAATAAGCAAACCGAAATTCTGGATCCGCGGAGTTAAATCAAGTCAAGATTACTATCGCAGCATGCTTAGTGTAACAGCATGCTTAGTTTTACCACAATTTGTTTCATTGAAGAATACACACATTTAAGGATTTTCTTTTATTTGTTTCAATGCATTAACTGTTGTAAATTGTATTCCGTGTATTTCTTCTAGTACTTTCTTCAATATTGCCTTTATTATGAAATCCCATATTAAATCTATTAACAACCTGTAAAGTGTTTCGCTGCCACTGCGTTCCACCGCCATTTTGTGTTTATTATGTAAACGCTATAAAAGCAATGTGTTTTTATGTTTATGTTCTTCTTCCCTTTTCGTTCATCGTCACGTTTTCGTGTCGTAAGCAGCACAAGAAAATTATGTTTTTATATCGCTAAAAAATTAAATTTGTTTCATAGTCCTTCTTAGCGTATTGTGTTGCATTTTTCGTTGCGTTTTGTGTTATCTGCTTTGATTTAAATACTAAAATTAATAAAGGAACATTTCGTAGCATTACTTCCTCGTGTTTCGTTTTTTATTTGTCGTTTATTTGTGTCGCTATAATTGATCCGGTACGGTAAACGCATCGTGGTACAAAACAATTACTATGTTTTGCACCCATGGGTGTCTCTACACGTTAAAGGTGTCTTCAAACTCATCTTCACATAAAATAACTAATCAATAATTTTATGTTAATTGTGCTTTACGGGAGACGCCATTCGCGTTACTCAAACATTTTACTGCTATTTTATCGAGAAAATAAAATACCCAAACATTCGTTTCAGAAGGGTAAAAGATTCACGGGGAACTCTTTCGGGAGCATTGTAAAAGGTTTTTCAAAAGAGGCATCATCATACAACCGGAAACCGGTCTTGGCCTTATTTAGCAAGTCCTGAGACTTGTTAAATTTTCCATAATGATTTGTTTTTTTCCGGGCAAGGTCATTAGTCTTGCGTCAGAGGCTCCCCGACGGGGATTCGAACCCCGGTCTCCTGTGTGACATGCGGGTATACTAACCACTATACTATCGAAGAGCCCAAAAGAGGCATAATATAAGGATTTTGCAAAAGGGACATGACCATTTTTTTTGAAGGTTTATACATTCATCAAATTATTTTTAATTAATTTCCAAACGAGCAAAATTTGGAAATTATTAAAAATTACTACAGATATACTGTCGTAATAATGTCTCACCAGATAGCTCATACATGCTATAGTGGATACATTTGAGTTGAACGATGGTTTATTTGGTATATATATATATATATATATATATATATATATATATATATATATATATATATATATATATATATAAAACAAAAATGTACGCCGAAAGGCATAAATAAAAATCAATTTGTAATGTGTAATTTAGAGAATTCACATAGAGCCAGTAAGTTAATTTAAGCACTGTGATTGTAAAAGAGGGTTTAACATTTACCCCTAATATTATACATGTAAAAAGAATTAGGAAAATAAATGTGGTTTAAAAACAAAAACAAAAAACATTTGAGTTGAAATATTTACTGTTGAATATTTCTGTGCCATTGAGACAACGCATCAGTCGAAGTGCCAAAAATATCGTAGTGGTAGGTTCAAAATGAGCTAGAAATGTCAATTCTACTCCATTCAAGTGAGTTGGGAATCTCTCAAACCACGAATTTTACGTAAAGCCGCGTCAATGCCTGAGTTGGTAAGGAGGTTGTGTCTTTCGTTTTATAGTGCAAACCTAGGTTCAACTGACGACGCTTGCTATTATGCAGTTCGGCACAAATACTGAGTGGTAGGTAGGATCCCAAAGTCCAGCCGTCAGGTAAAATAGCACCCCATTAAGTTATAGGCTTTGTGAAATGGTTGGGAGAAATCCTTGAGCATCCTTCGGAGCTTGGCTGATGGACCCGGTCGAGAAAAAAAAATAGCACCTCAGGGCGCTGACTCAGCGCAGTGGATTTGTCTTTCCTGGGAGAAATAAAATATAAAAAAAAAGATTTTCTATGTTTAAGTGTAACATGTTTACTGAACCTGGAATAAATTTCAGCGCGATATCTCTCCATTATTTCTGTTTTATATTTTAAACATTACTCTGTGTTTTTTTTTTTAATAACATCCTTTATTGGATATGAACAGTACAATCTTAACAATATAATTTAATACTAGGTTTAAATTCTACTTAATTTAGTTTAATTAAGTAAAATGTGTAAGGGTTTACTGAACCTGGAATAAATTTCAGCCCGATATCTCTCCATTATTTCTGTTTTATATTTTAAACATTACTGTTTTTTTTTTTTTTAATAACATCCTTTATTGGATATGAACAGTACAATCTTAACAATATAATTTAATACTAGGTTTAAATTCTACTTAATTTAGTTTAATTAAGTAAAATGTGTAAGGGTTTACTGGACCAGTGTTCAGCTCCCAACTCGATTTTAGTATGTTCGATTTTAACATGTTAATTCATGAGGTTTCGTCCGTTTTAGCCGTCTCAATTCGTGGGTAATATCCAAGAGCTGAATAGCTTCTACGTTGCCATGATTATGTAGGCGTCTTTCGTGTTTGACAGAATATTCTTGGATAACTTCATAAATCCATTTGATCTCTAGGTCATCATGAATTTCCTTATTTGTCACAAAATGGTAGGCATTCGTGATAATGCGAAGGAATTTATTCTGGCTTCGTTGAATTATATCTCTATTGGATTGCTTTGTACAGCCCCATAATTGGATTCCATATATCCAGATCGGCTTGATGATAGATTGTTAGATCAATCTTTTACAATAGATATTGAGTTGAGGGTGGTTTCCGATTAACCAATACATCTGTCTACGTTTCATTCGTATCCTTCTTTAATGGGGTTCGTCTTTCAGCACTACACGCACATGGTGATGGTGTTGAAGAAGTTATAAGGTTTAGCCGCTTTGGAGTGGAATTAGTGTTACTCTACACAGGTGTGTTGTGCCGCGAACTGGGTGGCGATGGTGTGGATCCGGCTCGCAGGACCAGAAATGGTGGTGAGCGGACAGCCACCAATGACACAAGGGAAGTGATCAGGGAGATGACGTCCAAAATGATGCGCAACTCCCTTCGGCAAATCACTGACTTTCAATTATGAACTCGCGAACATGCAAACAAACTAGCTACACTGGTCAAGAATGTCTAACTTTTATTTTCATTTAACTTACTAAGGCTACTAAATTAATCCTATTTTGGGGAGTTTGGTGCACTCCCGACGAAGAGTTGGCAGAGACTGAAGAAACCGTTGGTCCCATTTGAATGGGTGACAGTCCGATGGCGTCCCTAGGCGATGACGCATTGTCAGCTGGCGGCTGACAGGCGTGTGGTGAGGATGCTGGTCGGGGACGTATGAGATTCTCCCTGCTGTATTTAGTTGCGAATCCGCAACATTTGACGATGTAGCAGTAAACGAACGCACTATACGACGTTGGTTTGGAAAGTTCCCTTCGGGAGATTTCAGCCTCGAAAATGAGCCACGTGGAAAGCCGGAAACGTTAGTTGACGACGATATTTTAGGAGGAACGGTGGATGTATGGGAGTATCCCCAACAACAATAAGTCGACACCTTTCTCTCATAGGCAAGGTAAAGAAACTGGATAAGTGGATACCCCATGAACTGAACGAGTCCCAAAAACTACGGCGCCTGGAAATCTACGCCTCGCTTAGATTCAGAAACCAAACTGAATGTTTTTGCACCGGATAGTTACCTGTGATGAAAAGTGGATTCTGTACGATAACCGTAAAAGACCTGGGCAGTAGTTGGATGCAGGTGAAAAACCAAAACACACCCCCAAGCCTGATTTTCACCCAAAAAAGGTTATGGTGACAATTTGGTGGAGGGGTTTTGTATTTTTTTTTTTTTTTGTGTGTATTCAACGTGTGGCGAGGAGCGCGATTTAAAACGTCTTTGCCGTTCGAACGTCAAGTGAACACTGAATGAATAAATGATAAATTCCCTTCGAACAAGATCTGAACCTAAGTAACTACCCACAATTCCATTCGTTTTCAATCAAATTCAGCGAACTTAGTTATTACAAACAATATTCGTCGCATTTAATAATATTATTTAATTTATTAGCTTGGACGACTCAACCTAATGCCGCAACAGCCCACACAAGCAGAACAAGGCTCTGATTGCTGTCCCCAATAACAATGCAGTTTTCAATTACATCCTGAAAGCGAAAGCGTAGACTGGGATATATACGGTCACTTGAGACTGTAGATCATTTAAGCAAGATAAACTAGTGGGAATAAAATAAAACAGTATTCAAACTGTAACAACTCCTAAACCTAACATCAATGGTCAAATTATGTCCTTTTCGTTCTACCTGAAAAGATACAATACATTCATGTCAAAGGTAAGAGGACAGTAAAATTTCAAAATCCGAAAGATAGAAAACGACGAAAAGTATTACGTTGTCGTACTTCTTTAGTTTTCCCGATCGATCCTAATTTTTTAAAGAATAAGACCCAATTAAACCGCAGACTTTCCGTAAATTACCAACATCGATAGGACTTTAAAATTTGATACACTTTATTTAAAAAAGTCCTTAACATTTCACAGAAGGATACCTTCCAAACCACTACTGTGAAAGACCAGCTAATGTATTCTTAATATCTCTTTTTAAGGGTGCCTATATCAAACAACATTCTACACCTTCTTAAAATTACCCTGTCAAATAGATATATCTACGTGAGCATTATGGTACATGAATAGGTCCCATTTCTCTTTTATGTTTAGTCCCCTTCTCCCACACAAAGGAAAAGAGCAATTTCAAATACTTGACATGAAAGTATACGCATTTCTCTTGGGATTCGATCTGTCGTCTTTTGACTTTTATGTTTAATATTGATAACAAACTGTTAAAGGATCCCCTCGCACCGAATTTAAAGCCCCAACCACAAAAGAAATTCAATCCCTTATCCATGCCAACAGTTTTCTTATTTGAGACTACAGCTGGTAAGATTATTCAATTCATTAATCGACAATATTTCGAAAGTATTCTTCCGAATGTCGGGAGACAAAAGTATAGATAACTTCCTTAGAGACGACGACGACGAAGTCGGATGAATTGAACCAGAAATAGGTCAGCTCCCAGTTGATTCGCCATTTTCCATCGACCGATGGTGACGCATCGTAACAATCTTATTTTACGCTTGATTCAACACCACGACAACGACTTCTATTTAGGTTGTGAATACCATAAATTCCTTATCTGTGAGCTCATCAATCCATTATTACATTACACATATTACATATTAGAATGCAATATATCGCTGATCATATGTTCAACAAGGACCCATCTTATAGCTCCTTTGAGGACATCTTGTGTTTCCAATTATCCACGTTCCTTAGCTTAAAAAAGAGAATTCAATTGTGGTGACATATACCAAATGCTGGCATAGAAAGAAAAACCCCCTCGTTTCTTTAAAGTCATTTCAAAGACACAACCACGTATGTATGAGTGTTAAGGAGCACAAGTAAAACAAAGGAGAACATTGGAATAATAAAGTTTCTTACCTCTTTCGCGAAGTTTTCAAATAATGTCGGCGCAGTTGGGAATATCCCCAGATACGATTGAAACGCCTGTTCAGCACTTGAATCGATTTCCTCCAAGAGCAGACCACGTAGGTACTTATCCGGTGCGGACGGATCGTATTGTTCAATGTCAATGCCCACCACGAAGTACTCCCCGTTGACTAGAAGTCCTTTCTTGTACAAGCTCACCATGAGTCCAACATGCTCGTAATAATGGCTGAGAATTAAGTAAACTGCAAGGATATAAAAGTAAAAAGCAGAAAAGAGAAAATGAAAATAGGATGCTGTTGTAACAATCACAAGGTATTGAAAAACGTTATGTGACGATGGTTGATTTCAAATTAACATGTAGCTGATGAAAGGATCTTTTGCATTATTTTTTCTCTAAGTTGAGAGAGCACTTAAGGGAGTCTTGACAACGTATTACTTTTCTCAATCGTGTTCTTGTCAGCAATTGATAAAGTCCTTTGTTTCTTCTTTAAGACTAAAATATCCATAAATTTAACAATAATTGTTGTTCCAAGTTTAACAGTCTGGCTCGTTGGAATCGTTTTTATCCTGATGACATAATAGAGTCGAACAGACTTAATTAAGTGATATGTGTAATATGAATACACAGAGACTATCGTATAGTAAATCACTCTTGGGCGTCTATTCATTTATCGCTAATCTCACTATTAATATCAATTATTTTATTCAAAGGAGAGGGTGGTTCTGGGCTACTACTTCCGCAGTCTAATCGTATGTTGCCATATAGTGATAGTCCGTCAATCTATTTAGGCCATTCTGTTACTCAAGCTCTAAGACAAACCACAACCATTTATGAATTTGATGTTAGACAATTACATCACACTGAGGTTCATCCACTCATCAGTAATGACGCACCCTTCGAAAGGAGGAATATTATAATAGAAGTAAGTTCAAGTAGTTCGGCGCAAGGCTAATAACCTTGCCCGTAAAAATAAATTATTATGGAAAATTTAACAAGCTACGAGACTTGCTAAATAAGGCCAAGACCGGCTCCCAGTTGTAGTGCCGATGATGATGATGAAGTTCAAGTAGTCTAGGGAGCAGTGTGAGGAGGATGGAAAACGAGTAAAAGTATCTGTCAAAGACATGCACAGAATCCTTATTCCAAATATTTAGAAAGAATGTTTGGGAGCATCCCTAAGGTTAATTTTTCACAATGATTCAATAGATCACCCAGAGAGTCTGTCTTTTACAGCGGCAAGTGTGGGTGTAATCATTAATTTTCAAATGCCCGTTTTATGTCGGTATTTAAAGCAGGTCAATTCATCTTCTTCTGAGGACAAATTCTGGTGATAGAAAACAGATCTCATGTACATACAGCCATAATGTGTTGATAATACGTAGATATAAATTATTATCTAGACATAAATTGATTAGTTCACAAAAGGATGTATTGTGGGGATGGATGTGCGTCGGCAAGGACGCTGATTCTACCATCCACCCACTACTTCCTCTAAGTGTTCCACAGTACCTCCGAACGAAACGCACAAACACGATCACCAAGCAAATAAAGTAAAACGCACTGATTAAAAGTAAATGTTCTTTTGATGTGTTTATTTATTTAAAACGGTTGGTAACAGAACAAGCGACAAAAGATTCTCATATTTCCTTAGGACTTATATTTAATATTACTATAAAAACGATTACCCACACGACTCCGGGTATTTTTACGCGTCTCCCCTGCCGGTGGAGAGCGGGAGGGGCATGACCGTGGTGGTCAGCGGATGGAAAACGACTCAACGATATTCAATCGTTTTGGGGTTAGTATTCCCGAGAGAGAAAGTGTTTCTCTCGTGGTGGAAACAAGGAAGAAAGACTTGGCAATGTATGTATATATGTGAGTGAAGATCACTTGGTTTTTTTCATACACAAGGCCATGGGAATAAACCTGAAACAAAGAAAGGAAAAAGGGATCGTGGAGTTCTTTGTTTATGTGAGAGGTTACTAGGAAACGAATCCAGAACTATGTAAGATAAAGGAATTTATGGCCTGAGAGTTCAACTGAGTAAACATTAGATGGTAGGTGCATTTAGATACTAGGATGATTGAATTGTTTGCGTATCGCCAGAATACCTGATAAAGGACAGCGGTCTTTTGTTTACTCATGGTGTGAGTTAGGGAAATAGTCTCCACGTGGATGGTGCTAATTACATGCAGCTGGTGTTGGACTATTTATCGCTGGCTCAAAAGGGTCGACGCCGATGTGTGCATAGATAGTTTTTATGTACACATATTGAGGCTGGGATTAGCCAACTCAAGGGTAAGATTCCTGATATGCGGTCGTGTGATATGCGAACCGATGAATTTTATTACAGAGAATTTATGGTAAGGTAAGAAAGAACTCTTACAGGAATTTGTATGCGAAGGGAATGCAAGAAAGGGTAAGAATTCTTTTACTGAAGCTTTTTAGATTATACCTTAGATAATTCTAGATGCGTAAAGCATTTAAGGTGCTAATGCGATAGCATTAGCGAAATTACGTGATTGGGTGGGAGTTATGGGGTTTTTTTTAGGTTAGCGAACCGTGGGGTCTGGCGGAACCGGCGGGTACCCCCCCCCCCCCCCCCCCCCCCAAGACGTAGTCACGAAAAAAAGGTAGGGTTGAAGGGATGCTCGAATGGGTGGTGTGGTGCTGGGGGGGGGGGGCTGCGGGCTTGAGATTTAAGGTGGACCTGCGTACTTCGGGAGGCGCTGGGATTAAATCAGGGGAACTGTCGTGGTGACTAGTTCCAGGTTATAATATGGGCCTTTGTCGATAAATATGGTGGACGCGGATGTTACCGCTTGATGCCATCAAGGGTAAGGGTGTGCGGTGTGGTCCATTAGCCTGTTGTGGGTCGCTTGGACAGACAGGTTTATCGTCGGATATGTCGGAACCTATCAGTAATCTGCTCGCGTCCGCAGTGACGAAGTAGCGTGTGTGGGAAGATGCTGACCTGTTGTTGGCGGTATCTGCCAACAGGTTGTCATCATCATCAGCCAACAGGTTGTACCTATCTCATAAGTCTGATCCCATTAGGAGCTCGCTGACATCGTATGACGAAGTGTCAAGAGGCGAAACCTATTGGGGACTCGCTGGCATCGTGTACGAAGTGCCAGAAGATGGGACCTATTGTGGGTCACTGACATTGTGCTACGACGTGTCAGTGGATAAAATTGAGGAAAACCGAGTCCAAAGTCGGTGTCTTTCGTCCATACGTTTGTATGGCGGATCGCTTGCCGCTGGGACTGGTAAAGGGGGGCGGGCACTTTGTTGGCTTACCAATCGAGGGAGGGCCCGCATATCGGCACGAGTGTCGACTACGGCGCTCGATATACGGCAGCTACGACCTCGATCGAACGGCAGAATGTGAGGAGGTGCCGGCCTGTCGCGCTTGGTTTAAGGTGGGCGACTTAACTTAAGGGGCTCCTGGTGGGCGGTTGATTATGTCCAACCCCAGGGCGCCCTAGGGAAATGGAAGCGCGCTCCGATGATGATGCACCTGGGGCATGGGGCGACGTAGTGGGGCGTGTATTGCCTTTTTGTTGCCGCTTAAATTGTGCCGTGTTGGCCTAATGCCTGAGATACCTGGATGGTGTGTTCCAGGATGTTGTCTCAGTCCGGTGGTATCGGTTTGCTTTGCCGACCGGTATAACTGAGGCATTTGGAAGACATCTAGGGACCTAAGAAGGGAGGCCCTGAACTCTTGTCAGGAGGTGGCGCCTGGCGTCCTGGTGTGGAGATGCTACGCGTAGTAGCTGTGGTTAGATGAGGAGCCGAGGCTGTGGGAGAAGGGGGCCGAGCAGAGGCGAGCGGGGTCGCGTGAAGTTGGAACCGGGCGTCCTACTGGTAGTTTTGCTACGCGCTTTAGCTTCAGTGAGGAGCCGGGGTCGCGAAAGAAAGGTGTCGCGCAGAGGCAGGCAGAGTCGCATGAAGACTGCGCTTGGAGGGCGTGTGCGCCAATATTTGTGAAACGGCCTAAAAAGGTGAATAGAGGCGGGTTTCGTCTGTATATAAAGAAGGCCAGAAAGCGGTCGAAATGTGTCGAACGAGAGGTGAAACCGAGTCGAAAATGGGTTCAAAAAGAGACCAATGGTAAGAAGGGCCAGATGGTTGTTGAAATGAACCGTGTGAGGTTAGTACAGTATCGGATTGCAAGACGGTAAGAAAACAGATGGTCATTTATTCATCTTTCGATTATACATAGTGATTTTTTCCACACGACAAATATATTCTTTATACTTATACCCGGAGATCAAAAGGTTTCCTCCGGTACCAAAAGAGATTTTTTTTTTTTAACTTTACTTCTCCTAGGAACGGCGAAACTATAGTGCTGAGTAAGTGCACTAAAATGCTATTTGTTTCTCGACCAGGTCCATCAGCCAAGTTCCGAAAGATGCTCAAGGATTTCTCCCAACTATTTCACGAAGCCTATAGTTTAATGGGATGGTATTTCAATGGGTTATAGCAGGATTGCTGTCCAAACCAATAAACATCTTTAATGGACTCTGAGAAGGGCACGGTCTGCCCTACCTCCTCTTCAACCTGGCCTTCCAGAAACCAATCCGTGACTCTGGCGTTACAACTAGAGGGACTATTGTCACCAAGTCCAACCAGATATTGTACTTGCCTACGCAGATGACATCGACATCATCGATAGATCCGATTCGGCTGTACGGGACTCCTTTACCCAGATTGAACAGGCGGCAAAAAAAAACTGGAACTGCACAGTAATGAGGGAAAAATAAGTACGTGGTGGCCAGATCTGCGAAGAGAAGACGTAACGTTGATCAAACTATCAGGGTAGCAGAGCACGAATTTGAAATAGTGTAATCCTTTAACTTGGGCCAATAGTACGAATATAAGCCGATAAAAATATGGAAGAATAAATACGCGGAAGGCTAATCAAATACAGCAAAGCCTACTATGGTCTACCAAGGCTCTTTAAATGCCGAAATTTATCCAGAACATCCAAACTAATACTGTACAAGACCATGGTCTTACCAGTACTCATGTATGGATCCGAGACCTGGGTGCTCAATAAAAGGCACTCTGAACTCTTATCCGCGTCATCACGAAATCAAATAAAATAACCCGCGCATGTGCGGAGATCCGTTCTACTCGGTTGTAATTCACAATCGAGTGATATACATGTGGTTTTGTGGATTTGCTTGTGCTTGAAAATCGTGCTTTTCACTACCAGATCTTTCGACGCTGTAAACGTGATAATTCTAATTCCATTATCGTTTGAAACGTCGTGTAGGCTTTCTTTACCTATAATTGGTTGGAAGATATCTTCCTTTCCAATTCTCAAGTTGAGGTCCCCGAGGAGGATCCCATCAAATACTTCCTCTAGGGTCTCGTAGATCGTGTCCTTCGTTTCTTCGTCGGTAGATTCTGTTGGGGCGTGTACGTTTATAAGTACATAATTGTACCATGGGGCCTGTATTTTGTAGCACCGATATTCGGTCATTAATAAATCTCACGTCTTTTACATAGGGCGTCATATTGTTGCTTATGATGAAGCCGGTTCCGAGGTTATGTGTGTCGGTAGCTCTGTGGGAGGTTGTAGTTGGGTGTGCCGGCACGACACGTATTCACCAAAATCCCACCAACAATTGCGTCGTCAAAAATTGTTCACCAACGAAGAGTAGGATAAATCAAAACGCACTGGGGTAGTTTTTTTTTTTTGATTAATGTTTTTTTCATTTCAATTATGCATTATCTGCATAAATTATCAATTATGCATTATCTGCATAAAATATTGAATCCAGGCCATGCGTCCTTTTGGGATATATCTTTTTGCAGGTGAAATAGCCGGCGGATGGGATTGGGGTTGAGGTAGGGCGCTGTTAGCAGGCGAAATTGGGTAGAAATTGTGGCTTGGTTCTCCGTGTAATATAGAGAGCCCCCACAGCTCCACATGCCAGTGTGAACCCGTTGCTTTCGATTATTTGATGTTCAATATTGCTTCGTGTTTAGTTTAGTTTAGTGAGGGAGAACCCTCATTTATTTAGCTTAATGCAAGCTTACATTAACTTAAATTAAATTAATATAAAAGCCTTACAGACTATCTTAAATCTAGAGTAAGAAGGAGAAAAAAAGAAAAAAACCAGGAAGGTGAAGATGACTGTGCGATGGGGGAGGTAGGAGGCTAGGGAAGAGCGAGTGTATGTGGGGGTGGTAAATTCGGTATTTGTGAGACAGTGACAGTGAAGGGCATGTCTACGTACTGGTAGGGGGCGGGGTTGGTGAGCTGGGGGGAGAGGTTGAAATTGTGGCGGGGACTGGGGGAACTATTTTGAGGGTAGGAGAGGGGAGGTAGGGTTGCAGAGTAGAGGGGATTATTGGGGGGAGGGGGCGGATTTAGGACGGGTTTATTCTGAGACGTCATTTAAGAGCGGGAGTGGAGATGTTGAAATCGAAGGAGGTGGGGAAAGTGTTGGCCTGTCGTAGCATACGCGAGGTGGGTTCGTTAGCGCTGTAAGAAGTGTGTTGAGCGGGCACGTAAAACAGTCGAGGGTCACGTACGTTACGGGGGTTTGTATGCGATGTTAAAGTGGAGAGCAACCTTGGGCAATTGATTGAAATAGACAGAAGGCGATGGACAAAGATGATGTCGGCATGGATTCTGCGCTCTTCAAGTGTATTTAGATTGATTAGACGGAGCCGGCTTGTTTAGTCCGCGGAGGGCAAATCGCAAGAAACGACGTTGAACTCCCTCAATCCTGTGAATGTGAGTCACTTGATACGGGGACCAGACCTGACGAGCATATTCGAGTAGTGACCGAACAAAACTTGTGTAGAGTGATCGGGTGACGTATGGGTTAAGGAATTCCTTCGACCAGCGTTTGACACACCCAAGGGCGGCGTTAGTCTTGAGGATTATGTAATCAAAATTTGCGGTAAATTTGAGCTCCTTGTCGCATAGGACGCCCAGATCGCGAATCAATTCTACCGATGTTATCGGTTGGTTCAGTAAGAGATAGGGGCGTGGTGAGTGGGGAAACTCTTCCGAGAGAAGGTGATTGTGTGACATTTGGCGATATTCATTTCTAGACAATTATTTTGGCACCAAGTCAAGAAGCTGTCAAGATCCGCTTGGAGAAGTGAGGAGTCTAGGGGAGAGCGGATTGTCTTAAAAAAATTGGAATCATCCGCGTAAAGCGAGATTAAAGAGTGATTAATGCAAGAGTCGATGTCGTTTATGGTTAGGATAAATAGGAGAGGGCCGAGATGACTGCCCTGGGGGACACCTGAGGTTGGGAAAAAAGGATCGGAGAAGGTGGAACTAAATCGCACGCGGCAGGTTCGATAACTGAGATAGGATGAGACCAACTTAATCAGCAGGGGTTCGAAACCGAGGGAGGATAGCATGAAGAGAATGAGGTTATGGGAGATTTTGTCGAAGGCCTTACTAAAGTCGGTAGCGACTACGTCGACCTCATCGCCGTTTTCTAGGGCAAGGAGTGTGTGGGGTGTGAATTCGACAAGGTTAGTAGTAATGGACCTGCTTGAGAGGAAGCCGTGCTGGTTCGGAGAGATGATGGGTGCGCAGCGAAAACTTAACGCCTAATATAGTAGGCCTTCGAACAGTTTAGGAATGTGCGAAAGCTTAGCAATGGGACGATAGTTTTTTTTTTCTTTTGATGTGTGGGGGTTATGTGAGGGGATTTCCAAAAGTCATGGAATAGACCTTGGGCAAGGCATAGATTGAAGATTGACGCGAGCGGGAGAGAGAGAGAAGAGGAACATTTTTATAAGAGGATGGCAAGGAGCCCGTCTGAGCCGGGACTGAAATCGTCTTTCAGTTCTTCAAGTTTTTTTGTGACTTGGTGTTGTTGAATGTGTAGAGGGGTGAGATGGCCGAGAGAGAATTCAGACATGCCAGTAAAGTAGGAGGTGTTAGGCTCCAACGAGTCGTCCGTGAAGGATAGTTTGAAGAAAGACGCGAAAAGGTTGGATATGGTTTGGGAGTCCGTTGTAGTAGTTGAGCCGTAGAATAGGGAGGTGCGATAGGCATCAGGTTTCCGTTTGTGGTTGATGAAGTGGAAGAAAGATTTGGGGTCGTTGATCGTGTTCTCTACGACCGTCTGAATCGCGCCTGGTTTATATAACGTTCGAACATTCCACGTGCCGTCGCGTACATCTCGCTTTGTCTATTTTCTCTACGTCTTCTTTTTGCCGAGTCGGTGTTTTCTTGATAATTTGTCCCCTTATGGTAGTGTCGGCTCATCACACCTAGACCTAACGGATTTTTCGTGGGATTGTTTTGTGTATATTGATTATTCAGTTTTGTTCCCACGAGTCTTGGGGTTTCATATGGTAAGGTCTGCTTATTGCTCTGATTCGACCCGGAGTCAGAGAGGCGCCGGTATAATACGACTTGTATACCCCTGGCTCCTCGATAGTATATTGGTTAGTATACCCGCATGTCACGCAGGAGACCGGGGTTCGATTCCCCGTCGGGGAGTCTCTGGCGGAAGACTAATGACCTTGCCCGGAAAAAAACAAACCATTATGGAAAATTTAACAAGCCTCAGGACTTGCTAAATAAGGCCAAGACCGGTTCCCGGTTGTAGTGCCGATGATGATGATGGCACCCCTGGCTGCAAACCAACCAACGAGCAAGGGACCATTACACGCTGGGTAAGGGATGGTAGATCTTTGTGTATTACTCCTCTCTAGCCTGTCTGACACGAGTTACCCTACTTCCGTCAGCTTAGCCTGAGTAATTCATTGTAGTTTAAGCCCCTACACCACGTCAAGGTTTCTACCAAGCGGAGGCTAATAACTTTTATAAATGTTAATATTTGGCAAAACGTCACACACTGCGAAATCGAATTAAGAAGCTACAGTTAAAGCTTGAACTCAATCGGATAAAAATTGAGAGAGTTATCTTGCAAGCTAATTTGAAGAACATAATTTTGAGATAATCACATTTAAAGTTTTATATTCTATTTCATTTCATACGAGAGTTGGGTGAAAAGTTCCCGGCTTGACCTGCAGATGGCGCCAGCCGGTCTAATTGTTAGCTTGTATTCTATAGTACCATGTCTCATTAGCTTGTATATAAACAGGCTGATTGCTTTGTTTTACGTGGGATGGTTTTGTGTATACATTTGAGAGGTCAGGCCCGATACTTTACACCCCATACGTCATACGTCGTGACTACAATATGTTCCATAAAATGGTTTAAATGAACTGATCAAATGCTTTCTATGGTATAAAACCCTTTGTTTTACATTTTGGAATAGTTTATCCATCAATTAAGCCAATGACAAACAGTAGCGTAAGCACAGCCGCACGAACGCAAGCAAGTGAGTACGTTCCATTTTACATATACATTATTTTGTGTACAAAAATAATTGCAACAGTGAACGCTTTAGTTTACTACTGGGCCCAAACATGGTTTCTATAGAAAAATTGGTATAATTCATCCACCCGGTGGCGGCATTTATCCAACAAACAAAAAAACTCCGATTTTCTACGTCTAACCAGAGCAAATCTGTTGGTAAGGGAAACTAGATTACAAACGGCATTATTCTCCGCCGACAAATATCTAATGTGTCTATCGGGTGGCGAAAGTGGTGTCTTAAATTGAATTCCCTAGTAAATTATTGCCAATTTCAGCGCAATAAATTTCCCATTAAGTTTTTATTAAGTCGATTAATCGTGTTACTCATAGTTAGCACAGAATACATAATCCTCTCGTGCTAGGAACCCACCCACATTACCCCCATACTCAATTTGATCGTCTCATCGTTACACATTTTCTCGTCGGTCTACTTAAATGGAAATATACTTACTTCTTGTGTTGGCATACGTCTTCTCTACCAGCTCATCAAAAGGATTGTCCATGAATCCATGGTGATAAATTGTATTCCATGTAAGAGTGTCCCTTACCTTGACGCCAGCTTTACGAAGGATATTCTGAATCGTATCTGCAATCGGATTATACAGACTCCTTACATTGTCAAGGTACAGGAAAGTTACCTGCGATAAAGTTAAGAACATTTGTATAAAATGCTTCCATAAAAATATGTGCGCACTTGACTCACTTGTGTCCAATTGAATGCCAAGAGTAATGACACAACCGATTTAGATATTTGAGTATCCGGAGGTCTCGTCCGAGCGAATGTGGGGAAATCCCTCTTATTTGACGTATCCCTGTGGGTACAGTACTGATAACGAAGAAAAGCTCTGGTAATGAACTCACTCTGGATGCTAAGTTGCTTTTGAGGACTTACATAGGATATCATTGGTAGATTAAAGGCAGCTGCCATTCGTCCTTCATGTACACACGTCTCCTGAGGACCTATGTATCCAGCTACCTGTTTTGTCCACAAGGTGGCAGTTTGCCTTATGCTTATCACCTCGTCGCCATAAGTTTCTGCCACAACGAATGCAAGTGAGTGACCCAGCTGTTTTAATGCCCCAGAATTTACTTGAGATATGGCCAAGGATATCGCTCCAGAGATAGTAATTCCTGCAAGAAGTTATGTAACAATGAGTATTGAGCAACGGGAAGAGTTTCACATCATTACCTGGTCGTTGGTAGTCCAAATTGCCTGGCTTTCGTTGCGAGCCTGTCATATACCCGAGTGTGAAGACATCCGCGTTAATGTAGCAAATGAAATTCAATATAACGAATATTTGAGCACCGCAATGAAATCGAGTCTTAGGTATTGCTTCACTCTGTCGAAGGTTTGACCTCATTACGCGATGGCTTTGGTCAAGTACGAGGCACACCAGCTTCGTGGGGTAAATTAGATCATGTGAACATGTATGTAACTCTTATTAGGATGCTTTGGTAGACGGAGTATTATCTCACAGCTCTGTAGAGCTCGATGCTACGTCATTAACGAATACTATCCAAACCCTTATTTCCGCCATTACGTCCTTTTATCTTTAGCTAAATAGATAATTGAGTACGGTTGCTCGACGATTGTAGCGGCTCGCTGGCCATTAAAAACCAAGATTAAAGCTCTTTGGTGTATTTTATGATGCTAGGAAAGTAAAAAGGACACAATCCAAACGTCATTAAAATTGAGATTGAAAATTCTTTTATAATTAATGTTAAGGCTGTAATCAACGTTAACCTGTATTGACATTAAAAAGGAATATCTGTTTAATTAGATACAACTTATCTGCTGAAAGTAAACTGACTGTTCATCTTAACCTAAGTAGTTACTAGGATTGTAATGGTTAAACAAACTTACAGGAAGTGCAAATAAATGCTGTTATAAATAGCTGACAATGCGCCGTAATAAATACACTTAATCAAGTTTCAATACCAGTTATCTTAACACCGGTCGTTAAATTTGGGGGGAAACAAATCAACATAAAATGTTGAATAATTAATTCATTAACATTATTATGTCTTGGGAAAACGTTCAGGATTACGCTTAGGTTGACAAGTAATCTGAATTAGAATGTTTATACCTTTCCCAAGGGCTACTGCAATTGATGGAGGATTTCGGGATCAACCGCGTTAATTAAATGATTAGCCTTAAGGAATTCTTTTAGTATTATAATTACTTTTATTTTCGGCATTAGTTCGGTTATCGGTTTAATCTCCGTTATTATCCTTCGATACTTATTTTGAACATAATTAAAAGGAACCCCGACTTTGGGGTGATGTTGAATGATATTAGATAGTCTTTCCTTAATTACTGTCTTTTTATCGGTCAACCTTTTCTCTTTTTATTGTGCAAGAAATGTGCCCTTTAGAGACCGAGCCAAGTATACATTTTCCGTGTCATCGACACCGATAACCATACTAGGGGCTTAATTAAGTTGCTGAATTTCAATAGTAATTTATTGCGTTAGCCGTTATGAGGGTAGTTCCCTGCCAAGTTTAATTGGCTCGCTTTGATAAGTATTTCACAGATATCCGTATTGCATTGGAAAGATAATATAAAACCTTTTTCGGTCAAAATGTAAACTCTTTACTTCAAGCATAGCGGTTTTGTGCCCCTAGCAGTATTCAATACAAAACACGGATGGTTTCCCCTTTTTTCTAGGGCCAAAACTTCAAGAAAGTTTTGCATTCGTTTAATAATTAAGTTATTAAACTAATAATCAAATTATTAAATTAATTATGTGTCCTATCCATACTATTTTTAGTATAGATTTGCCTTTAATGTTGGGTTATTTTTTTTTTTTTTTTTTTTTTATTAGACTTCTCTCGGGGGAGGCGAACCTATACGCCGAGTGGGCGCCCCGAGATGACATCAAATAACTGTTGCAGTTCTTTTTGAACAGTTGCAGGTTGTAACGCTCCGGGAACACTCGCGTGGGAAGGGAGTACCACAGCTTCCCCGCTCTGTAACGGAACAAGTTCTGATGCAGGGATGTTCGCGCCGTCGGGAGATGAACCACAAACCGGTGCGATCCGTCGGATTGTCTTGTGGAGCGCATATAAGCCGAATTGCGCGGAACAACATGATAATAAGTAAAACAGACAGAGGTCGGCTACGCGCCTTCGATGTGATAGCGACTGTAGTCCCGAAGTCAGCGCCGAGTCCCCGATCAGGCGGATCGCTCGTGTCTGTATGCTCTCAAGTAGGTCGAGGGTATGTTTAAGAGTCGAGCTCTAAACATGAGAGCAATATTCGAGTGCGGGTCTAATTTGGGATTTATTTAGGAGAAGAAGTTGGGCCAGAGTAAAATATTTCTTGGCTCTAAACAGATAGCTCAGTTTTCCTGAGGCTGACCTGACGATACTCGACACGTGTTTATGTCATGATACATTCCCATATACCGTAACGCCGAGCAATTTCAAACTTTCCCCGGCCTTGAGGGTCCGGCCATTCATCATCAGCTGTGGAACCGATGATCCACTTTTCTTTGTGAATGTTGTCTACTGGGTCTTCGCTGCATTGAAGTCGACGAGATTGGCCCTTCCCCACTGCAGGAACCTATCTAGATCCTGATTCAGAGAGTCAATCTGTCTACATCTCAGTTGATGCGACGCAGATGCACCAATCGGCCGATCACCCGAAAAGGAGGAAACAAGCGTACTATCATCCGCAAAACTGAACACTTTGTTATCCGTTGTCTCCAACAAATCATTTATGTGAAGCAAGAACAAGGTTGGAGCCAAAATAGAACCCTGGGGCACCCCCGAATTAACAGGATACAGATCCGAACACTCGCCGTCCACAACAACCCGGATCGATCGATTCTCGAGGAAGCTCCTCGTCCAGTCGCAAAGTGGTTGGGAAAGTCCATATGAACGAAGTTTGCTCAGCAATGCCCCGTGCCAGACGCGGTCAAAAGCCTTGGAGGAATCCAATGCGACCGCCCTTGACTCACCATGCCGTTCAATCGCAGATGTCCATATATTGGTTATAAGTGTCAAAAGGTCTGTGGCGGTGCTTTAAAGCCTTCTCTAAGAACCATCCATTTCCTACCAAATTACCTTCCTCCTGCTTACCTGCAATCGAGCAGCGTAAGCTACATTTCATTCACTTTCACCTGAAAAGAAAACCCCAGCAAGCATCCACATCAAACAAATTATTTCATTCATATTACATGAACCGTATCAACCCAATCGACTCAGCTTGTCAACAATTATAATCGATAAATACTCGTTGGCCAGTGTAATTGTTGACACAGCTGTAGCCGATATTCGTTCTACGGTTCATGATTGAATATTGATCCAATCCCAAGGATCGCTACAGTTGTGACCAATTTCCTTTATCAGTTATCTACCGATCATGGGATTCGGGCACGAATATGATTGACGTTAGACAATCATATCCATGATCATGCCTAACTATGCTCCGGCCTGTAAAACAAACAAACACACAGTAGCATCACTGTGTTTATGCTAGTAACCAACCGCTGGTCCATGGCCACCCTGGGCGAGACGTACGCTTGCACATCTGCGAGGCTAATTCCTCGCTATTGTACTCATGTACCAGCACCGTCATGTAAACAAGACCCAAAATTTCGGCTGACCTATCGTCACCTAAGAAGTATTGCCTACAGCGGCATTATCCTGAACGCCTGATGTGCATCTCATCGTGACCCTTGAAATGGCGTTTTTGTTTACCTTAAAGCAAAAACCTATTTCGTTCTCAGGCGCAGGTCATCAAGGATTTATGACCGCATTGCCTGCAGTATGTTCGTTCCTTTGTTGATTCAGGTGCATTTTCGTCGTTGCCGATATGCAGGCTGAAGGGCATCGTACTTGTCCTATACGGACACATATAGAATCCTCCCACCCCGATATATTCCACCACCGTTGAATCTGACGGATATGGATTGCATCGGCGAGTCAGATTTTAGCCACCGAACTGGACAGTCCAAGTCTAGAGTCGCGTAATAATACCAAAAGGGTCGTGTCGTAATCTACGCAGAGTGTGTGCGAAGGACGAGTAACGTCAAGCGTCATAGTGCGCGAGTTTTGTTTCTCTACTATGGGAAATTCATTTTTTTGTCATTCCACGTAACTTATCTATGAATCCGTGAATTGTTTGCAAAATATTTTTCATGTACATTTACCAGAACATAACCAGATATCACCAGCTGTATGCAAATCACCAGTTTCATTAGTTGTATGCAAACGATTTTCTTTTGCTTGTGAGTAAATAAAAGCAGTAAAAATAAAAGAACATTTATGCAATTAACAGCCCGGAGTTTCATTTCCTTCTATATGTGAACGGTTTGTGGCGGAGCGGTGATTTTTGTGAACAATTATTCTCGCAACGTTTAGCGGAAGTGTAGTGGAGGTGTTGCTGAACCCACCCCCATGAAGGCGTATGAGTGCCATCTACTCCACAGGTCTCCCGTGGACCGCCTGCCACGGAATCCGTATTGACGATCATTCAGAAGTCCGTTGCACTCCAAATACTTAACTAATTCTGTATTGATGACTTTTTCCATTACGTAAGATAACATAGACAGTAGTGCTATCTGCCGGTAATTTTGTGGGAGACACTTTTTTTCCGTCTTTGGGATTGGATGAACTCGAGCGATTTTCCAGCAGGCAGGAAAGGTCCTCCGTGCATAAGATAAGCGGAAGAGTCTGCCAAAAACCAGCTATAGTTCTGGAGCACAGTTCTTAAGGACTATTGCTGGTATTCCGTCCGGGCCGGTTGCCTACAATCCAGTTCACGTAGAATGCGTTGAATAGTGCGCGGACGGAATCTCACATCCCGCATGGAAGACCGTATCGGCGAGATCACGGGTGGCTCCAAAAGGCCGGGATCGATATTTGAAGTCGCGATCACATTAGCTTTACCCTTTGAATTCGTGACTAACGTCCCGCTGTCTGACACCAACGCAGGGAAAGGGGAGAAAGCGAAGTTACTGCTGACAGCTTTTGCCATTAACCAGAAGGAGCGCAAACCAGTTGGGCGCCGAAGGAGCTTAATGATTACCCTGTCGTTGTGAGCCTTCTTCGCGGTATCAATCGCCTGGTTGCACGCGTTTCTGATTCTAACAAACTTCGTTCTGTTAACATCGGTGGTATTGGAGCGCCATTGTTTAAAAGCTCTATTTTTTGCCGCTGTAATCAGCTCGCATTTTTTATCACACCAAGGTTTATCAGACGTTTGATGGAGTGTGGAATATATATCTCCATCCCCAGAAGAATAATCTCTGATACCGATTCCGCGCAAGCGTTAACATCGGAGTTTCCGAAGCACACCTCGGACCATGGAAAGGATGCGAAGAAATCTCGCAATATTAATGTTGTTTAAAGAAAATATTGTTCTGTTAAAAGTCGATTGTAAATTTTAAAGACTTTCAATCGGATTATGTGTATTACATTCTAAAATCATGCACTCTAATATTCCAATAGGGACTTGACAACTTTGAATTTAATATGTGAACGCACCCTTTCACTAGTCAACGAACTGTCACTGTTAATTTATTCAGTAAACTCAACATCGTGGTTAAGTACACGAACGAACAACGTCTGCACATTTATTCTTTACATGAATAATTCCGACACATATCCGTTTCCAGATTTCAATTTTCACTAATAGACGTCTCTCCTCGCCCAATTCTGTTCCAATTAATACCCGAATTAATTTAAATGCCCAGAATTGATAATTTGTTGGCTACAGAACGGATATTTCAAAATGTCTACCTTGAAAGATGGTGATGAAAAGCATTACTAATATGAGCTGAAAAGTCCCGGGATATCTCAATAGGTGACGCCACTAGAAAATGAACATAACTCATATCGAGAGGCTCATTTGTCACTACCTTATGTATCAAGTTTCATGACATTTCGTCTATTCGTTTCAAATTTAGCGATAGTAAGTGGGTCAATTGAGGTTTCCGATTTGTAGGTGGCTTTTTTTTTTGTTTTTTTTTTCCGCTTGGTAGAAACCTTCACGAGGTCCCGCACCAAACTTAAACTACAATGAAACACTCAAGATATGCTGACGGAAGCATATGGTTCCAGTAGAGCCACCCATGTCAGACAGGCTAGCGAGGAGCAACAAAGATCTACCACCCCTAATCCAGGGTGTTGCGCGTCAACGTGCCCATTGAATGGTTTGCAGCCAGGGATATACCGCCTGTATTATAACGGCGCCTCTCTGACACCGGGTCGAATCAGAGCAGTAAGTAGACCTTACCATATCAAAGCAGGGCTCTGATATGGCGGACTATCTGAAACCCGAAGACTCGTAGGAACAAAAATGAATAATCAATATACACAAAACAATCTCACGAAAAACCCGCTAGGCGTAGATGAGCTGAGCCGACACTACCATAAGGGAACAAATCATCAAGAAAACACCAACTCGGCAACAAGAAGACGTAGGGAAAAACGGAAAAAGTGGGGTATGCGCGTCGGCACGTGGAATGTTCGAACGTTATATAAACCAGGCGCGATACAGACGGTCGTAGAAATCGCGAAACAATATAACATGGACATCATCGCGCCTCAGGAATTCTGACTGCTACATCAAGTAATTGTTCTCCAAGACCCTAAAGGAAGTATTTGGTGGGATCATTCGATGTTAAAATCTACCTCGGAAACTTCAATGCAAAAATTGGAAAGGAAGATATCTTCCAACCAACTATAGGTAAAGAAATTCTACACGACGTTTCAAATGATAATTGAATTCGAATTATTACGTCCGCAGCGTCAAAAGATCTGGTAGTGAAAAGCACGATGTTCAATCAGAAGCAAATCCATGAAGCCACATGGATATCACCCGACGGCGTAACGCGTAACCAAATAGACCACCTCCTCATAGACAAAACCCACCAATCGAATATCCTTGACGTGGGATCATATAGAGGAGCAGATTGAGACTTCGATCATCTTCTAGTGATGGGCCAAATCAGGAGTCGCCTCGCAGCAAACCCACATGGGCAGTCACGGGAGACGAGCAAAAAGTTCGACATTGATAAACTAAAAGATCTGCGCAAAATGGCTGAATATCAAAACAAACTAACAAATAGATCTAACATCCTAGAGAATGGGAGTAGTGAGGAAGGGGGAGCCAATAGTGCGGACACTAAATGGGCATCGATCAGAGACATAATCAAATAAACAGCCCAAAAGGTATTAAGATTTAAGAAAACAATTAAGTCCAAACCTTGGTTTGCCGATGAGTGCAGGACGAAGATCGAAGAACGTAAACGCCTCAAAGTGATCCAGTTAGAACGATTTGATAAAGGCAACGCAGAAAGATACGCGGCAATTCGGAAAGAGACAATGAAACCCTTCAAATGGAAAAAACTCGAATGGGAGAAGACTCACATCGAAGAAATCCTAGAAAATGCCAGAGCAAAGACCATCAGAGGTATGTATGCTGGAATAAACTCAATTGGAAATGGCTACCGGGGGAGAACCAACATAATTCGACACGCAAATGGCTATCTGCTCACAGAAGCAAACAACATCGTGGTAGAAGCAGTACTTTGAAAACCTGCTCAATGTGCACACCCATCAACCACAAATAAACGCACCAGACGTACATACAGCTGAGCCCCAGATTCCACAGCCCTCTTTCATGGAAGTTGTAGACGCAATAAATCGATTGAAATACAACAAGGCTTCCAAAGTCGACTGCATGCTGACAGAGGTTATGAAACATGGAGGACAGGTAACCGCTCGAAAGATACACAAACTGATTAAAACAATATGGGAGTAGGGAGTTGTAGCGTTTCTAGCGGATACAGACGACCAATAGTGAGGAACAACGCCACCAAAAGCACATCCATTAAAGCCGTATACCATAGCGATAATATAGCATTTCCACATCAGTCGAGTGTATTTGAGTTCAGGAATCGAATACGAACACGCGGTAGTGGCCTGATGCGTTGAGCTTTGGTTCTATCCATTAGCGATTCTAATCGCGATAGCGTCGGTTCGAATCAAAAACTCTTCATTGTCGTCGCAGACGCTATAAAATCACTCCGAAAGAATGGAAAACCTCAATAGTCGTCGCCATCTTCAAAAAAGGCGACAGATCTGACTGCGAAAACTAAAGAGGAATATCATTGCTCCAAACCACATATCAAATACTAACAAACGTCATACTAGTGAGAATCACACCGTACACAAAAGAATTACTGGGAGACTAGCAGTGTGGATTCCGTGGGAACCGGTCAACGAGCGACCAAATGTTCACAGTAAGGCAATTGCTGGAAAAGAAGTGGGAATACGGAGAGACGGTTCACCATCTGTTCGTTGACTTCGAAAAGGCCTACGACTCAGTCGCAAGGCAAAGACTCTACCATATTGTGGTTGAGCTGGGAATCCCGAAAAAAAAATTCCGCCCTCATTCAAATCTGCATCAACGAAAACAAAGGGCGAGTTAGAATAGAAAACCACCTCTCAAAACCATTTGAAATTCGGGACAGACTAAAAGAAGGGGATGTCCTCTCACCATGTCTCTTTAACCTTGTGCACGAGTATGTCATCAGAAAAGTACAAGACGACAACATGGCCGGATTATCACTGAATGGGGTCATACAAGTGCTCGCATATGTAGATGACATCGCCGTTTTGGGCGATAATCTAGAAACTGATTGAAACTAGAAAAGTAAAAACTGTGAAATCATCGTGCAAGCGGCAGAATAGGCGGGCCTAGAAATAAATGAAGACAAAACAAAATACATAATTACGGCGAGAGCAGGTGGACCTTAGAGAACACACATAAACATCCGGGGCAAGGCATTTGAAAATGTCAAAGAATTTAAATACCTGGGAACAATACTGACGGCCAGTAACGAAATGTCGAAGGAAATTAACAAAAGACTACACTCCGGCAACGCTAGTTGGCACGAAGTCAGTAAACTGCTGAAATCCAAACTGCTATCACGTAATATAAAGCTCCGTGTCTATAGAACCATAATCATGCCGATTGTTCTATACGGATGCGAAACATGGGCTCTAACAAAACGGGAAGAAAACAGATTCCGGGTATTCGAGAATAAAGTTCTTAGGGGTACCTTTGGCGGTAAATATGACGAGGAGGCAAGACAATTGAGGAAACTCCACAACCACGAATTGGAAGAGCTATACCGCAAACCTACAATAGTGAGAGTAATCAAGTCACGAATATTAAGATGAGCCGGACACGTGGTGCGAATGGGCAACGATATGCCCATGCATAGAATTCTTGACGGTAGACCAACGGGAAAGAGATTGGTAAAACGGCCGCGACGGAGATGGGAGGTCAATGTAAGGTTTGACTTTGAGGAGATCGGTTGGGCTGGTCAAGCGTGGAAGGAGAGTTCACAGGACAAGGAACTACCGGCTAATAGATAGTGTGGGGGTAATAGTTGTGGTGCCAGCACGGGAACGGGTTCACTGATATTCCACTAAGTTCCACCGAACACATGTTCACGAAAACATCCAAACTCCAAGAACAGAGTAAAATAAAAATGCACTGGGGTTGTTTAGTTGTTTGAATGTTCTTTTTTATTTTAATTTATTTTCTCATCTAAAAAATCAATTCTCCAAATTGCTGTCGACTTTTATTAGTTAAAACACAAATTGCTGATCACAATGTAAAAGAAATCTCTGAACAAAAATAACACTTGGCGTGTACAACAATTGAATCTTGAATATTTGGTATCAGCGCATACACCTAGCACACTCGGCTGGCGGTTCTTAATATGTCAATTATTTCGCAGGATCACTTTCTTTCTTAATATTGTTTACAAAATAAACTCACAATCATCGGCTTCTTTACTATATCTTTTGTAATTATTACATACTTCCACAGCAGACCACCGGGTTAGAAAATACGACACCCCATATGTCAGTCACTGCTTATGAGAGCATTGTTCGTTCGCATAAACTTTGTATTACTTAAGCAGCACAGCACAAGTAGTGGAAATTCACGAAAATCGGAAACAAGCGACCCGAATGAGATAAGTTCTTGAATTATTGATAGGTTCTATTTTATGTACGATGAACAGGGTATTGATGTGGAAATAGGGATTTCACAAGTAAGGAAAATCGTTTGTACTCGCGTAGAGACAGAATTCGCTTTTGGGTGTGCGCACATCCGTTGTTAAGACTCCCTTGCTATTCTTGCTCGGCCGACCATAGAGAGAAATTTTCTCTCTCCACCACGAAACTCACCCTGGGCTCGTGCAGAGCCCACTCACTACCGGTGTGAGTTTCGTGGTGGAGAGAGAAAATGTCTCTCTATGGTAAGAAACCAGGGAGAGGATCTCGCTGGAAAGATCCTGGTAGTGTGTGTGCGGTGATCGTGAAGATCACGTTGTTTTCCCGTGCACTCTGGCTAAGGATAAACGAAATCGCACCAGGGACGAAGGACAGAGGGAAAATCGACCACGGGCATCCTAGGCGATGAGAGTGCAGGTGGGCAAATACACTGCATTAGGTGCTAAAAGGAATTTTAGATACTTACACAATGGGAATTGTTTATAGTATCCATGTCGCAGGGAGAATCGAATTCTTTTGTTTGCATGTTGTGTATGTTGAAAATTTTGGTTTTTGGCGGCTAAGTGTGAGATGATGGCGATGGTGTGTCGGTTGGACAAGGGATCCTGGGTCGGGTACAATGCAGCTGAATAAACAAGCTGCGCGCCGTTGATTTTGTCGTTGGACAAAAGATCGGTTACATTATATGTAAACCAAAATGTTTTCAGGGAAATTTGCTGATGCGTTGATGCATGGAGGTGACGATGGCCTTGGGGTGGAAGTGTTTACAGGTTGGAGATTGGGGTTGGGTTAAGAATATGGGGGTTCCTCAGGTAGGTATTAAGAACCCCCACAATAGTAATATCTATCAATATATAAAAAAACCTCTTTACTTTCAGCAGTCGGAATTTCTACTAATATGATTTTTCTTTCTTTTTTTTCTGTTGGGTAAACTATCGAGGCGAAAACTCAAATAGCAACCCAAAGTCAAAGCTACTAAAAATTGTGAGAGATGTAGCGATCCTAATTCACTACCCCCATCCAAATCCCCAATATTTCCCATTAACCTACATCCAAATTCTATATTGAATCACATGAGCGATAAATTAAACCAAAAGTTAATTTGTCGCACATTAATCCAATTTCCCATTAACCTACATCCAAATTCCATATTGAATCACATGAGCAACGAATTAAACCAAAAGTTAATTCATCGCACATTGACTCAATTCCCAAAATCCTGACATCATGAAATGCTTAATTCAAAACGCATTTCATGATTTCCCTTCCAGGACCCAGAACACAATTCCAATTGAAGCACACAAAATCTTGTGTGTGCTTCTTGGAATTTTTACATTAAATTCGTTGACAAATCTCAACGTTAAAAAGAATAAAAGGGCAGTAATTCTCGATTTCGAGATCAGTAGAATTCCAGAGGCCGAAAGCTGGCCGTGCATCCATGAATTAAATTCTAAAAGTCAAATGTCGGGTCTAATCTAGAAAGGTGAAATAAAACAGAAAATTTAACGTAAAGCCGAAACCGAATCTTTTAATTTTCTTTGGGACATTCCGCCGGTAGGAAGTACAAAACAAAAGAGATCTTAACAGGGTGTTGCGGGCCCTAGTGCGGGAGCCCAAAGCAAAAAGACATCTTAACAGGGTATTGCGGATCCCGGCACCCCCCCCCCCCCCCCCCCACCCCCAGCAACAGAGAAAGCGACTCCCAGTGACCAAGGGGGAATAATATACTGAAAGGCCCGAGGAGTGCCCGTTGGTGCCTTAACAGGAGACTCCGCCATTCCCCGCCAAGGAGCTCACGAAGATCGAGCTCCACCCCCGGAAACCAGGACCCCCTCACACGAAAGAAGGAAGCTGCGAGGCGCACACCTTTCCACGCAACCAATGTCAACCAATAAACGCTCCCCCAGAAGATCTTCACGAAGGGAGATGACCCAATGACACAAACAATAAGGAGGTAAGCAAACCCTTTTAATCAAAAAATATAGCACCTCAACAGAGAGGTGTTTTCAAAAAAAAATTGAGTAGACCTTTAATAGATAAAGGTCACAAGCTTTAATTGTATATGATGTATCTAGAATAAACCCTGAATTTTTAATTAAGAATATAATAACGAAATGTTTTGTTTCCATTATAAATTACAGGAGTGTGTGGGGGTTCCATCAAACCCCACAGCCCACTTACCTGAAGAACTCCCCATATCCGCAACTCAACTCCCATTGTCGCCCGCCAATGCAATGGCATTGGCACCGGAAAATATTTCCTTTTCCAAGGGCATTAATGCATACAAACATTACATAGAATTCCGAGTGTCCATGTCGGCACAATACTTCCTACCCCACAAGTGCATATGCGGGTTATTGTAGTAGGGTGCACCGGCGTACGGCGCTGATTTACTAACAACACTACTGATTGTCATTGCTGACGAAACACCAAACACCAAATAAAAAAAATCGCTTGTGATATCTTGTTGTTTAAAGTTCGCTTTATTTAATTAATCTCCCACACGGTTTTCTTTTTGCTTTGACTTTGCAGATGTCTTCTAAAATACACGATGTGGGTGACGTAGGTATATCGTCTTTGAACACGAACAGCTAACGATATGTTTATTTTCGGTTTTTAGACACTTGAATCACGAACAAAACGTACTTCTTCAACACAACATTAATGTTCCTTCAGAATTCCTGCACAATGGGCTGTATAATAGACGTTAGTATATTTCGCGCACACGACTCTTAAAAAACGGACAAAAGAAAAGTGAACTGCAATTTCAAATCTTAAGACTGACAAAAGAACTGAACTTCCGACTCGACCACAAACGTGTGTGTATAACTCGGCTCTTAAAATGGGACTCCGTGGCACATGCGCACTCTCCAAATGTTAAAATCTGACTCTTCGATGCAATCCACATCCGTCAGGTTCAACGGTGATGGATCACATCGATGTGGGAGGAGCGAACAGGCTCAACTTGGCGACGGCCAATGGTGATCGAGGGAAGGGTGCAATGGGGGGATTTCTCGAATGCTATATGGGACTCTAACAACAGATACACACGATTCACAGGCAAAAATAGTGAAGAACACGAACGAAGAAAATCGAATAAGAAAAATACATCAGAACCGTATACCAAGCGATAAATAATAAAAATAATTCACATCAGTGGAATATAGACGAGTTTGGAAATCAAATTCTAAACACGGTCAGTAGCCTGGTGTGTAACGCTTAGGTAATTTTTTTTTTCGTGATTCGAGCTGTCATAGCGTCAGTTCGAATCACACGATCTTCTTCACTATTATTTCAAAAAAAACGCTATAACCGTACCATGTCCCTTGCGCTTGAAGTATCGACAACGAACGATACTGCAACTGAATAAACAAGGGAACGAACATAAGGGACTGCAGGCAATGTGGTCATAAATCCTCGATGACCTGCGCCTGAGAACGAAATAGGTTTTTGCTTTAAGGTAAACAAAAACACCATTTCAAGGGTCACGATGAGATGCACATCGTGTTTACTCAGGCGTTCATGATAATGCCGTTGTAGGCTATACATTCTTCGGTGACGATAGGTCAGCCGAAAATTTGGGTCTTGTTTACATGACGGTGCTGGTACATGAGTACAATAGCGAGGAATTAGCCTTGCAGATGTGCAAGCGTACGTCTCGCCCAGACTGGCCATGGACCAGCTGTTGGTTAATAGCATAAACACAGTGATGCTACTGTGTGTTTGTGTGGTTTACTGGTCGGAGCATCATTAGGCATGATCATGGGTATGATTGTCTAAACGTCAATCATATTCGTGCCCAAATCCCATGATCGGTAGATAACCGATAAAGGAAATTGGTCGCAACTGTAGCGAACCTTAGGGGATAGAAGTAATGTTTGTTTATTCATTGCCCATTGCGTACAGCATCAATTAGCTTGTACGCAGATTGCCAACGTCGCATCGGTCGGTGTGTCGGGTGTGTTGTTTGTGTTAAAACAACACTGGAAATTTCTATAGGCTGCCAGCAATGGCTTCGCTGTAGGTTGTTGTTTGTACAATCGACCGATGACTTGGTGATGAGGTAATGCGGAATTAGCTTTCGGGGACATGATGGTTTGTATACAAGCCTGCCCCGGGGTGAAAATTTGATGCTTATGTTTTCAGGTGGAAGGTGATGCAGAGAAGGTTACGATGCTCAGTTGCAGGTAAGTACAAGGCAGGTAGGTATGGTGTCTTGTGGGTGGGGGAAAAGACAGGTTAAGTTGAGGAAGTGGGTGGTTCTTGGAGAAGACTTTAAAGAATTCCACACATACACAATTACGCATATGTAGTCCTGAATTTACAGGCCTTTATTTCATTAGTATTTAAATTATGGAGCTATTTATACACCACTTAAAAGTGTACATCTTTGTAAATTACAATATTCTAGAATTTACGGCATATGTCCTCAAAGAACTCTCAACGCGTTCGATGGCCGAAACCCGCTGACTCATACACTGGGAACAATAACAAAACCCAACGCCATCGGCATTTTTAGACAGTTCTCAATTGTTGACGTAGTTCTGTTGTTGTTTCCTCCGACTCTCGCAATTTACTCGTGAATGTTCGAAGAGTCAGAAAGTGAACTTACGGCAGTGCCGTAAAACCATTCTATAGCACTTAGAAACTTAAAGGCAGCGGAATATAGTGATGACACATGTTGGCTTTAAATGTTTGGATAGAAAGTCATGCCATGTGTTATACTCCGTGCCGTGCTTTCCCAAAACGGCGGGAGAAGAGCTCGGAGTGTCGACGGTGAAAACAAAAAGATAAAAGACGCGAAAGGTTCAGTTGAAATAAATTATAATAAATTTTATTGTTTTCTTGAAATTAAAAAAGTGCAAGGGTGAGGTATTTGACTGACAATCGGCCAGCGGTTCGGCCCCTGTACTACTACTGATCCCGAAATTGAAAAGCACTGCCCTTTTATAGTTTTTGTAGTTGACTTTTGTCAACTATTTTAATGTCAAAATTCCAAGAAGCATACGCAAGACTTGGCGTGCTTCGATTGGAATTTTGTTCTGGGAATTGTTTAAGGATTTTGTTGGAGAGATTCTGGGAAGGGGAATCATGAAATGCGTTTTGAATTTAGCATTTCATGATGTTAGGATTTTGGAAATTGAGTCAATGTACGATGAATTAACTTTTGGTTAAATTCGTTGTACATATGACTCAATATGGGATTTGGGTGTATTATGTGGAATTGAATCAATGTGCGAAAAAATGACTTTTGGTTTAATTTATCACTCAATGATTCAATATGAAATTTGGGATTTGCGTTATGGGATTATTTGATGATATTGGGGATTTGGATAGGAGTAGCGATTTAGGATCGCTACACATGTGTTCCTCTATAGCCATAATTTTCAGGTATTCATCGATACCTCTTTTTCCAATACACTCTACCTACGGTACATTGTGGTTTTAGATTTGATGGAATAAAGAAAAGAAAGTCGCTGTTGTACTAATATATTACAAAAACAAACTCACCGAAATATACCTAAAGGCAAAGAAACTAAAGACGTCCCTAAAGTGATTGAGCTAACTAGATTCTGTCAAAGTCCTTTACATATATATCAATTTCTATGGCACCCAAAAAACATAAAATAATGTATGGTCTACACTTTCAAAAAACTTACACATGATAAAAGTGCTGTCAACAGTCTAATAATATCATTCAGAGCGAATACCTTTTGAGTTCAACGGTATGCCTAATATTATAGATGAACCACTGTTGTACGCCCCGATGTCCAATGGCAGGTTGTGACATAATTATTATTCATTAGAATCAAAACACACTACTCGTTAGTATGTACATACGTCATCATTCCGCATATTTGGAATACTTGATTGGGGTCTTGGTCTGGTGCCCGTGCTTGGAGCCTGACAACTTATGTACAACCACGCGCCATGTAATCATAGTTTATTTGTTCAACACCGTCCAGAAAACTCCTAACACGCACACACCTAAAGTGTAATTATGCAACAAATTCGTTTTTCCATTAGCACGTACGAAACGCTGGCACTGTTGTTTCCGTTCGCCAAAACGATTTACTCACTTTAGGGGGGTAACCGATGCCTTGGTCAGCCCACAGCACATTCTAATGGTTCAACAGATCAATGTGGAGCTTGAACCTCACTTCTCGCTGGGTGGAAGAGTTTGGCGTGATCGCAAGTACTGCACATATTTAAAAATGTTTGTTATACATTTAGGTGCCAACTGAGTTACCGATACGTTTACGACAATCTCGATGACTCGTTTTATTTCCGCGATTGCTTCTTGTATCCTGTAGCCACGTGGGCCAGCAAATACCCGACACGTTCTCACTAGCATTTGCATACGAATATCAAAAGTAGATACAAAACAAGATACTGGTAAATGTGCAGTCAATCGTTACTCGAGCGCAAGCGGAAATGGCTGACTATACTTAAGGGTGGTGTAATTGATTGTTGGCTTAGTCAAGTGTAAGACGGAAATAAATTGAGTAATTTAATGCTTGAGTTGAATAATTTAATTGGAATTACACAATAGGTGTGAAGAGCCACTTTGCTGTTTATATAATACAAGCACAAGAATTTATATATGAATGAAATTTGGTGGAGAAAAACGGGTAAAAAGAACCAATAGTCTGGATGTCGATGGGGATTAATTTTGAATCCCCCAAAAAAAGTATCGGGCAAAAATTTGATGCGTTTACACATTCAGTATTATTGGCGTTTCCAAACAAAGCCTTTTTCAAGCTACCAAACCAGTATATGACTAGAACCCAGAAATTGCACAGATACGAGGTTACGAGAGAACAAACAGCAGGATTCCGTAACTCTTATCCATAGCTGCATACGGAATTCTTCAACAAACGTAAGGATGTTCGGAATAATATACGGAAGAGCAAACATAAGGCGTTCTGTGTTCTAAGGGATGAACTAGATAATAATCCATAGGGCGACACTTACAAAATAGCAATGAAAAGGGCACACAACAACAGGAGCAACATACAACAGTAGCAACATACACCAGTAGCAACATACAACAGTAGCAACATAAAACAGTCGCAACATGCCTCATGTCCAGAATCGTTGCTGCTTTATTCCCGCAGTGAGAAGACACAGGATCGTAGCAGGATTAGCACGTCAGTGAAAGAAGAATACCTCAAGTGACCATCGAAGAGATAAGAATCATTTAAAACTGTAGGGAAGTGTGATTTAATTAATCTTCAGCAGCCTCTTCTAGCAAACAGGAATTTTTCGCCAACAGTGAAAAAAAAAACAGCGACGCGCCCCCATACCTAAAGGAACCAAGCAACCAGAAATGACGACGTCCTTCTACCAGCTATGTATACTAAAAACAATTGGGAAACTTCTGGAACGAGTAATTGCCACTCGCCTGGAATAATTCACTGGGGACCCTCCCGGACTTTTTGAGTGGATATATGGGTTCAGGAAGAGCAGATCAACCTGTAAACCCCTATCAGTTCTTTGCGACATCACACCGTGGCTAGGAGCAACAGGCAGTTGGAATCGCAGACTATTCGATTGGTAAAAAGTCATTGCGTATTTTTGCAACAGATGGTGTTGATACAGTTTTGGCGTTAGAAATTCACACATATGTTTGTCATATGTCGTTTAACAGCTGACATTTTAATAATTCATTTTTAACATTGGGCGATTTGGTTGCGTTTTGAAGATTTTACATAGAATTGAAAATGGAAAACCAATTTATGGGTTTTCGCCGTATTTTTTTTTTACTGTTTTACGGGAAGAACGCCCGTCAAGCTCGTAACAAATTGGGTAAAGTTCACAGTGACGATGCACCAAAAGAAAGTCGGTGTGAAAACTGGTTTAAGAAAATTCCACGCCGGTAATTTTTATATAAAAGGTGCTTTTCGGTTAGGAAGACCCAGCGAGTTTGATAACAAATAATGGCATTTATTAAGTCAAATGAACCTTATATGACACGAGAGTACGGCAGAAACATTGAAGATAAACAAAAACGTGTTCACTTCCACCTAAAGAACCTTGAATACGTAAGCAAGCTCAATATTTAGATTCTTCATGAACTCAAAGAGATTCATTTGACGACACGTATAAACATCTGCAGAAAGAAAGGATCTTTTTTGAAATTAATGATTGCTGATGAGGATTGGTTGCAACAATATGGAACGCAAACAATGTTGATACCGGGGGTGAAGACTTTTTTGAGCTCCTACCAGGGAACCGAACAACCAATTCGGGTGGAGTACTCTCGGCAATTACGCAGTTTAGGTCAATCCCCCACTCAAAAAATCTCCAGTGCTAGCCAATCGGAAAGGATTTGTGTTCTCCCACGACAATGCGAGACCACACACATTTTGGCGACCCGTCAAAAATTATTAGAGCTCTGGTGGGATGTGTTTCCCCACCCAGCAACTCGCCTGGCCGCGCACTGTCACACTTGTCCCAGGTTCAAAATGTGCCACCATAGAATGTACTAATTTGCCCCTTGTAGACAATACAAACAAAGTCGTTTTTTCTAGTCGCGCCACGAAATTTAAAAACATACGTTTTTTTTATATTTATATTTTATATTTATAATTTATCTTTATAATTTATATTTATATTTTATATTTATATTTTATATTTATATTTTATATTTATGTTTTATATTTATATTTTATATTTATATATTATATTTATATTTTATATTTATATTTTATGTTTATATTTTATATTTATATTTTATATTTATATTTTATATTTATATTTTATATTTATATCTTATAATTATATTTGATATTTATATTTTGTTTCTTAGATAGTCGAAAACCAAAAAACCACGAAGAAGTTTTTAAAGCATACGTTTTTTTTTATATATATATATTATATTTATAATTTATCTTTATAATTTATATTTATATTTTATATTTATATTTTATATTTATATTTTATATTTATATTTTATATTTATATTTTATATTTATATTTTATATTTATATTTTATATTTATATTTTATATTTATATTTTTTATTTATATTTTATATTTATATCTTATAATTATATTTGATATTTATATTTTGTTTCTTAGATAGTCGAAAACCAAAAAACCACGAAGAAGTTTTAAAGCATACGTTTTTTTTTATATATATATTTTATATTTATAATTTATCTTTATAATTTATATTTATAATTTATATTTATATTTTATATTTATATTTTATATTTATATTTTATATTTATATTTTATATTTATATTTTATATTTATATTTTATATTTATATTTTATATTTATATTTTATATTTATATTTTATATTTATATTTTATATTTATATTTTATATTTATATTTTTTATTTATATTTTATATTTATATCTTATAATTATATTTGATATTTATATTTTGTTTCTTAGATAGTCGAAAACCAAAAAACCACGAAGAAGTTTTAAAGCATACGTTTTTTTTTTATATATATATTTTATATTTATAATTTATCTTTATAATTTATATTTATAATTTATATTTATATTTTATATTTATATTTTATATTTATATTTTATATTTATATTTTATATTTATGTTTTATATTTATATTTTATATTTATGTTTTATATTTATATTTTATATTTATATATTATATTTATATTTTATATTTATATTTTATATTTATATTTTATATTTATATTTTATATTTATATTTTATATTTATATTATATATTTATATTTTATATTTATATTTTATATTTATATCTTATAATTATATTTGATATTTATATTTTGTTTCTTAGATAGTCGAAAACCAAAAAACCACGAAGAATTTTTTAAAAGAAGAGAGCAATAATCGCTCATTCGCGTCCTTTTATATGGGGATACATATTTACCCCCACTCTTCCGTTTTATTGCTTATTGAATATTTTCCTTTGATTCTAACTAATACAAAAAAAAACTATTCAATGTCAGATGCACGGAAAGCAACCATAAATTTTCTGGGAAGGGTGATGGGTGTATAAATTTGTGTGTGTTTATTTAGCCTTGGCTATCGTGTAGAAAATTTGGTAATTCTTTGTATTAAGAATTACAGCGCGAGGGGAGATAGTGGGTGGGGGGGGGGGGGGGGGGGGGGGTTGAAAACATAGGTGTTGCGGATTTGCAACTAAATGTATTGGAGAATTCTAGTACATTCCCATTTGCCAGCTGACAACGCGTCGCTGACAGCAAAAGAACGCTACCTAAGCGTCCAAATTTTTCAAAGGGTTGCAACGGTTGCTTGGATCGATCGTCTCTTTTGATTACATTCCGATCGCTTGGCGTTTACCTCTGGACTACCTGCCTCCAACATCTTGGGCGTCATATCGTCTCTTTTGGTTACGTTCCGATCGCTTGGCGTCTTCTTCTGGGCTTCCTACTTCCATCATCTTGGGCGTCACATCGTCTCTTTTGGTCATGGTCCGATCGCTTGGCGTCTTCGTCTGAGCTTCCTCCTTCCATCATCTCGGAAGTCACATCGTCTCTTTTGGTTACGTTCCGATCGCTTGGCGTCTTCTTCTGGACTTCCTCCTTCCACCAACTTGGACGTCACATCATTTCTTTTACCTCTGCTCCATCTGCCTCTATCATCTCGGACGTTGCTCATGCAAGGCGCGGCCACACCATAGGTTAGTCTCTCGAGGACGCAGACCCAACCCATCGAATGCCCGAACAATGTATGCATATTTTCCACGAACGTTACGAATATTCTTAACTGAATAGTTTCTTCATTTCGTGTACAACGGAAATTGTTTGACCTCAAAGACTTTTTGGGATAGGATTGTGTTTTGACGGAAAAAGTATGTGGGAAATATTTTGTGCTGATGGAAAAGTATAAGTATATATTTTTGCAAATAGCAACAACATTAAAAACCATTAGAGGGAGGGGCGCTGGCAAATTGCTCGAGTTCCAGAGAATTCCAAAGAAAGGGAAAAAGTGTCTCCCACAAAATTACCCACCGATAGCATTACTCTCTATGGTATCTAAGGTGATGCAAAAGGTCATCAGTGCCGAGTTAATTAAGTATTTGGAGTGCAACGGAATCCTGAATGATCGTCAACACAAATTCCATGGCAGGCGGTCCACGGGAGACCTTTTGACTCATATAACTGATATATGGACGTCTGCGATTGAGGGGCATGGTGAGCCAAGGGCGGTAGCATTGGATATCTCCAAGTCGTATGGCACGGAGCATTCCTAACAAAGCTTTGTTCATACAGACTTTCCCAGTAGCTTTGCGACTGGACGAAGAAGTTCATCGAAAACCGATCGATCCGGGTGTTTTGGGCGGCGAGTCTTCGGATCTGTATCCTGTTAATTACATGGTGCACCAAGGTTCTATTTTGGTTCCAAGCTTGTTTTTCCTTCACATGAATGATTTGTTAGAGTCAACGGATAACAGAATGTTCAGTTTTGCGTTACAAGCGTACCATTTGTTTCCTTTTTTTTGAGTGACCGGCCGATTAGTGCATTAACTCCCCACCAGCTGAGATGTAGCCAGATCAACTCTCTGAATCGGTAGAAGGTCTTGCAGTGGAGGAAGGCCAATCTCGTCAACTTAAATGGAACGAAGACACAATATACCAGGTGTATGCATACGGTTTTTCCTGTTTCTTTGGTAAAAAAATGCGTAATTTTCTAGAGTAATTAATTTTTTTTATTCAAAATATTGGCCATCGGTTTCTACATATTTCGCCAATCTTTCAGGTAATTTATGAATAGCATGGCCAGAAAAACTGCTTGTCTTTCGCGCAAACCATTCGACGAGCCATTTTCCGACTTCCTCGAAATCGCTGAACGGCTGCTCGGTGAGCGCGTGCCCCATTGATGTGAAGATGTGATAGTCAGATGACGTAAAAGTCTGGGGAGTACGGCGGGTGCAGAAGAATGTCCCACCCAAGCGATCTCAAGGTGTCTTTCACATTGAAATCACAATTTTTCAATTGTCGAAACCGTGTCTCACGTGTTCTAATTGATGGAGCGTTTTCAACATATGTTTCTACCAGCAAACTATGACTTTCAACTGCGTTTTTCTTTTGATTAAAAAAGAAAACCAACGCGTGCCGCAAATGTTCTTTTTCAGGCACAAAACTCGACATGAACACTGAACGATAATACAAAAACGCTAGTTTTTGGCGCACTCAACTTGTGTTTGTTTGTAATTAAATCTCAGACGAAGAAAATAACGTATGTGTCACATTACAAATTTATAAACTTTAAGGGCGCCTACGACAGCATAGCCAGGGTAGAACTATATAATGCCATGAGAGAGTTCGGCATTCCAAACAAATTGATACGTCTTGTAGGTGGAACATGACCAACGTAACTACTCAAGTAAAATAGCGGGATTGCTGTCCAAACCAATAAACATCTGTGGCGGTTCCGCCAAACCCCACTGTTACTTACCTGAAGAACCCCCATAACTTCGACCCAACCTTATAAGTTTCGCTAATGCAATCGTATTAGCACCTTAAATGCTTTACGCATCTCGGTTATCTAAGGTATAACCTAAAAGTCCCTGTAAAAGAATTCTTACCTTTCATGCATTTCTTCGCATACAAATTCCCTACATGAATTCTTTCCATTATACGGGAGCATAAAACAAAACCTATTCGGTACCTTCCGTTGCCAGGAAAATTCCAACCTCCCCACACCTGCACCGCAATCTCCCCACAGCAAAAACATTCCCTTCCCAAGGATAATTAATGCTTTCAATGCATACCTGCAAATGCCTGCAAATAATTTTTCCTACAAGGGCATTCATACATGTATCAATGCATCTCTGCATTAGCGACCCAGAACCAAATTTCCAATTAGTGCAGATATTCACACTAGAGTTCGGCACTTGCGTCGCCATAGATGCCATGTACAATTGACACAGATGGCATATACAAACCGTCGTTGTATAACCATATAATCTGCTTTGCAATGACTTGCAACTATCGATACAGCTGCAAGCACTTTACCCAGAAATGCTCCTTTGTTTGAATCCCCACACAATCATCGACTTCGCGCATAGCCGCCGGATTGAATTCAAAGCATAAACAATGCAAATATAGAATCCGTTTCCCACAAACGAATAAGGGATTTGTTTCGTCCACCAACCCATTAGCACCTTGCCCAATGTATATTCGTATATTTACACAAGGGCATCACTCATCTAAGACTTTTATGATGCCCTCGTCTCATCTTTTCTCTTACCACATTTCTTCGGTGTATCGTCGTCTATTTATTTAGACGCAATGCACTTCATAGACAATGATCACCCCGATTCCTTTGTCCTTGCCGCCTGCCTGCTTTGTTTTTCCATTGCCTTCGCGCATAAGTAAACAACACAGATCTGAACGATCACACACATACCACCATGATCTCCATTACGAGATCTGGTTTTCTATTCCACCAAGAGAGGCTTTACGTTTCTCTGGTGGTAAGTAAATTCATGGGCTCCTCGATAGTATAGTGGTTAGTATACCCGCCTGTCACCCGGGAGACCGGGGTTCGATTCCCCGTCGGGGAGCCTCTGGCGCAAGACTAATGAACTTGCCCAAAAAAAATAAATCATTATGGAAAATTTAACAAGCCTCAGGACTTGCTAAATAAGGCCAAGACCGGTTCCCCGTTGTAGTGCCGATGATGATGATGATGAAGTAAATTCATATCCTTAGTGGAGAGGATATCTACCAGCACACCACAATCTCACCTCAAACGAAGGTTGTATCGCTGAGTCAAATTACATCCGCCGACCACCACGGTCGTTGTCGCTCCGTCTCTCCGTCGCGCGCGGAGAAGCGTAGGTCGTGTCAAAAGGAAGTGTTTCATTCTGTTTAAAATTCATAAAAAGCAATTTAATATTAATAATAAGTTTAAGTGAAGTATAAAAACACTAACATATTTAATAATGGCTGAGAACAAAGTGGTTTTTATTAAGAGAATTATCCTTCACAATTTTAATAACGAAAGTGAAATAAACTAAAAATTAATTAAGAACAACTTGTGTTTTAATTGCTATGTGGTGGACAGTGTTTTCCCTTACTCCCGGTTGTGGACAAACGGGGCGCCGTTTCGTCCTTTTGGTTCGGCGTTTTACTTGGTGGACCATTATGATGGAGGAGGGAGATGAACGGAGTGTCCGTGTTAGGCACAATACTTCCTCCCCACATATTCATCTGACAAGGGGACTGTCTGGCTTGCCTCATCTTCAACCTGGCGTTAGAGAAAGCAATCCGTGACTCTGGCGTTACAACTAGAGGGACTATTATCACCAAGTCCAGCCAGATACTTGCCTACGCAGATGACATGGACATCATCGGTAGAACCAAATCGGCTGTACAGGAATCCTTCACCCAGATCGAGCAGGCGGCACAAAAACTGGGACTGCACATTAATGAGGGAAAAACTAAGTACATGGGGGCAGCTTCTGCGAAGAGAAGACCTAACGTTGGTCAAATTATCAGCGTAGCGGAGCGTGAATTTGAAGTAGTGCAATCCTTTAACTACCTTGGGTCAATAGTATCAACCGATAACAATATGGAAGAAGAAATACGCGAACGGCTGATCTGATTTATCCAGAACCTCCAAGCTACTACTGTACAAGACCATGGTCTTACCAGTACTCATGTATCGATCCGAGACCTGGGTGCTTAAAAAAAGGCACTCTGAACTCTTAGACGCTTTCGAGAGGAAGGTCTTAGGGAGAATTGTTGGCCCCGTATGTGAGGAAGGACGATTCCGGAGACGCTACAACCATGAGTTGTACGCAATCTACCTTGAAGGTAATGTTGTAATAAAAATCAAGCTTGGTAGACTCCGGTGGGCACCTGGCTGATACCTAGCTCGAATGAGCGAGGAGGAGCCTGCACGGAAAGTTCTTTATGGCAGGATGTATGGAAGGAGACAGTGCGGCAGACCTTGTCTGCGATGGAGGGATGGCGTAGGCCAGGACGCTCATAGCCTGGGAGTGCCAAACTGTATGACATCGGCTCGAAATCGGGACCAGTGGAGAGTCTTGCTAAATAAGGCCAAGACCGGACCCAGTTGTAGTCTCGATGATGATGATGATGATGATTTCAATTCCAACTGACTATTCGCTCATTCCCGTCCTTTTTATATGAGGAGTACAAATTGGTTTGGTTCTCGCGAGCCTGACCCCTTTCAGCGAATTCAGATGTATAGGGGTAGGATAGCGGTAAATTTGCTGGGAATGGTCACTGTACTAAAATGTGTGCAAAGTCCTCGTTAAGATAATTTTGTAATTCGTTTTGAATTAAGAATTACGAAAATGCGAGATGGGGGATGAAACGGGTGAAAAATGTTTGTATGTTATATACAAATTTTACCATGAATTACCGTTGTTGCGATAGGATTATGTGGTGTAATGGAGGATGAAAATGTGATTTGAATTAAAAATGTGGTATTGAAGTGTAGGACAACGCTGCTTTTGGATATGATATGTGTATCTTATGGGATAAGGACGCGAATATACGGAATTAATTAGATAAAAAGGGGGAGGAAGTGGTAATTAACAATGTTAATTATGTTACATATTGAATCTGCTTTTGGTTACACCTTCTGAATATCTTACTTATTTGTGGGCACGTATTCTGATTAATGGATCATATAGACAGAAACCTATTGTTCCAATACAATTTGTTGTTAATATATGGTGAGCTTTTCTAAGATATTGGAAGTTTTTTAATCTAAAGTTTAATGACATTAACTCCAAACCTCATCTGTTAGTGAACCGTCTGTATGACAGTGTTAGGTTTGATAGCCTCTGGTACCACTATATATATTTTTATGTTACTTTACATAGATTAAAATGACAGTAGTTCATTTTGTTTTGACAAACAGTATATAATATAAAATACATTTAGTCATTAAATTTTTATTAAATCACTTTGTATAAGATTACAGAAAAATCGATACTTCCCACACTAAAATGTGTTTACATACTTAAAATAATAGAATCACTCCTTCCCAAAAGATTGAGTACCTAGAAGGCATTCAACTTCCTTGAATTGATAACCTTGACCTTTCTGAAGGATAAAATTTCTCTTATTAGAACATCCCAAAGAAAAATATCCGGTAGTCTCGGACTTTTGCCATCAAGTTTCAAATATGTCTTAATAATATATAATAAAAATATTATTGGAGAGACAATAAATGGACCTTGGCCAAATTAAATGTTTCTTGGTACGTCGAAGGAACAGAGAAGAAAGTTTCAACAACAAATCAACCCATAAAGTCTAGAATTGACTAAATACCGTAAAATGAGGATGACAATCTAAACCAACGACGAGCCTCTCGTTAACCACAAATTTTGTTAGTTAAGTAAGCTTTATGATCCACACACAACCAGTAGATGATAAATAGAATACCATGAATTAGATGGTAAGTGGAAAAGGTTGTACAAATTTAAACTAAACAAACCTGTTCTAATAACCTCTTTGGACGACTTGTTTTGTCACTTGTGATATTAGGGGGGCTGTTAGTCTTAGACCGGATATTTGGTGGTTGGCTTAAAGCGATAAAAATATAAAAATGACGCGCAAAGATATTTACGAGGAGAACGCGATAAAAGAGATCTGAACAAAGTGTCAATGTGCTTAATGATGTGGGTTTTCAGATCAAGTGTGACAGAGTATTCCAGTTCTTGCGACTTCATATTTACTTAAAATATAAACCTGAATATACACTGCGATTGTACCTTAAATAATCGATAAATTTGAATATAACAATTAATGTTTATTAGATAGCGGTGCTTAGTATTGCGCAGTTTCTATGCAGCAAGAAATTTAGTAGAAAGTAATAAAAAAATGCACTCCGGTGCCATAACTTTGAACCGAATTCACACAAAAGAAGTTAAGAATACAAAACCAAATTTCTATAAATAGTCATATTAAGGCTGAGCCCCAATGTCGCTGGTGGGCACATCAGGGTGACAACTCCGCGAAATGATCCATATTTCAGAGTTGCGTTGAAGGACCATCGAAAGCGTTAGAGCTAGTGGAAGGTCAGTGCCAACACTGACTCCCCAGTAAATTACCGGCCTGTAATGTTGTAATCTTATGACAGTTTTTATTTGATGCCCTTCCTTAAGGGGTGGGAGCCGGGTTGGCTGCTTATGTGGGCAAGAGGCCTGTTGGATTCTACCGGCTTGGTTGGTTGGTTGGTGCTGTCCTCCTGCTGGTGACTAGAGGCCGGTTGGGTCCTGCCGGCTGCAGATGTGGGCGTGCCGCGCCCAGTAGACGGACAAGGGTTGGGGTGGAGGCGGCGTCGAGGTGTATACTCTTCTCGCTTCTTTGCTGAAACCCTCCCCGAGGTGCCGATCTTTCTGGCTTTTCCGGCTTTTCTGGCTACTTTCCGGAGTTGCTCCTTGGCAGGTGATGAACTTCAGCGATGCCACCGGCCTAGGTCGTCGGTGTGGAGCGTTGTCGATTGTTTGAGGATCGAGAATACCCGCGGCAGTGAAACATTCAATGAATAAAAGACGAGAGGCGCTATGTTATATTTCAGATTTTATTCTTCGTGGAGTCCTCGAGAGTGACTGCTCATTTACTGATCATTGACTGATCCCGAAATGGGATGAAGAGAAGCCGACTTTAGCGAGACAAGGACAGATGTGTCCTTCATCTTGTCTCTGGCTTCTCCATCCGTGAGGATGTTGGGCTCGGTCTCGAAATATCTGAAAAAAGGGGGGAGGTATCCGAGGATAGGGTGGACAGGGTTAGTTCAAATGTTCTCTAACTACTCGAATGGAGGGATGGTAGGAAAGAAATCATACAAGACCGATAGGTCTTGAATGCGGTAGTAACCGCAGATCACGTCTTCGGCGTCTGATAATCTGTGCTTTGGTCGGTGAGTGATCCCGAATTCAAAACGTGCAGCCCTTTTATACTCTCTAACTGAAGACATTTATTAATTTAAGTATAAAAATTCCAAGAAGCACAAACAAGATTTTGTGTACTTGAATTGGAATAGGGTTCCAGGAAGGGTGTGGTATTTGTTGAACAAATTCCCGGAAGGAAAATCATGAAATGCATTTGAAAATAGGCATTTCATGGAAATTGGATCAATGTGCGACAAAGGAACATTTGGTTTAGCTTGCGCGCATATGATTCAATTCGGTACACGCAATCCGATCTGGCTTGCCAGAGAATGGAGGCGTTGGAATCCTATAACATGGACATCATGTGATTGAGGGTCGTGCTGAGGAATTGGTTATATAATTAACTTACTTGAGTTAATTGCCCCCCCCCCCCCCCCCCCCCAAATCCACCTGAAACTCGTACTAATTCATATCCTCCGCACAATACATTTTAAGCCAGAAAATAATATTCCCACCATGAAAAAGACACATTTTAGAAAATGATTACCCCCTTAAAATACAAAATCGCATTCCAAATACTTAATATTGTACGGCTAAAACTGCCATTGCATTTCGATGCAAAAACTTCTTAATTTCCTATAATACATTAAATCGGACCTGTCTAACAACCCTAATCTGTACGATTTGCCCAAAATACCACTTACAAGTAAAAACAACAACACTTCCCTCAATTTGTTTTTGGTTTACCGTTAACATTGACCCTAACATAGGATGGAAAATGGCAAAGGCGATTGATTTCCATACACATGGAATGAATTTGGAACAAATTGGAATCAAAAAAGGATTATGAGTTGGTAAGAAATGGAAATAGTAGTACGAACGAAGAGTAAGATTTGAGCGCGCAGCCGATAAACTTCGTTCGTGAAAGTGTTTCTTGGCTGTCCGGTGTAGTTGTGTTGCTGAACTAAAGATTTGTTAATTATAAATGACAAAAAAAATGTGTTGCTGAACTAAAGATTTGTTAACTATAAATTGATTCTCTGTTATAGAAGAAGGTTCACGAAAATTATTAATAGTATATAAATTGTGGAATAAATAAATACGCTGTAACTCTAAAACTGATTGGCAATCTTAATTCCCGACATTGAAGGAGAAGAAGAAGAAACGAAACGTCAACGTTAGCCCAGGTTCGATAGGGGTAAGTAACATAAAGCAACACTTTAAAAAAATATATATAAATTTGGAGCATATAGCTGTAACAAATTCTGTTAACTTACTGTGTCGTCTTTACCACTCCCCTCCTCGATAGTATAGTGCTTAGTATACCCACCTGTCACGCGGGGGACCGGGTTCGATTCCCCGTCGGGGAGCCTCTGACACAAGACTAATAACCTTGCCCGGAAAAAAACAAATCAGTATGGAAAATTTAACAAGCCTTAGGACTTGCTAAATAAGGCCAAGACCGGTTTCCGGTTGTAGTGCCGATGCTGATGATGATGGAGTGACGATCGATCAGCGACATTTTTCGAACAACTTTTACATACCGATAACTAAATACAGATCAACCATTCGGCTTCTGAAATTGTCGTTTTTTGCGATTTTAATGTACAATTTTCCAGCTGGTTGGTGCATTCTAATACAACCGGGGGACTGGCTGGGGTGTTGGATGTCAGGCGCAATTCTACTCAACTTGTGGAGGAATATACGTGATTATGCGAACAACCTGGATCTGTTTGTGACATCTGAGCCGTGCAATTATACCGTGGATATTGCTGCACCACTGGGAAACTCAGATCACTGCTTGGTATTGGTCCCGCAACCACTTGCATTTCAAGCGAATAACCGACCTAAGCAGCTTCCCCATGTATGGAGGTATGGAGCTCTCAACTCGGACGATTTGAAAAATTTTCTCGCATCCTTTCCCTGCCCAGAGGTGTGTGTACTTTGGAGACTCCGATGTTAGCGCATGGGCGGAGTCGGTTACAGAGATTTTTCTTCTCAGAGTGGAGATCTACATTTCGCATTGCAACAAACGAAGTTCATCTGATAAACCTTCGTTTGATAAAAAATGCGGGCAGATTACAGTGACAAAAAATAGAGCTTTTAAACAATGGCGCTCTAATCCCACAGATGTTAACAGAACGAATTTTCTTAAAATCAGAAACGTACGCAACCAGGTGACTGATACCGGGAGGAAGACACAACGACGGAGTGACCAATAAACTCCTTGAGTGGCCAACTGGTTCGCATCCTCTCTGGTCAATGGCAAGGACTATCAGCAGTAACTTCGCTTTCTACTCTTTTCCTCCCTTAGTGACGGACAACGGAACATTGGTCACAAATTCAAAAGATAGAGCTAATGTGTTCGCGAAATTATTTTCCGCGAATTCAAACCTCGATCCCGGTCTTTTGTCACCAGTCACCTGTGATCGTGGCGGTACGGTCTTCGATGCAGGATGTAAGGTTTCGCTCGCGTACTATTCAACGCATTCTTCGTGGACTGGACTGTGAGAAGGCAACCGGCCCGGATGGAGTACCAGCGTCCTTAAGAACTGTGCTCCAGAACTATCGCCGGTTCTTGGCAGACTCTTTCACTTATCCTATGCACGGAGGACATTTCCTACCTGCTGGAAAGTCGATCGAGTGCAGCCAATCCCAAAGACGAGAAAAAAGTGTCTCCCACATAATTAACGGACGATAACATGATTGTCTAGGTTATCTAAGGTGATGGAAAAGGCCATCAATGCCGAGTTAATTAGGTATTTGGGGTGCAACGGACATCTGAATGATCGTCAATACGGATTGCGTGGCAGGCGGTCCACGGGAGACCTTTTGACCCATATAACCGATATATGGACATCTGCGATTCAGCAGCATGGTGAGTCAAGAGCCGTCGTATTGAATATCTCCAAGGCCTTTGACGGCGTCTGGCATGGGGCATTGCTGAGAAAATTTCGTTTATATCGACTTTCCCAACAGCTTTGTGGCTGGACGAAGAACTTTCTCGAAAATCGATAGATCCGGGTTGTTGTAGGCGGCGAGTCTTCGGATCTGTATCCTGTTAATTCCGGGGTGCCCGGGGTTGTATTTTGGCTCCAGCCTTATTTTTGCTTCACATAAATAATTAGTTGGAATCAACGGATAACCGAGTGTTCAGTTTCGCGGATGATAGTACGCTTGTTTCCTCTTTTTCAAATGATCGACTGATAAGTGTATCAACTTCGTACCGGCTGAGATGTAGCCAGATCGACTCTCTGAATCGGGATCTGGATAAAGTCCTGCAGTTGGGAAAGGCTTCGACTTCAATGCAACGAAGGCACAGTATGGAATGGACGGACTCTCGAATCTGGAGAAGGCATGAAATTGCTCGGCGTCACAGTATGTGGGAATGTACTGTGGTGAAAACATCGCTAGATCCATCTCAGGAAAACTGAGCTATCATTTTAGGGCCAACAAATATTTTACTACGGCTCAACTTCTTCGCCTGTATAAATACCAAAATAGACCCGCGCTCGAATATTGCTCTCATGTTTAGAGCTCTCGTCCTAAGCATACCCTCGACCTACTTGAGAGCATACAGAGATGAGCGATCCGTCTGATTGGGAACACGGTGATGACATCGGGACTAGAGTCATTATTACATCGAAGGCGCCTGGCTGACCTCTATCTATTTTACAAATATTATCACGGGTACTGTTCTTCGGGGATTCGTGGTATTGTTCCGCGCAATTCGGTTTATATGCGCTCTGCAAGACAATCCGACGGATTGCACCAATTTGCGGTTCATCTTCTGACGGCACGAACATACCTACGTTAGAACTCGTTCCGCTACAGAGTGGGGAAGCTGGGGAATTCCCTCCCCGCGCAAGTTTGTCGTGCTCTAAAAAGCCCTATCACCTAGGAATGGGGTCCTACAGCAAAAATGCACTAAAACCTAAAATCCAATCAAAACCCAAAAAAACCCAAACATGATCCAAAATTCGCAATAAACGAATCAAACATCCGCTTAACATTTGCCCCCACGGCATAATTTAATTCAAAATCCAAATTAAAATCAAAATTCACAATAAACGAATCAAATATTCGTTTATCGTTTCACATTTGCCCGACGGCATCAGCAAAATTCAAAATCCAGAGATCGTTATCTCTATCTGGAAAAATTCCATCAAATTAAACAAACAGAAAACGGAATCTCTTTACATATCCACATCTGCACAATAGTTTCATAAGAATTCACGAAACTGAATTCTTATCTTAAGTAAACACTGAGCATCTCACTCAGGATACAAAAATCGAAATTCTTTTACGAAATTGTGCATTTTTGAAATACAAATCTCGATTAGTTTCTCTTTATAAAGGAATAATAATGTGATCTCCGGGCCGCAGTATAACATCATTCATAGTCCCTGGAGGAAGTACCCCAGGAGAAAAACTCAACAACTTTATACAAATTGGTGCAAAGAATTTAATTGAAAATAAAACACTTTTTATCGTAGAAAAGCGAGACTTTCAATTAACCGCCAACTGGTGAGTAAAGCTGTGGTACCTCCACAAGAAAAAATCATCCTTACAGATTCTGAGTATCACCTGCCCCCACGGAAACCTGCGGAGACGAGGACCGTGAAAGACGAAAGCGCGGCAGGACAAAACTAAGGACGTTGCTCTTCCCTCAAGGTTTGAGGAAGCACGGCGCGACCCATTTGTAGTGCGTTTTTTTTTTTCAAGAGCGGTCTATAAGAGATCCCTCATCCTTTTCAGGACAAGGAGACACGCTCCCTGAAACTAAACCACTACAGAACCTAACAAGTGTTTCCAGAGCAAAGACCAGTTATTAGGTGGCATCTCGGGTCGCCGTGTCGAGGCTATAGGTGCGCCTCTCCCGAGAGAAGTAGATGTAAAGAAAAAACCAAAACAAAAGAAACTTTTTCAAATTAAACTTAAATACAGAACACAATGTACATTTTGATTTAAACATATAATAAATAAAACATTTATTACATTTCATTCATTTACAACAAAACAAACACATCCGCTTAAACAATGTACATTTCACATTTTAAACATACATAAAATACACATTACATTTAACATAACGAATACAAAACATAGAACTTAATTAAAACATAAAACTTAAACATACAACTGGCGCATACAAACGCCCGGTTATTTCACCAGCGATGATCATTATCATCATCGGCACTACAACCGGGATCCGATCTTGGCCTATTTAGCAAGTCTCTGCACCGGTATCCGGTCCTTATCCGAGACTTGTTAAATTGTCCATAATAATTTGTTTTTCCGGGCAAAGTTATTAGCCTTGCGACGGCGATGATATCTCCGTTAAAAACGAGATCTATCGTCGTCGTTGATTGGATCATACGAAAACGGTTACGTAGTATGACCCAGTTTTTCTCGTTGGGTTAACGGTAGGGATAAAAACAAAACGAAGAGAAACAAACAGTGGAAGTGACAGTTGGGCGTAGAAGGGCGGTGGATGTTAAACGGTGTATGTGAATTCGGTTAATCATTAAAATCAGATTATCTTAACCCAAAATTAAAGAACAAAGAAAGAGCAAAAAGGTGAGTTGTATTACCCCCGTGTACATTAAATTAAATACATTAAAGATTAAATTAAATACATTAAGCATTGAATTAAATACATTAAAGATTAAATTAAATACATTAAGCATTGAATTAAATACATTAAACAAAAAGAAAAGTGTTCCTGTGTTTACTAACTTGGCGCGGGGTGGCTCTGTGGCGCTTCTAACAGATACACAAACAATACACAAGCAAATAGTGACGAACACCGAACGAAAATCGAATAAGAAAATGCGCCCCGATGCATTTATACTATAAATATATACAATGGCCATAACATAACAATTCCACATCAGTTGAGTGCACTTGAGTTTAGAAATCGAATTCGTACACGCGGCCAGTAGCCTGATGCCTCAATGCTTCGCTTTTCACCCGTCTCATACCGTATTCACTATCGCTGCAAAAACGCAATAGCTCCAATGGGAGAGTGCTTCAGACAATTTAAATAGGTTGCACATGACGAGACGCTTTGAAGCTCCGTGCAAATTGAAGCAATACCAATTGATTGTGCAAATTGAAGAGATACCAGCGCATCCCCGGAGGGGATTCAACCTGAGTCACAGCATATATTTATCTAAATTTAAATTGTGGATTATAAACTATAACATAGCCTTTCTCTCAGGGAGCGTATCTCCTTGTCCTTAAAAGGACGAGGGATCTCTCAAGACCGCTCCTGAGGAGGCTCGTTGCGGTCCCCACCTTGCTACGGGGGCCTCCAGGAAAGGTGACGACCGATTGTTGAATATGGTTTGGTGCTCTTCCGATTGGCCTAATTGAAAGACTAAACTTTTATGTATAAACTTTATCTATTGATTAATTTTAGTTTAATTTAGTTTATTGGCGTCCTTGTACACCGGACGCCAATCGACACTGATCCTATAATAAAAAACCCATCACCCTTTGGGACTAACGTTGAATTGAATGTTAGTTTGGGGAGATGGATCCATAACATTTCGGGATATTAATTGTATTATTGTGTATGGGGAATTTGATAAAATGAAATATGTGTGGGGGAGGGAAATGGTAGGCGTCTGTAGAGCACTACAAGGGGACCAGTAAGATAGAATACAATTTAGATAAGCTGAAATTTAAGCATTATCTGTCTACCAAGTAAGATAAATAAAAGAAAAAGGACAAAATAAAAATGTACGTAAAATGAATATGAAAAACCTTAACAAAAGTAGTTTCATCGGCTGGTGAAATAATTGGATGAGTTTTAGTAGAGCACTGGTTTCCTCAAGCCAGGTGGGAATGGATATTATTCGCAAACATTTTATAACTTCTGCTAATTTCAAATTTTAGGAAAAGTCAGGCCATATAAAAAACAATTCGAGTACTATAAATTGTATTACACTACTAACTACACCACTGTGTCACAGGAAATGTTTTTTACCTTTTTTCCAAGCATTTCCGTATACACGAAATAATCTGAGATTGGCACTTTGAACCACGCATTGTCACAGTTAAGTTCAAAACGCTGCACGGCGATTTATTTGCTTGCGAAATTTATGGACGTTCACTATTTTACTTGGTTAGAGTTACATTGTTTGACTGTAATATACGTCCATTGAAGTCGTAGAGACATCCTTTAGAATGCCGTATACTTGTGCATTCCAAGTACTCCCCAATTCCCGTTGCGACTGCATAGTTTTCCGTCCGAATAATAAAAAGACGCCGAAAGCAAACAATTTTATCACTGACTGGCAATAAGCGTCTGGAATTCTCATTCTGAATTCTAACCGAGGATATTTGTGTGCACGTAGAAAACAGATTGCCCCATGGTGAAAGATGCATACGTTGATGATATACACGACTCTTCATATCCTTATATTATGCCATACCATGTGTATTGTGTCTTGATATAGTATTACCAGTATCGAATTACTCTAAGGATATAACTTAGTTGTGAGAAAAATAATAAAAACTCTTAAAGAGAAACTTCTCGGAGACTTTTTACTAACTTAATTCTCATTCAAAGTTGACTTAAAGAACCGGGTCCCCAAAAACATACTTTCCTCCCCTCGATTTTTCAACTAAAGTCAGAATACATTCATAGAAGACTCACCGAATGGTGTTGAAAGACTTATGTCAGAGGTGGGGATATCTTCAATACTCTTTTTAGATTTCCTTTTCTTTGTATTATTCCACGTTCGTCCTAGTTTTTAAAATAAATGTATCTAAGACTTCACTGCCGTCCAGTTAATTCTGGATGCCTTTGTTGGACAAGCTTATATTAAAGGAGGAAATTTGATGCTACAGTTCACAGGGAATTATTTCTACGCTAATGGCGTTCATAACTCAAAGCAAAACATTTAAAAATGTTTACTTTGACGAGGAGTAGGGAAATTGAATGAGCTACATTATCTGAAAATTCACTTTGAAATTAATCGAATACTTTATGTAAACGCTGTTTTTAAACCTGAATTCTGTTGCAAGGGTGGATTTGATGGTTCGAATAGAACCTGCGGATCGTTTTTAAAATAAATACAATTATGCCAAAGAATGTGCTTTAACTTTCGCCTTCTACCGAAAAGTATAAATAAATTACCAGAGCTGTTGGGTAAGTTCATGACTTTCATAGGATATAGCTCTCCAATCGGTGGTTTTTTTTTTTTTTTTTTTTTTTTTTTTTTTGTGTATGTACGTCTTAACCCAAGTAGAAAGTAGGTTACACTTAGCACTAATCTATTCTACTATGTACATCTTAGTAGTTCACACGAACATTTAGGCCTAAAAAACCTGTTGAAGAACTGTTTGCGTTGATGAACTATCACGGTTGATAAAAAAAAGAAATCAAACTGACATATGAGCGTTTGTACAAGTTTAAGCGCGGACATGAGTGACACAGTGACCGAATTCGGATGTGTTTGCAATTCGCTTATAGAGTGAAATTAAAAATTTGTTTTTGTGAGTCCGGGAGCGTTTAAAACACAAAAACTATTTATAAATAAATGCCATCGATAAAACAGTCAAAGCAAAATGAAGATATATTATTTGATTTAGTCGACCAAAATAAAAAAAAATAAAAAGACAAGACAGTCAAAGCAAAACAACTGAAAATCAAACAAACAAAACATATAATAAATGTGAAAACAGTCCAGTGAAGCGGCAAAAAAAATCAAAATCCAAAACTGATCTCCAGTGTCATACTTACTCCAGTTCATTTATACTCGTCGGGTACACGTGTCTGCCTCAAAGAGGAAACAAAAGTGTGTGCTGACGTGTCTACCGCCGTGTACATACCGAACGATCAACAAAAAAAAAAAACGGTGTGTGTGTTAATGTGTATGCGCGTGAAAGCAGATATCCCTGCATGTTGCTTCACAAATAAAACATTAGATCTAACGGTGGCAATAAATAATAGTGGAAAAAAGAAAAGCTGTGCTAAAAGTGATTTCAAAGAGGAGGCCCAAAGCCCAACCAAACCTCCTTGCCAAACAGCATAAAGCCAACTCTAAGGTAAAAACTTTCATAGAAGGAATGACCACTCCTGATAAGCCACACTATTCCGGAGAGGGGAATAAATTCAAGGAACTGGCAACAGAAGACCACCAAACCAGCATTAGAGAAATGAGTGACATAGATGTCGAACGTGCTCAGCTTATTGCGGAGTTACACAAAAAGAAAGAGGAGCTCTCCAAAAAGAAGAACGATTTGGAGCGACAAATTAAAGAAGCCCTATCGGAAAGCAACACTCAACAGCAAGAGCAGAAACACCAACAGCAGCAGAAGCAACAGCATCAGCAGCAGCAACAACTGCTGGAAAAACAACAAGCGGCAGCCAATAAGAAGGAGAAAGTGCCTCCCATCATAGTTAGCTTCATGGATGCTAAGGACCTAATTAAATTGGGTAAGTTAACATGCAGAAATTTCAAAACGAAAAATTTAAGTAACAATGAAATAAGTTTTTTATGTGATAGTTTAGATGACTACGAGGGTTGCCTCTTATGTTTCGGGATTTGGCAACCCTGGTGTTGCAATCCGGCAAATGACAGCTCTGTCGTAAAGTTGGACATTTTTGAGGTTATACGCACTCAGAACGTTTTGACATACGAGCGCTATTTGTGTTGTTTACAGTAACTTAAAAGATTCATCTCGGCCCAAAAATGGAATTAAATCGTCAACATTTTCGTGCGATTATTTTTTACAACTTTCGGCGTGGATTACAGTGCATGGATGAACTTAATTCAATTTTTGGCGATGAAACTCCATCAAGGACCAGTGTTTGTCGATGGTATGGTGAATTCAATCGTGGTCGTAGTTCACTCCAAGATGAATTTCGTGAAGGTCGTCCAAAATCAGTTGTTGTTCCGAAAACCATTGATGCTGTGCGCGAACTGATATTGGAAGATCGTCATGTGACCTATCGTGAGATTGAGACAACCTTAGGCGTTAGTGGGACCAGCATACATTCAATATTGCATAAACATTTGACTGTCAAAAAAATTTGTTCGCGTTGGATCCCACATAATTTGTCAATCGCCCAAAAAAAGGCTCGTGTCAATTGGTCGAAAGAAATGCTCAAAAAATTCGGTCGTGGTGCTTCGAAACACGTCTATGACATCAATGCAGGTGATGAATCGTGGATTTACGCGTATGAGCCCGAAAGTAAACAGCAGTCGACTGTCTGGGTGTTTCAAGATGAGCCAATTCCAACCAAAATTGTTCGCCCACGAAGCACTACCAACCAAATGGTCGCCTGTTTTTTCGTAAAAACTGGACATGTCGCAACCGTACCACTAGAACAACGCAGAACAGTCAATTCTGAGTGGTACACAACCATTTGTTTGCCAGTTGTCTTCCAAGAAATCAGGAAAACCAACCGCCGAAGACGGATCACTCTTCACCACGACAATGCGAGCTCTCACACATCGGCTGCGACAACTGCATTTTTGAGCACCCAAAACATCGATTTGGTGGGTCATCCGCCGTATAGTCCTGACTTGGCACCGAATGACTTCTTTTTATTCCCGTACGTAAAAAACAAACTGAGAGGTCAACGTTTTTCGACACCTGAAGAAGCGGTTGCTGCATTCAGAATGCATGTGTTGGAGATACCTCAATTCAGAGTGGCAAAAGTGCTTCGACAATTGGTTCAAACGCATGCAAAAGAAATAGATCTTCATGGGGAATATTTTGAAAAACAATAAAGTGATTTTCGATGATCAATATTTGTTTTCGTTCTCTAATCCCGAAATATAAAAGGCAACCCTCGTATCATAAAATTAAATCTACTCTAAGTGAAGTAAGTAGTGAGTACTTCACGTACACACCTAAATCGGAGAAAACTTTCTCCATGTTACTTAAAGGAGTTGATCCTTCTTTTTCCTCCGAAGAACTCCTCCGGAACTACAAACTGTCGAAAATGACAGTTTAAAATTTACTGATGTGAAGCCATTCTCCACTTCTCTCTCCCGAAGTCCCAACCGCAAGTTGCCGTTCTTCATTAGACATTAAAGTTATTTTCCACCAAACAGTAATGTGGGAAAAAATAAGGAAAGTTGACCGTGAGTTGCAGTGCATGCGCTGCCAACGATTCGGCCACGTTGCATCTAACTGCTGTATGGAATTTAGATGTGTAAAGTGCCAAAATAATCATACCGTCGGAGAATGCCCCTTAGGTAAAGAACAGGTTCAGGATAGGAGCAAACTATCTTGCGTCCTGTGCAAAAATACAGGTCACCCGGCCAAAAACAACTTGAAGAAGAGAAACGAATGAAGGTTCGTTCTTCTAATAACTTCGTTGCACCTAGTGTATCATTCGCTCAAATTGCCGATAGTCCATTAAACTCAAACTTCGCGGCACACGGAAGTAATGTCACAAAATCTTCCGCACTTAGCATATCATTTTCTCAAATGGCTACTAATGCAATTAATACAACGGCGGCGGAACTTTCACGCAACGTCATAAAAGCACCCGCTCCAGAGGCAAATTCAGACATAAGAGCAAACCTGTTAGCCATACAAGGACAGATTGCTGGATTTGAAAAAAAAACCGACTAAACAAGCGGCCCGAATAGATATTATTTACTCATCCTTGTTCTCAGACAACCCAACATACCACAAATGATGAACTATTCAACTAATTTAACACTAAAAATGATTGCTGTGAATGTGAATTCACTAGTCGACGTGGAAACGAGGGATAATCTCGGTAACCTGCTTAACGCCGAAGACCCCGATGTGCTTATAGCTAGCGGAACCAAGCTAAACCAGAGGCACAAATTGGGCTACAAAAACTATAAAGTCATTAGACGAGATCGTCCACACGCCACACAAGGAGGTGGAGTTGCTGTCCTAATTAAGAAAGGGATTCACCACAAGGTCGTTAACAGCACAGCTGTACACAAATTTCAGCTGCTGGAAGCTTGCATTATAGATATACCTTTGAAAAGTCAAAGGCATCTAACGTGGTGTCCGTGTGTGCACCTGAAGCTCCTCAGTGTTCGCAATTTATCACCGAACTGGATACTCCTTTTCGTAATCTGAAGTTAGACTCGGAAAACAATTATTTTGTTCTGGCGGGAGATTTCAACTCCAAACACACTGCTTGGGGTGATATCACGCTGAACACATGAGGTAATGCACTATTCAACTGGTGGGAAGCAAATGCAACAGAATATAAACTAGAATTGTACGCTACAAGTACACCATCTTATCCAAGAGGAAACTCCTTTCTGGACTTACCTATGATGAACGAGAGACTACAATTATTAGACACGGACCTAAATACTCGAAATTGCCTTCGCACAATCGGGTATGATAGTGACCATTACGGCCTCAGGTGCCGTTTTACATGTTCCAAACGAACATGCAATACTTGAGAAGTACGACCAGATACATTCGTTCGTTTTCCGAAAAGCATATTGGTCGCGCTTTGATCGCATAATAAAAAGAGAACTGTGCTCCAATGGCGTAGATCCTCCGACTAATAGAAACCTTCGAAATGAGGAAATATACCATTATCTCTCAACGATGGACAACATTGTCATCAAAACAATGCACCGTTCCATTACAAAAGCGACGCACATGGAGGAGAATTTTAATAGATACAGAAACTCAACTATTGATGCCCCGTATAGACAAAGGAGCGCTCTGCTCTCCCAGCTCAAGCTGCTCTACAGGCAGTTCAGCGATCCTTATAGCCAGAAATAAAAACAATTATCATTGATTAAAAACGTTCAAAAGCTGATCCGTGACAACTAGAGATCAGTAATTAATGAAGACTGGAAACACAAAATTCTCTCCATTAAAACCAGTGGTGGGAATATGTTTCCGCAAATAAATAAAGTTTTTAGAAGAAAAGATCATAATGACATTCCCTGCTTTCGAGTCCCTAGGACGCCCGAGAATTGTCAAATATTGCTGAACGCAGTACACACCCCGGAGCACATTAACTCCAACGAAGAATTAATGGTAGTCGAGGATCCGCAAGAGAAAGCGAACTCAATAGGCGCCTGTTTCGAGGCAGTATACAGAGTGAATGAATCCATTCATACTAACCTCCACATCGAAAACAGAGCTATCCAAAACCATATATCGCTGCACAATGAACGGCAAAGTTGGCATTCCGAAAACAAAAGTTTCACCATCTTCAGTGAAAACAATAGAGCGGATGCGCCGCTCAGAAATTTGCACACAAATATATTTGTGAACATGAATGAACTCATGGACATCCTTAGATCCATTAAAAACAAGAAATCATCTGGAACAGATGGTATTCCGAATACAGTTCTTAAACATCTGCCTCCGGGAGCGGTGAACATTTACACTACCTTGTTTAATAACGCTCTAAATAATGCATACTTTCCAAGACGTTGGAAAATAGGAGTAGTCCATCCCATCCCCAAAAAGGGCAAGGACAAGAGCAATCCCACTAACCTTCGCTCGATTAGTCTGCTTCCAAACATTAGCAAAATATTCGAGAAAATCATAAATAAGGCATTGATAAACTGGTGTGATGAAAACGACATCATTCCGAACAACTAGTTTGGCTTTAGAGCGGGGCACGACACAGTTCATGCAGCTACAAAGCTTGTTTCCGATATACAGTGGAACAAGGCAAAACGACAATGCACAGGCGTATGTTTGGTTGACTTTGAAAAGGCCTTCGATACCGAATTTGGTTTTTTTTTTTTTTTTTTTTTTTTTATTAAACTTCTCTCGGGAGAGGCGAACCTATAGCGTCGAGTGGGGCCCCGAGATGGCATCAAATAATTGTTGCAGTTCTTTTTGAACAGTTGCAGGTTGTAACGCTCCGGGAACACTCGCGTGGGAAGGGAGTTCCACAGGTTCCCCGCTCTGTAACGGAACGAGTTCTGATGGAGGGATGGTCGCGCCGTCGGGAGATGAACCACAAATGGGTGCGATCCGTCGGATTGTCTTGTGGAGCGCATATAAACCGAATTGCGTGGAACAATACCAAGAATCTCCGAAGAACAGCGCCCGTGATAATATTTGTAAAACAGACAGAGGTCGGCTACGCGCCTTCGATGTGATAGTGACTGTAGTCCCGACGTCCCCGCCGAGTCCCCGATCAGGCGGATCGCTCGTCTCTGTATGCTCTCAAGTAGGTCGAGGGTATGTTTAGGAGCCGAGCTCCAAACATGAGAGCAATATTCGAGCGCGGGTCTAATTTGAGATTTATATAGGAAAAGAAGTTGGGCCGGAGTAAAGTATTTCTTGGCTCTAAAAAGATAACAGTTTTCCTGAGGCTGATCTGGCGATACCCGATACGTGTTTATGCCATGATACATTCCCACAGACCGTGACGCCGAGCAATTTCAAACGTTCCCCAGCCTCGAGGGCCCGGCCACTCATCATCAGCTGTGGAACCGATGATCCACTTTTCTTTATGAATGTTGTATACTGGGTCTTCGTTGCGTTGAAGTCGACAAGATTGGCCTTTCCCCACTGCGGGACTATATCTAGATCCTGGTTCAGAGAGTCAATCTGTCTACATCTCAGCTGGTGCGACGTTGATGCACCAATCGGCCGATCACACGAAAAGGAGGAAACAAGCGTACTATCATCCGCAAAACTGAACACTTTGTTATCTGTTGTCTCCAACAAATCATTTATGTGAAGCAAAAACAAGGTTGAAGCTAAAATAGAACCCTGGGGCACCCCCGAATTAACAGGATACAGATCCGAACACTCGCCGTCCACAACAACCCGGATCGATCGATTCTCGTGGAAGCTCCTCGTCCAGTCGCAAAGCTGTTGAGAAAGTCCATATGAACGAAGTTTGCTCAGCAATGCCCCGTGCCAGACGCGGTCAAAAGCCTTGGAGATATCCAATGCGACCGCCCTTGACTCACCATGCCGTTCAATCGCAGATGTCCATATATCGGTTATAAGTGTCAAAAGGTCTCCTGTGGACCGCCTGCCACGAAATCCGTATTGACGATCATTCAGAAGTCCTTTACACTCCAAATACTTAACCAACTCTGTATTGATGACTTTTTCCATCACCTTAGATAAAATAGACAGTAATGCTATCGGACGGTAATTATGTGGGAGACACTTTTTTCCCTTCTTTGGGATTGGCTGAACTCGAGCGATTTTCCAGCAGGCAGGAAAGGTCCTCCGTGCGTAAGATAAGCGGAAGAGTCTGCCAAGAACCGGCGATAGTTCTGGAGCACAGTTCTTAAGGACTATTGCTGGTATTCCGTCCAGGCCGGTTGCCTTCCTACAATCCAGTTCACGTAGAATGCGTTGAATAGTGCGCTGACGAAATCTCACATCCCGCATGGAAGACTGTACCGGCGAGATCACAGGTGGCTCCAAAAGGCCGGGATCGAGGTTTGAATTCGCGGAAAATTAATTCGCGAACACATTAGCTTTATCCTTTGGATTCGTGACTAACGTCCCGCTGTCTGTCACCAACGGAGGGAAAGAGGAGGAAGCAAAGTTACTGCTGACAGCCTTTGCCATTGACCAGAAGGAGCGCGAACCACTTGGGCACCGAAGGAGCTTATTGATCACCCTGTCATTGTGTGTCTTCTTCGCGGTATCAATCGCCTGATTGCACGCATTTCTGATTCTAACAAAATTCGTTCTGTTAACCTCGGTGTGATTGGAGCGCCATTGGTTAAAAGCTCTATTTTTTGCCGCTGTAATCAGCTCGCATTTTTTGTCAAACCAAGGTTTATCAAACGAACTTCGTTTGATGGAATGTGGAATATACATCTTCATCCCCAGAAGAATAATCTCTGATACCGACTCCGCGCAAGCGTTAACATCGGAGTTTCCGAAGCACACCTCGACCATGGAAAGGATGCGAAGAAATCTCGCATATCGTCCCAGTTAGCAGCCTCATACGCCCATACATGGCGAAGCTGCCTAGGCCGGTTATTCGCTTGGTATGCAAGTGCTTGCGCGACAGATACCAAACAGTGATCTGAGTTTCCCAGTGGCGCAGAAACCTCTACGGTATAAATACTCGGTTCGGATGTTAGAAACAGATCCAGGGTGTTCGCATAATCGCCCCGGACATCCGGTACTCGCGTTGGCTCCCCCGCGAGTTGAGTCAAGTTGTGGCTTACAGCAAACATCTCCGCCAGCCTCCCAGCCTCGTCGGTTCTGTTAGAATGTGTTGTATTCCAGAATACTACCCTTATTCGCTTTAACACTAATCTCATGTCCTTTCTAACACAACCTTTAAAACTACATCCGCACATATCTTACATTCTCAATTAATACAATTCATAAATAAACAGACACAATATTCTATATCCAGTAACTTACAGCACATTTAAAAACATGCCCCTTTTCATAACAAGCACATTTTTCATTTCAAAACATAGTACTTTGATTTTCGTTCAAAGTTTATTCAAAATTATAAACAGAGACTTCTGGATTGTTTTGTTCATTTTATACGACACAGTTAGTTGGAACAAAATATTCTATAAAAACAGGAAAATTTATATTGTAAAAGTAGTTCAGAAGAGAGCTCACCTTGAGATAGCTGAGTTCAATAAAAAATAAATAAAACTATAATTATAAAACTTAATTATTTTAATAATCCCCACGCTCTTCCGTCGAGAGAGGAAGCACGGCGCTGGAGACGTAACAAATGTAACAACCAGTCGGAATTGTGCACATTAAAATCGCCAAGGACAATAATTTCAGAAGCTGGGTGGTTGGTCTGTATCAAGTCGACGGTATATGAAAGTTGTTCGAAAAATGTCGCCGGTCGATCGTCATTCGGGGAGCGGTAAAGACAACAAAGAAATTTAACGGAATTCCTCAGCACGACCCTCAACCAAATGATGTCCATATTATTGGGCTCCAACGCCTCCATCCTCTGGCAAGCCAGATCGGACCGTGCGAAGACGCAGACTCCGCCCTTAAAACGGAATCTCGAATGTAAGTCGTATCCTGAGCAACGAAGATATGTCGAATCAGTTGACGAATCGACCTGGGTCTCAGTTAGGTCGAGGATATCAGGTTTCGTTGTTTGCAAATATTGGTGGACGGCGTTTACATTAGTATTGGTGAAACCGATGCCCCTGATGTTACAAAATGCCGTCACCAGTCGAGCGTGGGCCGAGCCTCGAGAGCCGAGCCCGGTTATGCGATGACGAACCTCTCAAAGTTCCATTATTTATCATAATATCTGCATGATGTTCCCCCTGACATCCGAATGGGAGACTAGTTTACCTCCGGAATTCTTTATATCAGAAGACACCGTCATGACTTATCCCCGTGTCAGTCCGGGCCATCAGCCACACATCCGAAACACCGTCGAAGATTTCTCTCGGCGATATCGCGGAATGTACAGCGTGACGGGGTGGTATCTCACCTTGGGACCGACTACCACCTAACCAACCTTTTCTCGAACCGGTCCATCAGCGAAGCTCCGAAAGATGGCCAGGGATTTCTCCCGACCATTTCACGGAGCCTAAAGCTTGATGGGGTGGTATTTCACCGGGCGCACAGGGCGTTGGGACCCCGGCTACCACTCGGCCTTTAGTCGCCTCTTACGACACGCTGGCCTAGCTGAGAGTATATTCTAATGCCCTACTCACAGGGCAAGATGGTTAGAAGGACTTGTATATAAGTTATCAAATCTAGGTTTGCCTAAATATCTGTTATACATCATTTACGACATGATAATGGATAAACAATTTGTGGTAAAATGTGGGGACAAAATCTCCAATAAAACTGTCCATATTAAAAATGGCTTACCGCAGGGAGCCGTGAATTCTCCCATTCTACGAGGGTTGCCTTTTATATTTCGGGATTAGAGAACAAAAACAAATATTGATCATCGAAAATCACTTTATTGTTTTTCAAAATATTCCCCATGAAGATCTATACACTTTTGCATGCGTTTGAACCAATTGTCGAAGCACTTTTGCCACTCTGATTGAGGTATCTCCAACACATGCATTCTGAATGCAGCAACCGCTTCTTCAGGTGTCGAAAAACGTTGACCTCTCAGTTTATTTTTTACGTACGGGAATAAAAACAAGTCATTCTGTGCCAAGTCAGGACTATACGGCGGATGACCCATCAAATCGATGTTTTGGGTGCTCAAAAATGCAGTTGTCGCAGCCGATGTGTGAGAGCTCGCATTGTCGTGGTGAAGAGTGATCCGTCTTCGGCGGTTGGTTTTCCTGATTTCTTGGAAGTGTTACGGCTCCAACGCCGTGCTTCCTCTTTCGAAGGAAGAGCGTGGAGGTTATTATATTTATTAAAGAATTTAATTGTTCTTTATTAATATGTTATTAATAATAATAAAAGATATCTTTTATTTAAATATTTGTTTTATTTATTTTTATTTTATCGAACTCAGCTATCTCAAGCTCAGCTCTCTTCTTTCTTTTTTTTTCATATATTATTATTATTATTATTTATTACAATGCAAGTAAATTACATGGTAACTTAAAAACTAATAGCACTAGCGACTAAGGCTTTCGGCTATTTTTTTCATATAAATTTACTTGTTTATATAGAACATTTTGTTCTAACTGACTGTGCCGTATAAACTGAACAAAACTATCTAGAAGTCTCTGTTACTTAGAATTTTGAATAAACTTTGAACGAAAATCAAAGTGGCCATGTTTTGAAATGAAAAATGTGTTTGTTATGAAAAGGGGCATATTTATGAAATGTGCTGTAAGTGACTGGATATAGAATATTGTGTCTGTTTATTTATGAAATGTGCTGTAAGTGACTGGATATAGAATATTGTGTCTGTTTATTTATGAATTGTATTAACTGAGAATGTAAGATATGTGAGGATGTAGTTTTAAGGGTTGTGTTTGAAAGGACATCAGTTAGTGTTAAAGCGAATAAGGGTAGTATTCTGGAATACAACAGAAGACAACTGGCAAACAAATGGTTGTGTACCACTCAGAATTGACTGTTCTGCGTTGTTCTAGTGGTACGGTTGCGACATGTCCAGTTTTTCCGAAAAAACAGGCGACCATTTGCTTGGAAGTGCTTCGTGCGCGAACAACTTTTGTTGGATTTGGCTCATCTTGAAACACCCAGACAGTCGACTGCTGTTTACTTTCGGGCTCATACGCGTAAATCCACGATTCACCACCTGTCACGATGTCATAGGCGTGTTTCGAAGCACCGCGACCATATTTTTTGAGCATTTCTTTCGACCAATTGACACGAGCCTTTTTTTGGGCGATTGACAAATTGTGTGGGACCCAACGCGAACAAATTTTTTTGACGGTCAAATGTTTATGCAATATTGAATGTATGCTGGTCCCACTAACGCCTAAGGTTGTCTCAATCTCACGATAGGTCACATGACGATCTTCCAATATCAGTTCGCGCACAGCATCAATGGTTTTCGGAACAACAACTGATTTTGGGCGACCTTCACGAAATTCATCTTGGAGTGAACTACGACCACGATTGAATTCACCATACCATCGATAAACACTGGTCCTTGATGGAGCTTCATCGCCAAAAATTGAATTAAGTTCATCCATGCACTGTTGCTGAGTTAATCCACGCCGAAAGTTGTAAAAAATAATCGCACGAAAATGTTGACGATTTAATTCCATTTTTGGGCCGAGATGAATCTTTTAAGTTACTGTAAACAACACAAATAACGCTCGTATGTGAAAACGTTCTGAGTGCGTATAACCTCAAAAATGTCCAACTTTACGACAGAGCTGTCAATTGCCGGATTGCAACACTAGGGTTGCCAAATACCCTCGTATTCAATATTTATACTAGTGATCTAGTTGGGTCTCTTAATCATGCTATTGCATATGCCGACGATATTGTAGTGTACAGATGAGAAAAAAAAATCGATGCCATTAACAGACTTCTTCAAGACGACTTCAATAAAATCAAACGCTTTTGTGACGATTGGAAATTGAAAATCAACTTCTCAAAAAACAGAAACTATCCTTTTCAGAACATCTCTTTCTACAGCTTCAAGAGATACAAGGAATGATTGGAAAAACTTTTCCATTGTAGGAAGCAACAATCTTCCGCTGCAAATGAAAACTGTCGTCAGGTACCGTGGCATCTGGATGGATCAATACCTATACTTTGATAAGCACGTAGCAGGGGGCAACTCTCCGCAGCTAAAAGTGAATATGCAATGACAAAAAGTCTGTTCCGAAATAATCTCCTAGATCACAAAGTTAAAATAATTTCGTACTCTGCATTTATCCAACCAACCATCAATATTAGTGTATGGTTGCCCGGTATGGTTTAAAGTTTCCCCATCCTACATGGAAAAGTTTCGAGAGGCAGTGCTTGCCTGCTTCGGATTACATAGAACACTCGAGTCTCAATACAGGAAATTCTATCCTAATAAGACACTGTGTGACAAATCAGGACTGAATAGGATAGACAATTTCATTATCGAAATTATTCGTGGTCACACTGCAAGGGCAATGTGCAGCGAAAATAATCTTATTTCGGGAGCATACTACCCCAATGACATGTACCCAGAGAATACACTCCAAAATGGGTTTATCCCACCTGAAGCGTTCCCTCTCTTGGATAGAAAAGGTCTTATCCAAAACAAGCACGGAGTCCCTATTATTTACCACGCTTTTCATGGTGCCGGGGACAAACGGCGCTGGGTCATCGTATTTTCTGGCATACTTAACCGTCATTATGATTAAAGAAACAGATGACATTATTTTCTAAACAATTATAGGTGGGTGCACAAAACCAGGTTACCAGCTTCGTTTGTCTACCTGTTGTTCGAATACTGACTATAACACGCCCATTTATTCGACACACCCCATCAACTGTCCTCGCTCAACCAAAAAAAGGTTACCCGGTTAACCCTGGTGTCTGGCGTCACTTTATTATCTTTTCCTAATGAGTACGGTTTTTCATTCATTGAAATTCCACAACAAATTCGCTGTGAGTCAGCCACCATCTGCTAAGATAGGCGCACGCAAATTATATACCCGAGTGTTTTAGAACCACACCATTGGCAGCCCCCCATTTATGAGCGCTCTTTTCAACAATTAAACTTATCATTTCTGGGTGAGTGTCGTACCTGGGCATGAAATTGATGTCAACGCATTGTTGCATCTTTGGAGAGTCATATACGGGTTTCCAGTTTTCCAGTATCACGGGTAGCACTATGCGCGGCATACCAAGAGTATATAATTTGCATAAACCGCTGCCTCAATCTTTGTCCCCGCGGCGCCTCTGTAAAGGTGTCGATGGGTGGGATGAGTCGTTCTTAGAGTAGTGCGATGTTCGTGACTTAAAGCTAATTGGCTCCATGTCGAAGTATAATTTGTCCGAATGGTGCGAATACCCTTAATAGTAGGCTTTTCGGCGGTTAATGACTGTGATGATGAGTTTAGCGTGGGTATTCAAGGCATTTATAATCTTTGTTCAACTAATAAGTTTGGGATTCGTGGCGATGTAAAAAATCAGTTAATCAGTGAAGGGGAGTTCTGGATGTAATTGATGTCGAAGATAAGTATCGTGGGATGTGTACGCTAATTACATGTTTTCTCTTTTGTTTTCCATCCACAAAAGAAAACTAAACATTTGTTTTTCCATTCGAGTCTCATAATTGATCCTGAGGTGTATTAAGACTTATGGCCTAAAAAATCAACTTATAACATTCCCATTACAGAAGGTAGAGAAACTGATTTGAATTGGATGCTTTGCAAACTTGTTCCGAGGATATCGAGGCTGGGCATATTAGAGAGTGCAGTATATAAAATTGTATGTTTAGACATGGTCATGGACCATACGAAGTTGGGATATGTGTTTATTATGAGTCGTATACTTTTAATGGTTACGCAATCATTTTTTAACGCTGGACGGTCTGACTTAACGCCGAGAGGCCTGTTTTACTATACTTGTTTACAACGATTTTTTATTGGTTCACTACCCCTATTTTATGTGGGTGGGCCACAGTCCAGCCCGAATATCTGTGCCAACCTACTGAACTGACAATATTCAGAAAACCAAACACTAGTCATAGTATTTAGAAAAATCATTATGAGCGTATGAGCGATCCTTGGACTTTCATAAAATCCCTGCCGTGATCGCATTTTGTGCAAAAAGCAGAAACCGATTTGAATTGTTTACAAATGCCCCTTATACAGGGTAGGCTATTTAAACTTTCGAAAATAATTTTAAAAAAATGCACAAATTATTTGGTGTCAATATTGACCCGAGCAAATGTATTCTAATCTTTCGAATATGGCACCGGGTAAATGGACGCCACCAGCGCGAATGACGCAAGGACTAGTTTTCTGGCATTTTAAAAATTGTTTCGAACTGAATATTGACCATTTTCCGCCGAATATTCTCGTTCAAGGCTTGCAGGGTCTGTGGTTTGTCGACATAAACTTTGGGTTTCAAAAAACCCGACGGCAAGAATTCTGGAGGCGTCAAATAAGACGATAACGGAAGACAGTAAAAATCACCATCTGGCGCAAGACTAATGACCTTGCCGGAAAAAAAAAAACAAGTCATTATGGAAAATTTAACAAGCCTCACGACTTGCTAAATAAGGCCAAGACCGGTTCCCGGTTGTAGTGCCGATGATGATGATGATGAAAAATCACCATTCTCGAAAATTAGACAACAAAAAAACAACGATCGTAACTCTGGCTATATGAGCTGTTGGAGCTAAAAGTTTTCGTGCCTTAATTAGTCAATATTGGCATAAAAAACTCAAAAATCAGGACACTCTCCATCGTGTATTAATTGAAAGTCTTCGTGTGTTAATTGGCATATAACCGATAATTTTGATTACTCAAAGAAGCATGAGCTTTATTACCCATAATAATTTGTTGGCATCAACATTTTGAATCATGTTCACCACGAAATTCGCATACTGTAATTAATGTGGCCTTTAAATCGGCAAAGGACGGAGTGTTAATTGAATTTTATACGGGAATAACATCAAACCATCACGAACTATGCGTCGACGAGAGGTGCTGGGGGTGCCGAACTGTGAAGAACGCTGAAAATTCTCATCACAACGCTTCGGAAAACGTCGGCACTAACAACTGACAATCCCAAGATGGCCGGCGGTGATAGATTTTTAATGTAACCCCCTGATGACGTTGCATGCTACGCGCAATGCGATTTCCCAATTGAAAACCAGTTTTTAACGTAAAACTACAAAACAACAGTAAACTATTCCGTGGTATAAATTCGCTTGAATTGACGATTCGAACACAGACTATCGTACGCTGAACTGAAAACAAATGTAAAAGCTGTAGTGTTTTCCGATGCAGGACGTTTAAACTGCCCTCCCTGTACCAAACTAACACAGCCAAGAACAGTTTGGTTCCCGTTGTAAGAAAATGCGATATAATGTTCAATAAAGAAACTGATTAAAGAAGAATTAGTTTCCGCTTTAGTGAAGGCTGTAAAATCACTGATTAAACGACATCTCTAGAAATATTTGGAATAAAATGACCTCCATAGCGACAGCCATTATGGCTTCCGTAGCAACAGGTCCACAGCAAATCTGATGGCGTATCTTACCAAGAAATAGAGCCACTGTGGCCATATATTACGGTTCGCTTCCGTGCTTCTCGATCAATGAGAAAGAGAAGCGAACGATGGAGTCTTGTAAGTCCCTCGACGTGATCGGTATTTATTCTGTTGTATCATCATCATCATCGGCACTACAACCTGGAACCGGTCTTGGCCTTATTTAGCAAGTCCTGAGGCTTGTTAAATTTTCCATAATGATTTGTTTTTTCCGGGCAAGGTCATTAGTCTTGCGCCAGAGGCTCCCCGACGGGGAAACGAACCCCGGTCTCCCGCGTGACAGGCGGGTATACTAACCAGTATACTATTCTGTTGTATACCGACATTTAAACTGTTAAAAACTATCAATTAGAAGTGCCCGAAACTAACGCGGTCACCAAGGAACTCTCCCAGACGTAGGCGTAGAAAAAACAGACTGATTATTTTTTTAAGTTTATTACACTTTATTTTTGGATCTTTACACCACTCGCGCTACATACTAACTACTTTCTAATCTACTTTTCTGCTTCCTTGAAGTCTTGAACACATCGCCCCTTATCGCAGATCCTTTTTGAGGTGTTTTGTGATCCATTAGCGTGTCTGGCTAATGCAAACAAGAGATTATATTGGGCTTTAAATGGAGTCAGAGCCAATGGGAAATGGGTGAGAATATGGATGTCATAAAACATCCGGTTACAATGCTATGCATTGTGATGTTTAGATTGCCGGAATTGTGTGTCGGCGGATCAAATGGACATAGGTTCGTTTGGACACGTGTTTGATTGTACATACAATGCATGTGAAAAATGTACATTCTGATTTCGGATTTTTGGAATTGAATTCAATGTTTGACAATTGAACGTTTAGTTCAATTTGCTTGACATTGAATTCAATGTTAATTTGGGGATATTAATGGGATTTCTGTAGGTGGGTAGATGTGTATGTGGGAGGAAAATGGTAGGGCTTCTTGGAGCACTACAGCCAGTCCTGTAGTGAAAGCATCGTTCTCCCATTGAATATTTCAAAAGCTTTCGGTGGTATTTGACACGCGGCGCTACGAAAACTCAACGTACATGGGAAAAAAAACACCGATTTTTCTTTCTTGGTATTGTTGATAGATATCGGTGTTCAAATAGACTTCACCAGAGTCGATCCGATGCAAATATTGCAGCTGTTTAAGTCAGTATTGAAACTTCTCCAACAACATTATCCCGACGTCGTTCTGTGCTATTGTACATCGAATGGAATACTCTACAGCACATAAAACGCTGACGCATTGGATATTTCAAAAGTGTTCGGCAGAGTTTGGAACCCAGTCTTGTTGTCAAAATGGCATTCATATGGTGTTACTTCTGTGCTGTGATGATGATGATGAATAACGCATTTATTGTACAATAATTTAACAAATCTTAACTTAGGTCTAAATGTTAAAACCTATTTTACAAACTTTTCTTATTCTTAAAATAATTTACTGGCTCGACACGAGCACTCTAAATTACACGATACAAGTTTGTGTAATGCCTTTCGGCGTACAATAATATTTTTATATTTTTGTATTTTTATACATTTCCTGGAAGAAGTTCCCTCTCTTTTTTTTTTTTTTTTTTTTATAAATAAGATAAAAATAAAAAGTTAACAAAAAAAAATATTAACAAACATATTAACAAAATATTAACATACAGAGATTTTAAAACGAAAAGGAATCTAAATGCAAAATGGAGACGAAAAGGAAGAATAAATATATATGAAAAAAGGAAATGAGGAATGGGAAAGGAAAGCGTAGCGTCTGAAGATCTTACTATATTTGGGGATTTAAGTCCTTTCTTCATTGTCAATCCACCACCAGTTGGGATGCGATCGTTCATTCATAGATTTATCTCAATGGCCTCTTGCCATGCTATAGCGCAAGTGAACTGCAGCATTTGATATATCACTGTTATAAAGAATGCGTTTGTCCCTGGCACCACGAAAAGCGTGGTAAATAATAGGGACTCCGTGCTTGTTTTGGATAAGACATTTTCTATCCAATAGTGGGAACGCTTCAGGTGGGATAAACCCATTTTGAAGTGTATTCTCTAGGTACATGTCATTGGAGTAGTATGCTCCCGAGATAAGATTATTTTTGCTGCACATTGCCCTTGCAGTGTGACCACGAATAATTTCGATAATGAAATTGTCGATCCTATTCAATCCTGATTTGTCATACAGTGTCTTATTAGGATAGAATTTCCTGTATTGAGACTCGGATGTTCTATGTAATCCGAAGCAGGAACGCAAGCACTGCCTCTCGAACATGCGAAACTTTTCCATGTAGGATGGGGAAACGTTAAACGATACCGCGCAAGCATACACTAATATTGGACGGATAAATGCAGAGTACGAAATTATTTTAACTTTGTGATCTTTTATTATTATTATTATTATTATTTACTGGCCTGTAAGAACCCGGAAGTTCATGACCTCACCGACTCGGCTCTGCCATTGTTCCCTGTCCTGTGCGCTCTCCTTCCACGTTCGATCATCCGATCCGATCTCCTCGAGACCCAATCTAACATTGTCCTCCCATCTCCGTCGCGGCCGTCCTGTCGGTCTCTTCCCCGTTAGTTTACCGTCAAGAATTCTATGCACGGTCCTATCATCGCCCATTCGCGCCACGTGTCCAGCCCATCTTAATCTTCGCGACTTGATCACTCTCACTATTGTAGGTTTGCGGTATAGCTCTTCCAATTCGTGGTTGTGGAGTTTCCTCCATTGTCCTGACTCCTCGTCATATTTACCGCCAAATATACCCCTTCAAACTTTATTCTCGAATACGCGGAATTTGTTCTCTTCCCGTTTTGTGAGAGCCCATGTTTCGGAATGACTTCCTTGTCCCATATTATTTTAACCAGTTGGTGGATCTTTCGAGCGGTTGCCCCTCCTCCATGCTTCACAAGCTCTGCCGGTATGCAACCGATTCCGGCGGCCGTGTTGTTTTTCACTCGATTTATCGCGTCTACAACTTCGTCGAAAGAGGGCTCTGGGATCTGGGGCTCGGCTTTATGTACGTCTGGTGCGTTTATTTGTGGTTGATGGGTGCGCACATTGAGCAGGTTTTCAAAGTACTGCTTACATCTTGTCACAATATTTTTTGTTTCTGTCACCAGACAGCCGTTTGTGCCTCTGATTATTTTGGCTCTTCTTCGGTAGCCATTTCTAATTGAATTTATGCCGGCATACATACCTCTGCCGTTCTTTGCTCTGGCATTTTCTATGATTTTTTCGATCCGAGTCTTCTCCCATTCGCGCTTTTTGCGTTTGAAAAGTCTAGTTGTTTTTTTCCGAATTGTCGCGTATCTTACTGCGTTGACTTCATCATATGCTTCTAAGTGGATCATTCTGAGGCATTTACGTTCTTCGATCTTTGCCCTGCACTCATCGTCAAACCAAGGTTTGGACTTAGTTGTTTTCTTAAATCCTAATACCACTTGGGCTGTTTGTTTGATTGTGTCTCTGATCGATGCCCATTTAGTGTCCACACTATTGGCTTCCTCTTTCCCACTACTGTCATTCTCTATGATGCTAAATCCATTCGTTAGTTCGTCTTGATATTCCGCCTTTTTACGTAGGTCTTTTAGTTTATCAATCTCGAACATTTGGCTCGTCTCCCGTGACTGCCCAAGTGGGTTTGCTGCGAGCCGACTTCTAATTTTGCCCATCACTAGAACGTGATCGGAGTCGCAATCTGCTCCTCTATGTGATCTTACGTCAAGGATATTCGAGTGGTGTCTTTTGTCTATGAGGAAGTGGTCTATTTGGTTACGCGTTACGCCGTCGGGTGATATCCATGTGGCTTTATGGATTTGCTTGTGCTTGAACATCGTGCTCTTCACTACCAGATCTTTTGACCCTGCAAACGTGATAATTCGAATACCATTGTCATTTGAAACGTCATGTAGGCTTCCTTTACCTATTTTTGGTTGGAAGATATCTTCCTTTCCAATTTTCGCATTGAGATCGCCGAGGAGGATTTTAACATGGAATGATGAGATCTCATCAAATACTTCCTCTAGGGTCTCGTAGAATGTGTCCTTCGTTTCTTCGTCGGTAGATTCTGTTGGGGAGGTTACGTTTATAAATACATAATTGTACAATGGGGCCTGTATTTTTAACACCTACATTCGGTCATTAATAAATTGCACATCTTTTACATGGGACGTAATCTTCTTGCTTATGATGAAGCCGGTTCCGAGGTTATGTGCATCGGTACCTCCACACACCAGTGTAAACACGTTGGTATCGATTACTTGATGTGGGCGTCGAACTTCCTGAAGCGCGACGATGTCCATTTTATATTGTTTCGCGTTTTCTACGACCGTCTGTATCGCGCCTGGTTTATATATAATGTTCGAACATTCCACGTGCCGACGCGTATATCTCACTTTTTCAGTTTTGCCCTACGTCTTCTTTTTGCCGAGTCGGTGTTTTCTTGATGATTTGTTACCTTATGGTAGTATCGGCTCATCACACATACGCCTGCTTACTGTTCTGATTCGACCCGGTGTCAGAGAGGCGCCGTTACAATAGAGCCGGTATACCCCTGGCTGCAAACCATCCAATGGGCACGGTGACGCGTAAGACCCTGGATTAGGCGTGGTAGATCTTTGTGTGTTACTCCTCGCTAGTCTGTCTGACATGACTTCTTGTCATTGCATATTCACTTTTAGCTGCGGAGAGTTGCCCCCTGCTACGTGCTTATCAAAGTATAGGTATTGATCCATCCAGATACCACGGTACCTGACGACAGTTTTCATTTGCAGCGGAAGATTGTTGCTTCCTACAATGGAAAAGTTTTTCCAATCATTCCTTGTATCTCTTGAAGCTGTAGAAAGAGATGTTCTGAAAAGGATAGTTTCTGTTTTTTGAGAAGTTGATTTTCAATTTCCAATCGTCACAAAAGCGTTTGATTTTATTGAACTCGTCTTGAAGAAGTCTGTTAATGGCATCGAGATTTTTTTCTCATCTGTACACCACACTATCGTCGGCATATGCAATAGCATGATTAAGAGACCCAACTAGATCACTAGTATAAATATTGAATAGAATGGGAGAATTCACGGCTGCCTGCTGTAAGCCATTTATAATATGGAAAGTTTTATTGGAGATTTTGTCCCCACATTTTACCACAAATTGTTTATCCATTATCATGTCGTAAATGATGTATAACAGATATTCAGGCAAACCTAGATTTGGTAACTTATATACAAGTCCTTCTAACCATACGGTATCGGAAACAAGCTTTGTAGCTGCATGAACTGTGTCATGCCCCGCTCTAAAGCCAAACTAGTTGTTCGGAATGATGTCGTTTTCATCACACCAGTTTAGCAATGCCTTATTTATGAGTTTTCCCGAATATTTTGCTAATGTTTGGAAGCAGACTAATCGAGCGAAGGTTAGCGGGATTGCTCCTGTCCTTGCCCTTTTTGGGGATGGGATGGACTACTGTTATTTTCCAACGTCTTGGAAAGTATGCATTATTTAGAGCGTTATTAAACAAGGTAGTGTAAATGTTCACCGCTTCCAGAGGCAGATGTTTAAGAACTGTATTCGGAATCCCATCTGTTCCAGATGATTTCTTGTTTTTAATGGATCTAAGGATGTCCATGAGTTCATTCTAGTACACAAATATATTTGTGTGCAAATTTCTGAGCGGCGCATCCGCTCTATTGTTTTCACTGAAGATGGTGAAACTTTTGTTTTCGGAATGCCAACTTTGCCGTTCATTGTGCAGCGATATATGGTTTTGGATAGCTCTGTTTTCGATGTGGAGGTTAGTATGAATGGATTCATTCACTCTGTATACTGCCTCGAAACAGGCGCCTATTGAGTTCGCTTTCTCTTGCGGATCCTCGACTACCATTAATTCTTCGTTGGAGTTAATGTGCTCCGGGGTGAGTACTGCGTTCAGCAATATTTGACAATTCTCGGGAGTCCTAGGGACTCGAAAGCAGGGAATGTCATTATGATCTTTTCTTCTAAAAACTTTATTTATTTGCGGAAACATATTCCCACCACTGGTTTTAATGGAGAGAATTTTGTGTTTCCAGTCTTCATTAATTACTGATCTCTAGTTGTCACGGATCAGCTTTTGAACGTTTTTAATCAATGATAATTGTTTTTATTTCTGGCTATAAGGATCGCTGAACTGCCTGTAGAGCAGCTTGAGCTGGGAGAGCAGAGCGCTCCTTTGTCTATACGGGGCATCAATAGTTGAGTTTCTGTATCTATTAAAATTCTCCTCCATGTGCGTCGCTTTTGTAATGGAACGGTGCATTGTTTTGATGACAATGTTGTCCATCGTTGAGAGATAATGGTATATTTCCTCATTTCGAAGGTTTCTATTAGTCGGAAGATCTACGCCATTGGAGCACAGTTCTCTTTTTATTATGCGATCAAAGCGCGACCAATATGCTTTTCGGAAAACGAACGAATGTATCTGGTCGTACTTCTCAAGTATTGCATGTTCGTTTGGAACATGTAAAACGGCACCTGAGGCCGTAATGGTCACTATCATACCCGATTGTGCGAAGGCAATTTCGACTATTTAGGTCCGTGTCTAATAATTGTAGTCTCTCGTCCATCATAAGTAAGTCCAGAAAGGAGTTTCCTCTTGGATAAGGTGGTGTACTTGTAGCGTACAATTCTAGTTTATATTCTGTTGCATTTGCTTCCCACCAGTTGAATAGTGCATTACCTCATGTGTTCAGCGTGATATCACCCCAAGCACTGTGTTTGGAGTTGAAATCTCCCGCCAGAACAAAATAATTGTTTTCCGAGTCTAACTTCAGATTACGAAAAGGGGTATCCAGTTCGGTGATAAATTGCGAACTTTTCATAGGTATATCTATAATGCAAGCTTCCAGCAGCTGAAATTTGTGTACAGCTGTGCTGTAAACGACCTTGTGGTGAATCCCTTTCTTAATTAGGACAGGCGTGTGGACGATCTCGTCTAATGACTTTATAGTTTTTGTAGCCCAATTTGTGCCTCTGGTTTAGCTTGGTTCCGCTAGCTATAAGCACATCGGGGCGTTCGGCTTTAAGCAGGTTACCGAGATTATCCCTCCTTTCCACGTCGACTAGTGAATTCACATTCACAGCAATCATTTTTAGTGTTAAATTAGTTGAATAGTTCATCATTTGTGGTATGTTGGGTTGTCTGAGAACAAGGACGAGTAAATAATATCTATTCGGGCCGGTTGTTTAGTCGGTTTTTTTTTTTCAAATCCAGCAATCTGTCCTTGTATGGCTAACAGGTTTGCTCTTATGTCTGAATTTGCCTCTGGAGCGGGCGCTTTTATGACGTTGCGTGAAAGTTCCGCCGCCGTTGTATTAATTGCATTAGTAGCCATTTGAGAAAATGATATGCTAGGTGCGGAAGATTTTGTGGCATTACTTACCTGTGCCGCGAAGTTTGAGTTTAATGGACTGCCGGCAATTTGAGCGAATGATACACTAGGTGCAACGAAGTTATTAGAAGAACGAACCTTCATTCGTTTCTCTTCTTCAAGTTGTTTTTTGGCTTTTAGTTGTTGGAATTTCGGACAACCTCTAAAGATGGCCGGGTGACCTGTATTTTTGCACAGGACGCAAGATAGTTTGCTCCTATCCTGAACCTGTTCTTTACCTAAGGGACATTCTCCTACGGTATGATTGTTTTGGCACTTTACACATCTAAATTCCATACAGCAGTTAGATGCAACGTGGCCGAATCGTTGGCAGCGCATGCACTGCAACACACGTTCAACTTTCCTTATTTTTTCCCAAATTACTGTTTGGTGGAAAATAACTTTAATGTCTAATGAAGAACGGCAACTTGCGGTTGCGACTTCGGGAGAGAGAAGTGGAGAATGGCCTCACATCAGTAAATTTTAAACTGTCATTTTCGACAGTTTGTAGTTCCGGAGGAGTTCTTCGGAGGAAAAAGAAGGATCAACTCCCTTAAGTAACATGGAGAAAGTTTTCTCCGATTTAGGTGTGTACGTGAAGTACTCACTACTTACTTCCCTTAGAGTAGATTTAATTTTATGATTGTCATCTAAACTATCACATAAAAAACTTATTTTATTGTTACTTAAATTTTTCGTTTTGAAATTTCTGCATGTTAACTTACCCAATTTAATTAGGTCCTTAGCATCCATGAAGCTAACTATGACGGGAGGCACTTTCTCCTTCTTATTGGCTGCCGCTTGTTGTTTTTCCAGCAGTTGTTGCTGCTGCTGATGCTGTTGCTTCTGCTGCTGTTGGTGTTTCTGCTCTTGCAGGTTTGGTTGGGCTTTGGGCCTCCTCTTTGAAATCACTTTTAGCACAGCTTTTCTTTTTTCCATTATTATTTATGAAGCAACATGCAGGGACATCTGCTATCACGCGCATACACATTAACACACACACCGTTTTTTTTATTTATCGTTCGGTATGTACACGGCGGTAGACACGCCAGCACACAGTTTTGTTTCCTCTTTGAGGGACACACACACACACACACACACACACACACACACGTGTACGCGACGAGTATAAATGAACTGAAGTAAGTATGACACTGGAGATCAGTTTTGGATTTTGATTTATTTTTTTTTCGCACTTCACTAGACTGTTTTCACATTTATTATATGTTTTGTTCGTTTGATTTGCAGTTTCTTTGTTTTGACTGTCTTGTCTTTTTTTTTATTTTGGTCGACTAAATCAAATAATATATCTTCATTTTGCTTTGACTGTTTTATCGATGGCATTTATTTATAAATAGTTTTTGTGTTTTAAACGCTCCCGGACTCACAAAAACAACTTTTTAATTTCACTCAATAAGCGAATTGCAAACACGTCCGAACTCGGTCACTGTGTCACTCATACTGTTCTTTCTATGTTGATCGCGAATAGGATGCCAGTGGCGCCGGTTTTTTTTTTTCTTTTTGCTTTACCTTTTCAAGGTGTTGTATCTTAGCATACAGCGCGAGACATTTGCTCTTCCGCCGAGAATTGAACGGCGTTATACTCCTCAATCATTGCCATGTGACCACTTGCTGAAAGAAACTATTAGTGAAAGTGCCCCGAATCTTCATTAACGACGCAACCGAGAGAAGGACATCTGAGTTACGATCTAAGCCCAGCTCCGCCCATGCGCGGAAGAGAACGCGATGATTCCTTAGCAGCGAGAGGATGATTGGCACTTTCATCGCGATGGACACTAACTCGGTTCAATTTATCACGCACGATGAAAACGATAACGATCCGGCTCGAAAAACTCCCCCGAATCCTGACGATTCATGTTTTGTATGTGACGATTCACCTGCAGCAACACGTAACAGGAGCCGAAAAGTGCAACAGGCAAGCGAGCCTTAGAACTGCAGCATTAACAATAATTCATTATAAAAGCATGTGTAGTTTGACGAATGAGTTGAGTTCTAAGTTGGAAATAAAGAAGTTTACTCCCAAGTAGAAGAAAGAGTTAATTTACACAAGCCGTCTCAAACTAATTAATCTAACCACGGTTGAAGACCGTAGAATGCATACCCACATTTTCTTCATCCGTCTTCTCTCATGTTCGGTCGAATATAGAAGCCATCTGTCATCTATCCCTTTTAATACCAACTTTTATTGCCCAGACATTTAAGACATCGACACCTTTTTTCCTTCACTCGCTTCCACTTCTTCCGCTCGCACTGTGCTCTGACATTTAAGGGTATTTCAAAATCAAAATATTTTGTGTACGCGTTAGTGTGAAAATTAAGGATATTTCGTTTATTTCATCTGCCCAACCTTACACTAATTTTTGTATTTCCCGGTTTCCCCTTCCCCATAAACCTTCCTCTAACACCGCCCTCCATCCTTGTACTTACTGTTTCTATTTTTCTCTTGTTTCATAATATATATATATTTATATATATATATATATATATATATATATATATATATATATATATATATATATATATATATATATATATATATATATATATATATATATATATATATATATATATATATACATATGTAAGGAAAGTACCCTCAGTATAATTAAATTTAGTAATCTAAACCAACAATATAAACCATGATGTAAACCTTGTACAATTAAACTCAGTAATATAAACCCACAAAAAAACCTCCATGTAAACCACAAAGGGCACATATCAGTAAAAGACTAAGAAGAAAAACCATGTTCGCGAAATTGAATTTCAAATAGTGGAATTAATAACATTGAATGTTGTTTCTTTGTTATTATAGGTAAGAATAGTAATTATTTTAAGCTATAATATTGTAAATTTTGAATATTTTAATAAAAAACTTTGTTATTATAGAGAAACAATTCTATTATTAATTGCACCACGAAAAAAAAAAAAAAAAATATATATATATATATATATATATATATATATATATATATATACATATTTGTATATATATATATATATATTATATTGCAGCCAGCCTAGCGTTCGCTGGATTAATTATTCTCATGAAATAAGAGCCGTGAAATCAATTTGCTATTTAAAATTTTATTCGTCCACGAATGACAACCGTTACTTCATTTCTCCCCTGACTTTTCGTTTTCCCCTTCCGGTGACACTTCTCTCACTGGCGACTTATCGTTTTTACTACTCGAAGTCTCCAGTTTTCCAGTACTTTGTTTTGGAGACCTGCCAGATGTCCAGCTGATTGTCATATGCGTCACCCTCCGCCTAGATTAGTTCGCCCCGAATAAAGTTCACTGGTCCTCTGGGTTAACAAAAGTTGCCAGTCGATCACGATGTACCACTTTCATCTTGGCGTTCGGTGGTGGAAGTTTTTGACCTTCTTCCAAATTTTCTAATGCTCTCCTTCTCGCGTCAGCTCTAGCCTGCCCCAATTCTTCCTTTTCCCAACGACGGAATTCCTCTTGCATTTTAGGGATGTCATGCGAATAATATAAGAAAAAATGCATGTGTACATCCTTAAGCTCTTCTAGAGTTTGCACATCACGTAAGCGATCTAGATCTTCATCTTTAATTACTCGCATATCATCTGGTATTGGAGCATCTGTCGATTTCATAAGCGTATCCAACTGGTAGTTCGGCATCTTTTCAAATAACCGGAGAAGTTTGTTCTTTCGAGCTGACAGTAAACCCCAGCGTGCGTCGTAGTAATAGATTTTCCATAAATCGTCGCACATTAATTCTGGTTTCACGTATTCTTTTCTATAGAACGCAATGAACGGCACCTCTAGCTGTTGATTACGCATAAAATCTAGAGGTTGCTTGATCTTTCCCACCATATGTGGTGGCTTACGATAGCGGTCTCGACCTCCAGCAGTTGATTTCTCTTGTTCGGAAACAGTTGATTTACAAAACGCCTGTTGGTAACTCCATTCCGCTTCATCTTGTAGTTCATTGGATCCCTCTGGAACAGGCGTAACCGGAACTTCGCGCAATTGCATCCGTTTTACGGATTTCATTGTCCAAATCCATAAAGTGACTTCTTTTCAATTCACTAGGTTCGTATATTTCAAAAATAGTCTTTCGGGTAGATTTCTTTTTGGTTGATTTCTTGGGTCGTTTTTCACGTTCCCCAATATCGTCTTCCTCTTCGTAGTCATCACCTTCCGATTCGGGTTCATATTCGTCCTCGTCATACTTAGTGAAATCTTCATAGTCGAAATCTACACCGAAAATGTCGTTGTTATTAAATATGTGGGATGTTTATGTCTTTTGGTAATGTGCCACAGGGATACAGGTTCACTAAAATTCTCGGCGCGTTGTTGGAACGCAACGCCAACCCCATCTAACTGACGTCACGCACTTAGTGTCACAGTTCGTTATTTACACAAATGAAAGGCTTGGATCGCTGGTGGTACGAATTATATTAATAACTGAAAGGTTCCAAATACTATTTATATACAGAATAAGATGTTCGCACATTGTAGTTTCCAATAACTAAAAGGTCCGAAATATAATTTATATACAGAATGAAATGTTCACGCTTCACTTGACCGATTACCGTAAGGGAAAATTTTAAATTTTAACTCTCAACGAGCCTTCCAATTTGACTATATGACTGGTCCCTTGCAACTCTTTATGCTCGACTCCATGTGTCCGTGCCGGGCGGTGGTTAATATTCGACTCGAATTTATTTAATGTTTACGTGGAGGACACGACCTGCCTCCACGGAATCTGATTTAAGACTGAAGAATGACTTAGCAACTAACGAATACCAAATTTCATTCATCGTTTTAGTGACCAATAGCGGATGATTCTCCACACTTTGGTCACGGTAAAGGGCGCGGAACACACACACGATGATCGCAATTGCCGCTCATACCATGTATCGCCCAGCATGCGAACCGTGGATATCCGAATTTCGTAAAAGGGTAGCATTATGTGAAGTGATTGCAGCTGGGCAATAATCATGAACTGGTGTTTACATGATCAGCAACCGCGTACAGCACTTATGCTGACCAAGCACCGGTCGGGGGCGTCTTGAAAGGGTAGAACTCTCGTATGTGTATTTACATTAGCGAGAATTCGATTTCCTTCGCAGCCAGTGGTGAGATATGCTATGGCGTCTTGTCGATCGGGGTAGCGACCGATGTGCTTGCAGCAAAAAAAAAAGGAAAGACTGTCTCATGCTTGTGTGCTGTAGAATTCGACAGAGGTTATGGGCGCCGATATGATTTGAGTTTATATCGGTTGTTTGGCGTTGCAACCGAATTGCTTTTTAGGCACATGATGCGTTTCATGCGATCATGCTCTTGGGGAAAATGTCTGTCGCTATGACTTGCCATGCACGCGTGTGGAAAAATCTTTGTTATTTATGTGCATGGACAAGTTCGGGGATTTTGTCGGTTACGTGATGTCGTAACCGAATTGAATTACAGGCACATACTGCGTTGTATGCAAGCATGCCCCTGGGGGAAATGTTTATAGATGCTAATGCAATTGCATTAGCCAATGGTAATTGTTTTAGGAAAGGTAAGTAATGTTTTCCAGGATTTATGCGACTTGGGTGGAAGTTTTTGCATGCTTAATTGCAAGGTAAGTAATTCTCTCCAGGGTATTTAGTGCTCTAGGTAGCACTTTCTTAATGATTGATGGGAGGCCAAGTAGTGGCGTTGAATGGAACCGCCACATCCTGACCTTCTTGCAATGACGCATCAGTGAATAGAAGTCGTATTTTCTTCTTCTTCTCGGCGATTGGCCTTCCTTCGTCGTCTACAATAAAATCATCAGCATCAGATTCCGATCCCTCATCACCATCGAAATGGTCTGCAGCCTCAGTTTCCCTGTGACTACGTTCAGAGCGGCGTTCCACATCGTCTTCGTCGTCGAATAGCTGTTCGGCTATAGCCTCACGTGCCAAACCTTCGTCGACGTGCTGTTCCTCTCCATCACTTTCTTCGTCCTGTATACGACGCAGACGCTTGAAACGCTTTCTGCGTTCGATTTTCAAACCAAGATTCCCTTCAATACGGTCATAGTCGTCATTTTCCAGTCGGTCGTCCAACTCGTCATCATCATCACTTTTTTTTTCGTTTCTTGGAACGGCCTGAAGCATCAGTATCTTTGTGGGGAAGTAGGATGTACCAGTCACGGGCACTAGATTCACTTCTTTCTCCATCATAAATTAATCGTTCCGACGAGCACTAAACGATTCCGCCGAAGCAAAGGAAACACCAACACCGGAAGTAAGTTCACCGCGAATACTAGGAAAGCGTTTCAATGTATTCCATGGTTCTGCAACTATCCAACACTAAGAAGAGGAAGATAAAACATTTGTTTTGATTTATTGATCAGCCGATTTTAATTTATTTTTGCTCGAGTTTGTTCCACATTCGCGATTTACAGTACGTTTAGTTGACTTTAAGTTACATTACGGTATTTAACAAAACACTAGCCACGACTAGGGGGTATATTCGCGTCTTCGGCGCGTGACGGGGGGCGGGAGCGGCAACGACCGTGGCGGTCGACGGATGTAATTAGACTCCACGATATTCATTCGTTGTCCAAGGGAAATTTGGGTGCATTCACTTTTATGGTGGTGATAACCGGATCTCATAGAGGAGATCGTCATTGTACACATGTATATGTGTACGTCGGTTCTTTTCATGGGTCGAGGCCATGATAACGAATCTGAAACGCCAAGAAAGGGCATAATGTGCATCTAGGAGATGTGTGTTCATTGAAACAAACAAATCGAATCTCGTTGGATGCTAATGGATTTGTGTTTGATTATGCATCGAGGTCATGAGGAATGGATTCAGGGCAATTGCAAGACAAAGGGAAAAGCGACCTAGGCATCGTTCGGTAATGAGGGTCAGCTGGATAAATAACAGCCACTCATTAAATGAAAACTGCCTTTCGGAGACCACGAACGATATGAATTGTTTATGGTATCACCAGGAAGCCTATGGAGGAACAGCGTTCTATTGTTTGCACGTGGTGCGAGTTAGGGAAATTGACTTCAGCGTCGATTGCGTTAATTGAATGCAGCTGCTGGTATTTTATTGCTGGGAGAAAAAGGTCGCCGGCCAATGTGTACGTTAAGATATTGATTATACACATGGCGAAGCTGAAAAATAGACAGCGCAATGTTTATGGTCTCTGGTGAAAGTTACATAGTATGTAATCCCAAATCCTTTGTTATTAGAAATGCGTCTAGGGGAATCTGCCTGGCACCAAAGGTGCCAATTGGTTTGGAATTCTTGTAAAGTTGAGCAAGAAATCTTACGGGGAATTGTATGCAAAGGGATGCATGAAAGGTAAGTTTTCTTTTACAGGGACTTTTGGGGTTAAAGATTTGATCTATTTAATGCGTGAAGCATTTAAAATGCTAATGCGATTACATTAGCGAAGTTATAAGATTGAGTGGAAGTTATGGGGGGTTTTTTGGGTAAGCGAACCGTGGGGTTTGGCGGAACCGCCACTTCTTCACCATCACTCCCGTCATCTTTAATCGGGTTATCATCGATGTGATCCTTCAGTTCTTCACGTAACACATCTTCGTCCTCTTCCTCCTCTACCTCACTGCTATCGGTCATAGCTTTGCTCTTCCTGAGTTTCTTCCTTTCATGTTGCTCCAATTCCTCCTCGTCCTCAGATTCTTCCGCTTCCGAGTCCAAGAAATCTTTCATCCACTGCGTTTGGGCATCCAATTTTGCATTAACCTCTGTAGCTTACGCGTCCAATTTTGTCATCATCATCCGGCACATCTCCGAAATGTCCAACTGTGGCGAATTCTTCTCCGTTACATTGGCACCATCTTGACTCGCTGTTTCTTCTCCATCCGGACAGTCTGGGCCAATCGTAAATACATATGTGTCGACATCAATATCCTCTTCCCCCATTGCTGCTTGCAGACGCTGTCGAAGAATGTGCTTCTGTCCTCTTCTATCCAGGTTCCGGTCCTGAAGTTCCTTCTTCAACTCAGGAACGCGAAGATCCTCCAAATGTCGATCTGAATCGTCACCAGACACTTTCGCAGACTTATTTCTTTCACTAATAATTAATCCCACTTCTGATGCCAATTGTAGCGAGCTTAGGGTTCCCTGGATTAATTATTCTCATAAGAGCCATGAAATCAATTTGCTATTTAAAACTTTATTCGTCCGTTACTTCATTTCTCCCCTGACTTTTCGTTTTCCCCTTCCGATGACACTTCTCTCACTGGCGACTTATCGTTTTTACTGCTCATAGTCTCCAGTTTTCCAGTACTTTGTTTTGGAGACCTGCCAGATGTCCAGCTGATTGCCATATGCGTCACAATATTATAATTTATAATTTACAAATCAAATTTCTATTTGTCATATTCCTGGTCCTCGGTTTTAAGATAGTTTTAGGATGGTTTTTAAGTTAATTTTATAGGTTGTTATTAAGCCGGATAATGAGTGGTTCTGCCCTCGCCCGCCTTCCTTTGTGGACTTATAGTACATCCATCAATACCGTTCGTCGAATGCATTCAAAAACATATTCGAGAACCGTTTAATGGCAATCAGCCTATACTTTAGGTAATTTTCTAATGTTTTCATGCCATAGATTCGTCTTAAACCTGTAAGGGTAAATGTTGAAAACACTTTTAGGCTGTTAAGCCCGTCCTACTGAAAATCTCACGTCTGTCAAACTTTATTCTTTATTCACGTCGTCCTTTCTTTCCCTGTCTCTTCCCTTTTGTTTAACTTTATAGATTTACTGTACGATATTAAAAAACTTTGCGCTATCAATATTCGTTATATGTGCGACTAGTCCTTGTGTTGACTTCCCATAAATGTTAGTCCCTCGAACAATGCCACAATTGTAGTCATTCATCTAATTATCCTTCATCCAGCTTTACTAACTAAAGCCTCTGCTGGACGCCACATATTGCAGTTGCCGCTAGCACGAACTAACTATGACTTATTGCAAAACTTCCATCTTATCTGTAACGAGAAAACAAAAGGAACCCCGTAGGGAGCCAGCCTTTAGGTTTGTCTCACATATGTATCTTCCGGTTTCAGGCAGACAAACGATGTACAGGGTTGTAATATTCAAGGAGTTCAGGGATGTGCAAACATGGTTAACTATTAATATATTTTCCAAACGAATCTGCTGGTAGGAATTAGAGTCGTTGAACAAAAACAGAAAAGCATAACAAGCACCCAATCAGATCAAGTCTATTTTTAGGTCTGTTTGTAAATAAGGGCAGCGGGTGGATCCCTTAACTTCCCTGTTCGAATAGTGCCGCTCTTAAAGTGATTAGTGACATTTTAACATAAATGCAAATACAAAATAAACTGTTATGTACTGCAAAGTCAAAAGACCCAAATACATACTTAATTTTGTTAGATATCAAACGTCGGGGGTGGACTTAATCACTAGTTTGAGCCCCCATAACTGAGAGCGACGAAATGTTTGGCGTTTCCACCCGTGTCGGTGAAACATCGCAACCACCTCATACAAGTTTCCTATTGAATGACGGGGTAATGAAATGCTAATTTCAAACCAAAATTGGAACGGGGTAACCGGTTGGTGAAGTGAGTAAACTTTCACTTGCCATTAAGATAATTGTATGTGTCAGTCAGGGGTTTTCAAGGAGGAACCATGTTTATGTTTGAGCCCAAACTATGACATCATCTCTTGCTTTTACTTAGCGATTGATAAGCTATTTCGGAATCAGAATTTTTGGAAATACGACTAAACCTTATGAAGAATTGCTTTGGCGGCGAGAACAAAGACACATTGATGAAGATAACAATTATAGTGAGGGCGGTATTACGGAACTCTGAAGAACTCATGTCATTATTAAGTTGTTGGCCATTGAGTTAGTTTACCGAATGTCAAGCTATGTTGGATGATTTAAAAATATCTGGATAGAGAATCTTGCTTTCATCCATGTTGTGCACCGATAAGTCTTCCATCAGACCTCTTGGTAACCTGTTATTAAAATCACCGAAATTGGAATTTAGTCATTACAGAAACCTATGCAGATCTTGATTAAGTGAATTGACTTCTCTATACCTCAGCTGGTGCGAACATCACTCGAAAAATCGTTCTAAAATACAAAAAGTTTGTTATCCGTTGATATCAGTACATCTTTGAAATGCAGCAGAAGTATATTCGGTACTACTATAGAGCCATGAGACTCTCCAGAATTAATATACAACAATCCGATCCGATCGATTTTCAAGGCACCTTTTTATCTAGTCGCACAGTTTTTGAGTTTAGTGGGGCCACCACCCCATATGTTGGCTTAATTCAAGCAACACAATTACCTACAACTAAAGTATATATAACTTAGAAACTAAAAAACGTAAGAACTAACTTAACTAAGCCTAACCTAAGGTAACCATGACAACTTAAGACAGCACGAGTAGGGGCGGGAGGCGGGACAGTTAGGCGAAAGATAGGAGCAGACGACTCGAAAAAAGGTTTCGTTAAGAGGGGCGTGGTGGTGGCCTATAGATGTGAGGACGAAGAGGTTGGGTTAGACTGATCTATTGATCGGGTACGTTGTAAAGATGAGATCTAGCTGCATACCCAAGAGGTTTCGAACGTTGCTGACCTGAGAAAGGTAAGAATCATCTAGTCGTTAAAAGAAGATATATTCCATGGTCGATATGGGGTAGGAGGTGAAATGTGATTGGTCGTCAGATAAAGCGTTGGGAAGAATAAAATCTCCGAAGACGACGATGTCGTCCTCGAAATTATTCAGCTCGATTATGTGGTCGATAGTATTAAGATCAACCTCGTAAACTTCAACGGGCTGGGATGGCAATATTAGAAGCACATAACAGAGATCTGTGGGGGTTCTCTATACTCTGGAGAACCAACCCACTGTTTCAACCTCATTTCGGCCGCTTTCAGCGTGTCATATCGACCCTTATTTCCCCTACAAACTATTCCACCTGGATAAACATGTTTCCCAAATGGACGCACAGCTAAACTCATTATTCTATGCAGATAATGCATAATTGAGTTTAGCTACCTTTTCGCCATACGGCAACTTCATTTCGCTAACCCATGAGATTTCCAGTTACAAAATAAAATAAAACTCTTGTTTTATTATTTTTGTTTATTCATCCCGTGATCTTCCGCGGAATGTTTTTTTATTTAATATAATATTTCACGAGGAGATCTTTCCTTTTCGGAGCGTTTGATTTGCGTTCTGCAAATCGTCCGAAATGGCGTCAAGAACAAGGATTCGTTCTTTTGCCGTGCAGTGATGCTGGTTCCGTGGGAATGACGTCCGGAACAATTGATATCTGCTGGAATCAATTGTAAATAAATTGGTCAAACTGAAAAAGATTACCTTTGCTTCCAAATTTGAATTTCCCAGTTATTGAAAATGATGGGGCTCTGATTTCAATGATAATTATAGTTGTTATTGTGTCTGATTATTTAGATTTTTTAAGATTACAAGTTTCGAACTGAAGTCGTCAAGCGATGTTTGAAGAAGAGAAAAATAAAAGTAAAAATGGCTGTCAAGTGACAACCAACAAAAAATTCACAAATGTCAGCAGATGATCATTGGTCTGACTCCGTCGAGACAACTAGTGGTGTTAACGAGTGTTTTCCTTGAAGCCTTTGGGCGGCCAATCTCCCGGCTCTTCAATTGCCCGATGTTCAAGCGGCGGTTCAGCGGGCGAGGGTCTGGTTTGATGAATGATCCGGGAGGGGGGCCGGCGATAGGTCGAGGCCGACAGTACTTCCTCGTGGTCGTCTTATGTGATCTGTCATCCACAGGGATATGCTCGACCAGGTCCTCTGGGTCGGAGTTGTAAAGTCGCAACCCCCGAGGACCGATCAATTGGTGATGTGCCCCACAGATCATGCATTCCGATTGTCCCCGTGGGGGCTCGGGCGCTGCTCCATGCATCAGGACAAGGTTCGGGTCGATCTCTGGGCAGGCTGCAAGTCGGTCAGCGGCCTGTCGATGTTCCCTCACTGGGGAGTGGTGCGGCTCCGTTTCCGCTTCCTTGGTGGAGACTGGTTGCAGCTGCATTCGCCAAACATTGGCGAAGCCGTTGGTTCCAGGGGGCGGCGGCCCAGGGCCTTGGACTTCTATTGATGTGGAGGCCTGGAAAGAGCCGCCCGCCCTGAATTGGTGATAGATGTATTGATGACAACGAGAGTTCAGTCGTCGGTGTTCGGTACTCTTAGTCGCAGAACTGACCATGTGATCTGGGTTGAAGTTGTGACGACGAGAGTTCGGTCGTTGGGGAGCGGTGTCCTTAATCGCAGAACTGACCATATGATCTGGGTTGGAGTTGTAAATTCGCAACCCACGATCAATGACCACGTAATGGCTGGTGGTCAAAAATGTTGCCTCGAGACCAGTGGCAGTGATAAATGGTGCGTCCATTGGCGCCCGTCCGAGGGTAGCTGCCGACGGGATGCGGCCTTTGTCATGTGGGGCCGCGACGTTTAGTCTGGTGCCATTTCTTCCATGGCACCGTCCGCGGGGCCTGGTGAAATGACTGGTGCGGACCCAGTGCACACTGGGCTGGTCGATGTACCGCCTCTGCTGGACTACGGAGAGGCGTGCTGGTTGATTCTTGAATGCGCACCGCCCGCCAAGCGGGGCATTGCTCTCTTCTATCTCTATGGGGGTGGCTACATACGGTAGCGGTTTTTGACCATCGATTGATGGAAGGTGGACCCGTTCCTCTGGGTCGGAGTTGTAAGTTCCGAGCATCGGAACAGGGGCCGGGTTGAGCTTGGGGCAGGCGGCACTCTGGTCGGCGGCCTGCTGATGCATACTCATTGGGAGTGTATGCGGTTCTCGTCTATAGGCTGTCGGACTGAGGACCGCTGATGTCACAGGGGAATGTCGTTTGGCATCTTTGCTTTGGTCGGCGTCGCTTGCCTTAATGGGGGAGACTGGGTCGAGCGCGAACGAAGCCTCGAGCAGGCTCGGGAGTTGGTCATCAGTGCCTTGCTCGGCGGGTTTCTCTGCAGCAGGCTCTTTTCCTGGGCTGGGTGCCTCAGAACTGTTGGCATCCGTCGTCGCTGGTGCTGGTGCATTGGCAGCTTCTGGTGCCTCCTTACTGAAATCAGCCTTCTTGTGTGATGTACCTTTAGCGGTGATGGATGCTGCTGCAGTTGTCACTTCTTTCACTGCCTCTGGATCCTTTTGATGTACTTGGTGGCGTTAGTTGTAGGTCTTGGATCGGTTTTCTTTTCGGCCGTTCCTCCTTTGGCTGTCTTGCTGCCGGCAGCACCTGCCTTGGCTGGTTGTTCGGTGTCTGTCGTCACACCTTTGTTTGTCAGATGGATTATTGGTTCCGGGGGCATCATCCGCGATGGTAGTTTGGAAGGATGGCCAGGTGGCATATGCATGCCTGGTGTTGGTGGAGTTCCTGGCCACCAAGATGGTTGTGACATCAATGGCGGCAAACGACTGTTGGGTGGATACATGGTGTGCGTCGCAGTCTTATAACTGGTCGGGCGGTTGGCGATCAGTGCGTGCCGTACCTCAGCAAGCTCCATGTCCTCAATGAGGTATGTTTCTTCGGCCTGGTCGATGAAACGCTCTTCAAAATACTGCTGATGGATGGCCGTCCATGGAGTGATCAGGCATATGAGATCTTCATGCCGATTCTGCATCTCGTCCCAGCACCGGTGGAGGTCTCGTTCTTGCGCCTCCACGGTGGCCAACGTCGGTGGCCCTCTCTTGATGAACTTAGTGAAAGTTCTCATCATTTCTTCCTGTGACGTTGAGACTCTTTCTGGTTGTTGACAACGGTGGGTCTTCGCGTCTGGACTTGGTGTCCCGCGTCCTTGACGTTGGTCGGCCCTTGAGCTGGGTCCTTTAGAATGTCGCGAACTTGGCAGCGATGGCCGATACAGATCTGGATCCCGGGCTGCACCTCAAACTGGTGGTAGCTGATCCACACATCTGGCCGTCATTGTGTCTCGAACTGGGCGCGATGTAGTGGTAGCTGATGGAGTCAGTTTCTGTTTGCCACAAATTTGGTGGCGGTAATTTAGTTGGAAATTGAAAATTCTCTTACCTGAGAACCTGGGCGGCTGTCTATAGCTGCCCTGGGCAGATTACTGATGCGCCACTAATCTGGCGGCTTTCTATAGCTGCACGGGGCAGTTTGCTGATGCCACTAAGCTGGCTGAGTTTAGGTCCTTAGGCTGGACGGGGGCTGCATTCGGAGCAGCGGTAGTTGTAGCTGTCGTTGGGGCAGCTGGTTAATGCGCCACTAATTTGGCGGCTTCAGGTCCTCAGGCTGGACGGAGCTAATTGTAGCGTTGAGGCAGCTGGTTACTGGACAGTATTATGGCTCCCATGTGGGCAGTTCATGTTGCTCTGAACTGGCGGCGGTCTGCACTGGTGTTATGTCACGAACTGGTTGGCGAACGTGGCGGCGGTATGTTAACACAATTAAAATCTTCTTATTGCCGAGATGGAAGCGTTGTGTGCGGAAACTCTCGTCCGTAAGGATCATAAACCATTAATGAATCAAAATGATTTCGTTGCGCTTTCACGGATAGACGCCAATCACCCAAATTAATGTTGCTTCTTTGCATATGCTGCGAGCTGGCAGCAGTGAATATGGATCCACAGACTGGATCCGGCTCAAAGGACCAAAAAATGTTTGATTTGCATTCTGCAAATCGTCCGAAATGGCGTCAAGAACAAGGATTCGTTCTTTTGCCGTGCAGTGATGCTGGTTCCGTGGGAATGACGTCCGGAACAACTGATATCTGCTGGAATCAATTGTAAATAAATTGGTCAAACTGAAAAAGATTACCTTTGCTTCCAAATTTGAACTTCCCAGTTATTGAAAATGATGGGGCTCTGATTTCAATGATAAATATAGTTGTTATTGTGTCTGATTATTTAGATTTTTTAAGATTACAAGTTTCGAACTGAAGTCGTCAAGCGATGTTTGAAGAAGAGAAAAATAAAAGTAAAAATCGTTGTCAAGTGACAACCAACAGAAAATTCACAAATGTCAGCTGATTGCTGACATTGTTGAAGGTGATGTCACATATCTTATTCAGGTGGTGCCACAGATTTTTAATTGCGAATTCGCCGGTTGTTTCAAGGGCGAATCCGCAACACGGAGGCTATCTTAAGACTGATTTATCTTTATCTTTTTACTTAAAATCTAACATAACAATAATGAATAATGTACCTCAGGTACACAAAAATAACAAACTGTCTGCCTGTTAATAGGTCTGTTAATAGGTAATTAGGCACTTCAAATATAATTACATTCTAACGACATCATAAAGATGTATTCATTCTATTATGTCCATGCCATGTTTCTGTTATGACTATGTTATGCTTATGTTATGTTTATGTTATGGCTATGTTATGTTTATGTTATGGTTATGTTATGTTTATGTTATGGCTATGTAATGTTTATGTTATGGCTATGTAACAATTTAGCAATGGCATAGTCTGAACAAACGACGCGGTTGCATAATCATGCAATCGCTGGCGAAATTATCAAAGTATTTAATTAAGTTCCCACAATCAGATTTCCCTAGTCAATTCGGCGTCCTATTCACTTTCCCCAGACACTCCATTCGCTGGGGGTCAATGATCTCTTCTTGCACGTGAATAGCGCAAACTACATTTTCCTCTCCTTCACAATTCTGTCTTTCCATAGTTTAATGCACTCTGAGATCACCACAGTCACCGCACTAGGTCAGTGGATCATCGTCTGAGGCTGCATTAATACGCACACACTAAGCCAGGTCAACCCTGAGTTATTGTGCTTTCCTTTTGATTTCTTCACCCTTTCTACGCCCATCGACGTCGAACGAATACCCAAGTATTTTACCCACCTCGATGAGCGTACAGAATTGAAGCATGCACAAGAGAGCGCGATTACCATTGACTGATCGTTGTGCAAAAACAGAAATCCCAATTTTCATCCCTAATTCCAGTCAGTCGTTACACAATCTTCATCGCGGTCGGTTACGCCGCCGCTTAATAAATCGAGTCTAAAGTGTCGAGAAAGAAGTGTTTCTAAGTTAAGTAAAAAAGGAAAACAAAAATTACAAACCATCTCTCTGGATTATGTGCAAAAAAATAAAGAACATAAAAACAACAAATAAAACGGTGTTTTCGTTTCCTCTTTCCTTTTAAGAGCATGTTTGACGAGGTAATTGTTGGTGGGAGAAGTGAACCAAGTGCCCGCGTCTAGCTACAATACTTCTATACCTCCACAGATCGATTTCCAAAGAAGAGTGATTTTGACTGTCACAAAGTCCAACTTGGAGGGAAAGAGATAAGTGACGAATCGAGTCTGTTGTGGACAGCGATGAGCACTCCTCGGCTGGGGGAAAGTCCCTGATCAGATTGAGAAGGTTATCGCGGGAGATGGTGAACGAGGGAGGGAACAGTTCCAGGTTATGAATTTTGGGGATTAAGTTTGTTTCGCTTAAAGCGAAGATGTCCACAGTTAGGGCATGGGAGTTTTTCAGAATGGGTTGGATCTTTGACTGAAGACCTCTGACGTTCTTATAATAGGGTGAAGGGGGTTATACTGTCGGTTTTGGGAGATGGTGGGGGAAGTAGGAGTTTAGGAACGAAAAAAACTTGTTGGAGTCGGCCTTACTGCGTTGAAGATGTGATAACGTTCTGGAGTGAATGAAGTGGCCGAAAGCTTCAAGGTCATTCGACACTTTATGAGGGGATAAATCTAAAACTACGTGGAATCTTACGAATAGATTGTGGATCTTGGGAACGTCAGTGGGTAAGCCTTCCTGTTGAATAGAGAGTTTGACACTAGTTTTGGTTTTGCCTTCATAGCAAACAGAATCAGATTTGTCGTGGAGATATGCTAGAAGAGAAGAGAAGAGACGAATATTGTCACATGTCGTTCTGTCTCTAAATTTAAGCATTGCGGCAATGAGATGTTTCGGAGTTACGCTGTGTAATTTTTATTGGGAGGGGGGGGGGGGGGGTTGAGACCGAAAGTCGGGAGAGAGGGGGCGGTGGTTTCCAAGGAGGGCGAGTCTTAACGCATGATTAAAGGTGTTACTGGTATTCTCATTGCGCACCACAGCCGTTTGGAGTCGAACCTGATCCACGGATGCAAAACGTATCCGTAAGGCAATCCGCGCTCGGAAATTTGTACCGACAACATAGCGATCCGAATCGACGTTGGCGCTTCGGTACGTTCGTACCGTTATCAGGCGCGAGGAGTGGCGGCGATCTATCAACACGTGGTCAATTTGGTTGGGAGTGGCTCCATCAGGTGATACCCATGTGGCTTTGTGGATATCTTTACGCGGAAACCTGGTACTCGCAACGATCAAGTTTTTTTATGCTGCCAGTTCGATGACTCGTAATCCATTGTCATTAGTGTTCTCATGCAAACTATGGGAACCTGTGTAGTGCCTGAAAACCGGCCCCCGACATATTTTCGCATTCAAATCACAAAAAAACGATTTTCACGACGTATCTTGGGCAGGCATTGACGGCCTGTTAGGCGTTCTCATAGGATTCTGCGTATTCGTCGTCAGGGGACTCCTCTGCAGGTCCGTGAACGTTTATGAGGTTTATGTACATGAAGAGTGCATAACCTTTCGTTTATTGTATTAAAGCCGATAATGGCAGGCTTCAGTTTTTGGCTGATTAGAAAGCCTACCCCGAGCACATGGTGTTTTGCATGACAGCTGTAATAAATGTCATACTCTTTTCTTTGAATAACACCACTCCCCGTCCATCTTATTTCTTGCAATGCTGGTATGTCAGCTTTATATTCGGACAGGGCATCGGCTAGCTGCTGTGCAGCTCGAGCTCTGTATAGTGAGCGGACGTTCCATGAGAAATCGTCGTCGTCGTGTATCCGGCCCATATCCGAGGCTTGTTAAATTTTCCATAATAATTTGTTTTTCCGGGCAAGGTTATTAGCCTTACGCCAACCTCTCTCAAGATCTCGCTGCATGCATTGTTTCACTACTTGGCGGGTGCCAGAGTAGCTATCCAGGGGTGTCACGCGGAGACTGCATATCATCTTGGATTGAACAGGGACATGGATCGTCCTGGTCCTCGCCGGGCTAAAAGCAATCAGAGACTTTGCCCTGTATGCTCGCTTCCATCCCTCTGTGTAGTATATTTACTATTCCTTTGATCTCCTTATCTCGCCGCTCCTTTCGATAATCTCAACATTTAAGGAAATCAAAATCCCCAGTTTGTTTCAATAGGTAAACACGTATAGTAACCAACAATAAACACTATATTTGGTGATTTATATCCTCAAAAACCGAAGAAATTTATTAACAATGTATCGAGTTTTCCAATAGGGACTTGCCAACTTTGAATTTAATTTGTGAACGCACCCTTTCACTAATCATCGAACTGTCACTGTCAATTTATTCAGTAAACTCAACATATGCAGATATATGTTTTAAATTCCACCGCATGACGTACAATGTACTCGATGGTGACGAAAGAAATTTAAAAACCATCACATGTATGACGTTACTTAAATTAGATCCACTTGTCACGAACATACACGGAATAGCATTACTCCCAAGTGGAATTGGATGTGAATAGTATGCAACAATTTATTACCATAGGGCAAACATCTGATAGCAACTCTTTTGAAATCGCTCGGGTCGAGCAAGCCCGAGAATATTTATGATGGTTGATTTTTTGTTTTGTTTTATGGATTTTTTTAGAAGCGGTTTTACGTATTTGGAGACGATAAAGACAAGAGGTCACTTCAGTTCAGAGCCAACAATTGTGATTGTGATGGATTTAATTTTAGAAAACTTTACGATTAACTACGTATTGCTTATTTCTTGATTCAAGGTCGCGAAGAAGATTATCATCAGAATTATTGCAGCCATAAGACATAGATTTAGATTATCGTTGTAGTGTAACAAAGTAATAAAGGGAGACGTTATCTGCAAAAGCATGCCTGAATATTAAGTTGCACACGAGTAATACGTGAGAATCGTCGCCGAAATTGCATTGTGTCGTTTAGAGTTCTTTGAGAGTAGCAGGTAAAATATTTACTTTTCTTTCAAGCGGAAGCATTTCTAACGCGGTGTTTTTACGCGAATCAATAAACGCACTAAAAGATGTTTTTATGTTCTACAAAATTAATCAATTCACCATATGATTGTATTTTCATTAAAATACTGAAATTAAAATAAGTATATTTTTTAGCGAAAATGAGGCTTTTTGTATAAGGGTGTTTTTTTTAAACAAGTCTGTAGACGAACTTCCTTTTATTTTTCGAGCGAGGCACAGATTCATGGTAAAAAAATCCTCTGTTTTTGACGCGTTCCCCGGATTTTTTAACTTTTCCGAAACTGGCGGAGAAATACTCAACTAATATGTGCTCCATCGGTCAAAACTAATGATATTCAGAGTTAGCAACGCCAACAAAAACCTATGAAAGTCGCCTACTTAAGACCACCCTCTTGGACATTTCCTGCTATGATTTCACTGATCTAGCAAGGTAAGATTGAGCGCTGTCATGTTGGAGAATTACTTTGTCTTGTCTACCTCGGAATTATGGCCGCTTTTCTTTTAAAGTTTGGGTGGGTTTCGAAGTTGGAGCATATTTTTTCTAATTTTTTTCTGATATATCAAATAAAATATTTTATTCAAACAATTTAACATATCAAAGATACACATTTGAAAAGTACTTTGTGAAATTTTCATTTCAAAATTTGGAACATTGAAATGATCCCTTGACCCCTCAGAAAAAAGTTGGTGGGGGCTTTTATTTGATATCGGCAAGGAAACGGGTGCAATAAAAACTCCACTGTTGAAAAAAACAAGAATACTAACTGTACTGGGGGGATGGGTGCGAACATACAGGGCAAAGTCTCTGATTGCCTTCAACCCGGCGAAGGCCAGAACGATCCTTGTCCCTGTACAATCCAAGTTGACATGCAGTCTCCACGTGACACCCCTGGATAGCTACTTTGACACCCGCCAAGTAGTGAACCAATGCATGCAGCGACATCCTGAGAAAGGTTGGCGCGAGGCTAATAACCAGCTCCTCAATAGTATACTGGTTAGTATACCCGCCTGTCATGCGGGAGACCGGGGTTCGATTCCCCGTCGGGGAGCCTCTGGCGCAAGACTAATGACCTTGCCCGGAAAAAAAAAATCATTATGGAAAATTTAACAAGCCTCGGGACTTGCTAAATAAGGCCAAGACCGGTTCCAGGTTGTAGTGCCGATGATGATGATGATGATGATGATGAAGGCTAATAACCAGGCCCGTAAAAATGAATTATTATGGCAAATTTAACAAGCCTCGGATATGGACCGGATACACGACGACGACCACGGAAACGAAAACGGCTAAATGATTTAAGGATTTTTTCATGGAACATACGCTCACTATACAGAGCTCGAGCTGCACAGCAACTAGCCGATGCCCTGTCCGAATATAAGGCTGACATAACAGCATTACAAGAAATAAGATGGACGGGGAGTAGTGTTTTTCAAAGAAAAGAGTATGACATTTATTACAGCTGTCACGCAAAACACCATGTGCTCGGGGTAGGCTTTCTAGTCAGCCAAAAACTGAAGCCTGCCATCATCGGCTTTAATGCAATAAATGAAAGGCTATGCACTCTTCGCGTGCGAGGCAAATTTAAGAACATAAGCCTCATAAACGTTCACGGACCTACAGAGGAGTCCGCTGACGACGAAAAAGAAGAATACTATGAGAACGTCGAACGGGCCCTCAATGCCTGCCCAAGATACGATGTGAAAATCGTTCTTGGGGATTTGAATGCGAAAATAGGTCGGGAGCCGGTTTTCAGGCACTACGCAGGTTCCCATAGTTTGCATGAGAGCACTAATGACAATGGACTACGAGTCATCAAACTGGCAGCATCGAAAAACTTGGTCGCTGCGAGTACCAGGTTTCCGCGTAAAGATATCCACAAAACCACCTGGGTATCACCTGATGGAGCCACTCGCAACCAAATTGACCACGTGTTGATAGATCGCCGCCACTCCTCGAGCCTGATGATGGTACGAACGTACCGAGGTGCCAACGTTGACTCAGATCACTATTTTGTTGGTACAGTTTTTCGAGCGCGGATTGCCTTACGGAGGCGTATTGCATCCGCGGATCAGGTTCGAATCAACACGTAATGAGAATACCAGTAACACCTTTGGTCATGCGTTAAGACTCGCCCTCGAATAGCTCGACGGAGGAAGAGTAATTCCTGGGACCAGAATGCCGGGCGTAGAAGAGAAATGGACACGCCTTAAGAATATTGTCATTAGTACCGCCAACTCCATTTTAGGCAGTAGTCGCAGAGATCGGAGCGACTGGTTTGATGATGATTGCAAACTAGCGACTGAACGTAAGAATGCTGCATACCTAGGACTAGGACAATGCAGCAGTCACATAGGACGCGGGTACGCGAGGAGAAATACAACGAGTTCAGAAGATCTAAAAAAAGGCTTCACAGGCAAAAGAAAAGTGCCTGTAAAAAAACCTTGTCTGTGAAATAGAGAAAAGTAGAAAGCGAAGTCCGCACCAGGGGCGGAAGATCTATCAAATAATCCGCAGTATGACGCGGTACACAATACGCTGCACTTACTGCAAAGATAAAGAGGGTAATCTGATTACCGATCCTGGGGGCATTCTGGAGCGATGGGAAGTGCACTGCAATGAATTGCTAAATGGTCAGCTAACAGCAATACACAGGCTCCACCAATGAAAAATCAAGACAAAATGCTGCCGTCACCAAGCATTGAGGAAACATTAAAAGCCATAAGACAGCTCAAATCAAATAAACCTCGGAGCTGATGACATACCAACTGAGCTGATCAAACAAGGGACAGCGTTACATCACACAATTCATGAGATCGTGGGGCACGTGTGGGAGCAAGAGGGGATGCCGGAAGATTGGCGTCGTGGTATAATTTGCCAAACACATAAGAAGGGAGATATCACTCTGTGCAACTATAGGGGTATAACATTGCAGAGTACCGCCTATAAGATACTCTTCACTATTCTACAAGATCGGATAGCCCCATACGCTAAGGTCATTATTGGTCAATTTCAGTGTGGCTTCATCCCAGGTAAATCAGCGATTGATCAGATATTCACCCTTAGGCAGGCGATAGAGAAATGTCTGGAATTTCAGATTCCATTATATCATCTATTTTTAGACTTTAAGGCCGCCTACGACAGCATAGCATAGGGTAGAACTATATAATGCCATGAGAGAGTTCGGCATTCCAAACAAATTGATACGACTTTGTAGGTTGACCATGACCAACGTAAACAATCAACTAAAAATAGCGGGATTGCTGTCCAAACCAATAAACATCTTTAATGGACTCCGACAAGGGGACGGTGTGAACTGCCTCCTCTTCAAGCTGGCGTTGGAGAAAGCAATCCGTGACTCTGGCGTCACAACTAGAGGGACTATTGTCACCAAGTCCAGCCAGATACTTGCCTACGCAGATGACATCGACATCATCGGTAGAACCGAATCGGCGGTACAGGAATCCTTCACCCAGATCGAGCAGGCGGCACAAAAACTGGGACTGCGCATTAATGAGGGAAAAACCAAGTACATGGTGGCAACTTCTGCGAAGAGAAGACCTAACGTTGGTCAAACTATCAGGGTAGTGGAGCACGAATTTGAAGTAGTGCAATCCTTTAACTACCTTGGGTCAATAGTATCAGCCGATAACAATATGGAAGAAGAAATACGCGAACGGCTGATTAAATCCAACAAAGCCTACTATGGTCTATCAAGGCTCTTTAAATCCCGAAATTTATCCAGAACATCCAAGCTACTACTGTACAAGACCATGGTCTTACCAGTATTCATGTATGGATCCGAGACCTGGGTGCTTAATAAAAGGCACTCTGAACTCTTGGCCGCGTTCGAGAGAAAGGTCTTAAGGAGAATTATTGGCCCCGTATGTGAGGGAGGACGATTCCGGAGACGCTACAACCATGAGTTGTATGCAATCTACCTTGAAGCTCATATTGTAAGAAAAATCAAGCTCGGTAGACTCCGGTGGGGGGACACCTAGCTCGAATGAGCGAAGAGGACCCTGCCCGGAAAGTCCTTTGTGGCAGGGTGTATGGAAGGAGACAGCGCGGCAGACCTTGTCTGCGATGGAGGGATGGCGTAGACCAGGATGCCCAGAGCCTGGGAGTGCTAAACTGGATGACATCGGCTCGAAATCGGGACCGGTGGAGAGATTTGTTAAATAAGGCCAAGACCGGATCCCGGTTGTAGTGCCGATGATGATGACTAACTGTACCAGAGAAGATGGTAGAAGCAAACCCGGCTTGACTTCCTTTATTGACGATACTTCACCATCGACACGTCCGATATTCCTTCGAGCTGCGCACAGTCGTCCGACTGCTAGCAGCAGCTTTTCGTCCAGAAGAAGAACAGAATAAAACGCCTTGTGTTGGTGTTGAGCACTGTTTTTTATTGTTACAAATTCCTTTTCTGTTTAAAGTTATAAATGTTAGTTGCGATTGAAAGCACATCTTCATATTCAAAGAAAGTGAAAGCACTTTGTACAGTTGAATTATACTAATCGCGACACTGTTCATTTATTCATTAAATGTTCGATTCGCCGTGCGATCGTCAGAAACAAGAAATAACAAAAAAAGGATTTTTCTAGTACTTATGATATAGCGCACTCTAACCGAGAATTTACGGAACGGAAAGCGAACTCCACGGAGGATGAATTTTGACTCCTCGAGTGGCTGTTGCACTCAACATCCCCTAGCTGCAGTGGTGATGAATTTTCATTTTTATGGGAGGAGCCGAATCGGATCGTTTCTTTGGTGATGACCAATGAACGATCGATTGTGGTTTTTTTGGAAGAATTCCCCTGTGGTGACCGCACAGGTCTGGATGAAAATCCATTCGCTGAAGGCGAGGATCAACGGAGATGCGATTGTGCACAAAAGGAAATCCGAATATCTGATTGGTCAAATAGATTATCGAATACGGGGGCTGGGTGCCCTATGATGAGCGATAGGGAATAAGTTTTTCTGTTGATGTTATGTCAACAGAACTTCGCTGCGATGGCAAAGGCCACAATATTTGGGTGCATGTTTATTTTAGCCATTGGACAATGCAAAGGAATGTTGCCATGCAAGCCAAAATAGTTTCTTCTGTTTACGTTGAGTATACAGGCGCATTTCGTTTCGAATAGCCAGCGTGAGAATCGTGGCTGTTCGTTGTTTAGACCACGAATCATTAGACATGACCGATGGGGTGATCGTTCCTCGATAAGACAACGGATCATGTAATCAGTCATGAAGCTGTACAAATACATGCGTGTACATGAAGGCTAAAACCATGCCGTTGTAGGCAATAGATTTTTCTGTGACATTAAGTCAACAGAAAATTTCTTCATCACGGCAAGGGCTAGTGGTGAGATTGTTTGCGTTAGCAAAACGGTACGGTTGTTGGGATAGCAACCATGGGTCGTGTGCAACTCGACGATCGTTATCGGCTTAGGCGGTCGATCATCGGAAACTTGGCTTGCAGATGTGCAAGCAAACAAGTTGCTCGCCATGTCTTTTTTATGGACCAACGGATTATTGGAACAAGAACACGCTGAAAGATTGGCGTGTGTTTACCCATCATGGTAGCAGTCGAGCTGAGAAGACGATGGGCACATTCATGAATCTCAATAAGAGAGGAGCACCGACGCTGGCCACAGTGGAGAGGCAAGAGCGCGGCCCCCAGCTGGGCTGGGATGAGATTCTGAAGCGGCATGAACAACTCACATGCCTGGTAACTCCATGGACGACCGTCATCCAACACTATTTTGAAGAGTGATTTATCGACGAGGCTGAGGAGACATACCTTGACGAGACCACAGAGCTTGCTGGGGCAAGGGACGCCCTCACCGTCAATCGTCCGACATCTTACAAGACTGCGGCGGACACCTTTTATCAATCACAAAGTCGATTGCCGCCATTGATGTCACAACCTTCAGGGTGGCCGCGAACTCTTTCCACACCTGGCATGCGGGTGCCACCTGGCCATCCATCCAGATTACCATCGCGCATGCTGCCCCCGAAACACGGTCCACAACCTACAACTAACGCCGCCAAGACATCAAAAAGGTTCCAGAAGCAGTGAAAGAAGTGCAAACTGCAGCAGTACCCCTCGCCGCTAAAGCGACACCACAAAAGATGGCTGATTTCAGCAAGAAGGCACCAGCAGCTGCCAGTGCACCAGCGAAGAAAGATGCCAAGAAATCCGATGCACCCAGCCAAGGAAAAGAGCCTGCTGCAGAGAAACCCGCCGAGCAAGGCAACGATGATATCAACCTAACGAGACTGCTTGAGGCCCAGTCCGCGCTCGACCCAGTCTCCCCAGTTACAGCAAACTTCGCCGATCTAGGCAACAGACAACTGCCGAGACTGCTCGAGGCCCAGTTCGCGCTCGACCCAGTCTCCCCAACTACGGTGGATCACGCCGACCAACTCGACATTAGCGAGCTGCCCTCAGTGCAGCTGTCAGAAGTCACCGCCAAACAAGCGGTTAAGGAACCACACGCACTCCCCCTAAGTAAGAACCAGCAGGCCGCCGAATGGAGCGATGCCTGCCCAGTTAATGAACCGCATTCCAGTCCGGGGAGTATGCACCAGCAGGCCGCCGACCAGAGTGCCGCCTGCCCAAAGCTCAACCCGGCCCATGTCCCGATGCTCGGCCCAATGCCGACCCCCCAACAGAAACCCATGCCGCACACGCGTTGTATGGCACAACATGACGTGGCCATTCCTCGTGGGTTGCGAACTTACAACTCCGACCCAGAGGAGCTGGTTCCCTTCAAAACGATTCAAGAACAAGCAGTGGCCATGGCAAATATACGATCCGTGTCAGATCTAATGTCAGTGCATTCCACGAATACGCCATCAACTGTCCAAGCAACAGTAGCCACGCATAATGTCCGCAGTGACCGTGACAAACCACAGAATCCGTTTAATAGTCAGTCTCATCAGCAACATCCATTGCAACAACTACAGAAGCATCTGCAGCAATATTCAACAGGAACTGGCCTAGGAGCAGGCCAAACGCAGTTGTCACTCACCAACCTATCGGTAAGGTCGATCGACCCAACCAATTGTAATTCACTGTACTACTCGGATGGAAATTTGCCATCAATCGATGGTCTCTCAGCAACTGTCAGTGGTACAGGAAACCTAACAGAGACACCGGATGGCCAAACTCCGGCCGATGACCGGAATCTTCAAAGACGACCGCTACCACATGTAGCCTCCCCAATAGGGATAGGAGGGCGCAATGCCCCGCTTGGCGGGCGTTGCCCCCTATCATTCAAGAATCAACCAGCGCGGCTTTCAGTAATCCAGAAGAGGTGGTAGTACACTCAGCCCAGCAGGCACTGGGTCCGCACCTGTCATCCCGCCAAGACCCGCGGACGGTGCCATGGAAGAAGCCGCACCAGACTCAACATTGTGGCTTCACATGCCAAAGGCCGCATCCCATCAGTAAGTCTCGATACGGTACTTTCGACCACCAGCTATTACGTGGTCATTGATCGTGGGTTGCGAACTTATAACTCCAACCCAGATCAAATGGTCAGTTCTGCGACCACGGATACCGAACACCGACAACGGAACTCTCGTCGTCACCAATCCTTCATTCTTCACCAATTCAGGGCGGACGGCTCTCTCCCGGCCTCCCCATTACCAGAAGACCAAGGCCCTGGGCCTCCCTCCCCTAGAACAAACGAATTCGCCAATGATTGCACGTACGTACAGAGGTCCAGTGAGGGGGAATTTAGAGGGGGGTTACGCGTATTTCGAGGGTTTGTGTTCAGAGGAGTTAAGTTAAGGAGGTAGGCGCAGTCGACCGAGTCGGAGAGAACCCGATGAATGAACATTATGTCTGCCACGACCCTGCGCTCCCCAAGGGTTCTGAGCTTGATTAATTTGAGACGGTTAACATATAGGGGAAGGATTAAGGGGTTTTCCCACCCTAGCCCTCAGAGAGCAAACCGAAGGAAGTGACGTTGAATACTTTTGATTGTACAGATATGGATTTTGTGATAAGGAGACCATACCTGGCTAGCATCTTCAAGCAGTGGGTGGACGAGGGTAAGGTGAATGGAACGAGTAACGTAACGGTCGGAGAATTCGTTAGACCATTATTTCAAGCATCTGAGAGCAGACTTGGCTTACCGAATCGTCTCATCAATGTGAGAGAGTAAGTTAAGCTCCCTGTTCCAATATCTTGAATCCATTGGACTATGGTCAGGGGACTATGTTAGTGTGAGTTGATAGTGTTTCCATATAAGGAATTGTTGCTTTCTTGGGCTACCGAGCCATGGCGCTTTTTAGAGAATGGATGAGCATTTCTTGAGGAGGATTGCAGGGATTCCATCAGGGCAGAAAAGTTACGTATATAGTTAAAGTATGACGGGTCAGGAACAAAGGCGTCATTAGTGAATGGCTGATTGAAGTGAGTGGCGAAGAGTTAGCAATAAGTATGAGAGTTCAGCGTAAGAGATGTGGGGTAACCATCGGATCTGCCTTTATGATTGACGAACTGGAAGAAGGTTTTATTATCATTTTTGAGATTGGTCTGAACGTTGGTGAGAAAGTTGCGATAAAGGATTGGAAAGTCCCGTGAATTGGAGATAATAGCGAAGAAAGTTCGACTGGTCGGATATAATTCGATTCGAGAGAAGGCGGCTCATAACTTATTTCTTTTGTCACGCAGGAAACGAAGGTTGTGATTGTACCATGTATGGGGAAAAGGTTGATGTTCTTTGTCTAGAGTGGGGAACGAACGGGGAAAGAGAGTAAACGGTTTCGGTATATAAGTGGGTGATTGCATCTTCGACAGATAGGTGATCGTAGTTGAACGAAAGGCTGCCTAGGTAGGCGTTGATGAGGCGAAAGAGCTTATGGAAATCCTAGGCGGGGGGCGCATGTCATGGCGAGTGGACTCGGAAAAGGTTTCGATAAGACCGGAGTGGTGGTGGTCTATAGATGTAAGGACAACGGGCCTGAGTGAGACTGATGTATTGATAGGGTGCGTTATAAAGATGAGGTCCAGCTACTTACCCAAGAGGTTTCGAACGTTGCTGATCTGACAGAGGTAAGAATCATCTAGTCGGTCAATGAAGAGATATTCTTTGGCCGTGGTGAGGTGGGGGTGAAGTGTGATTGATCATCAGATAAAGCCTAATTGAGTTGTGGAAGATTAAAATCTCCGAAGACGATGATGTCGTCCTCGCAATTACTCAGCTCGATTATGTGGTCGATAGTATTAAGATCAACCTCCTAAACTTCAATGGGCTGGGGTGGCAAGATATAGAAGCACATAACAAAGATTGATTTCCGATGAAGAGTGACTTTGACAGTCACAAAATCCAGCTTGAAGGAAGTAGGGAAAGCGATAAGTCATGGAAGCCCATGAGCACTCTTCGGCTGGGGAAAGTCACTGGTGAGATTGAGGAGGTTATCGCGAGAGATGGTAAACAGGGGAGGAAACAGTCATCGTTACAACATTTGTTTCTTTTCTTTTTATCTTCTTAGTTTCTAAATTACGTGCTGGACAAAAAATGCTTAAATTCTAGCTTAATTATCTTATATTTTAACTTACTGGTCCAACGCAGACGCTCTAAGCTAAACATTACATAACTATTATTAACTATAATTTGCCTTTCGGCGACAGAACTTTGTTTGTGGCTGTACTTATGATTAAGGAGGAAACAATTCCAGGTTATGAATGCCGGGTATTAAGCTCGTTTCGCTTAAAGCGAAAATGTCAACAGAGGGCATGGGCGTTTTTCAGAAATTTTTCAGAAAGCCCTTTGATGAATGTCCCAGTCATGTCTGATCACCTCATAATAAGACTCACATTTGTAGAATTAAGAGCATTCAACGACGTTTTTTGTAGTCTAAAAGAGGAAAAAAAAACGAATCAACGTAACACAATAAAACAACACCAAATTCGTAGTGATATATACATACATACTTCTTTCAATTGGAAATGGCTACCGAGGGAGAGTCAAAATAATTCGAGACGCAAACGGCTGTCTGGTCACAGAAACAAACAATATCGTGACAAGATGGAAGCAGTACTTTGAAAACCTGCTCAATGTACGCACCTATCAACCACAGATAAATGCACCAAGCGTACATACAGCCGAGCCTCAAATCCCAGGGCCGTCTCTCAACGAAGTTGTAAACGCAATAAAGCGATTGAAAAACAACAAGGCTCCCGGAGTTGACTCCATACCGGCAGAGCTTGTGAAGCATGGAGGAGAGACAACCGCTCGAAAGATCCACCAGCTCATCCAAACAATATGGGATAAGGAAGTCACTCCGGAAGAATGGAAAACCTAAATAGTCATCCCCATTTTCAAAAAAGGCGACAGATCTGACTGCGAAAACTACAGAGGAATATCATTGCTCCCAACCGCATACAAAATATTAACAAATGTTATTCTGGCAAGAATCACACCGTACGCAGAAGAGATACTGGGAGACTACCAATGTGGGTTCCGTTGGAACCGGTCAACAAGCGACCAAATGTTCACAATAAGACAACTGCTGGAAAAGAAGTGGGAATACGGAGAGACGGTTCACCAACTGTTCGTTGACTTCAAAAAAGCCTACGACTCAGTCGCAAGGCAGAGACTCTACCATATTCTAGTTGAGCTGGGAGTCCCAAAAAAATATGCCGCCCTCACTCAAATTTGCATGAACGAAAACAAAGGGCGAGTCAGAATAGAAAATCACCTCTCAGAACCATTTGAAATCCGGGACGGACTAAAGCAGGGAGATGGTCTATCACCGTGTCTTTTTAACCTTGTGCTCGAGTATGTCATCAGAAAGGTACAAAACGACAACATGGCCGGATCATCCCTTAACGGGGTCACACAAGTGGTCGCATATGCGGATGACATCGCCGTTCTGGGCGATTATCTAGAAACTGTTAGTAAAAACTGTGAAATCATCATGCAAGCAGCAGAAGAGGTCGGCCTAGAAATAAATGAAGACAAAACAAAATACATGATTACGGCGAGAGCAGGTGGACCTCAGAGAACACATATAAACGTCAGAGGTAAGATATTTGAAAAAGTTAAAGAATTTAAATATCTGGGAACGATACTGACGGCCAGTAACGAAAAGTCAAAGGAAATTAACAAGAGACTACATTCCGGCAACGCTAGTTGGCACGCAGTCAGTAAACTGCTGAAATCCAAACTGCTATCACATAACATAAAGCTCCGTGTCTATAGAACCATAATCATGCCGATTGTTCTATATGGATGCGAAACATGGGCTCTCACAAAACGGGAAGAAAACAAATTCCGCGTATTCGAGAATAAAGTTTTGAGAAGCATCTTTGGAGGTAAATATGACGAGGAGGCAGGACAATGGAGGAAACTCCACAACCACGAATTGGAACAGCTATATCGCAAACCTACAATAGTGAGAGTAATCAAGTCGCGAAGATTAAGATGGGCCGGACACGTGGCGCGAATGGGGAACGATATGACCCTGCATAGAATTCTTGACGGTAGACCAACGGGAAAGAGACCGGTAGGAAGGCCGCGACGGAGATGGGAGGACAATGTTAGATTGGGTCTCGAGGAGATCGGATCGGATGATCGAACGTGGAAGGAGAGCGCACAGGACAGGGAACAATGGCAGACGAGTCGGTGAGGTCATGAACTTCCGGGTTCCTACAGGCCAATAAATAATAATAATAAATAATAATAACTTCTTTCATCCAACATCTATTCTCAGGTTCGGTTGAATTCGAAAATCTCTCAACCCTATCTAGTTCATTCCCAACCCTCGTAATCCTGGGCTATTCTATATACCAATCTACGACATCAGGTGGCCCTAATGAACCTACCTTTCGAACGTTACAGAATTGCAACCTCTTTTGATTTTAACTTTAACACTGCTACACGTAAACTCAATCTCCTAAGAAATTGCCCCTAACTTCCCCTAACTACCCACCAATTGTGTACTTATCCTTAACGATTCCTTCAGTCTCCTAGCATTAATATAGTTGTTAAGTTAATTTATAGGTTGTTTGTTAAACTAAATTAAAGAAGGTTTAAATATAAAAACATTTATATTCACACATAAATCAAGTTTTGGTCTTCAATAATTTTAAGCTCTTGTGTAATGACTACAAACATATACATCCATGAAACCGTTCATTTTAAACCAAACGCTTCATCAACATTTCTATTCCTTCTCTTACCGATGTCCATTTTTTACTTCTTGTCTCGTTCATGGACTTTTTCTGTCCATAAATTTTTTAAAGGAAACGTGCGAAGTTTTGAGATATCCTTAAATGTACGGTCGGAAAAAGAGCCTGAAGATTAGGAATTCATTTTTATACAATATTCGATTTGGCTTCCGTTTTTGTGCAAAACTCAGGTACACCTTTTAGTGTTATTGCATATATTAAAACGAAACAATATAATTAGCGACAAGAAAATGTTAAAACTCATCTCAAACGCACAATAACCGAATGGAAGGATCCTTTAATGACACAAATTGAGCACAAAAAACCATTAAACAGATAAACGAAAACATGAAATTTCTCGACGATAAAACGTCCCATTTGAATGTATACCACATATAACCAAACCAACTAACCTAAAACAAAAGGAATACGAACAGTAGCAGATACAAAAAAGTCATCAGACATCAGTGGAGCGAAAGAGTAATGAAACGACAAAGCAAACGTGACAAAAAACAATAAAGGAGCGCTTTAAATTAGGCAGGAATGAAAATTGCAAAAAGGGACATGCAAAAATATCCTTGTGAAAGTGACGAAGCTCATCCAGTGGATGTAGAAGATGTTGTAAATAACTAACAATTTGTAATGCCATGAGAATGACCCAGATGAAGAATCCACTATACGAACAGAGAAAGGATTTTTAATACCCCTAAAATTGATGATACGGAATTGTTCCAATAAGTAAGATGGCGAAGTGGAAAGACTAGACACCACCAAAGTAAGCGTTATAAAAATATTTCAAGAATGTGTCATGGTTACGAAAATGTCTAGAGTTTATAATCAACAGACAGTTAAGAGAAATAGGCATGAATCGTCGTCTGTTCTTTGTACAAATTGATAGCTTTGAATTCATGGCTGAATAAACTGATGCTTAATTGTTTTTGAGGAACCCGAACTTCACTCGTGTAAGATTTTTTGATGTTTCAAAAATATTTGGAGAGTGGAATACGTGATATATTAAAGTGTCTATCATTGCACAACTTACACGACACGGTTTTTTTCTTTGTTTTTTGTTTTATATCTACAAATAATCAATTTGTTTTATATCTACATAATAAACAAATTAATTACATATTTCACTTAAGACTAAATGTTAACTTGTATTTTACAAATATCATTCTTACATTAACTAACTGGCTCTTCGCAAGCACTCTAAATTATACATTATTATTTTTCTTATGCCTTTCAGCGTACAATAACTGTTTTTATAACATGTCACAATAATTGATACGTTTTCTTTTTTTAAATGTATTCTATTTTTTTCTACATCATGTATTATTTATAATTTTTTTTTTTATATAATTACATATATAGGGGGTTGACAAGCAAAAAATAAAAAATTAAAAAAATGAAACAAAACGGACAAACAAAACAAAACGGATAAACAAGGAATACAAATAAAAATAAAAAAATAAAAAAATAAAAAAATGAAAAAATTAAAATTAAAATTAAATTAAAAACGAAAATAAAAAATAAATAAAAATAAATTGGAATTGGGGATAGGGGGAAGGAAAGCGGTGCGCCTGAGAGGCATACTTTGGGGACGTGTAGTACTTTCTTCATCACTGATTCACCACCAGTTGGGATGGGATCGATCTTTTTTTGATTTATCTCTTTCACCGATTACCATACTAAAACGCAGGCGCTCTAGAAAATTAGAGATATCGTTATCGTGGAGAATTCGTTTATCCCTGGCACCACGGAAAGCGTGGTAAATAACAAGGACTCCACGTTTGTCTTGGATAAGTCCTTTTTTATCCAAGAAAGGGAACGCTTCTGGGGGAATGAACCCATTCTGGAGAGTACTCTCCAGATGCATACCATTGGGATAGAATGTTCCCGAAATGAGATCATTTTCACTGCACATTGCCCTTGTTGTGTGACCACGAATAATCTTGATAATGAAGTTATCTATTCTGTTTAGTCCTGATTTGTTATACAGGACTTTATTGGGATAGTATTTCTTATACTGCGACTCTGGGGTTCTATACATTCCGAGGCATGAACGCAAACACTGCCTCTCGAACACCCGAAACATCTCCATGTAAAAAGGATATATAATGTACCATACCGGGCAGCCATACACTGATATTGGTCGTGTAGTGCTCCAAAAAGCCCTACTACCTTTTTCCCCCATTCCTACATCCAAATCCTTGCTATCTTACGCTAAAACCAAAAAACCCATCAAAACCCACAAAAACTCAAACATGATCCAAAATTCGCTATAAACGAATCTAACATTCATTTATAGCCTAACATTTGCCCCCACGGCATTATTAACCCAAAATCCAAATTAAAATTAAAAGTTACAATAAACGAATCTAATATTCGTTTACGTTTCAGATTTGCCCCACAGCATCACCCAAATCCAAAAATTCAGAGATCATTTCCACTCAGGAAAACAAACAAAAAACCTAAAGCAGATACATTCCCACATCTGCGCAATAGGTTCGTAAGAATTCAGTCTTATCATATGTAAATACAACATTTCGCTCAAAATATCCAAAAATCGAAATTGTTGCACGAAAATGTGAATCTTTGGGATACAATTTTCGACTTGCTTTCCTTTATAAAGGAATAGTAAAACGATCTCCTGGCCGCAGTATCTAAATCCGCATGCCACAGTGCAGTGATTTTTCTAATCTGTTGTAATACTCCAATATAAAATCCACAATAAAGCTTAACCAAAAATCAAAACTAACTTCTTTTAAATGCTTTGAAAATTGTGTGTTGTCACCAACGCTGGATGATTCTTTTCTTTTGTGTACAAGGACGACTCCAAAAATTGGTACAGGAACCGGTACTTAGGTTGCAGAACATAAGGACGGTATCCCCTAAGTTACGTCCTACGAACAATCAGGACGTTGCTCTTCCCTCTGGGTCAGAGGAAGCACGGCAACGACCCCTTGCTGGAGGGCGTTGTGTCAGGAACTATCAACAAAGAGATCTAACGTCCTTTTCAGGGCAAGAAAACGTACTTCCTGAGGAACAACCCCCACAACAGCAGAACAGTCGGTTGAATGCTGAGTATGAAATTATTTTCACCTTGGGGTCCAGCAGACTGCTACGGAAGAGTCTTCGTGTCATTGCATATGCATTTTTAGCTGCTGTAAGAGCAGCTGCTGTATGCTCATCAAAGTAAAGATACTGATCAAGCCAGATTCCAAGGTATCTGACTACAGTTTTTACTTGTAGAGGAAGATTATTACTTCCTGGAATGGAAAATGTTTTCCAATTCCGTTTTGTATCACGTGATGCACTGGACAGCGGCGTTCTCAAAAGGATAGTATCTGTTTTCTGGAAATTTATTTTTAATTTTGATTTTATTGCAATTTGATTTGGGTGAAATCATCTTGCAGAAGTCTGTTGATGACATCAATCTTTTCTCCAGATCTATACATCACAATGTCGTCGGCATACGCAATTGCATGGTTGAGAGAACCCACTAGATCACTAGTGTAAATGTTAAATAAAATGGGAGTGTGGGAATTATTGTCACTTGTTGTTATAGTAATGCGCCACTGGGGCACGGGTCCACTACTACTTCCCAACTCGATTGTTCTTATCCGAAGGTGCGCATAAGGAAACACTCTAGTTCGATGGTATTCTTTATTTAAAAACACGACTCAAAATATATTTCGCTTTAAATACATTAGATTGTCTTCAAGTTACGTATTATATTAATTATTACGGCGTGATATTTTACACTCAATTTCAAACATAAGAAATGTCCATACTATTACATACATTAAGTTGTCCTTAAGTTACATGTGATATTTATCAGTAAGGCGTGATATATTTACACTGAATTTCAACATACGAGTACCGCCGTGGCGAAAATCTTGACACCGACTGACTTAAGACAACACGATCGATTCCGTACCATCCCCGACACACTTTATTTGTTTAACGTGGAGGCCCGACATTCCTCCACGGAATCTAGAACGCGATTGCCTTCAGCCATCGAAGCGACAGAACACCAAAATTCCATCCATCGCTTCGATGACCATATATGGTAAGATTCTTATTAGCATCCGCACGTAGGGCGCGAAACATGAACGATGTTCGCCTCTGTTGCTCATGGTGTGTGTGTGTGTCCACAGTATGCAGACCGTGGATCAACAAATCCATAACGGCAACACCATGAGCAACGATCTGCAGCTGGGCGCCTCGACCAGAAAGGGCGCCCACATGTTTACATTAAGTAAAGGCACACACGGTGAGTGTGTTGTCGCACCGATGATGGTGGCCTACCCAGGATACTCGTGTGCATGTTAAAATGCTGCAGAATTTGTTTCCGACGTCTGGGGGCGAGATAAAGGAGCAAGCTTCGTTACTTGGATAGCTTGCTGTGTATTGGGTGCATGCTATGATCTTTGCGCAGGTGCGTAGTAGGGTAAGTATATGAGGGTAGCGGCGAATGGGTTTCCCGGATGTATGCTGCGTTTATAATTTCTTACCACAAATTTGATGATGCAACATATAACCTGTGAATTGCTTTCAGAGAATTGATATTTGATGCTGATGCAATTTATGTCAGCTAGGATTATTGATTCTAAGTATTCCTAATATAATGGGTACAACTATGGAAGGTAAGTACACGTTCTTTATGTGTTTTAGGCAACTATTACCTTATCATAGTAGTGACGTTCAATGGAACTGTCACAATACTTGTTTTTTTTATGCCTTCAGCATGCCCTAGATAAGGTTTTTACCTAGATAATGGAAAGGGGAATGGTGGCGTTCAAGAGCACCGCCACAGGAGAATTCACTGCTCCCTGTTGTAGACCGTTTTTGATGTGGAAAGTCTTGTTAGAGATTATATCTCCACATTTCACTACAAATTGTTTACCCATTATCAAATCGTAGATAATGTATAATAAATATTCGGGTATACCTAGATTTGATAACTTATATACCAGCCCTTCTAACCATACGGTGTCAAAATTCAAAGTCAACGAAAGAGGCCTCTGTGCATTGTCTCTTCGCCTTGGTCCACTGTATGTCGGAAACAAGTTTTGTCGCAGCATGAACTGTGTCATGTTGCGATCGAAAACCAAACTGGTTGTTCGGGATAACACGATTTTCCTCATACCAGTTAGTCAATGCTTTATTTATAATTTTCTCGAATACCTTGCTGATGTTCGGAAGCAAACTTATCGAGCGAAGATTGGCTGGATTGCTCCTGTCCTTGCCCTTTTTGGGGATGGGATGGACTACTGAAGATTTCCATTGGATTGGATAATATGCATTATTTAGAGCATTATTGAACAAGATAGTGTAAACCTTTACTACTTCCAGAGGTAAATGCTTTAGAACAATGTTTCGAATACTATCTATTCCAAAAGATTTTTTGTTCTTAATGGATATAAGAATGTCCGTCAGTTCATCCTTGTGTACAAATATGCTAGTGTTTAGATTTTTAAGTGGGCAATCCGCTCTATTATTTTCACGTTTTAAGGGCGGAGTCTGCGTTTCCGCGCGGTCCAATCTGGCTTACCAGAGGATGGAGGCGTTGGAACCCAATAATATGGACATCATATGGTTTAGGGTCGTGCCGAGGAATTCCGTTGAATTTCTTTGATGTCTTTACCGCTCCCCGAATGACGATCGACCGGCGACATTCTTCGAACATCTTTCACATACCGTCGACTGGATACAGATCAACCACCCAGCTTCTAAAATTGTTGTCCTTGGCGATTTTAATGTACACAACTCCAGCTGGTTGTTACATTCTAACAGAGCCGACAAGGCTGGGAGGCTGGCGGAGATGATTGCTGTAAGCCACAACTTGGCTCAACTCGTGGGGGAGCCAACGCGAGTGTGTTACGTGCGTCGGCCACCCCATCAATTAATAATTTTGTATTTAATTATTAACATAATTTGTTTTAAGGTAATATGATGGTAAGGTGGTGGAGGAATTGCACGATCCAGAAGTGAGTTTTTGAACACGCCCCGATTCGGGTGTGGATCGTGCAGTTCTTCGAGTTCGAATTTGTTTTTCGAAGTGGACGTGAGTGGGGAGTGAGAGAGACGGTGGGTAAATGTTTTGGAATACGGTTTTATATTCCGCTGTGCACGGGTTTTTGACAAAGAATAAGAAACGTTTTTTTGGGCAGTTGAAAAAGGAAGAAACAGTGAGATTGTCCCCGTTGTTGATCGCTGGTTTTGAAAAAGAAGAAGAATTTGTAAAATTTGAATGTCGAAAGAAAAACAAAAGTAAAAAACAAGAATAATAAAACAAAACGAATTAAGATAACATCCGAACAAGTGGAATTTGTGTTGTCTATCTCAAAGCTTCTGATACAATCCTAATCCTCGAACATTGGTTGTAAACCTGAGTAAGACGTTGATAATTATCAATCATATTATTCTTGATATGCAACTGAATCTTAAATAATTAATTTGGTCAGTAACTATTTGCGGTGCTCAGCGGAATCTCGTGTGGTTAATATAAGGTGCCTATTTTACGATTTTATTTGGGAAACGCCTTTGAGGAGCCTCATTAAAGGCGTGCACTGCAACAGCTGCAAGCATAAAGCCTGGAATCTCGGAGACACAGCCGCTTCTCAATTCGGAGCCACGGAAGCAGTCCTCCTCCAGAACCAGGTAATCAATTTTGACTTTAAATATATATTAAATTTCCTGTGGCTACATACTGCCACAAGTGCCGGATACCCGAGGCGATTATGCGAACATCCTGGATCTGTTTTGGACATCCGAACCTACTATTTATACCGTAGATGTTTCTGCGCCACTGAGAAACTCAGATCACTGCTTGGTATCTGTCGCGCAAGCACTTGCATATCAAGCGGATAACCGACCTAGACAGCTTCGCCATGTATGGAAGTGTGGAGCTGCTAACTGGGACGATTTGCAAGATTTCTTCGCATCCTTTTCATGGTCTGAGGTGTGCTTCAGAGATTATTGTTCTCGAGATGGAGATGTATATTCTACATTCCATCAAACGAAGTTCGTCTGATACACCTTGGTTTGATAAAAAATGCGAGCAGATTACAGCGGCAAAAAATAGAGCTTTTAAGCAATGGCACTCCAATCCCACCGATGTTAACAGAACGAATTTTGTTAGAATCAGAAACCCGTGCAACCAGGCTATACCGCGAAGAAGGCTCACAACGACAGGGTGATCAATAAACGCCTTCGGTGCCCAACTGGTTCGCACTCCTTCTGGTCAATAGCAAGCGCTGTCCGCGGTAACTTCGCACCCTCCTCTTTCCCTCCGTTGGTGACAGACAGCGGGACGTTAGTCACGAATTCAAAGGATAAAGCTAATGTGTTCGCGAATTTATATTCCGCGAATTCAAACCTCGATTCCGGCCTTTTCGAGCCACCTGTGATCTCGCCGGTACGCTCTTCGATGCGGGATGTGAGATTTCTTCCGCGCACTATTCAACGCATTCTACGTGAACTGGATTGTAGGAAAGCAACCGGCCCGGGCGGAATACCGGCAATAGTCCTTAAGAACTGTGCTCCAGAACTATCGCCGATTCTTGGCAGACTCTTCCGCTTATCTTATCCACGGAGGCAAACTTCGTTCATATTAGCTTCCCCAACAGCTTTGCGACGGGACGAGGAGCTTCCTTGAGAATCGATCGATCCGGGTTGTTGTGGACGGCGAGTGTTCCGATCTGTATCCTGTTAATTCGGGGGTGCCCCAAAGTTCTATTTTGGCTCCAACCCCTCACATAAATGATTTGTTGGAGACAACGGATAACAAAGTGTTCAGTTTTGCGGATGATAGTACGCTTGTTTCCTTCTTTTCGAGTGTTCGGCCGATTGGTGCATCGGCGACGCATCAGCTGAGATGTAGACAGATTGACTCTCTGAATCAGGATCTAGATAGTTGTTCTGCAGTGGGGAAGCGCCAATCTCGTCGACTTCAGTGCAGCGAAGACACAATATACAACATTCACAAAGAAAAGTGGATCATCCGTTCCACAGCTGATGATGAATGGCCGGGCCCTCGAGGCCGGGGAAAGCTTGAAATTGCTCGGCGTCACGATCTGTGGGAATGTATCATGGCATAAACACGTGTCGAGCATCGCCAGGTCAGTCTCAGGAAAACTGAGCTATCTCTTTAGAGCCAAGAAATATTTTACTCCGGCCCAACTTCTTCTCCTATATCAATCCGAAATTGGACCCGCGCTCGAATATTGCTCTCATGTTTAGAGCACGGCTCCTAAACATACCCTCGACCTACTTGAGAGCATACAGAGACAAGCGATCAGCCTGATCGGGGACAGGGCACTGACGATGGGACTATAGTCGCTATCACATCGAAGGCGCGTAGCTGACCTCTGTCTGTTTTACAGATACTATCACGGTTACTGTTCTTCGGAGATTCGTAGTATTGTTCCACGCAATTCGGCTTATATGCGCTCCACAAGACAATCCGACGGATCGCACCCGTTTGTGGTACAGAGAGGGGAAGTTGTGGTACTCCCTTCGCGAGTGTTCCCGGAGCGTTACAACCTGCAACTGTTCAAAAAGAACTGCAACAGTTATTTGATGGGATCTCGGGGCGCCCGCTCGACGCTATAGGTTCGCCTCTCCCGAGAGAAGTCTAATAAGAGCACTATTTTCCAGGTCAAGGTTAGAATGAGCCGATTCGTTCAATCTCTACACTGCTTCGAAACAAACACCAATTGAGTTCGCCTTTTTTGCGGATCCTCGACTATTATGAACTTTTCGTTAGAGTTGATGTGTTCCAGGGTAAGTCCTACGTTCGGCAGAGTTTGACAATTCTCGGGAGTCCGCGGAACGCGCAGACATGGGATGTCATTATAATCTTTCCTTCGAAAGACTTTATTTATTTGTGGGAACATATTCGGTCCACTAGCTTTAATGGCTTGAATTCTGTTGTTCCAACTCTTCTTTAATTACTGATCTATAGTTGTCACGGATCAGTTTTTGAAGATTTTTAATTAATGACTTAATTGTTTTTATTTCTTGGCTATCTGGATCGCTGAATTGTCTGTAGAGCGTACAATTCTAGTTTATGTTCGATAGCGTTTGTTTGCCACCAGTCGAACAACGCATTGCCTCTTGTGTTTGTGATAAGGTTACCCCAAGTACTGTGCTGGGATTTGAGATCTCCCGCCATACAGAAATAATTATTTTCCGAGTCTAACTTGAGACTTCGAAAAAGGGTACCAAGTTCATTGATAAACTGTAGACACTCTGGAGATTCGGGAGCACACGCAGAGATCACATATGACTTTTGACTTTTCAAAGGAATATCTATAACGCAGGCTTCTAGTACCTGGAACTTGTATACATCTCTCCTGTAGACGACTTTGTGTTGTAGACCATTTTTAACTAAGACAGCGACCCCGGCCCCATGAGTGGAATTTGGACGATCTCGTCTAATTACGTTATAATTTGGGTAGCCCAATTTGTGCCTTTGATTTAGCTTAGTTTCGCTAGCCAAAACCACATCTGGACGTTCGTTCAGCTTCCAGCAGATTGCTGAGATTATCCCTTCTTTACATGCGGATTAGTGAATTAACATTCTCAGCAATAATTTTTAGGGTTAATTCAGTCGCAGTGAACGTTATGATTAGAGTGTGGATTCGTCTGGAAACAGGGTCGAATAGATAATGTCCGTTCGAGCCACTTGTTCCGTCAGTTTTTTTTTTTCCGATCATTCCGAATTTTTTATCAAACGCAGCAAACTGTCCTTATAAGGACAGTAATATTACTGTTATATTAGTTTGTGACTCTGGAGCAGGCATTTTAATGATGTTGTGTGATTGCTCTAAGATTGGTGCATTTTTTACTCCACTTGCCATTTGGGCGTATGACACACTTGGTGCCACGAAGTTGTTGTAAGAGCGAGCTTTCATCCTTTTCTCTTCTTCAACTTGCTTCTTTTTGGCTTCCAACTTTGATTTTAGTTGTTGGTACTTAGGGCAACCTCTAAAGTGAGCAGGATGACCTGAATTGCTACAGAGGACACAGGATAGTTTACTTCTATCCGGGAGCTGTTCTTTGCCCAATGGACTTTCTCCAATGATAATTCTGTTTAGGCATTTGACGTATCTGAAATGCATATTGCAATTCACTGCCACATGGCCGAAGCGTTGACAGCCCATACCCTGCAATACGCGGTCGCGCTTCTTTATTCTCTCCCAACTTATTGTTTGGTGATTAATGTATTTAATATATCTAAGTCCATCAATTTTACTATTGGGGCTTAGCGACACAATGAAGAAAGGCAACTTACGGTTGAGATTTCTAGAATTTGCTGTAGAAAATGGTTTCACACCTGTAAAATTGAAGGTATCGTTTTCGAAGCTTTTTAGTTCTTCGAGCACCTCTTCGGGAGTAAAGGAAGGATCAACTCCTTTGAGGAGCATAGACACAGTTTTCTCCGATTTGGGGGTGTACGTGTAGTACTCGCTTTTCGATTCCCCCAATGCCGATTTAATTTTGTTATACCCTTCTAAATCATCGCATGTTAAACTTATCTTAAAATTATTTATCCGTTTTGTTTTAAAAGTTTTGCATGTCAACTCACCCAATTTTATGAGATCCTTTGTCTCCATGTAGCTGATGTAGATAGATAGATGCTTGCTGCCTCTGATTTGGTTCCTGCTGTTGGTGTGGTTCCTACTGTTGTTGTTGATGTGATTCCTGCTATTGAGTTTCCTTATCTTGTCGTATTTTCTTTGTGTTCGTGGGTTGCTGTTGTCTTTGTTCTTGCTGTTGTTGTTGTACCATTTTCGTTTTTCGCTCTTTCTGGCTCAGGTTGTTTTTTAGTTTAACAACTTCCTCCATTTGTTTGTCCAGTTGTTGGTTTTTAAGACTAATCTCATGGATGAGTCTGTTGCGGACCTCGATCTGATTGCTAGCGTCTGCATTTGTTTCGCTGACAGCTAGTTCTTTGAATTGGTTTCCAGCCCCCGAGTACTGGACACCATGGGTGTTGTCTTCGTCGTCGCTGTTGAAAATCAACATGTCTGTACATGTCATGTACATGTCTCTACATCAAAAATACTACACTCTCCCACAGGTAGTAGAAACTTCTGGGCATTCGTGAAAAACATTCAAAACTCAGTCTCTTCATCCATTCCATAGCTTATAGTCGATGACAGACCATTCACCACTGTAATAGAGAAGGCGAATCTACTTGCTGTACATTTTGCAGCCAACTCAAAGCTGCCTGATACCACATCAGTTCCTCCTCAACTTGACCATAAGTAGCGCACCATGAGCGAGATTCACTTCCGATTGCGTACTATTGCCCACGTACTCACAGAGCTAAACGCAAACAAATACGCGGGTCCGAATGGCATTCCCCCAAACCTCTTGAAGAGATGTTCCACTTCAGTCGCTAAACCACTGCGGAAACTCTTCCATTTGTCTTGTTCTACTTGCCGTTTCCCAAATAGAAGGAGGTCAGGGAACATTCAGCCAATTCCCAAAAAGGGCGACAAATCATCCCTTTCTTCTTATCGACACATATCACTAACTTCTATTCTCTCGAAGGTAATGGAATACCTTATCAACCGTCAACCTTTGAAATATCTTGAATCAAATAACCTCCTCAATGATCGCCAGTGTGGCTTTCGTAGCAACAGGTCCACTGGAGATCTGATAGCGTACCTTACCGAAAATTGGAGCCATTCCATCCACTACCTCGGCAAAGGAAAGTTGGCGCATTGGATATTTCAAAAGCCTTCGACAGAGTTTGGCATCCAGCCCTTGTGTCAAAATTACATTCATATGGAGTGGACAATTCCCTGATCCAATGGATAAGAGACTATCTTTCTGGCCGTTCAATTCAAGTGGTTCTGGATGGTGTCAAATCTGTCTCCCATCAACTTAATGCAGGTGTTCCCCAGAGTTCAGTACTCTTACTCACTCTCTTCCTGATCTTTATAAATGATCTCTTGTCAATTACTCACAACATAATTCACTCGTTTGCTGATGATAGCATATAGGGAAGGAAGTATTGTGCCAGGCACGGGCACTCGGTTCACTTCCTTCCACCAGCATCACAAAGACAAAGTTCCGCCAACACTAAAGGTTTGTATCGAAGAAAACACCAACAAGAAACGAAACTTCGCCAAACAAGACATGCACCAACAAAGAAAGTAAAATGACACTGTTTTTATTTATTGCAATTGATTTTTATTGTTTTCAATTACGGTTACTTAACTCACTTATAAATTCCCTTTCACTAACTAGAACTAACTGTGGCACAAACTCGCCAAACAATTGAAAACCGACAAGTTCAAAACACTCCTCACGAGTCCGGTATTTTTACGCGTCTCCGTAGCCGACGGAGAGCGGGAGTGACGCGTGACCATGGCGGTCAGTGGTTGGAAATCGACTCACCGAGGATAGAACTCTAAAATGAATTCCATCCTAGGTTAGGGTTGAGAAAAGGGAAGAGAGAGAAAAACGTTTCTCTTAAGGGTGTGGCCGCCACAGAAATGCACTCTTTCAGTGCAGTGGTGTGTGTGCATGGTTCTTTCATGGATGAGAACGAACCTAGAACAAAGAAAGGGCATAAAGTGCATTCATAGGATACGATTTCCGTAAAGCAAATAAAACCGAACTCGTCGGATGCTAATGGGTTTGCTTATGCATCATTCGGTAATGAGGGTCAGCTAAATAAATAGCAACCGCTCATTAAAAAAAAAATGTTTTTCGGATATCACAAACAATATGGATTGTTTATGGTATCGCAGGAAACCTATGTAGGAACAGCGTCCTTCTGTTTGCACATGGTGCGAGTTAGAGAATTTTATTGCTGGGAGAAAAAGGTCGCCAGCCAATGTGTACATAAAGAAATTTATCGTACACATGACGAAGTTGGAAAATATACGGCGCAATATGTATGGTCCCTGTCATGGCCGTTACATTGTATGCAAACCGAATCATTTTATTTACGGGTATTTGTCTGCTACCGAAGGTGCCGAATTGGTTTGGAATTCCAGATAATCAAAGAAACAAATCTTATGGAAAATTGTATGCGAAGAGATGCATGAAATGGTAAGTTTTCTTTACAGGTTTTAGCTTTGATCTACTTAATGCGTGACGCATTTTCAGGTGCTTAATGCGATTAGCAAAAACTTATGCGACTTGGGATGAGGTTATGGGGGTTTTTAGGTAAGTGTACCGTGGGGTTTGGCGGCACCACCACAAGCACGTAGAGTTTCCCATACTCATACGAACACTCCCGTCCAAACTCTTCGAACGTCACATGAACCACCAACTTATGCTTGATACATTGAATTCAGACCTCAACAAGATATATCAGTGGGGGTTATCTAACAGAGTAGAATTCAACGCCCAACAAACTCAGTGCTGCCTCTTGTCGTCAAAGGCGAACCCCAAAGTAAGTATACTGTCTATGAACGACACTTGCATCGACGAAGCCAAGGAACTATCAATCCTCGGCACTCGAATTAATTCGACTCTTAACTGGAATGACCACATATTTGAAGCTGCGAAAAGTTTTGCCAAATGTATGGGGTTCCTTAAGAGATGCAAATAATACTTCACTCCATCCAACCTGGCCACTATTTACAAAGCGTATATTTGTCCAAAAATAGAGTTCAACTCCCATATTTGGTCAGGCACATCCAAAACTGCACTACACGTGCTCGATAGGATGCAAAAGCGAGCAGTGAAACTTATTGGGGACTCAGCCGTTAGACGATCAATTCCGTCGTTAGAACACAGGCGCAACATACCATGTATATCTCTTATCTATAGGTATGACCAGGTTCGTTGCTCAACAGAACTTGGTGAATGTGCTCCGCCCCTTCAGACATTTTCCCGCGATACCCGTTGTTACGGCTCCAACGCCGTGCTTCCTCTTTCGAGGGAAGAGCGTGGAGGTTATTATATTTATTAAAATACTTATAGTTTTTATTTAATTATATTTTATTTGATTTTATTTTTATTTTATTGAACTCAGCTATCTCAAGCTGAGCTCTCTTCTTTCTATTTTTTTCATATAAATTTACTTGTTTATATAGAACATTTTGTTCTAACTGACTGTGGCGTATAAACTGAACAAAACAATCTAGAAGTATCTGTGACTTAGAATTTTGAATAAACTTTGAACGAAAATCAAAGTGGCCATGTTTTGAAATGAAAAATGTGCTTGTTATGAAAAGGGGCATATTTATGAAATGTGCTGTAAGTGACTGGATATAGAATATAGTGTCTGTTTATTTATGAAATGTGCTGTAAGTGACTGGATATAGAATATTGTGTCTGTTTATTTATGAATTGTATTAACTGAGAATGTAGGATATGTGAGGATGTAGTTTTAAGGGTTGTGTTTTTAAGGGTTGTGTTTGAAAGGACATGAGTTAGTGTTAAAGCGAATAAGGGTAGTATTCTGGAATACAACACCGTCAATCTGTGAATGCGGATCAGTTCACGTTGAAAGTAGACTTCAGGCTCACAAATAAACATAGAGTGTCATTCTTTAGCCGAACCACACGAATGTGGAATGTTCTGCCTGATCATGTGTTTCCTGGTCGTTGTGAAGTCCAGACATTCAAGACCAATTTACATTGACACCTCCTATCCCTATCCCCTTCCTCTCCATTCGCTCGCACTGTGCTCTGACATTTAAAGGTACTTCAAAATCCCCTTTTGTGCGCGCGTTAGTGTAAAAAAAAAATAGTCCATATAAAATAACAAACACAGTGAAGGGAAAATTGGCTGCACCTCGATAGTGGGCACGACAATATGAGTGATATTCAAATGTATGTAGATTCAATTGGCGATTTTTGACAATGCATGGGCAGTAAATTTATTTATTTCCCTCACAACACAAGGAACTGAAATTAATGATTTTTTTATTAGCCGGACGTTACACACTTCACGACCAGAGAGATGTTTAATTTACCTATGTAGAGTCGATAGCAATTTGATGACCAATATTGAACCCAACACTCAAATGGCGATTGATATGCAGGTCGTTAAGAATAATAATAATTAAATACTCAAAATGGTATGATATAGTAGGCGATCAAAAAATAACCTTCTTGATAAACTAACCTTCTAAGTAAGATTGATGGAGACCTAGAAAACCCAACTAAATTGATTTCTGCTGCTCGTCATGGTCAACCCGTTACTCTGCCACTAAGCCGAATAAATGACATCTTCCCACCGACACTTGAAGTGAGAAATGTCTTATCGTCAGAATATACATGCATCACAGCATCCAAGCATCGATTTAACATATCGCAATCTTCATTGCCGCCAATAATGTACGTCCGCCGCATGCCATCAGATAACCTGTTTACACCTCGCCGAACTGCATCGCCGAACAGCTCCACAACAATATTAACAGCTAAACAATTACAGCGGGGGAACTAGGTACTCACTGAGAAACACAGATCGCCAGATAAAAGTCCCCAAATTAATTATATAACATCAGGACTTTTGAACCTGTTGCCATCACGGCGATCTATTTCATTGCACAACAACAGAGTAATTATGACTTACCCCAATTTATAAGTGTCTCCACAGTTTTGGCCACAGGTCAGGCATCTAATAAATGCGGAGTAGGTAAAGGCTACTGGAAGATGCGGCGTCCACGCGTGTTTGTCGATGTTTGATTGAGAATTTCACGCACGTAATGAACGCACAGTAACTCTTTACTTGGAATTTATCATGTGCGACATTATTTGATTTTGTTTTTGTATTTATTACTTCTTTTTGTTTTAGTATCCGTTGCATATGTGGCAAGCTTGAAGTTGGCTTATATTGCAATCCCGGGGCTATTTTTCGATGCGATATGATTTAACCTCGTTCACCTGTTACTTGAAAACTTCACATCTGCATTTAAATGCCTTCAAAAATCGATATCTATCAACAGTTTGCCGGGAGACGTTTTACATACCTAAACACACACGCATATACTGATTACATTGCATCCTTGAGACTCGAGTCGGTCGGGTTTTCACATTACTTTTGGTCGATATAACTAATTCCAAAATTTCATTTGAACATTTTCAAGTACACAGTCAAGGTGAAATTACTAAACTGATCGCAGACTGTAGATGTGGGCTGTTCATTACAACCTTCACACCTGCTGGCCCTTAAGTTCAGGGGGATCACACCCAGATACGAAATTATCTCCCGACTGTTTACAGATTTACTTCGCATAAAACACCTGTTGACTCGAAAACTGAATTTGAAAAATCGTCTACCATTCCAGTGAGGTCCAATTCGAAAACTGCTCACAGATTTAAATTGTACCTGGTACCCGCTTGCGAGGTGTTTTATTCTACCTTAGAACTCCGATAGACGAACTGGTAGATTCCGATTTTGGACTTGGTAGCGAACAACCGACTCGCTTTGAAACCGTAACCGAACTGAACTTTGAGTACGCTTAGCACGAAGTATCTGGTGGTACGTTTTGGTTTTGCACTGTGCGGTTGATGGCATAGCCATCCATGTCGGTTCCAAAGCTTTTGTAAACTGTATCTCTATCATGCGGGGGCAGTGGGACAATTCTAGAAAGGCTGCAGGTGAAGCACATGGTCTTTTGGCGCCTAGCTTTTATACCATGGTATGGGAATTGTTGTTTACTTGTGCGTCACGAACAGCTGGTTGGAAATGTTTCAAAGCTTTCAATATCATTATTGTTAAGAGGAAAAGGGTGGTCTGACGAAGTTGTCCGGCACCGGCAGGCGTTTAGCAATGATTGAATATTAAGCTTCGTGGATCTGTGAGAATTAAATATTGTTAAATATATGAAGCCTTGGGCTTCATCGTGATAAGAAAGATTGTGGTCCAAGATTTTGGTAACAGATGATGATGATGACGGTTCTTTTCAATTACGGAAATATACCCTTATCGCTTCTGGAGTAAAGACAGAAAGACAGTGAAGGCAATAAGATAACTGATAATTTTACCCCGTAAAGCACGAATGTGCATGATACACAGGAACTGATTGATTAGATTTTAATTCTTTCTTCCCTCCACTAACTGCATCATTGAATTTTCGTGCATCACAGGATGTTTGAAATTGATAGCATCATTTATCATCGATTGCTAAATTTTCTTTAAGAATAATTTTTATTAAAAAATTGTACACTAACTGAAGACTAGTTTTTAAAAATTTCATGGAGTTTTTATTAATCGTGAATGGATAAGTATTTGGCGTTTTTCTGTCTAGTTGATTTTAAAGTGTCGTATCTTTAAAACAATTAACTGCATCTGGCAACTCTTTAATTTTGTTTAAAGGATAACAGATCAGCTGTTTATTAGTGACAAATTGGTGTATTCTGTTAAAGGTTATTATAAAGTAAAGGTGAGTGAAATTCAAAAAAAAATTCAATGTGTTTTACAATTTGACTACAATGAAGGGAAAACTGCATCACAGGCAGGTGGAAAGGATTGTTGTGGATCCGCCCTAAGCTGCGTGCTCTATGCGATTGCACCGCCGGACCGGGCGTTACGAGTAAGAAGCTAATGAATTCACGCCTTAATGCGCTGGCTCTACTTCTGACAGTTATACCACACCGAGCGCGCCTTTTGCTACACGCGTCAGACTAATGTATATTTGTTGAAACAAAGTTCAGGGGTGCTTCGTTTGTAATCATCATCATCATCGGCACTACAACCGGGAACCGGTCTTGGCCTTATTTAGCAAGTCCTGAGGCTTGTTAAATTTTCCATAATGATTTGTTTTTTCCGGGCAAGGTCATTAGTCTTGCGCCAGATTCGTTTGTAATATTAAATAAATAATATCTTTCGTACGAAGGGTCGCCCGTTCATTTCATTTCCTGCTACAATAAGGATTGCAATTCTTTTAGTATAGTCAATCAATCCATTGACGGAAAGTGGTTAACTTGTTCTGGATGCTACTTACTCCAGTCGGCATACCACCTGAAAAATAAAAGAAATGAATCAAAACCGATATGAGAGCTCTCACGGCAAGGAATTGAACGTTCTTCACAAAACCATTTATATAAAGCTGGTTGTCAAAAGGAGCACAATGTCTGGGTGCCTCATGAACTGAATATTGGGTGGGCCATACATTTTTGCAAATGGCAACACTTGATTTCTTAAAAACCGTTAGCGGGGGGGAGGGGATTTGTTTATTACGTTGTTGTTGGAATTGTTTATACTTTGATTGCGCTCCGCCACTTGCGCGCCGCTTCCTCTAACGGATTTTAAGAAATCAAGTGTTGCCATTTGCAAAAATGTATGGCCCGCCCTAATGGACTGAATTTCCATCTGCAAATTGCTGGTGTATCGGAAAGAAATCAATCGTGGGGTTAACGAAGGGCGCCTTGATTATTAATATTATTTACTTACGTTATTCATTTATTTATGTTATTTATTTATTCAAATTATTTCCTTTTATTTTTATATTAATATTAAAAAAATTGGAAATCCGTTATATTTTTGCTCGATGCCTATAGCACCGTTCTAAAAAAAAACTGCTTGACAGTTTTTTAACTGGTCGATTTAGTTGTCAATTCTAAAGTTAAATTATGGAAGTTAAAAAAATATAATTATATTATATAATTTATTTCACGATTCTTTTTAATGGCGGTGATGATGGCGATGATGGTGGCGGCAATTGTAAAACTGACAAAAGAAATGTTAGGGATGGTTTATGGATGTCCCAGAAGGCAAAATTCAAACCAGGCAACTAAAATTTTGAAAGGTATTTGTGTATTTGTGTCCTCCCCAATCAAGTTTAATTTTAGTTTCGTTGATTCCAGTATTTCCGATGTTAATACTACAATAATTTTTGGCCCCGTGAGTAGGGTGTAGAGGGCGAAGCATTGTACACCGGCGCACGGCGCTGATTCTCTTCGCATCCCCATCATTCACTAAATGTTCGACCGAATACAAACCGAATGCAACGCACAAACATGAACCTCAGCAACGCACCGCCTACCAGGAGGAAAGTAAAACCCTGATGAAACGAATCACACTGCACAGTTTGTGAATTATTTTTATTGTTCATTTGTTGTAATTTGGAAAAGTGTTTTATTGTTTTTTTATTAGGTGTCAGGATATTGATATATATATTTAAGGAAAAAAAAAGGTAGATGGCACTGTTAAACGTGACTTCCGAACTAACCGCGACTCTTGGATATACCGCGTCTCCGTGCGCACCGAAGAGCGGGAGTGACATGACCACGACCTGCTCGGTCGGCGGATGTAAAAGGACTCAATGATTTAGTTCGCTGGCCAAGGAAATTCTGCCAGTGAAACTGGCTCTCCTACATTAAGGGTGTATTTTCTCTTCCCAGAGAAACGTAAAGTCTCTATTTGGGGAAAACTAACCTGATCTCCTAGCGAAGATCTATAATGGTACACATGTATGTGTGAATGAAGATCACATTGGTTTATTTATACACAAGGCCATGGAAACTAATCTGAAAACAAAGAAAGGGCATAAGTGCAGTCGTGGGATGCGAGTTCGGTAAAGCAAACAAAACCGAAACTCGTCGAATGCTAATTGGATCTGTGTTTGCTTATACCGCTGCTGATGAGAAGCAGATCCCGAAATATAAGAAGACAAATGGATCGGGTAGATCATTGTCTAAACTATGCATTGCAGCTGTAACGATAGCCGCAATGCCCATGCACATGGTGCTAATTGATTCCAGCTTACTTACAGGGAATTGGTGTTTATTCCATCGCTGCCAAGGGTAAGTATACCATACCTATTTGCATTTGCCTATGCTGTAGGATTTAATTGGTGCCAAGAGACGCGAAAGGCGTATATTTGTTTTGGTCCCTTGGGTGTAAGTCGCCATCCAACGTGTATAAAAAGGGATTTGTTGTGCACATGAATGACGCTGGATATAGGCGACACAATGATCATTATCCCTGGTTGAGATGGTTACATGGTATGTGAACCGATAAGTTTTCTTTTCAGGGATATGCTGTTTGGAACAGAATTCTTAAGAGGAATTTTGAATTCAAATAAATGAATGCAGGTAAGAATTCTCTTCCAGGAGCTTTTAGGTAAATACATTTGTTGAATTTTGTTGCGTGAAGCCTTTACAGGTGCTTAATGCGATCGGATTAGCAGAAAGTTGATACAGACTGGGTTGTAGGGATGGGGGTTCTTTAGGTAAGTAGTCAGTGGGGTTTGGCGGAATCGCCACAAGGGCATTAGAATATACTCACAGCTAGGACGGTTTGTCGCAAGAGGCGACTAAAGGCCGAGTGGTAGGTGGGATACCAATCCCCTGTCGCCCGGTGAAATACCATCCCATCAAGCTATCATTTTCCAACATTTTTTATTTCGTTTTTTTTTTAAATCTACATTACAGGCCATTAAGCTATAGGCTCCGTGAAATGGTCGGGAGAAATCCCTGGCCATCTTTCGGAGCTTGGCTGATGGGCCGGTTCGAGAAAAGGTTGGTTTAGGTGGTAGTCGGTCCCAAAGTGAGATACCACCTCGTCACGCTGTACATTCCACGATATCGTCAGAAGAAATCTTCGACTATGTTTGGGATGTTTGGGTCCCGTCTGACACCGAGATAAGTCATGGTGGTGCCTTCTGATATAAAGAATTCTGGAGGTAAGCTAGTTTCCCATTCGGATCTCCGGGGGGACTATGTCAGGGGGAATATCATGCAGATATTATAATAAATAACCAAACTTTAAGAAATTCGTCATCGCGTAATCGGGCTCACTCTCGAGGCTCAGTCCACGCTCGACTGATAACGGAATTTTGTAGCAAAAGAGTATTCTGCTTTCTAAGTTAAAACTGCTCTACAGACAGTCCAGCGATCCAAATAGCCAGGAAATAAAAACAAATTAAGTCACTAATTAAAAATCTTCAAAAACTGATCCGTGACAACTATAGATCAGTAATTAATGAAGACTGGAACAAGAAAACTCATAAATAAAGTATTTCGAAGGAAAGATTATAATGACATCCCATTGTCGCGTCAGGCGCGAACAAAGCAGTTTTCTCGAACTAAGCAGTTCAAGTCATCATATTTGTTTTGATTGTTATTATGTTATTAATTAGTATAGTTATATTTATTCGTATTGTTAGTTGTATTCATTGTTATAATTTACAATTAATTTGCATGTTTGGCAGCACTTGCCTTTTTTGTTATTCGTTTGCCATTAGTTTTTTGTTGTCATTGTGTTTTGTTGTCGTTTGTTATTATAAAAAATATGCAAATTATAGTTTTTTGTTAATTAGAGATTTTTTCGTCGTCAATATATCAATTGAAAATAAAGTCGATTTGTTGGAAATTTATAATCTCGTTTTTTCGTGTATTTGCAATTACTCGTCGTCGCTCGTGTACGGTAAATGCACCGTACGTAAACACCCATGTCTCTCAGTTCCGCGGACTCCCGAGAATTGTCAAACTCTGCTGAACGCAGGACTTACCCCGGAACACATCAACTCTAACGAAGAGTTCATAATAGTCGAGGATCCGCAAAAAAAAGGCGAACTCGATTGGTGCTTTTTTCGAAGCAGTGTAGAGATTGAACGAATCGGCTCATTCTAACCTTGACCTGGAAAATAGGGTTCTCCAAAAACACATTTTGCTACGCAATGAACTTAACAATTGGTGTCTCTTAAGTCGAAGTTTCACTATCTTTAGTGAAAATAATAGAGCGGATTCCCCACTTAAATCACAGGGGCCTGTTTGGTTGTCCTTGAAACGGGTTTCGACACCGCATGCTTAGAAGGGCTTGTATATATGTTATCAAATATAGATATGTCCGAATATTTATTATACATTATCTACGATATGATAATGGGTAAACAATTTGTAGTGAAATGTGGAGATATAACCTCTAACAAGACTTTCCACATCAAAAACGGTCTACAACAGGGAGCAGTGAATTCTCCCATTTTATTTAACAAGTGTGTAAGGTCTAGTGGGTTCTCTCAACCATGCAATTGCGTATGCCGACGACATTGTGGTGTATAGATCTGGAGAATAGATTGATGTCATCAACAGACTTCTGCAAGATAATTTAAACATAATCAAACGTTTTTGCGAAGACTGGAAATTAAAAATAAATTTCCAGAAAACAGATACTATCCTTTCTTCGTTGTTCAGGATACGACTTACATTCGAGATCCCGTTTTAAGGGTGGAGTCTGCATCTTCGCGCGGTCCGATCTACCTTGCCAGAGGCGTTGGAACCCAATAACATGGACATCATATGATTGAGGGTCATGGTGAGGAATTCTGTTAAATTTCTTTGTTGTCGTTACCGCTCCCCGAATGACGATCGACCAACGACATTTTTCGAGCATATTTCACATACCGTCGACTGGATACAGATCAGCCACCCGGCTTCTGAAATTGTTGTCCTTGGCGATTTTAATCTGCACACTTCCGGCTAGTTGGTACATTCTAACAGAACCGACGAGGCTGGGAGGCTGGCGGAGATGTTTGCTGTTAGCCACAACTTGACTTAACTCCTGGAGGAACCCACGCGAGTGCCGGATGTTCGAGGTGATTATGCGAACACCCTGGATCTGTTTTTGACATCCGAACCGAATATTTATACCGTAGAGGTTTCTGCGCCACTGGAAAACTCAGATCACTGTTTGGTATCGGTCGCGCAACCACTTGCATTTCAAGCGGATGACCGGCCGAGGCAGCTTCGCCATGTATGGAAGTACGGGGCCGCTAAGTGGGACGATTTCCGAGATTACTTCGTATCCTTTTTTTGTTTTACGTCCACATTTATTTAAAAATTCAATTACAGATGTAACTTAAGACTAATTGTTAACTTGTATTTTACAAATATCATTCTGACATTAACTTACTGGCTCTTCGCAAGCACTCTAAATTATACATTATCATTTTTCTTATGCCTTTCGGCGTACGTCTTCGCATCCTTTCCATGGTCGGTGGTGTGCTTCGGAGACTCCGATCTTAACGCTTGCGCGGAGGCAGTCACGGAGATTATTCTTCTCGGGATGGGGATCTACATTCCACATTCCATAAAACGAAGCTCATCTGATAAGCCTTGTTTGGATAAATAATGCGAGCAGATTACAGCGGCAAAAAGCACATCTTTTAAACAATGACGCTCTAATCCCACCGATGCTAACAGAACGAATTTTGTTAAAATCAGAAACGCGTGCAACCAGGCGATTGATACCGCGAAGAAGGCCTACAACGACAGAGTGACCAATAAACTCCTTGAGTCCCCGACTGGTTCGCCCTTCTTCTGGTCAATGATTAGAGTTGTCTGCAGTAACTACACTTCCTCCTTTTTCCCTCGGTTAGTGACAGACAGCGGGACATTGGTCACAAAATCAAAGGATAAAAAAAAAATGTGTTCGCGAATTTATTTTCCTCGAATTTAAACCTCGATCCCGGTCTTTTGTAGCCCCCTGTGATCGCGCTGGTACGGTCGTCGATGCGGGATGTGAGATTTCGCCCGCATACTATTCAACGCATTCTACGTGAACGGGAGTGTAGGAAGGCAACCGGCCCGGACGGAATACCAGCAATAGTACTTAAGAACTGTGCTCCAGACCTATCACCGGTTCTTGGCAGACTCTTTCGCTTATCTTATGCGCGGAGGAGCTTTCCTACCTGCTGGAAAATCTCTCGAGTTCAGTCAATCCCAAAAACGGGAAAAAAGTGTGTCCCACAAAATTACCGCCCGATAGCATTACTGTCTATTTTATCTAAGGTAATGGAAAAAGTCATCAATACAGAGTTAGTTAAGTATTTGGAGTGTAACGGACTTCTGAATGATCATCAATACGGATTCCGTGGCAGGCGGTCCACAGGAGACCTTTTTAGCCATATAACCGACATATGGACATCTGCGATTGAACGGCATGGCGAGTCAAGGGCGGTCGCATTGGATATCTCTAAGGCTTTTGGTTCATATGGACTTTCCCAGCAGCTTCGCATCTGAACGAAGAGCTTCCTCGAAAATTGATCGATCCCGATCGTTGTAGATGGTGACTCTTTGGATCTGTATCCTGTTAATTCTGGGGTGCCTCAATGTTCTATTTTTGCTCCGATCCTTCTTTGGTTCACATAAATTATTTATTGGATTCAACGGATAACAGAGTTTGCAGTTTTGCGAATGATAGAACGCTTGTTTAATTATTTTTTTTGAGTGATCGGCCGATTAGTGCATAACGTCGCACCAGCTGAGATGCGGTCATCTGCAGTGAAGGAATGCCAATCTCTCGATGACCAGACTCACCCACATCCCTGAGGTTGTTGGGGTGGGTCTTAAGATATCTGAAAAAGAAGGGGGCGGGGGGGGGGTCTAAGGATAGTGTGGACAGAATACGTGTGGCAGGATCTGATCCACAGTCCTTGGTCTTAATTAGTCTTAGGTAGACTTAAGGTAGGCTTAATTAGAGTTAATTTAGTCTTAGTTAGATTTATGTTCTACTAGGTATAAGTAGTTTTATTATAAATAAAAAATATATTACAATTAAGTGAGTTTTGTGTTACTTTCCTCAAACAATATTTAAGCAAAAAACATACAGTACATTCTGTAAATGATTTGTACGGATAAGACAAAAAAAACAAAAAAAGGAACAAAATATTGCCTACCACAGCGGCCTTATACATTAAAACAACGAAAACAAAATACTATAGTTTTATGTTTATTTATACTAAGAAACAAAAATGTAATTGTTCCGCATTCACAAATAAATATACTGGGGAATTCTAGTACGTTCACGTCTGCCTGCCACTTGCTAGCTGTCACCCGCCAGCTGACAACGCGGCGATGACAGAGAGGGGGCGCCACTTAAGCGTCTCAATTTAAAGTCACTTTCAACGGTCCGTTTTTCCTGGGCGGACGCCAACTTCGACCATCCCTTCTTGGTTCACTCGCTCGCTTGGCTTCATCAACTTTACTTTGCGTTCACTCGAGAGCTTGACGTCACTAACCTTACTTTGGAATCACCCACCCGCATGGCGTAATCAACTTCACTTTGGATTCACCCCCTTACTTGACGTCACCAACCTTACTTTGGAATCACCCGCTCGCTTGGCTTCATCAACTTTACTTTGGGTTCAGCCACTCGCTCGACGTCAGCATCTCACCTTTTGGTTCAACAGTTCGCTTCTGGACTCGATGACCATTACTCTCGACTTGCTGGGGCGCTCGACGACCGCAACTTCCTTGGTCACACGCTGGACAACCTGCCCCGCGCTTGGACGCTCCGGAACGCGGATTCTTGCTCCTCTCCAGACGCACCGCAACATCATTTGGTCTTTCGAGCCGGATTATTATCGCCTACATCGCGCGATCAACTGAACTGCGATCGAGTAGCGACAGTCCGAATACATAATCGACAAAAACTTGGGGCTCTTTCGCTGGCGGTTCGCTCGCGTTCAAGTGGTCACGTGGCAAAGATCGAGGAGTATATCGCCGCCCAGCTCTCGGCGCAAGACAGGATGTCTAGCACTATCCTCAACCTACACGACAAGGGACAACCAACCCTGGCCGTGATAAAGGGGCTTAAACGTGAGCTGCACCTCGAATGGGAAGGTATTCTTAGGGGGCACGAAGAAATCGTACACATGGAAACCCCTGAACATCAAAAGGAATATTTCGCGGAAGACTTCATCACCAAGGCCGAGGAAGTGGATCTCGATAAGCAGACAAAGCTCGTTGATACCCAATACGAGTTTGACTCAGACTTCCCGGCAATATCCGCGGCTCACACAACAGCCCCGACCAACGTCATTGCCAATCGTATCCCCATTAGTAGACTGCCTTCCGTGAAGCAACCGACGCTCTCGGTGCAGGTGGCACAGGCCTACAACAACCCCTAACGGAAACTTATAGAACTGCCCACAAGAAGGCCATGGGTCCCACTTCGAGCTTGAACTCGCTTGGAACCGTGTCGGGTTCCTTGGTGCACACCGCATCACCACAATCGATGAAGCAACAGGCTCCCTGCACGTTCTGCAGGGCCTTACACTGTATATCTGCCTGCAAAGGCTTTCGTTCGCTCGTAACTGCCCGGCGGAAGTCCTTTGCAGACCAAAGGAAACTGTGCTGCAACTGTTTGGATCGACACCGGCTCCGCGACTGCCGCTCCAACAAGGTGGGCCGGCAATGTCAACGAAGACATCACATCTTGCTGCATGTCGGGTTAGCCATCTTCAACAGCCCGACCTCATCATCTTCAAGAGTGAGCGCAGGACCCGCCTCTCAAATCATCAAGAGGTCTGCACACATCCGGCCAACACTGCTTTTCTGCAAACTGTATTGCTCGCAACCGCTCGCGGCATTGTCACGTCGGAACGCCAACGGAAGGTTGAACTTCATGCTCTGATGGACCCGTACTCTAGCGCCACCTTCATATCAGAATCATTCGCTGGACGGTTGCCCTCCGGCGCCAAACATTGTTCGTTCCCACCTACGGTGTCGACGGTACTCGCTGCCTTGTGTTACGTGCGGTTTCCGCCATCCCCATCATTAGATTGTTTTTATTATAATTTTGTTTTAATATGGTTTGATGGTAAGGTGGTGGAAGAATTGCACGATCCACATGTGAGTGTTCGAACACGCCCCGATTCGAGTGTGGATAGTGGACGGGTTCGAGTTCGATTTTTGGAGTGGATGTTGAGGGAGAGCGAGAGAGAGGCGGCAAGTTTAATGTTTTGATGAATACGGTTTTGAATTCCGTATCGTTGATTTTTAAGCAGTAAATACTGTTTTTTGGATTCCGTTTTCGACGGTTTATTGAGAATGAGTTGAGCAGAGTTGGTTAGCGGCTGAAGCAAGAACAGAACAAAGGAATTTTTGTCCCGTGTTATTTTTTTGGTTTTGTCAAAAAACAAAATGATTGTAAAAGAAAAGGATTTTAAAAATTGAAAAAATGCTGCACCAGGGAATAATTTCTCAATCTGAAAAATAAACAAATAATATTCTTGGAGTATGAGAATTCTCCATTAATAGTTCCGACTGAACAAGTTCTTCCTTTTCCGAATTCAACTGGCGCCAAACGGAATACCGGCAGACAAGGACACCACAGACAGGATGTGTCTGGGTACTCAACTAAGAACAAGAGCGCAACAAAGCACGGGATCGGCGGCCCAACCACTGTATAATCCAAAGACTTGGTGATCGAGGAATGAGAGGGCTGCTGCACTGACCTGAGCCGAACACAACAAGATACCTGAGCTAGTCACCACGAGGGAGGAATCAGGTAACCACTGTAATTTTATATTAAATATCCAAATTTTTGTGGCTTTATACGCTACACTTGCTACAAAGGCGGATGCAACAATCGCCATCGCCCCTCGCCTCCACAGCTCCCAACGTTGGACACTGAAACTCTTTGTCTTGCCGTGCCTCTCCGTGTACGTGCCACCACCACAAACAATGGCACGGGACCTCTCATTTGTGGTGGATGTGGATCTTGCAGAACAGACCATCGTCTCCGTCCACAGGGTAGACCTCCTCATCGGAGCAGACTTCTACCGCGCCCTCATCCTCGAAGGGTTAAGGTAAAACGAAAACTCATCGCGCAGGCTACTCATTTGGGCTGGGTGCTAACAGGCGCAGCACCCACCACTCCACCCAGTTCCGGTATAACGAGATCTATCGCCAGCCATCAAATGGGCATTTTTCGTAGGTTGCGAACCTACAACTCCAACCGAGATTAATTTGCTGATTTTACAACTGCAGCTCGCGATGCATCCCAGCGAGTGAAGACAAGTTTTCATCGCCATCGACTCCATGGGCTACACAAGAAGGGCATGAAACCAACCACCATCGACCGCCTGCGTGACACGACCCCCGGACACACCTCGTACTCGCACAATCATCGTAACGGTGAGAGACAACCAAGACCCATCGTGGATCTCACCTGCTCAAAGCACTGAAGCAGATCACCAAAGCAGAAGGAAACACCACTTCAACCACTCAGGGATATCACAGCCGCGTCTGCCCAGCTCCAAGACGCCGCTTCGGTGATAGATCCTGCCCGAATTCGACCGCTTCAATGCACCCTACCCCAATCAAGGCACCAGATGGACGACCTCCTGTCCAAAACCAGGATCAGCAAGCCGACAGCTATTGCAGGCAGACACACATAACAGGACAAATTTATCGCTCACAAAAGTCTTAATTATATTTCGAAAATTAAATGACGAAGCAAGCACCCCCAGTATCTTGAAAATCTTCACATACTGTTCTCTTTTTTCTTTTTTTTTTTTGTAAGGCTTCCGCTGTAAGTTAAGTAATCACCTTCATCAGTGACATTTCCGGCTGAGTGACCTATAAAGGAAAGATTGCTCCTAAATAAATGTCACAGCTTAATTGGAAAATGTTCCTAAATTACTAAGAGTCCTCTAAAGTTGTCCGATTATGCAAATATGTCAGCCGCCGTTTAGTCAAGCAGAAAACCCAACTTGTAAGATGAACATCCAATCTCCGGATTGTATTTGAGTTAGAAAACTTGACATTCTGATACGACGCAAACTTGTAGACACAATTTAAACGTAGGCATTATTTTGACAATTTAACAAATAGTTTAGGAGCCTTTTTTTCCAAACGTCTGGCCTGTCAATCGCACAGATAAAAACGCAGGAGTCCTTTCCGCGTTTGTGCGTCGCTCATGTGAAGTTGGGATTTACTTCATTACCATCGGCGTCTACATCAGACAAGCCTCGATACAAGATTCAAAAACTACACAGGATTATCTGTCTGGGTCTGCAAAAGAGTGGTTTCATTAAAACACAGTAACGCCGAGTTGACGATTTCAGGTGGGGGCGAGGAATGAAATAGGGACATAAAAAGGACCTAAATTACTAAGGCAGACAGTGTTGGGGGATGTTTGGTTGCGATTTGTGAGATGTAGTTGTATGTTAATTTACGACTAATTTTTTTTTTCTTCGGTATTTGTTTTGTTTCGTGTGCGGCTGGGGATGAAGTTGTTCATTTGGGTACTTTCAGTTGGCGTCAGAGAAGGAGGACTAAGGAAGTAGCCGATAAATTGGGAGTATTTGTTTGTTTTTATTTTTTTTTTTCGCTTATATTTTGCTTATATTTTTTCATTGGCTGTATTCAGTCAAAGAATTTTGGAAATGACTTCTGTTTCTCTTCGGCATTGTTTCAGAATTACTTGGACTTTTGTTTTATATGCGAATTATGTGCAAATAAATGTAAAAGTATCTAGTTGCGGTTGTAGGTTGTAATATTTTACCATGACTTCTTTTCAGATGTACTTGACATTTTCATTCAACGTTCCCATGCTCAACGATGTCTTTGTTTCCGCAAGCTCTCGCCTGAGTTGGTCCACCCTGTACGGTTCGTTGAGAGGTGAATTGCAAATAGATTTTATTGTCCAACAAGGTGATGGGGGCGGGGGGGGGGGGAGAGAGCTCCACCTGAAGAGATTGTTTATGTTGGTGCTGTGTTTTCTATTGGGTGGATCCCGCATTTCCGAATTTTTTTCAAATAGATCGACGGTATGTTTAGGAGCAGAACTTAAAATATATCTGTTAAAATAAGTTTTGAAATAGCTAAAGCACTCACATTAACGTTATCCCAATCAGTTTCTTTAACTCCCAAGCTATTGTAACGTCATCTTAAATATCATATAAAGGCTGGCGCAAAATTAATCATCCATTTTGTTTTTGAATTACTTTTTTACTAAATAAAAAAAAAAAAAGTTGAGTGATGGAAATCTTCATTTGCACCTTTACAATTTTTGCTGTTAAGTTAAAAGATGACTGCAGCTGTCTAGTTCTTAAATGTCAAATATGATTGACGTACGACGCCAATTGCAAAAAATATAACATCTTCTGATGGGATGATTAATTTTGCGCCACCCTATACATTGGATTTATATATTGTAAGCAATATTTCAACTCAACTCCTTTGTTGCATGTATGTATATTTATACCCGGCGTGTGGGAACAAGTTAATGCAACATCCACCGTTTTTGTTTGTTGCTCTTAAGTTCCCTCCACGTCTTGCCAGTGATATGATTTGTCCTCACATGCTCAATTTCTGCTATCTCATAATTTTTTTTTCAGAATTGTGATTTGGGTTGGGATAGGTTATAAGTTTCAATGAAGAGTTAGTCTCTCACTGGCGTCCTATTTTGACACTTTCAACGCCGTGATTTCTCTATTTAACGGAAGAGTGTTGAACGCTGAGCTTACGAAGGAAAAGTCAACAATCTTTTTAAAATAATCTCCACTTTATTAACTATCGTTCTTTCTTCGGGATGTTCTTCACAAAAACTGTTTATAACTCACTTACTATCTTACTGAACTACCGTGCACCATCCATTTTATCATTGGGAGTTCGGATATTCGAAAAAGGAAAAGCAAGGAACAAAAGGTCAAAAACGCACTTCAGCAGGAAACAACGGCTAAGGAATTTTGTATATACAAAATTCTTGAGAAAGGATCTGCAAATGGATATTTAATGACCCAAAATATAAACGTTTGACAGACGAACATGTGGTTCGTTTTATAGTGTTTTTGTGGAAAAAGTAAAAAGACACCTTTTTATTGTTAGTGGACTAGAAATGTGCTATGGGAATTTTTCAAAAGGAATAAGTAGGAATTTGTGAAAACACATACCTGGAAGATCATGAAGATGATCTCAGATAAAATTAGAAAATGCATCTATGCGTGAACCGCCCGCTTGGTAGAAACCTTGACGTCGTGCCGGGGCTTAAACTACAATGAATCACCCAGACTATGCTGACGGAAGCATATGCTTCCAGCAGGCCCACCCATGTCAGACCGGCTAGCGAGAAGGAACACACAAAGATTTACCACTCCTAAGCCAGGGTGTTACGCGTCAGCGTGCCCATTGGATGGTTGGCAGCCATGGGTATATCGGCTGTATTATAGAGGCGCCTCTCCGACACCAAAAAAACTCAGGGCATTTGGTGGCATGTCGGCGTTATAGGTTCGCCTCTCCCGAGAGTAGTATATTTAAAAAAAAACACAATCCCACGAAAAACCCGACGGGCGTATGTGTGATGAGCCGACACTACCAAAAGGAAACAGATCATCAAGAATACACCGACTCAGAAAAGAGACGGCGTAGGAAAATACGGGAAAAGCGGGATATATGCGTCGGCACGTGGAATGTTCGAACGTTATATAAACCAGGCGCGATACAGACGGTCGTAGAAATCTGTTATATAATTAAGTTCATTTAATTATCACTCCCCCATTGAATAATAAAAGTAAAATTCCATTTTAAAACCTCGCTCACATTGCAATATAAATATTCTTGTTATTAGCCATAGTCGCCCCCTATTAGCCAATTCCGCCGCTTCCTAGAAATAACTATCGTGGAAGCGGAACAAAAAAGCATATGTGCCAAAAGACGCGAGATTAAATCCTTCTTGTGGTGTGAATCGTGAACTGATGAGGTCGTGCGCTCATTGAAGAGATAAAAAAATAAAAAAAAACGCTTGTAACGTACGCGGTGAACAAAGGGTGGTTGTTTGTCGCTCAACCGAATTAAAAAAATTGGCTCTGGTGTCAACGAGTGTATGCGCGTCGGTCGGTTAAAGAGAAATGTAAAATAGAATAGAATCGTTTGTTTTGTGGCTATATTTAAAGAATAATAAAAAGGTGAAACAAATAATCAGATCGAAAGAAGACTCTCGTTTTGGTATGTGAAAAAAAGGAATAGTTGTCCTCGCGTCAGTGCAATAGATAAATTTTCCGGGCTGGAAAATAATAATCCGACGAGACTTCAACGTTTTCACTTCAACAATCAACACAGAACGGGGTAAGTTTTGTGTCATAAACAAAATAAATAATTGTTAAATCGCGAAACAATATATAATGGACATCGTCGCGCTTCGGTAAGCCCGACTCCCACATCAAGTAATTGAAACCAACAGCTTTACACTGGTGTATGGAGGCACCGATACACATAACCTCGGAACTGGCTTCATCATAAGCAAGAAGATTACGCCCCATGTAAAAGATGTGAAATTTATTAATGACCAAATGTCGGTGTTACAAAATACAGGGCCCATGGTACAATTATGTACTTATAAACGTACACGCCAAGGCTAAAAACCTTGCGCGGAAAAACAAATTAGTGTCAAAAATTTAACAAGCCTCGGGACTTGCTAAATAAGGCCAAGACCGGATCCCGGTTGTAGTGCCTATGATGATGATGAAACGAAGGACACGTTCTACGAGACCCTAGAGGAAGTATTTGATGGGATCTCATCATTCAATGTTAAAATCCTCCTCGGGGACCTCAACGCAAAAATTGGAAAGGAAGATATATTCCAACCAACTATAGGTAAAGAAATCCTACACGACGTTTCAAATGATAATTGAATTCGAATTATTACGTCCGCAGCGTCAAAAGATCTGGTAGTGAAAAGCACGATGTTCAAGCACAAGCAAATCCACGCGTAACCAAATAGACCACCTCCTCATAGACAAAACCCACCAATCGAATATCCTTGACGTAGGATCATATAGAGGAGCAGATTGAGACTTCGATCATCTTCTAGTGATGGGCCAAATCAGGAGTCGCCTCGCAGCAAACCCACATGGGCAGTCACGGGCGACGAGCAAAAAGTTCGACATTGATAAACTAAAAGATCTGCGCAAAAGGGCTGAATATCAAAACAAACTAACAAATAGATCTAACATCCTAGAGAATCGGAGTAGTGAGGAAGGGGGGGCCAATAGTGCGGACACTAAATGGGCATCGATCAGAGACATAATCAAACAAACACCCTAAAAGGTATCAGGATTTAAGAAAAAAATTAAGTCTCTACCTTGGTTTGACGACGAGTACAGGGCGAAGATCGAAGAACGTAAACGCCCCAGAGTGATCCACTTAGAAAGATATGATAAGGTCAACGCAGAAAGATACGCGACAATTCGAAAAGAGACAATGAGACATTTCAAACGCAAAAAACTCGAATGGGAGAAAACTCGGATCGAAAAAATCATAGAAAATGCCAGAGCAAAGAACTTCAGAAGTATGTATGCCGGCATAAACTCAATTAGAAATGGCTACCGAGGGAGAGCCAAAATAATTCGAGACGCAAACGGATGTCTTTTTTTTTTTTTTTTTTTTTTAATTAGACTTCTCTCGGGAGAGGCGAACCTATAGCGTCGAGTGGGCGCCCCGAGATGCCATCAAATAACTGTTGCAGTTCTTTTTGAACAGTTGCAGGTTGTAACGCTCCGGGAACACTCGCGTGGGAAGGCAGTTCCACAGCTTCCCCGCTCTGTAACGGAACGAGTTCTGATACAGGGATGTTCGCGCCGTCGGCAGATGAACCACAAACGGGTGCGATCCGTCGGATTGTCTTGTGGAGCGCATATAGACCGAATTGCGTGGAACAATGCCAAAAATCTCCGAAGAACAGCACCCGTGATAATATCTGTAAAACAGACAGAGGTCGGCCACGCGCCTTCGATGTGATAGCGACTGTAGTCCCGACGTCAGCGCCGAGTCCCCGATCAGGCGGATCGCTCGTCTTTGTACGCTCTCAAGTAGGTCGAGGGTATGTTTAGGAGCCGAGCTCCAAACATGAGAGCAATATTCGAGCGCGGGTCTAATTTGAGATTTATATAGGAGAAGAAGTTGGGCCGGAGTAAAGTATTTCTTGGCTCTAAAAAGATAACTCAGTTTTCCTGAGGCAGATCTGGCGATACCCGATACGTGTTTATGCCATGATACATTCCCACAGATCATGACGCCGAGCAATTTCAAACTTTCCCCAGCCTCGAGGGCCCGGCCACTCATCATCAGCTGTGGAACCGATGATCCAGTTTTCTTTGTGAATGTTGTATACTGGGTCTTCGTTGCGTTGAAGTCGACAAGATTGGCCTTTCCCCACTGCAGGACTTTATCCAGATCCTGGTTCAGAGAGTCAATCTGTCTACATCTCAGTTGGTGCGACGTTGTTGCACCAATCGGCCGATCACTCGAAAAGGAGGAAACAAGCGTACTATCATCCGCAAAACTGAACACTTTGTTATCCGTTGTCTCCAACAAATCATTTATGTGAAGCAAAAACAAGATTGGAGCCAAAATAAAACCCTGGGGCACCCCCGAATTAACAGGATACACATCCGAACACTCGCCGTCCACAACAACCCGGATCGATCGATTCTCGAGGAAGCTCCCCGTCCAGTCGCAAAGCTGTTGGAAAAGTCCATATGAACGAAGTTTGCTCAGCAATGCCCCGTGCCAGACGCGGTCAAAAGCCTTGGAGATATCTAATGCGACCGCCCTTGACTCACCATGCCGTTCAATCGCAGATGTCCATATATCGGTTATAAGTGTCAAAAGGTCTCCTGTGAACTGCCTGCCACGGAATCCGTATTGACGATCATTCAGAAGACCGTTGCACTCCAAATACTTAACCAACTCTGTATTGATGACTTTTTCCATTACCTTAGATAAAATAGACAGTAATGCTATCGGACGGTAATTTTGTGGGAGACACCTTTTTCCCGTCTTTGGGATTGGTTGAACTCGAGCGATTTTCCAGCAGGCAGGAAAGTCCCTCCGTGCATAAGATAAGCGGAAGAGTCTGCCAAGAACCGGCGATAGTTCTGGAGCACAGTTCTTAAGGACTATTGCTGGTATTCCGTTCGGGCCGGTTGCCTTCCTACAATCCAGTTCACGTAGAATGCGTTGAATAGTGCGTGGAAGAAATCTCACATCCCGCATCGAAGACTGTACCGGCGAGATCACAGGAGGCTCCAAAAGGCCGGGATCGAGGTTTGAATTCGTGGAAAATAAATTCGCGAACACATTAGCTTTATCCTTTGGATTCGTGACTAACGTCCCGCTGTCTGTCACCAACGGGGGGAAAGAGGAGGAAGCAAAGTTACTACTGACAGCCTTTGCCATTGACGAGAAGGAGCGCGAACCAGTTGGGCACCGAAGGAGCTTATTGATCACCCTGTCGTTGTGAGTCTTCTTCGCGGTATCAATCGCCTGGTTGCACACGTTTCTGATTCTAACAAAATTCGTTCTGTTAACATCGGTGGGATTGGAGCGCCATTGCTTAAAAGCTCTATTTTTTGCCGCTGTAATCAGCTCGCATTTTTTGTCAAACCAAGGTTTATCAAACGAACTTCGTTTTATGGAATGTGGATTATACATCTCCATCCCCAGGAGAATAATCTCTGATACCGACTCCGCGCAAGCGTTAACATCGGAGTTTCCGAAGCACACCTCCGACCATGGAAAAGATGCGCCTAGGCCGGTTATTCGCTTGGTATGCAAGTGCTTGCGCGACAGATACCAAGCAGTGATCTGAGTTTCCCAGTGGCGCAGAAACCTCTACGATATAAATACTCGGTTCGGATGTCAAAAACAAATCCAGGGTGTTCGCATAATCGCCTCGGTCATCCGGTACTCGCGTTGGCTCCCCCACAAGTTGAGACATGTTGTGGCTTACAGCAAACATCTTCGCCAGCCTCCCAGCCTCGTCGGTTCTGTTAGAATGCAACAACCAGTCGGAATTGTGCACATTAAAATCGCCAAGGACAATAATTTCAGAAGCTGGGTGGTTTATCTGTATCCAGTCGACGGTATATGAAAGATGTTCGAAAAATGTCGCCGGTCGATCGTCATTCGGGGGGCGGTAAAGACAACAAAGAAATTTAACGGAATTCCTCAGCACGACCCTCAACCATATGATGTCCATATTATTGGGTTCCAACGCCTCCATCCTCTGGCAAGCCAGATCGGACCGTGTGAAGACGCAGACTCCGCCCTTAAAACGGAATCTCGAATGTAAGTCGTATCCTGAGCAACGAAGATATGTCGAATAAGTTGACGAATCGACCTGGGTCTCAGTTAGGGCAAGAATATCAGATTTCGTTGTTTGCAAATATTGGTGGACGGCGTTTACATTTGTATTGGTGAAACCGATGCCCCTGATGTTACAAAATGCCATCACCAGTCGAGCGTGGGCAGCGCCTCGAGAGCTAGCCCGGTTATGCGATGACGAACCTCTCAATGTTCCATTATTTATCATAATATCTGCATGATGTTCCCCCTGACATAGTCCCCCCCGGAGATCCGAATGGGAGACTAGTTTACCTCCGGAATTCTTTATATCAGAAGACACTATCATGACTTATCCCCGTGTCAGTCCGAGCCATCAGCCACACATCCGAAACACCGTCGAAGATTTCTCTCGGCGATATCGCGAAATGTACAGCGTGACGGGGTGGTATCTCATCTTGGGACCGACTACCACCTAACCAACCTTTTCTCGAACCGGTCCATTAGCGAAGCTCCGAAAGATGGCCAGGGATTTCTCCCGACCATTTCACGGAGCCTAAAGCTTGATGGGGTGGTATTTCACCGGGCGCACAGGGCGTTGGGACCCCGGCTACCACTCGGCCTTTAGTCGCCTCTTACGACAAGCTGGCCTAGCTGTGAGTATATTCTAACGCCCTACTTACAGAAACAAACAATATCGTGACAAGATGGAAGCAGTACTTTGAAAACCTGCTCAATGTGCGCACCCATCAACCACAAATAAACACACCAAACGAGCCTCAGATCCCAGAGGGTTCTTTCAAAGAACTTGTAGACGCAATAAATCGGTTGAAAAACAACAAGGCTCCCGAAGTCGACTGCATACCGGCAGAGCTTGTGAAGCATGGAGGAGAGGCAACCGCGCGAAAGGTCCACCAACTGATTAAAACAATATGGGATAAGGAAGTCACTCCGGAAAAATGGAAAACCTCAATAGTCGTCCCCATTTTCAAAAAAGGCCACAGATCTGACTGCGAAAATTACAGAAGAATATCTCCCAACCACATACAAAATACTAACAAATGTCGTACTGGCGAGAATCACACCGTAAGCAAAAGAAATACAGGGTGACTACCAATGCGGATTCCATAGGAACCGGTCAACGAGCAACAATATTTTCACAGTAAGGTAATTGCTGGAAAAGAAGTGGGAATACGGAGAGACGGTTCACCAACCGTTCATTGACTTTAAAAAAACCTACGACTCAGTCACAAGGCAAAGACTTTACCATATTGTAGTTGAGCTAGGAATCCCGAAAAATATGCCGCCCTCATTCAAATCTGCATGAATGAAAATAAAGGGTGAGTTGGAATAGAAAACCACCTCTCAGAACCATTTGAAATTCATGACGGACTAAAATAGGGGGATGGCGTCTCACCATGTCTTTTTAACCTTGTACTCGAGTATGTCAGTAGAAAGATACAAGGCGGCAACATGGCCGGATCTTCCCTGAACGGGGTCACACAGGTGATCGCATATGCGGATGGCTTCGCCGTTCTGGGCGATAATCTAGAAACTGTAAGTAAAAACAGTGAAATCATAATGCAATCGGCAGAAGAGATGGGCCTAGAAATAAATGAAGACAAAACAAAATATATGATTAGGGTGAGAATAGGTGCGCCTTATGGAACACATATATAAGTACATAACTGACCATGGGCCCTGTATTTTGTAGCACCGACATTTGGTCATTAATAAATTTCACATCTTTTACATGGGAAGTAATCTTCTTGCTTATGATGAAGCCGGTTCCGAGGTTATATGTATCGGTGCCTCCACACACCAGTGTAAAGCTGTTGGTTTCAATTACTTGATGTGGGAGTCGGGCTTCCCGAAGCGCGACGATGTCCATTATATATTGTTTCGCGATTTCTACGACCGTCTGTATCGCGCATGGCTTATATAACGTTCGAACATTCCACGTGCCGATGCATATATCCCCCTTTTTTTGTTTTTTCTTACGTCTTCTTTTTGCTGAGTCGGTGTATTCTTGATGATATGTTCCCTTATGGTAGTATCGTCTCATCACACCTACGCCCGCCGGGTTTTTCGTGGGATTGTGTTTTTTTTTTAAATATACTACTCTCGAGAGAGGCGAACCTATAGCGCCGACATGCCATCAAATACCCTGAGATGCCACCAAATAACTGTTGCAATTTTTTTGGAACAGTTGCAGGTTGCAACGTTTCGGTAACACTTGCACAGCGGATATTCGCGCCCCTGGGAGATGAACCGCGAACTGGTGCGATCCGTCGGATTGTCTCGTAGCGCGAATAAAACCGAGTTACACGAAACAATAGAAACCCAAGTAGACTGAGGGTATGCCTAGGAGCAGAGCCCAAACATGAGAGCAATATTCGGGTGCGGGTCTAATTTGGGATTTATACAGGAGAAGAAGTTGGGACCAGAGTAAAATATTTCTTGGCTCTAAAAAGATAGCTCAGCTTCCCAGAGGCGGAACTGGCGATGTTCGACACGGGTTTATCCACGATACAGTCCCACAGACTGTGACGCCGAGCAATTTCATGCTTTCCCCAGATTCGAGGGCCTGGTCATTCATCAACAGCTGTGGAACCCATGATCGACTTTTCTTTGTGAATGTTGCATATTGTGTTTTCGTTGCATTAAAGTTGACAAGAATGGCCTTTCCCCACTGCAGAACCTTATCCAGATCCCGATTTAGAGACGCGATCTGGCTTCATCTCGGTTGATGCCACGCCGATCCATTAATCGGCCGATCACTCGAAAAAGAGGATACAAGCGTACTATCGTCCGCAAAACTGAACACCATGTTATCCGTCGACTCCAACAAATTATTTATGTGAAGCAAAACCAAGGCTGGAGCCAAAATATATCCTTGAGGCGCTTCGGAATTAACAGGATACATATCCGAACACTCGCCGTCTACAACAACCCGGATCTATCGATTTTCGAGGAAGCTCTTCGTCCAGTCGCAAAGCTGCTGGGAAAGTCCATATAAACGAAGCTTGCTCAGCCATGCCCCGTCCCAGACACGGTCAAACGGATTGGAGATATCCAATGCGACCGCTTTTGACTCACCGTGCTCAATCGCAGATGCCATATATCGGTTATATGGGTCAAAATGTCTCCCATGGACAGCCCGCCACGATCATTCAGAAGGCCAGTGGACTCGACATACTGAATTAACTAGGCATTGATGACTTTTTCCATTACCTTAGATAACATAGACAGTAATGCTATCTGTCGGTAATTTTGTGGGAGACACTTTTTTCCTCTCTTTGGGATTGGCTGAACTCGAGCTATTTTCCAGCAGGCAGGAAAGGTTCTCCGTGCATAGGATAAGTGAAAGAGTCTGCCGAGAACCGGCGATAGTTCTGGAGCACAGTTCTTAAATACTATTGCTAGTATTCTGTCCGGGCCGGTTGCCTTCCTACAGTTCAGTCCACGTAGAATGTGTTGAATACTACCCGAGCGAAACCTCGCACCCCACATCGAAGGCCGTGCCGGCGCGTTCGTGGGTGGTTCCAAAAGACCGACATCGAGGTTTGAATTCGCGGAAAATAAATTCGCGAAGACATTAGCTTCACCTTTCGAATTTGTGACCAGTGTCCCGTTGCCTGCCACTGGTGGGGGAAAGGAGGAGGAAGCTGGCAGTCCTTGTCTTTGACCAGCAGAGCGCGAGCCAGTCGGGCACTGAAGGAGTTTATTGGTCACTTCATCGTTGTAAGCCTTCTTCACAGTATTTATCGCCTGGTTACGCGCGTTTCTGATTCTAACAAAATTCGTTCTGTTAACAGCAGTGGGATTGGAGGGCCATTGCTTAAAAGCTCTATTTTTTGCCGTCGTAATCTGCTCGCATTTTTTATCAAAATGAGGCTTATCAGATGGACTTCGTTTTATGGAATGTGGAATGTAGATCCCCATCCCGAGAAGAATATCTCTGTGACTGACTTCACGCAAGCGTTAAGATCGGAGTCTCCGAAGCACACCTCCGACCATGGAAAGGATATGAAGATGTACGCCAAAAGGCATAAGAAAAATGATAATGTATAATTTAGAGTGCTTGCGAAGAGCCAGTAAGTTAATGTAAGAATGATATTTGTAAAATACAAGTTAACATCTAGTCTTAAGTTAAATCTGTAATTGAATTGTTAAATAAATGTGGACATAAAACAAACAAAAAAACAAAACAGAAATACGAAGAAATCTCGGAAATCGTCCCATTTAGCAGCCCCAAACTTCCATACATGGCGAAGCTGCTTAGGTCGGTTATTCGTTTGAAATGCAAGTGGTTGCCCGACCGATACCAAGCAGTGATCTGAATTTGTCAGTGGCGCAGAAACTTCCATGAAATAAACGTTCGGCTCGGATGTCAAAAACAGGTCCAGGGTGTTCGCATAATCACTTCGGGTATCCGGCACTCGCGTAGGTTCCTCCACGAGCTGAGTCAAGTTGTGGCTAACAGCGAACATCTCCGCCAACCTCCCAGCCTCGTCGGTTTGTTGGAGTGCACCAACCAGCCGAGATCGTGCACATTAAAATCGTCAAGGACGATGATTTGGGAAGTTGGATGGTTGATCTGTATACAGTCGACGGTACGTGAAAGATATTCGAAAAATATCGCTAGTCGATCGTCATTCGGGGAGCGGTAAAGACAACAAAGAAATTTAACAGAACTCCTCAGCACGATCCTCAGCCATATGATGACCATGCTACTGGGTCCCAACGCCTCCATCCTCTGGCAAGCCAGATCGGACCACGCGTAGACGCAGACTACGCCCTTAAAACGGAATCTCGAATGTAAATCGTATCCTGAGCAACGAATATATGTCGAATCAGTTGACGAATCCTGAGGCTCAGTTAGGACAAGAATATCAGGTTTCGCTGTTTACAAATATTGGTGGGAGGGGAATACATTCATATTGGTGAAACTGATGCCCCTCATGTTACAAAACTCCATTACCATTCGAACGCCGACAGTGTATCGTATGAACCCGATTACGCAATTACGAATCTCTTAAAGTTTGGTTATTTATGATAATACTTGCATGATGGTCGCCCTGACATAGTCCCTCCGGAGATCCGAATGGGAAACTAGTTTACCTCCGGAATTCCTTATCTCAGAAGGTACCACCATTACTTATATCCGTGTCAGTCCGGACCATAAGCCATATATCGAAAACACAGTCGAAGATTTCTCCCGACGATATCACGGAATGTACAGCGTGACGGGGCGGTATCTCACCTTGGGACCGACTACCACCTAAACCAACCTTTTCTCGAAGCGGTCCACCAGCCAAGCTCCGAAAGATGGCCAGGGATTTCTCCCGGCCATTTCACTGAGCCTATAGCTTGATGGGGTGGTATTTCACTGGGCGACAGGACATTAGGACCCCACCTACCACTCGGCCTTTAGTCGCCTCTTACGACAAGCCGGCCTAGCTATGAGTATATTCTAACGCCCTACTCACAAGGCTGCGAGCAGATAAATAAAAAGCAAAAAAAAAAATTTTTTTACATTGGATTGTGACGGGAGATGTGTCCACATATGTCCCTGTCCACCTAAGTCTTTTCTCCACTTTTGCTATTATAAGAGCATTCAAAAGCGTTATTTTTTCTTAGGGTGGGCTGTATGAGCTTCTTTTGATCTATTCTATCTTGGATTTTGCTGTTCGTTTTTTTTTTTTTTTTTTTTTTTTGAGATAATTGTGGATCACGAGTCACCAACATTTTGATCAAGAATCTTGTTGTCATCCATAGCCGTCATTTTATTATTTATTATTATATTTCATAGTTCCCACTCTGTCTGCTGTGCCATCATTGGGTAGAGGATATCTGAGAATATCTCGACTCTATTTCTTATTTATGCATTTCAGTACTAATGCTTTGACCTACGTTTACTCATAAATACAATAATTTGCTCTGTTGATCAACCACAAATTAATCAAGACAAGGGATTTCACATTAAATGATTCCAAATTTGTTTGGGGCAGCTCCAACAGGGAAATATTAAGGAAAGAGAATGTGGTTCACACGTAACTATTCATCAGCTGAACGACATGAGCAACAAATGCTCTGCCAGATTATTTATACCCCATAATTACAATTTATAGGAACCCAAGAGCTATGTAAGTCGACACTTCCTCTCTCACTTTATTTTTTTTTAAATCAAAAAATGGTGCCTATATTACAAAAATAAAAAGAGTAATAATAAATTAGCTTCACCCGCATAAGGTAACGGAAGAAGTCAAATTTCTATTATACTTAGTCTAAATACATTTGCAATTGTAATTGGAATCCTTGCATTATTTGTTGAATTTATAGCAAAGTTAATCCTATTTTATTATATATTAAGCGTAGGTTAATAACACGCTATGATTAACAACTGTGCTTGCTAAACCCAGAATTGAACTTAAATGCAATTTAAGCACCCAATGCCTAACTCCGTGTCAGTTAGTATTAGTGAACTCATAATTGCTAAACAACTTCCCCAACACTGTTTTTGTCTTAGCTTAGTTATCAGAAACCCCAACCAACTTTCAGTGTCCAACAAGAGACACACACCACTAGAGAGCGCTCAACGAGGAATAAACTGCTAATTGTCATACGTCAGTACAGAAATCATACACCGTCTACAGAAACGAAGCTAAATGCAATCGGTCGCCTGATTATAGCATATAGCTAATAACATAACTTTTATGGTTTAATTTTATAATTACATAAAATTTTCTTAAATCATAGTAATATAAATATGTTTTATATACTTCTTTCAGAAAGGTGGTATGGGTAGGATAGCGGCCTGAGATGCTATTGTATTGTTAGAATTCTTTTCCAACATTTGTTAATTGTAGTGCTATGTTAAATTCGCTTCACAGCTGTCCCATTTTGAAGCAAAACGAATTTTGATATTGTAGCGAGCTTAGGGTTCGCTGGATTAATTATTTTGAATAAATAAGAGCCGTTGAATCGATTTTGAATTAATGTGACACTTTATTAGTCCGTTAATCACAACCGTTACTTTTACCGTACACAACGATTTCTTGACTTATCGCTTCCGTACTTATCGCGTATTTTCCTTCTTACTTCTAACTTGAGACTTATCGCTTGTTTCACGGTCTTACTTATCTCTAACTTAACTTCCGCTCTGCGTGCGACGTATTTATACCGTTTTTCCTCATTCTGATTTGGTGTATCGTTTCCGTCCGTTCCATAGTCTTGAATGTTCTATTCCAGTTTTCCATTACTTTATAGAATATTCTAGTACTCTGTTTCGGACTCTCTAGAATATTCTAGTACGGATTGTCATATGCGTCACACTACCCTCCGCCTAGATTAGTTCGTCCCGAACTAAGTTCATTGGTCTCCCGGGCCAACAAAAGCCGCCAGTCGGTCGCGATGCACCACTTTCATCTTGGCGTTCGGCGGTGGAAGTTCTTGACCTTCTTCCAAATTTTCTACTGCTCTCCTTTTCGCGTCAGCTCTAGCCTGCCGCCATTTTTCCTTTTCCTGACGACGGAATTCCTCTTGCATTTTAGGGATCTCATGCGAATAGTATAAGAGAAAATGCATGTGCATACCCTTAAGCTCTTCTGGAGTTTGCACATCACGTAAGCGGTCTAGATCTTCATCTTTACTTCCACGCGTATCATCTGGTATTGGACCATCTGTCGATTTCATAACCGTGTCCAACTGGTAGTTCCGCATCTTTTCAAATAACTGGAGTAGTTTGTTCTTTGGAGCTGACAATAAACACCAGCCTGCGTCGTAGTAATAGACTTTCCATAGATCGTCGCACGTTAATTCTGGTTTCACGTGTTCTTCTCTATAGAACGCAATGAACGGCACCTCTAGCTGATGATTACGCCTACAATCTAGGGCTTGCTTGATCTTTCCTCCCGTATGTGGTGGCTTACAATAGCGGTCTCGACCTCCAACATCCGTTGATCTCTCTTGGTCGGAAACAGTTGATTTACAAAACGCATGTTTGTAAATCCATTCAGCTTCATCTTGTAGTTCATTGGGTCCCTCTGGAACAGGCGTAACCGGAACTTCGCGCAATTGCTCCCGCTCAGGAATATCTGTTTTACGGATTTCATTGCCGAAATCAGTAAAGTGACCTCTTTCCAATTCATCATTGAAATGTTTTGCCGCCTCAGTTTCCCTGTGACTACGTTCAGAGCGGCGTTCAACATCGTCTTCGTCGTCGAATAGCTGTTCGTCTATAGCCTTACGTGCTGAACCTTCATCGACGTGCTGTTCCTCTCCATCACTTTCTTCATCCCGTGTACGACGCAGACACTTGGAACGCTTTCTGCCTTCGACTTTCAAACCAAGATTCTCTTCAATAAGGCCACAGTCGTCGTCTTCCTCTCCATCACTTTCTTCGTCCTGTGTACTACGCAGACGCTGGGAACGCTTTCTGCCTTCGACTTTCAAACCAAGATTCTCTTCAATAAGGTCACAGTCGTCGTCTTCCAGTCGGTCGTCCAACTCGTCATCATCATTGTAAATCCGTTTCAGGGAACGGCCTGAAGCACCAGTGTCTTCATCATCACTGCCGTCCTCTTCAATCGGGTTATCATCAATGAAATCCTTCAGTTCTTCACGTAACACATCATCGTCATGTTCCTCCTCTTCCTCACTGCTGTCGGCCATAGCTTTGCTCTTCCTGAGTTTCTTCATTTCATGTGGCTCCAATTCCTCCTCATCCTCAGATTCTTCCGCTTCCGAGTCCCAGAATTCTTTCATACACTGTCTTTGGGCATCCAATTTTGCCTTAAACTCTGCAGCTCGCGCGTCCAATTTTGCAGCTTGCGCATCCAATTTTGCATTAAGCACTGCAGCTCGCGCGTCTAATTTTACAGCTCGCGCATCCAATTTTGCAGCTTGCGTATCTAATTTTGAAATTACGGTGTCAAATTTTGCATTAACATCTGTAGCTTGTGCGTCCAATTTTGCCATCATAATCCTGAACATCTCCGAAATGTCCAACGGTTGCGAACTCTTCTCCGAATGTCGATCTGCTATCGTCACAATACACTTCCACAGACTTATTTATTTCACCAATAATTAATCCCACTTCTGACACCAATTGTAGCGAGCTTAGGATTCGCTGGATTAATTATTTTGAATAAATAAGAGCCGTTGAATCGATTTTGAATTAATGTGACACTTTATTAGTCCGTTAATCACAACCGTTACTTTTACCGTACACAACGATTTCTTGACTTATCGCTTCCGTACTTATCGCGTATTTTCCTTCTTACTTCTAACTTGAGACTTATCGCTTGTTTCACGGTCTTACTTATCTCTAACTTAACTTCCGCTCTGCGTGCGACGTATTTATACCGTTTTTCCTCATTCTGATTTGGTGTATCGTTTCCGTCCGTTCCATAGTCTTGAATGTTCTATTCCAGTTTTCCATTACTTTATAGAATATTCTAGTACTCTGTTTCGGACTCTCTAGAATATTCTAGTACGGATTGTCATATGCGTCACAATATAAAGATGTAGGTTCCGCTCAGGCACCATTTGCAAATTCATAGTATCAATCGAATTGCTTTGAGGGGCGCAAATAAACCGAATTCATAGAAGTGAAATCACAAACCTCCAAGGAACAGTCTTCGTGGTAACATTTGTATAAGAGCCAAAGATCCCCCATGCGCCTTCGATGTGACAGTGACTGAATTGAATTTTAGTACTTTAGAGCAGAACTCCAAACATGTGGACAGTACTTGAATTCGGATCTTATGTGAGATTTTTACAAAAGAATAAACTCTGTCGAAGTAAAGTACGAGTATCTTTAGGAGACAATTCAGTTTAAGAAATGTTCGTGGAACGCTACATTCTCATTATTCATACCACTAAGTAAATTCACGCTTGCCTCAGATTTGATGTCCCAACGACTCATCGCAAGCTATTGCTTTGAGGTTCATTCTCTTCTTCACGTTGAAGGAATTGGTCTTTCCCCATTGCAATATTTTGTCCGAATTTCGATTTATATCCCGTCTTAGTTTCGATCGTTTGAGAATGAAGAAGTTAGTGTACTATCGTTGGAAAAACGTAATATCTTACCCGTTGATACTAGCAAATCAATATACAATAGTCGAAGTATAATTGACGCAAATATAGAACGCTGAGATACCCTGGAGTAAGTAAAGAAGAGATCCAAAAACAATCCGCATCAATGAATTTTCGAGGAAATCTTTCATCCAGTCGCAAAGTTATTGGGAAAGTCCATGAGAATGAAGCTTACTTAGTAAGGCTCTCTGCCAGATAACGATCACAAGCTCTGGAGATATCCAACGCGAAAATAGACGCCTTGGAATGCAGCAAAGGTCAGTGTTCACGCTGCAAGACTAGATGCAAGAGAAAGCAGGAACTGCCCTGGAAAACGTTATACTTTATGAATATATATATTGTAGCGAGCTTAGGGTTCGCTGGATTAATTATTTTGAATAAATAAGAGCCGTTAAATCGATTTTGAATTAATATAACACTTTATTAGTCCGTTAACCACAACCGTTACTTTTACCGTACACAACGATTTCTTGACTTATCGCTTCCGTACTTATCGCATATTTTACTTCTTACTTATCGCTTGCTTCTCACTCGAGACTTATTACTTTCTACTTCATACTCCTCACTATGCTCTGTGTGCGACGTATTTATACTGTTTCAGCGTTTCGTTTCCGTCCGTTCCACTGCCTTGAATGTTCTACTGTTCCTAGTCTCCAGTTTTCCATTACTTTATAGAATATTCTAGTACTCTGTTTCGGACTCTCTAGAATATTCTAGTACTGATTGTCATATGCGTCACAATATATTATTTCTGCAATGTCACCAGTCACTGTTGTAATTTTATTACTACAGTTAAACAAATGGTAAGCTTGTGGCGGTTCTACGAACCACACAGCCGCGTATCACCCCCAGTCCAATGGGATGATAGAACGATGGCACCGCTCCCTCAAAGCCTCACTGATGTGTCACGACGACAATCAATGGCTCGACGCCCTATCGACTGTCCTTTTAGGCTTGCGCACAAGCATTAAAGAGGACCTGGGAGCCTCAGCAGCAGATCTGACCTACGGAACCAATCTGCGCCTCCCAGGAGAATTCTTCGCCGATGAAGAACCCCCACTCGAACAGTTGCCAAACATGAAAAACCTACGCAAACTCATGCGAAAGGTCAGGGCGACACAGGTCGCCAGACATAGTTCCAAGAGGATATTTGTTCACCCAGAAATGGACACCTGCACACACGTCTTCATCAAGGTGGACAAAGTAAGGAAACCTCTGGAAGCCCCTTATGAAGGGCCATACAAAGTGCTAGATAAAATAAACGACCGAGTTTTCTCCGTTGACATCGACGTCAAGCCGTACACCGTCAGTGTCGAAAGACTAAAGCCGTGCCACTTAGGACAACCGCCCGACGCGGTACCAGGAGACGCATACCAGCAACCGATGACAGCAGCCGAAAGCTGCCCCGTATGGTATCCGTCACGCTTCTCCGAAACGCAAGGCACGGCAGGCACTGAAAGCCAACTAAACCCTCGCGAAATGGTTACACGCGAGGCCATGGAACTCCTACACGTACCCATAACGCGGCAGCGCGCCAAAGAAGACGCCGCGAGATTCCTAAGCGTACGGCAACCAGAAGATCCACAGCCCAAAACCACGCCCAATAACAACCGCCAGAAGACGGCAAACGTAATTTCCTTTGCTCCCTTACCACCCACGCATAGACCAAGATGGAAGGGAGCGCGCTTATAAAAGACAACAGTTCGCCCCCAGGCAACACCAGCCTACTTCATATCGTGACAACGTCACTGGGGGGGGGGGGGGGGGGGCTTTTTGGCGGCTCTATGAACCACACAATCTACTATTGGTCGAGATGTCGTCGCTCCACCAAGGAACACACTCATCTATAGATAAATTATACGTGTCCACAGACGCGTGTCCTCAAAAGTCCTCCACCACACCTGAAACAAAGGTAACATACATCTGGGAGGCAATAACCCCACGTGCCCACAGACACGTAGGTCACAAGTCCGATCAATCGTCCTACGCCTAGACGGCGATCGAAGGACACAACAAACTGACAAACATTGCCTTACCAAGGACATTTAACGCATCGTCCTGAAAATAATTCTATACATCATACGGGCATCGTAAATTCGAAAACCTTATCGGCGCCCCTGTTAGCCAGCGTTCCCTGCAAACATGCAAACATAATCCGAGCCTCGCCGCCAGCTAAGATATGGGACACAATTACCATTCTATACCGAAATCCCTTATGTCACCATTGTCCTAATTGCGTTGCAGGCTATTAAGCAGCTACACAATGATTCTACGATGCCCCTTTGTTCCTTCCTCTTTTCTCAATTCCATTTTCCTATAAGCTTCGCTGCATGAGAAAACAATGGATCTATTAGCACATGTGCTAAGATCAACCAGAGAGATCCTCGCCAATTCACCACGACAAAGAGAAACTTCACGATTCACTCGTAGAAAGAAAACTCACCACGCGTCCCTCGAGGTTAATCCTTGGGTACAACAGTAGAGATACAGGATCCGCGCAACGCAGCAGTCTACATTCGAGAGACAGGATCCGCGCAACGAAACCGTCGCGATAGTTAGTCATCAAGTAGCATTCACGGGGGTCAGTTCCTCCATTCTCAACGAGAGTCGTTTTCGTATGCCGTTGCAGTCAAAATTGTTAAACGAAAAGTAAATCAACCACCAAAAGTCGCGAGTGTGTCGAGTGTAACGTGTCGACGAGTAATTATGTGCTATATTAGTTAATACCTTTTGTAAAATCGCCACGGAGGTGCCAGTGTAGTAAATCCTGGATTTAATAACAATAAAATAAAGAAAAATATAAAACAAACCTTTCGCTGTGTTTTTATTAAGGTGCTGTTTCGCTCCGTTGTGCCTTCGTGTGAACAGTGTTCGGCGGAACACTTCAAAGTCATCATCAAACATTCGAATTGACTACAAATCCGCCAAAAGCTACTGGCGATAGACGCGTTTTGTTCGGAAAAATTTCATAAGGTAACAACAGGCAGTGTGCACATGTCATGAAATGAATAGGAACTAGTGAAACAACCGTTGAGGTCGTTCAAATCGGGTGACGCTTCAGTTGCGTCCCTTTTTTCACTGACGCGTAGTCAACTGGCGGGTGACAGTTGTCACATGGCAAGCAGGTGTGAACGTACTAGATACATTCATTTGTGAATCCGCAACAGGCCCCTTCCAAGAACGTAAGAATGCTGCATACCGGGCGATGCAGCAGTCTCATAGGACGCGAAGAGAAATACAAAGAGCTCAGAAGATCTGAAAAAAGGCTTCACAGACAAAAGAAAAGTGCGGGAGCACGGTGCATGCATTATTAGATTCCCGGAGTGTGATAGTTCGCTTCCACCGTCAGGAGGGCATTATCGGCTTGGCTGGCGAAAGGAAGATCAATGCCGTGCCATGTCACCGGATATGTCCTCAAATGTTGAGGGAGACATCCAGAACCAGTACACAAGTATAAAAACCGAGGATCCCGATCACCGTTATTATGCCGACTACTCTTACAATCCACACCAGAAAGAACTTCAAGAAGAAGACGATGACCCATCGGACGGAATAATCGAGAGGATAAATCAATCAATCTAACCGTGTTGAATTCAGATTCGACGACAGAGGTAGAATCTCTGAAAAAAAAACAAGCGTCACCTGCAGCAACACCATGCCAAAAGGAGAATTCTTGGGAAATTCCATCCTTTAGAAGGAGATCATCTGAGGGGTCAGCTTTTCAATAGCAATCGGCCAATACTAGGAAAGGTTTTGTCGACAAAGGCACACCCGGTCCTATACCTGCAAATATCAAACCAAAAATCGAATTTGAGATGAATGAATCCGAGGACCACAGATCATTCACCGCTTCATCTACACATCGCATCGCTGTCACGCGTCTGGGGGCAAGACACCATCAGAGTCGGTTTCTAAGCTGGACTCTCGGTCAACAAGATTCGGGGAAATAGAAGATGAGGAACAAGGAAAGATGCCTTCACCCTTCAGGAAATCACATTAGCGGAAAGTGAACCATGAACATATGGTCCGGCCACCAGATAAGGAAGGAAAGCACCCAGTGTTAGGATTATTTCATACAGCGGTGCAATTGTCAGCAGATTATGCTTCCGACTAATAACCCAAGTGCGCAGCCTCTCTTACTTAATCAAATATCAGTTCAACAGAGTATGCCGCAAGGTGTTCAATTAATGTTACAACCACAACACTATCAGATTCTAAACAACTATGCAGTTCCTGATGGACGTCCTGTGCTGTCACAGCACATGCAACAGCAAGTATGGTTTGATGAGAATCATCATGAAGATGATGTTGCTCCACTAACAATGAATGCACCTCATCGCCGTAATGCAGGTTCGTCAAATAAAGATTGGGCTCAACGACTTCGACGGCGGAAAAACAAATCGGCTGATGGCAACTACAGGTCAAATTCCAGAGTATCCAACAATACTGGAGAATTAATTTCCACGAACTACTATCAAGGGAACAATACAATTAATTCTGGTCTTCACATCGACTTCTTCTGGTCCTCAAGCCCAGCAAGGTTATCCCTTTGCTGGCCATAATAGTAATAACCGAAATTATCATATGCAAGACCATCGCTCGACCAGTGGATCCAAACTCCGTCAGGCAATGCTGCCAACATGAATTTCAGTTCCCATCGAGAAAATCGCCCAATGCCAGGCAGTGACATTGGCGGCGTAAGTGGGACACAACCCGAACTGCAACGGATCAGCCACAGCAATCACTTCGGATTCTAAACACAGACGGTACTATGCAGTTGGCGACTACTCCAACATTTTTAGTTTCAACACAAGCTAACCTTATTCAGCAGATGCCGAACTTACAAACTATCAAGACCAACACTACACAACCGGCTACAACCCAACGTAGTGGACTTCATGGTGAATCAGCGGCCTCATCTAGCGCACCTCGATCTCTGCAATTTATAAACGGCCACAATGTTAGCCAAGGTGTGGCTGTACAATTACGGTCTTCATCTTAACGAAAACCACATCGCGCAATTACAAATGCCAAATGGTCTCAACGGGCCGGTCGTTCCACAACTGCCAACGCAGTTTCAACGGAATTGATCAGGATTTAATCAAATCAAACATAAAATTAATCTCAACCAATTGAATAGCACAAATATTCACCAAATCGTTGCCGCGGGTGATGCGGAATATATCGCCTTTCAGTCCCCTCCTCCACAACATGTCGAAGACAAAGGTCGACAACTGCAGCTGTTATGCCAGCCCAGAACATCCAATTGTCTGGCATAGCTTCACCAGGAGTCTCCCTTCAACCCCAAACGGTTCAGTCGGAAACCTCTGAACCGGCTAGAATTTCTATTAGTCTGGGAAATGTGATGCCCAGTTCACAACACACCCGCAATGGTAAATTAACGAATGTGTTCCACAATCGCCAACAGGTACGCACGAGATTCCCATACACGAGGTTAGAATGCGAAAACCGAAACCGCGTAAAAGGGAGAGAAAACCAAATCCTCCTCTTGTAGCTGCGTCACATCTTTTATCTTAATGATGCCCTCAACAACAACAACAACAGCATCACCTTAAACTTCAACATATTCTAATTCTGTTAGTGATTCAACAGCCACCAATTTAATGTTGTATTCCAGAATACTACCCTTATTAAATTTAACACTGAATCTCCTAACACATCCTTAAAAACTTCACTTAACATATATTACATTCTCACTTAATACATACCATTCATAAACATTCACAATATTACCAGTTACAGCACACTTAATAACCTGCACCTTTTGATTTATTGAAAACATAGCAACTTGGATTTTCGTTCAAATGAATGTGAAAAGTCATAGAGAAAAAATTCAGTTGATAACTTCTATTTGCCATGAATACTTCGAGGCGTTTACTTCTACTCTAGAGAAAATAGATTTAATAATAATTTTTAATAGAATATTCACTCCAAGATACAATAACCAGAGATTTGTGTTTATAAAAATATTTTGCAACGAGATCAAATAAAAGCCCGACATAAAATAAAACTGATATGGACATTTTTAAATAGCCGGCTGCAAATAAAAATCTAAGAAGAAGGAAAGGCACCAAGCGAGAGTTAAGTAATATATCTTTAGTGACAGTTCGACATAGCCATCTGCATAATAATATTCCCGTGATAAGTTTCAACCAGAAGACGAAATGTAGAACAGGACCAGCATTTTTCAAGAAGAAAAGGAATAATAAAAGGTCCCCGCTCTTCCCTCAACCGAGGAAGCACGGCGCCGGACCTCAACATTAACACAAATACCTGCTAATTAGGAAACATCTCCACCACCAGTGGCACGTACAAAACTCGATCTCGGGAATGACTCTGTGGCATTATAGAAGACGATGAAGATTTTATGGATTGTGATGAGATGATGGGCTCCTCGATAGTATAGTGGTTAGTATACCCGCCTGTCACCCGGGAGACCGGGGTTCGATTCCCCGTCGGGGAGCCTCTGGCGCAAGACTAATGACCTTGCCCAGAAAATATAAATCATTATGGAAAATTTATCAAGCCTTGGGACTTGCTAAATAAGGCCAAGGCCGGTCCCCGGTTGTAGTGCCGATGATGATGATGAGATGATGCGTCGGCGCAAGGCTAATGACCTTGCCCGTAAAAATAAATTATTATGGAAAATTTAACAAGCCTCGAGACTTGCTAAATAAGGCCAAGACCGGATCCCGGTTGTAGTGCCGATGATGATGATGATGATGACGATGATGAGCTGATGCAGCATGCACAATCACTGCAACAAGACGAATCCAGGAATACACCATCATCCAATGACATCACGATTCCAGGCCAAAACAACGACACCCCATTTACGTTTTCTATTCTCTTCACATCCAATCAACAAACGGTTAGTGAATCTCATAAGTTGCAACCAGACATGCGATTACAATCCGGAAGCGTGGTTGATGTGAACAACATGGAGTCAAGGCAAAGGAATTTTATATGGATCGATCAAATGATGCGGCCTAACCTTGTACTATTTAAAATTCCAAACTACCCCACGGAAGTAGAATTCCAACAATAGCAAAGAAGGCAACTACAAAGTTAACACCCAATGGCCCACTTGGCCTTCTATCATTCATACACACACACACACACACACACACACACACACACACACACACACACACACACACACACACACACACACACACACACACACACACACACACACACACACACACACACACACACACACACACACACACACACACACACATACACACACACACACACACACACACACACACACACACGCATACATACACGCAAGCACACGCACACTGATATTAAGACGGAGTCAGTTTTAATAAGCAGTCGCAAGAAAGTTGAACACCTTGATTTGGAAATAGAAGGACAAATAATCAGGTCCAGTCCCCATATTAAATATCTTGGTGTTATACTCGAGAACAGGTTGAGCTTCGAGGAACACCTGAGGAAAACGAGTGAAAAAACGGCACGAGTATGCAAAGTTTTGGCGAGACTGCTACCCAATGTTGGAGGACCGCGGCCCCACATAAGGAAACTCATAACCAGTGGCAACACCTCCATTATATTGTATGCAGCTCACATATGGGCAGGATACCGCACAGTATAAGTTGTACATGAGGGGAATGAGCTCAGCACATAGGCTGGCATCACTAAGAGTATGCTGTGCATTCCGAATGGTATCCGAAGATGCTATCAATATTTTGGCCGGGAGGCAACCACTTGACATTGCAGCTAAAGAAGACGTTGCGTTGCATCGTCGGCGAATGCAGTCACAATTAGATCTCTCAAGCCTAAGAGAAGGGGGACGATGGTGGGATTCTTACACCAAAGGAAGATGTACCCACACCATGGTACCTGATGTAGAAACCTGGGTGAAAAGAAAACATGGCGAGCTGAATTACTACTTGAGTCAGCTGACATCAGGACATGGATGCTTTCGGCAATACTTGCACAAGTATAACCATGTGATTCGCCCATAGTGCTTGTATTGCGAAGGCAAAATAGAAAATGCGGAACACGTACTTACAGAGTGCGTGAGATTTGAGACCACACAAACGATTTTGGGGAGACATATGGGCCGGACAGTTACTCCGATAGGAGTAATAGAATACATGGTAAGTTCCAAACAAACATGGTCCGTACTAAATGATATTCTGTGTGACATGATGCAGCAATTGCGACAGGACGACCGGAGTAAGACGAAAATTCCGTCCCGCCCCGCGATGGAACATCTAAAAGAAAGTTCCGCGCGGATCAACGAGAATATGTGTCTGGTGGGAGGTGGTTTTAGTCGGTAAAAATCCAGTGTGTGGACTTTTACTTCCTAATTCCTTTCCGCAAATTAATGTATGCAATTGCTTACCCTTCTTTTGTTCTGCATTAGTTGTTGGGTTGGCTGCACAACACAGCACGCGTATCGAAAGTAAAAGCCGCTAATGTAAGTTAGGGGGGAATAGTCAATGCAAACAGTTCGGTATCAATTGTTTATTTGGCTGCACACACAACACATGTCATCATCGGCACTACAACCGGGGACCGGTCTTGGCCTTATTTAGCAAGTCCTAAGGCTTGTTAAATTTTCCATAATGATTTTATTTTTTTTTTTTCGGGCAAGGTATCGAATGCAAACGGCCGCTAACGTAAATTATGGGAGGAAAAGTCGCTGGGAACAATTCGGTGAGAAAAGGAAAATTCAACGTTGGGATCTCGAACGCTGGTCTTCTTGGTGGTGTGTATGCGTTGGGGGTTGAATGCAGACTGAACAGAGCGACCGTTGGGTACGTTTAAATCCGCGGACGCTTAGGTGGCGTCCCTTCTTTCGATGACGCATAGTCAGCTGGCGGGTGACACCTGTCATGTGAGAAGCAGAAGTGAATGTACTAGATTCCTCCAGTACATTCATTTGCGAATTTGCAACATCCAGCATGCCTCTGGAGCAGTCCAGAGGTATCTTTTGAAGATTTTCAACTTCGTAACGAAACCAAAAAAAAAAAAAAACAACACCAAACACATGATGCACAAAAAGCTTTATTATCTCTTGTTACGGATGCGCAAATAAATATAGCGGGAAGAATCTAGTACCTTTGTGGGGCTTTTCAGGGCCCGAAGAGCCACGCATCGCCCGATCCCCACTATTCCAGGCGAACGACTTACCTCTCGGTCGAAATTCAGCAAGGTTGCGTAACCTTGCTACGGCATTTACCCCCAGCCAAATCGCTGGAATTAATACGGTTACCCAATCGGATAACTGTTTTGAATTTCTGTTAGGCAGCTTACCTATTCTGTGGGGGGTTTTTCCTTCTAAACCCCTTTTTCACCAACACCACCCCTGAAAGACATTAAGTCCACGGCAAAGCTTATCACCTTGCCGTGGCATCAAAAACCCACCCCCGGGCAGGCATTAATTCCTAAAAGACATTAAGTCCACGGCAAAGCTTATCACCTTGCCGTGGCATCGAAAACTCACCCTCGGGCATACATTATTTCCTAAAAAAAGCATAAGTCCACGGCAAAATCATCACATTGCCGTGGCATTTGAAATCCTATCTTTAGGCATGCATTCTGCCAGGGCAGCTTGTTTCCATAGCCTTATGCTATGGAAACAACATCAACAAAGAGTTCCTTGTCGACTCGCTTTATTTGTTTGTCCTTGGCACTTCTTACGTGCGGCTATTTGCTCCTATTGGTTTGCTACCGCCGACAAGGTTTCTGCTGACGCAAACCAAACATTTCCCTGATTACCAGCAGTCGCTGGCTTCCAATTATCGGTCCCCACGTTCAGGGATCGCAACCAAGCAACGAACATGATGCAGCCAGAAAATGTTTACTTTCAACATCTGGCAATGGCTGCACCCTATGTTCGTTGCAATGTTAAATCATCGGCAACCGAAATGATGATTTATGGCCTCCCATTAGGATGACCAAATCTTCGGTTTGGGTCTTTCGCACCCCAGATGCTAGTGTTTACATTCTTGGAAAATGCACTAGCGATGTTACCCTCCATCCACGGTCGCCGAACGATCGTATGCATAGCATACGCACACATGCGTAATGTATGCCTATTCCGTCCGGTCCAATCACGATTAACTACCTCGAGTTAATCGTGTAACTCCGCCTCCTTTTCAGTTTCTTTTGAGGTTCCCTTTTCTTTAATGAGTTCCAATGGAGTTAGTCAGATACCATTTTTAATAGAGTACGGTCCAGTGGAGTCGAATCTAATTTTTCAAGGTGCAGACAAGCATCTCTAGCGTCGCGAGTGGAGTTTGTAGACGTTCGGATATTGGGTAATATCTTTTCCCCTCTTTTGTTGAGTCGCTGTGCGTGGATGTGTTATGAGCGTAATAAGGAACTAATTAATATTCGTGATCCTGTTAATAAAAATGAATCAATCCTTCTTTGTAATCCTGTTAACGGAAAGGAACTAATTAATATTTGTGATCCTGTTAATAGAGACAAAAAAATCAAAACTTGCGATCCTGATAACTGAGATGAACTAATTTTTATGTGTGAACCAAATTAATAAAGAAACCTCCTTAACGTTTATAATTCAGATTAATAAAGAGAACGTGGACCTTAGTATTCCCCAGTGTACACCTTGTTTTATTCTATGTTCGTGTGAAGGATTCGTCGATGGGAGAGTGGTGTTTTTGTTGAATCCGCGTCCGTGCTGACGCACCCAGAAACAACCAGCCACATTGGAGACCCCGAGTTAGAACACGCCACCTCGAGATAAGCTGGTGCCAAAACAGCGCGAACCATATTGGTGACACCTAGTGGAAATACGCCACCTCTTGAACATTTTTTTAAACTTTCCCGGTGCCAGAGAAGCCTAAGAACAATAACCAGTATTAGTGAGTGCTAATTATCCAATGACGACTACCAGTTTACCAGCTCAGCGTTGCCGCAAGTAACTAGGATTCCCCAGCAGGACAAAAAACCTCAGCCTCTCCAAGATCGCCGGGCAGAGGACTTCCGGTATTTACAAAAGCAGCTTAACACCAGCAACCGCAACATTACACCAAGACCAGGTACTTTCGTTTTTTTTTTACCTTCATTTATTCTTTTACAAAGAACCCGTGCAATAGCACAATCTTTAATTAAGTGATCACCAGTTAAATAAACTATTATATATATGTATTAGTGCTCTCTTAAATTATTGGTACGCAAAGTAAGATGTAACATTTTTTTTCGCACAAAATTAAAGAACGTAATACGCAATAAATATACAATACCTGCGGCATTAGACTTTATAAAATTAAGCAGGCACGATGTTAGAATATCCTCTCTAATAAATAAGTAGTTTAACCGTAGTAAGACTCAATAGTATGCTATTAAGTGTTCACACCGCGTACAATATTGTAAAAGCCGAAAGAAAATACCAACCTGTCCTGTGAAAGTTTTGCTAACACTTAAATGAATAAGTCAAAACACGCGTGTCCTGCCAAATGTTTTACTTTAAATTAAAGAGGAATCGTTTTGATACAGCCGCATAAGCCGTCTAGGCACTTACAAAAATAAGTTGAGACAGGACATCTGTTGAAGTATTCGGAAACCTAGTTTACCTAAACGCAATAAATTTACACTTTCAGCGCCATCACTACTATAGTTTTCACCGGTAACGACCTATTTCTTTTTTTTAGTAATTAAAGATAACTAAGAGGAGAGTTAACACTGTAAACAAACAATAACATCCTTAATAATTCGCAGTTCCTGTTCTTGTTTTTCTCTCTAGTATTTTTAAGTTTTTATTAGTGTCTTTAAAATTTTTTTTTTTTTTATTTTTATTTTGTCTTTTACCAAATAAAAAAGGAACTCGACTGACTTTTACAAACGCTACGCGTAGTAAAAAGGTCCTACACTTTGATCTAGTTGTTCTGAAATTTAAATAAAAAGACAGAAATAATCCTACAGCAACTAGAGAAAATCTTGTAAGCTCCTTCAGAGCTCCCAAATACGAAATTGAAGATAAGTAAAACAATATTTACCAACAATACTAAACTTTGTAAATTTATCATACATAGCTGTTCAAAAAGAAACCGCCCAAGAATACAAAAATAATAATTCACATAGAATAAATTTCATACTGTTAAAAAGGCTGCGGGTTCCTCGATAGTATAGCGGTTAGTATACCCGCCTGTCACCCGGGAGACCGGGGTTCGATTCCCCGTCGGGGAGCCCCTGGCGCAAGACTAATGACCTTGCCCAGACACAATAAATCACTATGGAAAATTTAACAAGCCTCAGGACTTGCTAAATAAGGCCAAGACCGGTTCCCGGTTGTAGTGCCGATGATGATGATGAAAAAGGCTGCAAATAACGAAATTTGTAATTAATTGTCATACTATAACTGGCGTTCCAAACTTTAATAAAATAAGTAAGATATATCTGCAGCACACACAAAGAGACTTTAACGTTTCTCAACACTTAGAGACACACACGCGCGAAAGTAACTTAAATATTTTCCAATTCAATCCCGTTTTAAGCATTAAATTAACGTTTTCTTCAGTTTGAAATTAAGTAAGGCAACACTATAGTTCCGCCTGTCCTCGTTAACTACTCCACTCGGCTACTCTCGACTCCCCGTGATTTTTTTTAATATCATTGGCCCCTTTTCCTAACCACGAACTCCAACTAGGGGAGTTTACTAAGTTTTTAAATCGAAATCTCATTAAGAGATAAACCACGGTAATATCCCCAATTACAACCCGCATTACACGACTTTTCTTTGGCGATTTCTCCCATTTCTCCGCGCCCTCTTACACCTTAATTTCAGTTTCGCGTCATACAGCCTATAATGGTCAACACGCGAAACACCATGGCCAAAAAGGCTCAGGAACAATCCGAGCCTCTCGAATTCCACGACGCCTCCAGCGTCGATTTCCCTGCTGAGCAAGTCGATGCTGACCAAGACTTGCCGGCGCAATCTACCCCTCTGGCACCACCGGTTGCCCCCAGTGTCGTTAACCGACCCCAACCTTCCAACGCTCCCCCAACCTCTTCTAACACCCCTAGTGCCGGCCAATTGATGGATTCTGGCATTATCATGCCCACATCTCGCGCCGGCACCTCACAACAAATCCAAAGACCTTCAGAGTCCCAAGAATTCCACGATGCTTCCAGCCTCGGGAATGGGACTCGTCCTGCTAATATAGGGCTTCCCCCCTTCGATGAGGAGGACCCAGACCTTTGGTTTGCAGTGGCAGACCGCATCTTCCAGGCCTCAGCCTTGCACGACGAACAACTTCGTGCAGTCGAGCTGTTGAAAGTGCTTGACCGCACTCAGCGACCGCATGTTGCACACATAATAAGGTCGGCCGGCCGCAATCCGTATAGCAACATGCGTGAAGCTTTGCTCGACGCTTTGGACGAACCTGGAAGTGTGCGGCAACAACGCTTAGCCGCTGTAACCAACCTTTCTGGGATGAGACCATCTCTTTTCCTGACCCATTTACGCTCTATAGCGGGGACCAGGATTGGGGACGACCTGATAAAGCCTCACTTTTTGAGGTGTCTTCCCCAGCATGCCCGTTCGGCACTTATAGCCCAACCCAATCAGAGTTTGGGCTATTTATCCAAAATTGCGGACGCAATCATGGAAAGCTCAGATCAGTATTCTGAGCCTCCAGCGTACCAGGTAGCGGCGGTTTCTCAACACGCCGCCCAGCCTGCACGGCACCCTCGTCTGCCTTTCACAGCCCCTCAATTGGTCCCAACTCCCCATTCTCCTCAAGCTCACTTACCTCTTAGAAGGCCCGCCTCAACCAATTTCCCTCAGGGGAATCCAGAGGCAGGCCCCAACCTTAACCAAAGAAATTCGCCCACACAATTAACCCCCGCTGACCTTCGGGCGCTCCAAACCTCACTCCTCCGCGAGATAACGCAATTGCGCGCGGAGGTGAGGAACAATCCTCGAAGCGCCCAGAATCGAGCCATGCCGAGCCGTCCTCTCAATCGGCAGAATTCCTACCAAACTGCCCCTCAGAGGGCCTATATGCCTCAAAACGCCCCACAGAGGGCCAATTCCTCTCAAAATGGCCCCCACCGGGCCAACTCCCAGCGACCTCCGGCTCGACCCCCCCGTAATGGCAATAGCAATACGCAGAATATCCCTGATAATGCCGTTACTCTGCCTTGGTGCGCCAATCACCAACGATATGGTGATCGCGCATTTAACTGCAAGGCGCCTTGTGGTTGGACGCAACCTTCCACCAACCAAAGGCGCTCTTTAAACTGATTTTGCCGACCGACACCCTCGCGCAATCGGCCGGCACCCATACGATAAGTCGCCTAACCATCCGGGATTCGAAACTGAATATCGCTTTTACTGTCGATACCGGCGCCGATATTTCAGTCCTCCCGCGATCGTTTGCTCCGCGCAACCGCGTGCCAGCCGCACTTAAATTGTCAGCTGCAAATAATACGCCGATACTTACGTACGGACGTAAAAAGCTGACACTCCAATTGGGTCTTTGTCGTCCGAGCACTTGGCGTTTCGTCATTGCGGACGTAAATGAACCCCTGATAGGTTCCGACCTATTAGGTGCACATAATCTGTTGGTCGATTCGACCCATAACAGACTTGTGGCTCCAACCGCACCCCCCTTGCCCATGACGGCATCACCAGCGGCAACTTCGGGGGCCACAGAGTGCATAGACCCATTCCAGGTTATGGTACAGGAATTTGTGAGTACAACAATTCCTCTACCTAACCAACGCCGACATAAAGCCACGGTGTTTCATCATATAGAAACACGTGGTCCCCCGGTGAGCCAGCGTCCACGTCGACTGGCTCCGGAAAAATTACGTGCGGCGCGCGCGGAGTTCGAGCATATGATCGAACTAGGTATCTGCCAACCGTCGGACAGTCCCTGGGCAAGCCCACTCCACTTAGTGAAGAAACGTTCTGGTGAGTGGCGCCCATGTGGCGATTACAGGCTGTTGAACGCAGCAACTGTCCCGGACAGATACCCAATTGCACACCTCTACGATTTTTCGTACAAGTTACGAGGGTGCAATGTCTTCACTACCCTGGATCTCACCAGGGCATACCACCAAATTCCGGTGGCACCTGAAGACATCCCCAAGACCGCAGTCATTACACCTTTCGGACTCTTCGAGTTCAAAGTGATGACTTTCGGCCTCAGGAATGCCGCACAGACATTCCAACGTTATATCGACACGGCTTTACGTGGTCTTAATTGCTGCCATGCTTATCTTGACGACATTCTTATCGCCTCCAAAGACCACGCCGAACATAAGCGCCACTTACGTCAGGTCCTAGAGCGCCTCCGTGAATTCGGTCTTGTCATCAACCCAGATAAGTGTCAATACGCCAAGGAGCAAATCACCTATCTGGGTTATGTCGTTGACAACCAGGGCATTCGCCCACTACCAGACCGTGTGGAGGCCCTCATGAAGTATCCCCGGCCTACTAACGTGAGTGAGCTTCGTCGATTTTTGGGCATGCTGAACTTCTACCGTCCGACCCTGAAGAATGCTGCCCAGATTCAAGCTCCGCTCAATGAATTCTTAAAAGGAGCTAAGCGCAATGATAAGCGCCCCATTAATTGGACAGAAGTCTCTGATCGAGCATTCCAACTGTCCAAAGAACAATTGGCAAATGCCACCTTACTCCGATACCCTCTCGAGGGAGCGGCACTTTCTATCCAATGCGACGCATCGGATACCGCAATCGGAGCCGTCCTTGAACAGGACATTGAAGGCCGTCCGGAACCACTTGGTTTCTTTTCAAGGAAGCTGAGTCCCACTGAGCGACGTTACAGCGCCTACGACCGTGAATTGCTCGCGATCTACAGCGCTGTTAAGTACTTCCGTCATATGATAGAAGGTCGCTCACTCTCTATCTTAACAGACCATAAGCCATTGGTCTATGCGTTCCGGAAGAAGTCGGGAAATGCCTCCCCCCGACAAGAGCGTCAATTAGACCTCATTGGGCAATATTCTACGGAGATAAGGCATATCTCCGGTAAACAGAATGTCACGGCGGACGCCCTTTCTCGAATCGATACGATTCATTTGCGTACCGCCTTGAATAACACTGACCTTGCCCTAGCTCAAGAGGAGGACGAACAGCTCAAGTCCCTCCTAACTGCCGATACGGCACTAGAGCTTAAGAAAATTACCCTTCGCGACCCTTTGGGCGAAATCTGGTGTGATGTCTCCACTGGAACCGCTAGACCTTACATTCCCGAGAAACTTCGTAAGGGCGTGTTCCAGGTTTACCACAACCCAGCCCACCCCAGCGGCCGAGCAACAGCCGCTGCTGTCCGTCGCAAATTCATTTGGCCCCGGATGAACAAAGACCTCACCGGTTGGGCCCGTGCTTGTCTCCAGTGCCAGCGCTGCAAAGTAGCGCGACATAATGTACTGGAGCCAGCGCAATTCAAGCTTCCCACGGCACGCTTCGCCCATGTCCACATAGACATAGTGGGACCGCTTACTCCATCAAGAGGATTTTCTTATATCCTCACTATGATGGATCGCTGCACGCGATGGCCAGAGGCGACACCTCTCCGGGCAGTTACTGCCGAATCAGTCGCCAAGGCCTTTTACTCAACTTGGGTCACACGTTTCGGTGTACCAACCACCATAACTTCGGACCGAGGTCCACAGTTCGAGGCGACAATTTTTAGGCAGCTAACAAATCTTCTCGGCTGCCAAAGAAGTCGTACCACCGCCTACCACCCGCAATCAAATGGGATGATAGAGCGCTGGCACAGATCTCTTAAAGCCTCACTCATGTGTCATAATGACACACAATGGTTTGACGCCCTTCCAACTGTCCTCCTCGGCCTGAGGACAAGTATTAAGGAGGACCTGGGTGCTTCGGCAGCAGAGCTTACCTACGGTACCAACCTCCTTCTTCCAGGAGAACTTTTCCTGAATGGCGAAACACCACGTGACCAACTTCGTGAATTGGGACATCTCCGTGACCTGCTACGTAAGGTTAGGGCAACCCCTGTAACCAGGCACGGCTCCAAAAAACTTTTCGTCCACCCTGAACTGCACAGCTGCACGCACGTCTTTGTCAGGGTGGATAAGGTCAAAAAACCCCTCGACCCACCTTATGATGGCCCATTCAAAGTCTTCCGCCGCATCAGTGACCGCGTCTTCGAGATCGACATTAGAGGCAAGCGATCCACGGTCAGCGTCGAAAGGCTTAAGCCCTGTTTTCTGGAAGCTTCCGCTCCAGCATCACCTCCATCTACTGACACCGCTCCTACTCCACCAGCACAACCTCCCCGTACTCGCGCTCATACGCGCGCCCATAACCAACTTACCACCCCCTAAACTGCCTTACCTGTTTCGTGACTACGTCACTGGGGAGGGAGTGATGTGGGGCTTTTCAGGGCCCGAAGAGCCACGCATCGCCCGATCCCCACTATTCCAGGCGAACGACTTACCTCTCGGTCGAAATTCAGCAAGGTTGCGTAACCTTGCTACGGCACTTACCCCCAGCCAAATCACTGGAATTAATACGGTTACCCAATCGGATAACTGTTTTGAATTTCTGTTAGGCAGCTTACCTATTCTGTGGGGGGTTTTTCCTTCTAAACCCCTTTTTCACCAACACCACCCCTGAAAGACATTAAGTCCACGGCAAAGCTTATCACCTTGCCGTGGCATCAAAAACCCACCCTCGGGCAGGCATTAATTCCTAAAAGACATTAAGTCCACGGCAAAGCTTATCACCTTGCCGTGGCATCGAAAACTCACCCTCGGGCATACATTATTTCCTAAAAAAAGCATAAGTCCACGGCAAAATCATCACATTGCCGTGGCATTTGAAATCCTATCTTTAGGCATGCATTCTGCCAGGGCAGCTTGTTTCCATAGCCTTATGCTATGGAAACAACATCAACAAAGAGTTCCTTGTCGACTCGCTTTATTTGTTTGTCCTTGGCACTTCTTGCGTGCGGCTATTTGCTCCTATTGGTTTGCTACCGCCGACAAGGTTTCTGCTGACGCAAACCAAACATTTCCCTGATTACCAGCAGTCGCTGGCTTCCAATTATCGGTCCCCACGTTCAGGGATCGCAACCAAGCAACGAACATGATGCAGCCAGAAAATGTTTACTTTCAACATCTGGCAATGGCTGCACCCTATGTTCGTTGCAATGTTAAATCATCGGCAACCGAAATGATGATTTATGGCCTCCCATTAGGATGACCAAATCTTCGGTTTGGGTCTTTCGCACCCCAGATGCTAGTGTTTACATTCTTGGAAAATGCACTAGCGATGTTACCCTCCATCCACGGTCGCCGAACGATCGTATGCATAGCATACGCACACATGCGTAATGTATGCCTATTCCGTCCGGTCCAATCACGATTAACTACCTCGAGTTAATCGTGTAACTCCGCCTCCTTTTCAGTTTCTTTTGAGGTTCCCTTTTCTTTAATGAGTTCCAATGGAGTTAGTCAGATACCATTTTTAATAGAGTACGGTCCAGTGGAGTCGAATCTAATTTTTCAAGGTGCAGACAAGCATCTCTAGCGTCGCGAGTGGAGTTTGTAGACGTTCGGATATTGGGTAATATCTTTTCCCCTCTTTTGTTGAGTCGCTGTGCGTGGATGTGTTATGAGCGTAATAAGGAACTAATTAATATTCGTGATCCTGTTAATAAAAATGAATCAATCCTTCTTTGTAATCCTGTTAACGGAAAGGAACTAATTAATATTTGTGATCCTGTTAATAGAGACAAAAAAATCAAAACTTGCGATCCTGATAACTGAGATGAACTAATTTTTATGTGTGAACCAAATTAATAAAGAAACCTCCTTAACGTTTATAATTCAGATTAATAAAGAGAACGTGGACCTTAGTATTCCCCAGTGTACACCTTGTTTTATTCTATGTTCGTGTGAAGGATTCGTCGATGGGAGAGTGGTGTTTTTGTTGAATCCGCGTCCGTGCTGACGCACCCAGAAACAATCAGCCACACCTTCACCGTCTAGTACTCTCCCCGACCAGCACATATACCACACGCCTGTCAGCCCCCAGCTGACAATGCGTCATCACCTAGGGATGCCATCGGACTGTCGCCATTTTTCAGATGCGACTAACGGTTTTTAGTTTCTGCCAGTTCTTTGTCGCGAGTGCACCAAACAGCGTCACGGTATTAAATCGAAATAAACTCCCTAAAATAGGATTAATTTATTGGCTTTACTAAGTTAAATACTAAAAATAAATGTTAGACATTTTTGGTTGCAGTGTAGCTAGTTTGCTTGGATGTCCGTGAGTTTATAATTGAAGGTCAGTGATTTGCTGAAGAAAATTATAGCGGATTTAGGCACCTTGGACGCCACCTCTCTGGTTTCCTCGCCACCAGGATCGCATCCTAAAACATCTCTCCTTTATCTTTTTGTATATTATTTTTTTATCAGAGCGTACTTGCGTCTTAAATTACTTCCACTACAAATTGATTACGTTCATTACTTTGAACTGATTACTAAAGGAACCAACACTTCGCAAGACCAAATCCAGACTTATCTTCCTATTTCTTTTTACCCCTAATTCTCACCTCGAGATCGATACGCCCCGATGACGACAACCCAACTTGATTATTCATTGACCCCCTTTTCATTTCGCGATTTCATTGAATCCAGGGTTTTATTGTGTCACACTGTGGTGAAATACACAATATCTATAACTCGCGTTTCTTCCTTGTAATTAGCATGCTATTATTTATTAATAATGTTTGTACTGAATGTTCGACTGATCCAAAAAATAAAAAGTTGTTTGAGCCTTTTCGTCAAACGAACTTTTTCGGCACAGTATCTGTAAATATCAAACACAATTATCATCATCATCATTGGCACTACAACCGGGATCCGGTCTTGGCTTTATTTAACAAATCTCTCCATCGGTCCCGATTTCGAGCCGATGTCATCCAGCTTGGCACTCCCAGGCTCTGGGCGTCCTGGTCTGCGCCATCCCTCCATCGCAGACAAGGTCTATCGCGCTGTCTCCTTCCATACATCCTGCCACAAAGGACTTTTCGGCAGGCTCCTCTTCGCTCATTCAAGGTAGATTGCGTACAACTCATGGTTGTAGCGTCTCCGGAATCGTCCTCCCTCACATACGGGGCCAACAATTCTCCGTAAGACCTTCCTCTCGAACGCGGCTATGAGTTCAGAGTGCCTTTTATTGAACACCCAGGTCTCGGATTTATACATGAGTACTGGTAAGAACATGGTCTTGTACAGCAGCACCTTGGTTGTTCTGGATAAATTTCGGGATTTAAAGAGCCTTGATAGACCATACTAGGCTTTGTTGGATTTGATCAGTCGTTCGTGTATTTCTTCTTCCATATTGTTATCGGCTGATACTATTGACCCAATGTAGTTAAAGGATTGCACTACTTCAAATTCGTGCTCCACTACTCTGATAGTTTGACCAACGTTGGGTCTTCTCTTCGCAGAAGTTGCCACCATGTACTTAGTTTTTCCCTCATTAATGTACAGTCCCTGTTTTTTGTGCCGCCTGCGTGATCTGGGTGAAGGAATCCTGTACAGCCGATTCGGTTCTACCGATGATGTCGATGTCATCTGCGTAGGCAAGTATTTGGCTGGACTTGGTGATAATAGCCCCTCTAGTTGTGACGCCAGAGTCACGGATTGCTTTCTCCAACGCCAGCTTGAAGTGGAGGCAGTTCACACCGTCCCCTTGTCGGAGTCCATTAAAGATGTTTATTGGTTTGGACAGCAATCCCGCTATTTTTAGTTGATTGTTTACGTTGGTCATGGTCAACCTACAAAGTCGTATCAATTTGTTTGGAATGCCGAACTATCTCATGGCATTATATAGTTCTACCGTATGCTATGCTGTCGTAGGCGGCCTTAAAGTCTAAAAATAGATGATATAATGGAATCTGAAATTCTAGACATTTTTCTATCGCCTGCCTAAGGGTGAATATCTGATCAATCGCTGATTTACCTGGGATGAAGCCACAGTGAAATTGACCAATAATGACGTTAGCGTATGGGGCTATCCGATCTTGTAGGAGAGTGGAGAGTATCTTATAGGCGGCACTCAGCAATGTTATACCCCTATAGTTGCACAGAGTGATATCTCCCTTCTTATGTGTTTGGCAAATTATACCACGACGCCAATCTTCCGGCATCTCCTCTTGCTCCCACACATGCCCCACGATCTCATGAATTGTGTGATGTAACGCTGTCCCTTGTTTGATCAGCTCAGTTGGTATGTCATCAGCTCCGAGGTTTATTTGATTTGAGCTGTCTTATGGCTTTTAATGTTTCCTCAATGCCTGTGTATTGCTGTGAGCTGACCATTTAGCAATTCATTGCAGTGCACTTCCCATCGCTCCAGAATGCCTTCAGGATCGGTGATCAGATTACCCTCTTTATCTTTGCAGTAAGTGCAGCGTATTGTGTACCGCGTCATACTGCGGATTATTTGATAGATCTTCCGCCCTTGGTGCGGACTTCGCTCTCTACTTTTCTCTATTTCACAGACAAGGTTTTTTTACAGGCACTTTTCTTTTGCCTGTGAAGCCTTTTTTTTAGATCTTCTGAACTCGTTGTATTTCTCCTCGCGTACCCGCACCCTATGAGACTGCTGCATTGCTAGGTATGCAGCATTCTTACGTTCAGTCGCTAGTTTGCAATCATCATCAAACCAGTCGCTCCGATCTCTGCGACTACTGCCTAAGATGGAGTTGGCGGTACTAATGACAATATTCTTAAGGCGTGTCCATTTCTCTTCTACGCCCGGCATTCTGATCCCAGGAATTACTCTCCCTCCGTCGAGGTCTTCGAGGGCGAGTCTTAACGCATGACCAAAGGTGTTACTGGTATTGTCATTGCGTGTTGATTCGAACCTGATCCGCGGATGCAATACGCCTCCGTAAGGCAATCCGCGCTCGAAAAACTGTACCAACAAGATAGTGATCTGAGTCAACGTTGGCACCTCGGTACGTTCGTACCGTCATCAGGCTCGAGGAGTGGCGGCGATCTATCAACACGTGGTCAATTTGGTTGCGAGTGGCTCCATCAGGTGATACCCAGGTGGCTTTGTGGATATCTTCACGCGGAAACCTGGTACTCGCAGCGACCAAGTTTTTCGATGCTGCCAGATTGATGACTCGTAGTCCATTGTCATTAGTGTTCTCATGCAAACTATGGGAACCTGTGTAGTGTTGGACTTGGGCAACATGTGGTTTCAACAGGACGGTGCCACAAGCCACACAGCACACGATACAATCGATTTATTGAAGAGTAAGTTTGACGAGCTCTAGACTATTTGCTTTGGGGCTACGTCAAGTCATTGGTCTATGCCAACAAGCCGACGACGTTGGAAGAGCTCAGAGCCAACATTGAACGCGAAATAGCGGCCGTTTCGGCCGAAATGTGTGGCAGAGTCATCGAAAATTGGGTCCAACGAATCGACCGCTGCAAACGTGCCCAATTATTGCCATATGAACAAAGTCGAGTCGATTTATAAATGTTTTGATTGTACTTCAAGCCGATAATAAAGTTTAGGAAATATCTCAAATGATTTGCGTTTTATTTAAAAAAGAAGTTGTCAAGTCCCTATTGGAAAACCCGATATCACGACACTCCCAACATTTAAAAAAACGAACACAAACAAGGAAATATACAGTGCACTATTTTGGTCAATCGCTTCGAAATATAAATCCGATGGATGGAGTTTTCTATATACAGATGGATCAAAAACAACCGAAAATACATCCTTCGCTGTTACATCTGAAGAAGGTGATGTAAAGAAAATCGGACTGTTACCTGAATTTTGCTCCACTTTTACGACGGAAGCCGTCACCATCCTACAAGCCGCAATAATTGCCACCAAGCACAGGGAAAAATATCTCATCTGCACAGAGAGCTTGTCAGTACTCAATTCAATAAGGAATACCAACTATACTGACGATATCATTACACTTAACGATTTCTTGACTTATCGCTTACTTGTCGCGTCTTTCACTGCTTACTTCTTACGTCTTCCTTTTCTTCCCGATCTGCGTGCGACGTATTTATACCGTTTTCCCTCATTCTGATTCGGCGTTTCGTTGCCGTCCGTTCCATAGTCTCCAATTTTCCAGTACTTTCTAGAAAATTCTAGTACTTTGTTTCGGACTTTCTAGAATATTGTAGTGCTGATTGTCATATACGTTACAGTATATTGGGCATGCACTGAGGGTCCATTCGACGTTCTCGTGGTATTCTTCTTTTTCGTCGTTAGGGGGCTCCTATGTAGGTCCGTGAACGTTTATGAGGTTTATGTTCTTAAACTTGCCTCGTACGTGAAGAGTGCACAGCCTTTCGTTTATTGCATCAAAGCCGGTGATGGCAGGCTTCAGTTTTTGGCTGACTAGAAAGCCTACCCCGAGCACATGGTGTTTTCAATGACAGCTGTAATAAATGTCATACTCGTTTCTTTGAATAACACCACTCCCCGTCCATCTTATTTCTTGCAACGTTGTTATGTTAGCCTTATATTTGGTCAGGGCATCGGCTAGCTGCTGTCCAGCTCGAACTCTGTATAGTGAGCGGACGTTCCATGAGAAAATTCTTAAATCGTTTAGCCATTTTCGTTTCCGTGGTCTTCGTCGTGTATCCGGTCCATATCCGAGGCTTGTTAAATTGTCCATAACAATTTGTTTTTCCGGGCAAGGTTATTAGCCTTGCGCCAACCTCTCAGGATATCGCTGCATACATCGGTTCACTACTTGGCGGGTGCCAAAGTAGTTATCCAGGGGCGTCACGTGGAGACTACATGCCAACTTGGATTGAACAGGGACTAGGATCGTCCTGGCCTTCGCCTGGTTGAAAGCAATTAATGACTTTGCCCTGTATGTTCGCTCCCATCGTCCTGCACTGTTATACGGTACCTGTAAATATTGTGACGCATATGACAATCAGTACTGGAATCTTCGAGAAAGTCCGAAACAAAGTACTAGATTATTTTGGGTAGTTCTGGAAAACTGGAATAGAACATTCAAGACTATGGAACGGACGGAAACGATACGCCAAATCAGAATGAGGAAAAACGGTATAAATACGTCGCACGCAGAGCGGAAGGATAAGTCTCAAGTTAGAAGTAAGAAGGAAAATACGCGATAAGTACGGAAGCGATAAGTCAAGAAATCGTTGTGTACGGTAAAAGTGACGGTTGTGATTAACGGACTAATAAAGTGTTATATTAATTCAAAAATCAATTTAACGGCTCTTATTTATTCAAAAATAATTAATCCAGCGAACCCTAAGCTCGCTACAATTGGTGTCAGAAGTGGGATTAATTATTGTTTAAGTGAATAAGTGTGTGAAAGTGTGTTGTGACGATGTCAGATCGACATTTAGAGGATCTTCGCGTTCCTGAGTTGAAGAAGGAACTTGAGGACCGGAATCTGGACAGCAGAGGACAGAAGCAAATTCTTCGACAACGTCTGCAAGCAGCAATGGAGGAAGAGGGTATTGATGTCGACACATATGTTTTTACGATTGGTCCAGACTGTCCGGATGGAGAAGAAACAGCGAGTCAAGATGGTTGCAATGTAACGGAGAAGAGTTCGCCACTGTTAGACATTTCGGAGATGTTCCGGATGATGATGACAAAATTCGACGCACAAGCTGCAGATGTTAATTCAAAATTCGACGTCCAAAATTCAAAATTCGACGCACAAGCTGCAGATCTGAATGCAAAATTGGATGCTCAAACACAGTGGATGAAATGTAATTTTCAACACTTGAAGGAAGAAATCCAGTCAGAAATTCGAAACGAAGTAGAAAATCTGGATCTAAAAGTCACCGAAGAAATAATGCGAATCGAAAAGAGACTTGAGTGTGTTGAGAGAAATAAGACATCGCCTAGCAATCAACATGACTACAAAGATACAAGGATGCAACCGCCAACATTCGATGGAACGGGACCCTTCTCCGTATTTATACGTCAGTTTGACGCCGCGGCCAATTATAATAAGTGGTCGGATGAGCAAAAGTCAACATCACTAATCTTGTCACTCCGCGGGGCGGCTGCAGAATTGCTACAAACCATGCCAGCAGAGAAGCAAACAGATTTCCAAGCGGTAAGAGACGGCCTTGAAGCTAGGTATGGAGACAACCACATGCAGCAGGTCTACCGCATGCAACTGAGGAGCAGAACGCAGAAACCTGGAGAAAATCTTCAACAGTTGCAGGCAGACATTGAGCGATTGGCAAACTTGTCTTATTCAAATATGACTAAGGAATTTCTGAACGAGGTAGCAATGGATGCATTTATAAACGCACTCCAAGATCGGGATTTGCAATAGGCCGTTCGTTTGGCGGGAAAGAAGACGACTAACGAAATACTGGCGTTCGCATTGCCTTATGAATCTGCTAAACTGGCCACCAGGAGTACATATAGAGTTCGAGAAATGTCCGTCGAGGAATGTTCCTGCCAAAGAATCGGGCATGTACAACGGAGAACCCTGAGGCCTGATATGAAGTGTTGGACATGCGGCGAAGTCGGTCACATCTCTGTTGATTGTAGGAAACGTCGACGAATGAATGAAACATCAAGTGAGAATTGTTGTTCATGCGCTAATCATAAGAGGAGACTATCAACGGACCAACCTGAGGCCAAGAGCTCGGGAAACTTGTAAGGGCAGACTTTACGGGGCGAAAGTCGCCTGGTGGAATGTACAGCCCCACCATCGTAACTGTATCACAACTTCAACGGGATAACCAAAGTATGGTTATAACTACGATCGTTAATGCAAGGACAACAACAGTGACAATTGACACTGGAGCAACGAGATCCATAATTCGGCCGGATATCGTGGGCAAAATTGCCCTTAATAAAAATAGAAGATACGCTTTGAGGACTGCTACAGGAGAATGTTCTACAGTCTACGGAGAAGTCGAGAGCATAATAGTACTGGGCAATATTTCCATATCACACAAATTTTTGGTTGCCGATATTACGGACGAATGCATTCTTGGAATGGATTTCATGAAGGAGCATCAAGTTGTTCTAGATATCAGGCAAAGAACACTGCGAATTGGTAACTTGGAGGTTGCTCTTACACTGCAGGACGAACAATTGCGAAGACTGAAATGTTATGTGCGTGAGGAGGATGAGATCCCAGCTCGTTCAGACTCGGTAATATGGACCAGTCTCGAGAGTGATCCCGGTGACAATCGATTTTATATCACCGAAGCTGCACAAAATCAGCGTAAGGGGAACATCCTTGTTGGTAAAGCCCTTATCGACGCGAAGAAGCACATCGTACCTGTCAGAGTACTAAATGCGTCTGAGGAGCCGTTCACAATAAGAAAAGGAGAAGTAATCGCAGAATGTGCACCCGTATCAATGATAAGCTCAATTCAGACAAGGGGAGAGGATCATTCAATTCAAAGGCCCTCTGGTGCATCCCCTTGGGTTAATAGGCTGATGCCCCAGAAAATCGGATTAACAGACGAAGAAAAGACAAGCGTTGAATCACTGCTGAACGATTTTTCTGATATTTTTGTGACAGGAAATGATAAATTCGGACGCACCGGTATAGTTAAACATCGCATTGACACGGGTGAGTCAAGACCTATAAGACAGCCACCTCGTCGACTACCGTTGGCCAAACAATCAGAAGTAGGCAAGATGATTCGAGATATGGAAGAGCAAGGAGTCATCGAGAAATCATCGAGCCCATGGGCTTCGCCGGTAGTGCTCGTCAAGAAGAAGGATGGGACAACTAGATTTTGTGTCGACTACCGCCGGTTAAACGACGTTACGAAGAAAGACAGTTACCCGCTTCCTCGAATCGATGACACACTAGATACCCTTTCTGGAGCTCAGTGGTTTTCAACATTGGACCTAAAAAGCGGTTACTGGCAAGTGGAAGTGAAGGAGGAGGACAAGGAGAAGACAGCGTTTACTACCGGAAACGGACTTTATCAATTCAACGTGATGCCTTTTGGATTGTGTAATGCTCCAGCAACGTTTGAACGATTAATGGAGAGTGTTCTACGGGGACTTACATGGAATACGTGTCTTGTGTACTTAGACGATATCATCGTTGTTGGGAGGAATTTACCAGAACACATCAATAATCTGCGCTCCGTCTTCGAACGACTAAGACAGGCCAACTTAAAGCTCAATTCGAAGAAATGTGAACTCTTCCAAAGGAGAGTAAAATTTCTGGGACACATCGTTTCATCTGCAGGAGTTCAAACGGATCCTGATAAGATAGCAGCCGTACGAGAGTGGCCTACTCCAGAAGACAAGCAGCAGCTGAGAAGTTTTATGGGATTAGCCACATATTACCGACGGTTTGTTAAAGGTTTTGCCAACGTGGCTAGAACCCTACATGAACTAACGGGTAAAGACAAGAAATTCAATTGGACAGAAAAGTGTGAGGCAGCATTCAACACATTGAAGGCCGAGTTATGTAAGACACCAACATCGGCATTCCCAAGAGCGGATTGCCCATTTATATTGGATACTGATGGAAGTAACACAGGAATCGGAGCAGTGTTGACACAGGAGATGGATGGTAAAGAGAGAGTTGTCGCATATTATAGTCGAGTTCTATCTAAGCCAGAGAGAAATTACTGCGCAACAAGAAAGGAACTGCTGGCTGTCGTAGAAGCCGTTAAGAATTTCCATAAATACCTCTACGGACGTCGATTCCACCTTCGGGCGGATCATGCCGCCCTGAAATGGTTGTTAAATTTTAAGAATCCGGAAGGACAAATAGCTCGATGGATCGAACGACTTCAAACGTACGATTTCCAAATTTCCCACCGTCAAGGGAAGGTGCATAATAACGCTGATGCTCTATCAAGAAGACCATGTAAGCCAGATTGTAAACATTGTCATAGAGCGGAAGAGAAAGAAGAGGCGTACGACCTGCGAAATGTACAAGTAGAAGTACTAGATGGGTGGACGAGTGATGCTATACGCGCAGCTCAACTTCAGGATGAAGATATGTCGCTAATTCTGGAATACAAAGAAAAGAACGAGCGGCCAACTTGGAACAATATTTCCGATAAGAGTGGAACATTTAAGGCATATTGGGCACAATGGAATTCCTTGCTGTTGGAAGATGGTATTCTTAAGCGTAAATGGGAAGCCGCGGACGGAAAATCCCATCGAATGCAGATTCTAGTCCCACCATCAAAAGTGAAAGAGGTTCTAACAGAAATGCACGACGGGGCCTCCGGTGGACATTTGGGAGTTAATAAGACACTTTCAAAATTACGATCTCGTTTTTACTGGCTTCACATGAGAGATGACGTCGAGTCTTGGTGTAGGAAGTGCACAACTTGCACTGCGACCAAAGGACCAACTGCAAAATCAAGGAGCGCTATGAAGCAGTACAACGTGGGTGCCCCTTTCGAGCGAATTGCGATTGATATCTCAGGACCATTCCCAAAAACGAACGACAACAACAAATACATGTTAGTTATCGTGGATTACTTCAGCAAGTGGGTAGAAGTCCTTCCAATTCCAAACCAAGAAGCAACAACTGTCATTGAGCAGCTAATCAATAATTGGATCAGCAGATATGGAGTTCCCTGTGAGCTTCATTCCGATCAAGGCCGAAATTTCGAATCACAGATATTTCAAGGCATCTGTGCGGCACTAGGCGTAAAGAAAACCAGGACCACACCCTTACATCCGCAGTCAGACGGAATGGTCGAAAGGTTCAACCGAACAATGAAAGAGCATTTATCGAAGGTCGTTAGTGATCACCAAAGAGATTGGGACAAATATGTACAAACCTTTCTCATGAGCTATAGATCGGCTAATCACGACACGACGGGCCATTCTCCAGCAAAAACTATATTTGGACGGGAGATACGATTACCAGCCGATCTGCGATTCGGAATACCTCCAGACGCCATAGACAAGACCGAAGACTACGTAGCCGAATGGAGAAATCGCCTCGATGAGATTCATCATTTGGTTCGAAAGCAAATCAAGGTATCCAGTGACAGGATGAAAACAAGGTACGACGTTCGAGCCAACGCATCCGGATTTAATGCAGGCGATAACGTATGGCTTTATAACCCTCGTCGGCAAAAAGGAAGGGCTCCGAAGTTGCAGCAACATTGGGAAGGACCGTATAAGATTCTCACGAGAATTAACGACGTTGTCTATAGGATTCAGCGAAGACCGAACGCCAAGATGAAAGTGGTACATCGTGACCGACTGGCGACTTTTGTTAACCCAGGAGATCAGTGAACTTAGTTCGGGACGAACTAATCTAGGCGGAGGGTAGTGTGACGCATATGACAATCAGTACTGGAATCTTCGAGAAAGTCCGAAACAAAGTACTAGATTATTTTAGGAAGTTCTGGAAAACTGGAATAGAACATTCAAGACTATGGAACGGACGGAAACGATACACCAAATCAGAATGAGGAAAAACGGTATAAATACGTCGCACGCAGAGCGGAAGGATAAGTCTCAAGTTAGAAGTAAGAAGGAAAATACGCGATAAGTACGGAAGCGATAAGTCAAGAAATCGTTGTGTACGGTAAAAGTGACGGTTGTGATTAACGGACTAATAAAGTGTTATATTAATTCAAAAATCAATTTAACGGCTCTTATTTATTCAAAAATAATTAATCCAGCGAACCCTAAGCTCGCTACAATATCAAACACAATTATAGTCCTCACGAAAATTGTGGCAATTATTTATTTATTTACTTATTATCAACTAGTAATGTAAAATTACATATCAATAACTTAACATAATGAGCCTAGCAGCAGGGACTATTGGCTCTGTATTTTTCATTTACAAATAAAAACAATAATTGTAGTCAAATTAAAAAAATAACGTTAAAATTGTGTTTTATAAAAGTTTATTCCATAGACACAACCCACAATGCACTCTTTTGCGCATCCCTGACCGGGCATACCTTCCACACAGGAAATTGGACCAAATGTTTTTTGCATATGTACACCTCTTGAGCTATCCGAATGCGGGGTGTTATTGACTTTTGTTGTTTTTTTTTTTATTTTGACAAAGTTTCGTGGTAATTTTGAGATTTGCCCAAGCTAGTTATGATGTTTACATTTTGTGATAAATGAGATTTTCCGTGTGTGCTATTTATTTCGTGTGCTATTCGATTAAGTTATTTGATAATACCCATCAAACGTGGTGCTGGGAATAACGGGTGCTTTAGCTTTCGGGATGTGTTTTATGGTGTGTATTAAAATCTATATAAAAAAAATTATATTTCTTAATTTGATAAAGAGGAAATTTTTTTTGTTTTCTTTTACGAGTGAAATGTCAAAATTGCTTTGTTGCAAAAAGAAGAAAATAATGATTAAATAAATATAAAAATAAGTACAATTCAAATAGGAGAATTGTCAAGCAGAAATGAAAATGAGATTATGATAGATTTTGCTGGTTTTCTAATGAGAAATGAAGAAATGCAATTTTGTTTTGGCCTAAAAGCGCAGAAGAGGAAAATGCAATCTAAGAAAAAGTGGTTGTTATGTTGTAAATTCGATTATTGTTATTAGATATTAAGTTTAGGGTGCACAAGCGAATGCATGTAAAACAACGAGTTCAATTGGAGATGCGGCATTTAAATCGGAAATCGAAAAACGGAATCGAAAATCGCAAATATATCTGCTGGATGCCGCAGTTACATTCGTATCAGGTGAGTAACAGTAAAATTTGTTTTGACGGAAGAATACGTCAAATGGTAAATGAGTGTGTGAGACCAGAGAATAGTGTTTTCGTATCATTGATTGCCTGCCGTCATTTAGTCGGTGTAAAGGCATTGCTAATTATTCAAACGGCATGGGCTGATTTAATTGATACCGAACGAACCTACATAATGGTGTTGGGTGGTTTGTCGCATAATATGCAGTTAACTAGGCTAATGACGAGGTGCTCCTCCAGCATACCGTAGTATAGTAGTCAAACATGCGGGTGGGTGCGTGTGTGTGTGTTCGGGGGCATGATGTACTTGTCACGTCATAAAAGACGGCAAAAGGAAAATGTCAAGAGCATCTTGAAGCCCTTAATCTCGAGCATCTTGACTTATCTCGAATCTCTAATCCCTGTCAGCAAAAAATGTGATATCATAGGGTATGTTATACACAAAATTGTCATATAGTTCCCTGAGAATTCAATACATAAGGAAGAATACCGAACGATAGATGAGGTTTCCAAGAATGAGAAAGAAACCGCCTAAAATGAAAAAGATAAACCGAAAGGTGAAAGAATTGAAAGAGAAAAAGAGCATAACATCTAGGAGCACAGAAAAAAAGAGCTCCCATGCAGGTACAACATTCTTGCGCATGATGATGACGGAACCACTGCTACATAGGAGGAGAGTAGTTTTCGATTGTATCGGTTGCCATCCCTGTTTTCAAGCTCAATACCGCATCTGCACTTGTTCTCCTTTAGTATAACTCTTAAAGCTCACAGCGAAATACATTTTTTGTAATCATTTTCAAACCGATTGAGAACTTCGAATTTGAAGTAGTAAATAGTGGGTCCTGTTCAGATTTAGTATTTGTTACTCTGTTGTGTGTGTCTCTCTCAACAAATCTTAAGATAACAATAATTCGCAAGTTTATTTGTAAGTAAAGTAAATTCATTGATTTTAGTCAAACACTCGTTAAATTGTATTTCTTTTTTCAAACAAACGAATTCTTTGTTGTTTTTTTTTCATATATATATATATGCATAAATCATCAAAGTGATCAAAAGTGGAGGCCGAAAAACAAATGAATCCTTGACGTTGGTAGAGTAAAAATGCAAAGGACGACAACTTTATATCAAAAATGTATTGTTTTAAAAAATCATTCTTTAGCCACAAGATGATTCTGTATTGAATTTGTTGTACAATTAATTCGAATTGAAAGTGTGCAAATTAATAATCTGTGATAAATGTTTTGTTTTTTTATTATCATTATTATTTTTATGAACAATACGTTGTCAAATGGACCATGTGTTATTAAATTGCAAACAAAATAAAAAACCAAATCGACTCTTTTTTTCAGAGCAACACATTTCCTTTTTTTCGGCATCTACTCCCAAAAATTGATGCAAAAAAAAAACAACGATTCAAGTGAAAAGGCATGTTTGAAAAAAGAAACCAAAAAAAAAAAACGAATTCTCTTTTTTCTGTTTTGAATTGCTGTCGTGAGATATAAAAGGATACCCGAAGAAAGTTTTTGTGTCATAGTACGCGATATGGATATCCCTCCGGATCTGCCATCAACTCGTCTTTTTTTGATTATCCTTTCTTGGTTTTTTATATTCTGAACAGTATTCGCATTTCTTACTCTCGATATTAGAATTAAGAAAAAAATCGATTTTTCCAAGTCGCTCAAGGAGAACGGTGTGTGCGTGTGGGTGGCTCCGAACGAGAGGAAACGTAATTTTCATCGTGGGCATGCAGATAGCGATTGAGAATCGTATCTAGTATCCATTTCATGATTTTCACAGCCAAAAATTGAGTAATTCAACAATAAATAGTCAACAATTGTTTTAATTGTTCGCGAACAAATGAGTCAATTAAAAAGGAGAAAAGAAAAAAAAAAGAAAAAAATTAAAAACGAATTCAAATGCGACTTTTGTTGAGTTGTCGCCACCACAAATCGTAGGGACGATATTTGAATAATACATTTGATGCCGCAAGCAATCCGATTCAAATATTATTTTTAGTATCGTTCTATGGATTTGAATAGGCCGCATCGAAAGATTTCTATGGCTTTTGCCTCTGCATTTGCTTTTGATATAAAATTCAATCTAGAATGTGAGTGACTGCAGGAAGGAAGAGGACCATCTATTCGGTTTGGTTAGCATCACGAATCCAATGACTATTCATTGGCGTCGTTGTTGAGTTCGTTAGGTTGGCTGCCATTATCGTGCCTGAAATGATAAATTCCCTTTCGGGTTGTTTGCCCGGTTGCCTTGACTATTTCATGTCTCTAGTCTACCCTGTAGGGCTTTTCAAAAATACTTCTTGCCCCTTTTTACCCTAGGCCCGTATCTTCAGTTATTTTCATTTACTATTCCATACGGATATCTATCTATCCACTTGTATCTGGGCGAATTGAAAACGCATTGAATTACAATAGTTGAGTACCTGAAATTGATCCTTTTTGTGCCTGGCGATGGTTATGCAGCCCATTTCAGCTTGAGCAGCTCGTCATAACACACTTTTGAACGTGTAAAAATAAGCACTCGATTTTGTTGGTCGTCATCGTTCGCCGCCGGCGAATGAGAGGGATTCTTAAATAAAGCAACAATCGGCCTTGCGATATTCGGGTGGGTGGTGGTGATGTGGATCATCCACCTAAACGTGTGCGTGTTGGGTTGCTCTGCTTTTACCTTCCTCTCCCTGATATTCGGAGTATACGAGTATTATGTTGCGCGTGTTTTGTCGCACCCCCATAAGTTTTGAGTATGTTGCTTGGCGTTGCCTACACTTTGTTGTTATGTAGGCTTGTTATTAGTTCATTACTTATGTAGTCACGGGTGTCGAACAGGAAAATGAAATGGATTGCAATTTCCTAGAAATATTTATTTATTCAGCCGAACAATCACTGAGGTTTTGAAAAATATTTTGCTCTTTATGTGTAGGTTAATCAACTCGATTCTAATTTTACCAGACAGGAATTTGGCCGCCGGCATTAGGTAACCTAATTGCCCTCTTTTCTAGGTCATGATCGATCAGCCGCGTTTGTGTTTATAGCTTGAATTTATTTGCTTTTTTCTTTTTTTTTTTCTTACAGTTCAGGAATTTATTTGCCGATTGATTTGCGTGAAATAGCATTTTTAATGCAATGCAATTTCAAAGTACAATTAAAAATAAACTCTCTGGGGCTACCGCCCCATTTATTGGCTTAATTCGATCAATCATGGTCATCATCATCGGCACTACAACCGGGATCCGGTCTTGGTCTTATTTAACAAGTCTGAGGCTTGTTAAATTTTCCATAATAATTTGTTTTTCCGGGCAAGGTTATTAGCCTTGCGCCAATAATTCAATCAATATAAGTATTTCAGTATAAGCTGAAGTATATATATATAGTTTAGTTAGGGCAGAGCACTCATTTATTTAGCTTAATGCAAGCTTAAATTACCTTAAATTAAATCAATATAAAAAACCTTACAGACTGTCTTAAATCTAGAGTAAGAAGGAGGAAAAAAAACCAGGAAGGTGAAGATGACTGGTCGATAGGGGAGGTAGGAGGCTAGGGAAGAGCGAGTGTATGTGGGGGTGGGAAATTCGGCATTTGTGAGGCAGTGACAGTGAAGGGCATGTCCACGTACTAGTACGAGGGCGGGGTTGGCGAGCTGCGGGGGGAGAGGTTGAAATTGTGGGGGGGGGGCCTGGAAAGGTGTAGGGGAGAGCTATTTTGAGGGTAGGTGAGTAGAGTGGATTATTGGGTGGCGGGGGAGAGGGGGGGGGGGGGGTTCTTCTAAGGCGTCGTTTGAGAGCAGGAGCGGAGAGGTTGAAATCGAAGGAGGTGGGGAAAGAGTTGGCCTGTCGTAGTGTGGAGGATATATGAAATTGGTATTAATAATTTTGGCTTACCTCCGTGCCTTTTGGGTAGGTCTGCTCGGACTGCTTCCGGTTACTGGAGGCTTGTTGGATTTCCCGGCTCTGTTATGAAGGGTCCTGCGGGTCTTTAATGGCTGGATTGGTCCTGATGTGACCGAACTTCCAGCGGATGTCCCTTTTGTTCTGATCGTTCCAGGAGCAGGTCCCCACCAGGTGATGGGCGTCCTATTTTGCAGCTGTAATGCCGAAAATCCGAGTCGCTATTGCCGATGATGCCCGTACTACTTTTAGTGGGCAAATGAAAGTCTTGTTTTATTTTTGTTTCTTTTGGTGACTTTATTTTATTTTTTATGCGGCGTAGGTTCGCCCTTCGGAACTAGACTGATCCCGAAATTGAAATTGGTCGCCCTTTTATTTTATTTTGAGTTGAGAATTGTCAACTGTTTCATTTCATTTTCATTTTTAAAACATTTTTTTATTTTCTTTTTATATTCTTAGTTTCTAGATTAAAGGCTAGACAAAAAATGCTTAAATTCTAGCTTAATTATCTTATATAATAACTTACTGGTCCTTCGCAGATGCTTTGTTTTTTTTTGTTTTATATCCACATTTATTTAACAAATTAATGACATATTTTACTTAAGACTAAATATTAATTTCTATTCTACAAATAACATTCTTACATTAACTTACTGGCTCTTCGCAAGCACTCTAAATTATACATTATTATTTTTCTTATGCCTTTCGGCGTACAATAACTGTTTTTATAACATATCATAATAATTGATATGTTTTCTTTTGTAAATGTATTCTATTTTTTCTACATCGTTTTTTTTTTTTTTTTTTTTTTTTTAATTACATATAGGTTGACACGCAAAAATAAAAAATAAAATAATGAAACAAAACGGACAAACAAACAAGGAATACAAATAAAAATTAAAATTAAATTAAAACCGAAAATAAAAAATAAAAATAAAAATAATTGGGAATTGGGGATAGGGGGAAGGAAAGCGGTGCGGCTGAGAGGCATACTATGGTTGGGGACGTGTAGTCCTTTCTTCATCACTGATCCACCACCAGTTGGGATAGGATCGATCTTTTATTGATTTATCTCTTTCACCGATCACCATACTAAAACGCAGGCGCTCTGGAAAATTAGACATATCGTTATCGTGGAGAATTCGTTTATCCCTGGCACCACGAAAAGCGTGGTAAATAATAGGGACTCGGCGTTTGTCTTGAATAAGTCCTTTTTTATCCAAGAAAGGGAACGCTTCTGGGGGAATGAACCCATTCTGGAGAGTACTCTCCAGATGCATACCATTGGGATAGAATGTTCCCGAAATGAGATCATTTTCACTGCACATTGCCCTTGTTGTGTGACCACGAATAATCTTAATAATGAAGTTATCTATTCTGTTTAGTCCTGATTTGTCATACAGGACTTTATTGGAATAGTATTTCTTATACTGCGACTCTGGGGTTCTGTACATTCCGAGGCAGGAACGCAAACATTGTCTCTCGAACACCCGAAACTTCTTCATGTAAAATGGCGATATGTTGTACCATATCGGGCAGCCATACACCAATATTGGTCGAATGAATGCTGAGTATGAAATTATTTTCAGCTTGGGGTCCAGCAGACTACTACGGAAGAGTCCGTGTCATTGCATATGCGTTTTTAGCTGCTGTAAGAGCAGCTGCTGTATGCTTATCAAAGTAAAGATACTGATCAAGCCAGATTCCAAGGTATCTGACTACAGTTTTTACTTGTAGAGGAAGATTATTACTTCCTGCAATAGAAAATGTTTTCCAATTCCGTTTTGTATCCCTTGATGCACTGGACAGCGGCGTTCTGAAAAGAATAGTCTCTGTTTTTTGGAAATTCATTTTTAATTTCCAGTCGTCGCAAAAACGTTAATATTTTGTTGAAATCATCTTGCAGAAGACTGTTGATGACATCAATCTTTTCTCCACATCTATACACCACAATGTCGTCGGCATACGCAATTGCATGGTTGAGAGAACCCACTAGACCACTAGTGTAAATGTTAAATAAAATGGGAGAATTCACTGCTCCCTGTTGTAGACCGTTTTTGATGTGGAAAGTCTTGTTAGAGATTATATCTCCACATTTCACTACAAATTGTTTACCCATTATCATATCGTAGATAATGTTTAATAAATATTCGGGCATACCTAGATTTGATAACTTATATATCAGCCCTTCTAGCCACACGGTGTCGAAAGCCTTTTCAAAGTCAACCAAACAGGCCCCTGTGCATAGTCGCTTCGCCTTGTTCCACTGTATGTTGGAAACAAGTTTTGTCGCAGCATGAACTGTGTCATGTTGCGAACGGAAACCTGATTGTTTGGAATAATACCATTTTCCTCACACCAGTTAGTCAATGCTTTATTTATAATTTTCTCGAATATCTTGCTGATGTTTGGAAGCAAACTAATCGATCGAAGATTGGCTGGATTGCTCCTGTCCTTGCCCTTTTTGGGGATGGGATGGACTACTGCAGATTTCCATTGGGTTGGATAATATGCATTATTTAGAGCGTTATTGAACAAAATAGTGTAAACCTTCACTACTTCAAGAGGTAAATGGTTTAGAACAATGTTTGGAGTACTATCTATTCCAGAAGATTTTTTGTTCTTAATCGATCTAGGTATGTCCGTCAGTTCATCCTTGTGTACAAATATGCTAGTGTTTAGATCTCTGAGCGGGGAATCCGCTCTATTATTTTCACTAAAGATAGTGAAACTTCGACTTAAGAGACGCCAATTGTTAAGTTCATTGCGTATCGAAATATGTTTTTGGAGAGCACTATTTTCCAGATCAAGGTTAGAATGAGCTGATTCGTTCAATCTATACACTGCTTCGAAACAAGCGCCAATTGAGTTCGTCTTTTTTTGCGGATCCTCGACTATTATGAACTCTTCGTTAGAGTTGATGTGTTCCAGGGTAAGTCCTGCGTTCAGCAGAGTTTGACAATTCTCGGGAGTCCGTGGAACTCGCAGACATGGGATGTCATTATAATCTTTCCTTCGAAAGACTTTATTTATTTGTGGGAACATATTCGGTCCACTAGCTTTAATGGCTGAATTCTCTTGCTCCAGTCTTCATTAATTACTGATCTATAGTTGTCACGGATCAGTTTTTGAAAATTTTTAATTAATGACTTAATTGTTTTTATTTCCTGGCTATTTGGATCGCTGAATTGTCTGTAGAGCAGTTTTAACTTAGAGAGCAGAATACTCTTTTGCCTATACAGCTCGTCGATCGTTGCGTTTCTGTACCGGTTTGTAAGGCTCTCCATGTGAGACACTTTTGGGATAGAACGATTCATTGTATTAGTAACAATGTTGTTCATCGTCGAAAGATAATGATCAATTTCGTCATTATGAAGACTTCTTGGTTGGTGGATCTATGCCATTGGAGCGTAATTCTTTTTTTATTATCCGATCAAAGCGCGACCAGTGTGCTTTTCCGAAATTAAAAGAATGTATCTGTTTGTACTGCTCAAGTAGTGAATGTTCGTTTGGGACATGTATTACAGCACCAAGTCCGTAATGATCGCTATCGTATTCGATTGTACGAAGACAATTTCGAGTAGTTAGATCCGTATCTAATAATTGTATTCGCTCGTCGAGCAACAGTAAATCCAAGAAGGAATTTCCTCTTGGATATGACGGCGAACTTGTAGCGTACAATTCTAGTTTATGTTCGATAGCGTTTGTTTGCCACCAGTCGAACAACGCATTGCCTCTTGTGTTTGTGATAAGGTTACCCCAAGTACTGTGCTTGGAATTGAGATCTCCCGCCATAAAGAAATAATTATTTTCCGAGTCTAACTTGAGACTTCGAAAAAGGGTACCAAGTTCATTGATAAACTGTAGACACTGTGGAGATTCGGGAGCATACGCAGAGATCACATATAGATGCCTTTGAATTTTCAAAGGAATATCTATAACGCAGGCTTCTAGTACCTGGAACTTGTATACATCTCTCCTGTAGACGACTTTGTGTCGTAGACCATTTTTAACTAAGACAGCGACCCCGCCCCCATGAGTGGAATTTGGACGATCTCGTCTAATTACGTTATAATTTGGGTAGCCCAATTTGTGCCTTTGATTTAGCTTAGTTTCGCTAGCCAAAAGCACATCTGGACGTTCAGCTTCCAGCAGATTGCTGAGATCATCCCTTCTTTCCATGCGGATTAGTGAATTAACATTCACAGCAATAATTTTTAGGGTTAATTCAGTCGCGGTGAACGTTATGATTAGAGTGTGGGTTCGTCTGGAAACAGGGTCGAATAGATAATGTCCGTTCGAGCCACTTGTTCCGTCATTTTTTTTTTCGATCTTTTCGAATTTTTTATCAAACGCAGCAAACTGTCCTTGTATGGACAGTAATATTGCTGTTATATCAGTTTGTGCCTCTGGAACAGGCGTTTTAATGATATTACGTGATTGTTCTAAGATTGGTGCATTTTTTACTCCACTTGCCATTTGGGCGTATGACACACTTGGTGCCACGAAGTTGTTGTAAGAGCGAGTTTTCATCCTTTTCTCTTCTTCAACTTGCTTCTTTTTGGCTTCCAACTTTGATTTTAGTTGTTGGTACTTAGGGCAACCTCTAAAGTTAGCAGGATGACCTGAATTGCTACAGAGAACACAGGATAGTTTACTTCTATCCGGGAGCTGTTCTTTGCCCAATGGACATTCTCCAATGATATGTCTGTTTAGGCATTTGACGTATCTGAAATGCATATTGCAATTTACTGCCACATGGCCGAAGCGTTGACAGCGCATACCCTGCACTTCTTTATTCTCTCCCAACTTATTGTTTGGTGATTAATGTATTTAATATATCTAAGTCCATCAATTTTGCTATTGGGGCTTAGCGACACAATGAAGAAAGGCAACTTACGGTTGAGATTTCTAGAATTTGCTGTAGAAAATGGTTTCACACCTTCCCAGGATAGTGTGGACAGTGTTAGTCCAGGTGTTCTCTAACTACTTGTATAGAGGGATGGTGGGAAAGAAATCATACAAGACCGGTAGGTCTTGGGTGCGGTAGTGAACGCAGATCACGTCTTTGGCGTCTGATAATCTGCGCTTTGGTCGGTGTGTATGTTTGTGTTTGTGCCGTCTTGGACTGTGCGTTCGTGTGTGTTGTTTGTTAAAAGTAGACCCTATGGGATGGGTCCAGGAATCCTCTATTATAGAGGGGAATGTTGTTGGGAAGGGTGCTTTTTTCAGTTTTGTACTGAAGAAGAAATTGTGGGGGTTTGATCCGAAGAGATCGAGAGAGAGAAGGGTCAAGAATGCAAGAGTCCCGTACAAGTAGGTTCTCGCTGTTCTGAATGTTTTCGAGGTACTTATATGCTAATTGAAGCAAGTACTCGTCGATAGGGGTAATGGAGGCGCCTTCGTTGAGGTGAGAGTTGGGCTAATGACGACCGTCAGGCCTTCTAGAATGATTGGTGCATCTTCTGAGGAGTTTCCTTTCGAAAACCCGAAGTCTTTCCATTTGAGCCGAAGATATGCAGGACCATATGGGAAAGGCGTACGGTATTCCAGATCGGATTAGCTGCCTATAGCAGAGAAGATTAACTTTGGTGTCAACTTTGTTCCTCCACTGACTCATCCCGAATCCAAAATGTACCGCCCTTTTATACTCTGTGGCAACAGAGATTTGTTAAAGATTTTATTTAAAAATTCCAAGAAGCACAAGCAAGATTTTGTGTGCTTCAATTGGAATAGGATTCTCAGAAGTGTATAAGAATTTCTTTGAATAAATTCTTGGAAGAGAAAATCATGAAATGCATTTAGAGTTAAGCATTTCATGATGTTAGGATTATTAGGTATTGAATCAATGTACGACAAATGGATTTTGGTTTAATTTTGTCGTGCATATGATTCAATCGGATTATGGGTGAGGTAATTAGGAATTTGAATCAATGTGCGGCAAACTAACTTTTGGTTTAACTTGTCGCTCATATGATTCACTTGGATTGGGATTATAGGTAAGTGGGTGAGAGTAGTGATTTAGGATCACTACAAGACAGGCCACTGTGCATTGGTTCCTACATTTATTCCATTGCATTCCAGAGACCAGTTTAGCTGCGGCATGTGTGGTTTCATGACCCGCCTTAAAGCCAAACTGGTTATTTGGAATAATGTTGTTGTCGCCTACCCATTTTAGCAGAGCTTTGTTAATAGTCTTTTCAAATGCTTTACTGATGCTTGGGAGTAAACTTATCGAACGCATGTTGATTGGATTTGTACAGTCTTTGTCCTTTTTTGCGATGGGCTGAATGATTGCCGTTTTCCAACGCGTGGGATAATATGCATTATTCAGCGCGTTGTTAAACAGGACCGTGTATATATCTATTGCCATTGGGGGCAGGTTCTTGAGTACGATGTTAGGTACTCAATCTATTCCCACTGACTTTTTGCTTCTTAATGAGTCGAAGATACTCTGGAGTCCTTCCCTTGTGATTAAAAGGCTATCAGCTTCACCATTGGCATTAATGTCAATTGACAGATTATCGTCACTGAATTCGGTAAAACCCAGATTCTCCGATTGCCAATGTGAAATTTCATTCCGGAGGTGCAGGTGATTCAGTAGAACTCTGTCCTCCAGGTCATGATTTCGGCGAATGCTTTCATTCACCTTGTACATTTCCCAAAAGACAGCTCCCACAGCGTTCACCTTTTCCAAAGGATCTTCGATCACGAAAAGCTCACTATTGAGGATCGCATTCTCTGTATCTATGCCAATGTTGGTTAGCAGCTGCTTGTTTACATCAGTACGTGGAATTTGGAGACACTGAATCTCGTTTTGATTATTTCTCCTGAATATTTTATTTATTTGTGGGAACATATTCGGGTTATTAGTTTTTATAGCCCGAATTCTGTTGTTCCAATACAAATTTGTTGCTAATCTATAATTAGCTTTAAATAATTGTTGGAAGTTTTTTAATCGGGATTTCAGTGATATTATCTCCTGGTCTTGTCTGTCTGTAAACTGTCTGTGTAATTGTTTTAATTTCGATAGCAGTCTGCTATTTTTCTTGCGGAGTGCGTTGATTGTTGTGTTTCTGTACATGTTTATGTTATCTGTTACTGTTGTTTTGGGAATTGTTTTGTTCATTGTTCCATTTGTTGGATGTATTTGTCGATTTCGTCATTTGTCAGGTTTCTGTTTACTGGCAGATTAAAGTCATTCGAACGAAGTTCTCTTGTTAATGATCTGGTGAACCGCGGTCATCGCATTGCGAAGAGTCTCTCGAGCTCCGCTATAAATAGGTTATGTTGGTGCTCCTCAGGTGCATATACTGCAATCGCATACAAGCCCCATCCTTGCTGAAGGGGTATGCGTACGATACAGGCTTCCAGCACCCGGAACCTGCGCACTTCTCCACTATATATAACTTTATGATGGATTCCTTTTCTAATAAAGATAATTAGCGGGGTGTCCCTCATTCCCACACACTGCGCACTTTAGAAGGGCTTTGTCTTCTACCCTTTCTTTTCCCAGAGGGCATTCTTCTGCCTTATGGTCTTTTCCGCATTTTACGCAACGGTGCTGTATTTCACAGTTCGCCGCCGCGTGACCAAACCTTTGGCACCGGACACATTGCAGGATGTCTCTGCCTTTTTTTAATTTGTCCCATGTGACACTTTGATGATCCAAGACTGTAATTTTTCTTAGACCACCAATTCTGCTGCTGGGCGTTAGTTGAACTAAAAAGAAGGGTAGCTTGCGGTTTTCCCTTCTTGCCTTGGTTGTGCTGAACGGTTTTACGGAGATAAACTCGAGATCGTCGTGCTTCAACTTTTGAAGCATCTCGAGCAGAGCCTCCGGTTCCACCTCAGGGTCGACACCCTTTACTAGAACCGTTACCCTCTTTGTTTGCTTCGGCGTGAACGAGTAGAATTCCGCGGTGGCTCTCTTTAAGACCTCTTTAATTGTTTCGTGGTCTGCCACCGCATAGGTTTGAATGGCATGCCTGTTACCAGCCAGTCTTTTAACTACAAAATAGTTTCCTATAGCTAGCTTACAGAGACTTACCAATTCCTTACACTCAATATCTATGGTGTTGATTGGTGGCATCTTTATTTTTTCGTTGTTATTGTTGCTTTGCCGCTGCTGTGTTGCTTGCTGTGGTCGATTTTGTGTTGATAGTTGCTGTTGATGTTGCTGTTGCTGTTGGCCGACTTTTGACGTCGGCTTTTGTTGTTGTTCTGTGTTTTTCTTTTTCGAGTGCCGCTATTTTTTTCTTTCGGTGTCTCTCTTCTAGTCGGGCTCTTGCCATCGCAAGTTTCGCATCCAATTCACTTATTTCCTCTTCTTCATCGTCAGACTCTGAGGATGCAAGAGAAGCGAATGAGTTGTTTGCCCCATACATGTTAAAGTTGGAGGGGGATGGGAGCTCATTGACCTCCTCCATTTGCTGATCTCTTTTCTCCAATGTTAATTTCGCGGTTTTACTTCGCGTCACAATGGAGTTTTTCGGTGTATCTTTTCGTTTGTGTGTTGTCGCGTTTTTGTCTTCCTCCGTGTTCATGCTGGTTCTTTCCAGTTTGTTTTCATTAAAAAAAAAACAAAGGCGACCTGCAATACGAACCACGAAGACGATTTCTTCCGTACGCCGACTCGAACTCGGCTATCGTCAGCTAAGAGTCAGTAAACTTGCACTCGCACCAAATGATGCTTTAAAAACTCGGTGCTTAACTAGCAATATATTGTGTGTTTTAATTTTCACTTTTACGACTGAGGTGATATATTTTAATTGTCTTACTTTGTTTTTGCACCTCACTGAAGTGATTTTGTGAGCACGTTTTTTGTCACTTTTAACATTCGTTTTGTTTGTTTGTTGTTGTTGCACTTTGTTTTAATTGTCACAACACGTCACGTCACTGGTTTTCTATTTCGTGGCTTCGTTCTCGTTTATGAATTAGATTAATTATATCAATAGGTTGTCCGTTTTTTAAACACACGTTTTGTAACTGAGTATTCACTGAGTGAAAGCCGATATTTTCGTGATATTAAAACACATTGGTTATGTGATAAACAGCAATTTAATTAGTAATGTAATTGTATGTTTGTCAATGAAAAAGTGTATTAAATGTGCACAAAACCGAAATAAATGCACGATAAATGAATAAATAGTCTAATGAGTTGATTGCGATTAATATTTCACGAATTTAATAATAAATTCACTGCGGTTAATAAGGATTACTTAGAGAGCTGAATTGCACGTCTACAGCGGATGTTTTATATATTGTCTCAGTTATCAACTATTTTAGTGTAAAAATTCCAAGAAGCACACACAAGATTGTGTGTGCTTCAATTGGAATTGCGTTCTAGGAATTCTTAAAGGATTTATTTGAATGGGTTCTTGGAAGGGGAATCATGAAATGCGTTTTGAATTAAGCATTTCGTGATGTCAGGATTTTTGGAATTGAGTCATTGCACGACAAATGGATTTTCGTTTAAGTTTATCGTGCATATGATTCAATTTGGATTGGGGTATGAATTACTGTGAAATTGAATCAATGTGCGACAAATTAACTTTTGGTTTAATTAATCGCTCATATGATTCAATATGAAATTTGGATTTGGGTGGGATTATTTAGGTATATTTGGGGATTTGGATGGGAGTGGAGATTTAGGATCGCTACAGTAGCATACGTGAGATGGGTTCATTAGCGCCGTAAGAAGTGTGATGAGCGGGCACGTAAAACAGTCGAGGGTTCCGCACATTACGGGGGTTTGTATGCAATGTTAAAGTGGAGAGCAAGCTTGGCCAATTGATTGAACCAGACAGAAGGCGATGGACAAAGATGATGTCGGCATGGATTCTGCGCTCCTCAAGTGTGTTGAGATTGATTAGACGGAGCCGGCCTATATATGGCGGTAGAGTGAGCGGGTTTTCCCAGTTTAGTCCACGGAGGGCAAAGCGCAAGAAACGACGTTGAACGTCCTCGATCCTACGAATGTGAGACAATTAATACGGGGACCAGACCTGACTAGCATATTCGAGTAGTAGCCGGACAAAAGTTGTGTAGAGTGATCGGGTGACGTAGGGGTTTAGGAATTCCTCGACCAGCGTTTTACAAAGCCAAGGGCAGCGTTGGCCTTAAGGATTATGCCATCGATATGTGCGGTAAATCTAAGCTCCTTGTCGCATATGAAGCCCGGGTCGCAAATCGATTCAACCGATGTTATGCTTCCAGGAGAAGGTGATTGTGTGACATTTGGCGTTATTCAATTCTAGGCAATTATTTTGGCACCAAATCGCAAAGCTGTCAAGATCCGATCGGAGAAGTGAGGAGTCTAGGGGAGAGTGGATTGTCTTGAAAATGTTGGTACCATCCGCGTAAATCGAGATGAGGGAGTGATTGATGCATGAGCCTATGTCGTTTAAGGTTAGGATAAATAGGTGGGGCCGAGATGACTGCCCTGGGGGACACCTGAGGTTGGAAGAAAAGGATCGGAGAGGGTGGATCTAAATCGCATGTGGCAGGTTCGAGAATTAAGATAGGACGAGACCCACTTAATCAACAGGGGTTCAAAACCGAAGGAAGATAATTTAAAGAGATTGAGGTTATGGGAGATTTTGTCGAAGGCCTTGCCAAAGTCGGTAGTGACTACATCGACCTCATCGCCGTTTTCTAGGGCAAGGAATGTGGGATTTGAATTCGACAAGGTTGGCAGTAGTGGACCTATAGCGTTTGGTATGATAGTGAAGAACGTGTAATTCGAACTGACGCTATGACAGTTAGAATCACCAAAAATTGAACCTAACCGTAACACATCAGGCTACTGGCCGATTTTTAGAATTCTCAAGTATATTCCACTGATGTACTTTCTTATTCGATTTTCGTTCGGTGTTCTTCACTATTGTATTATGTGTGTATCTGTTAGAGACGCCGTACTGGTTAGGAGAGATGATAGGTGTGCAGCGAAAACATAACGCATCATATAGAAGGCCTTCGAACAGTTTAGCAACGGGAAGATAATTGGATATATCGTTTTTTGGTCCCTTTTTATGTATGGGGGTTATGTAGGAGAATTTCCAAATGTCGGGGAATATACCTTGTGCAAGGGATAGATTAAAGATTGAAGCGAGCGAGAGAGAGAGAGAAGGGGAGCATTTTTTAAAGAAGATAGCAGGGAGTCCGTCTGGGCCGGGACTGAAATCGTCTTTCAGTTGTTCAAGTTTTTCAATAACTTGGTGTTGTTGAATGTGTAGAGGGATGAGTGGTCGGAGGGAGAATTCAGACATGCCAGTAAAGTAGGAGGGGTTCGGCTCGAACGAGTAGTCCGTGGAGGATAGTTTGAAGAAGGACGCGAAAAGATTGGCTATGATGTGGAGGTCAGTTGTAGTAGTTGAGCCGTAGGAAAGGGAGGTGGGATAGGCAAGAGATTTCCGTTTGTAGTTGTTGAAGTGGTAGAAAGTTTCGAGGTCATTGATCAGGTTGAGTTGAGCTTTGGCAAGGTAATTGTGGTAGAGGGAGCTATAAAGCTCGGTGAATTGGTAAAAGTAACCGAGATAGTTGGAGTAGTCTAGGGGAGAACGCGTATTTAAGAAAGTGTTCCACAACGTATTCCTCTTGTTACGAAGTGTGCGGAGTCTGCGGTTATACCAAGGGAGCGATGAGAATGATAACCTGTGTCGGGTATATGGGACATATAGGGATATGGCGTTGTAGATTGCTGTGTAGAGCGAGGCTGTAGCGACCTCTACACTTATATCGTTTAAGCGGAGTGTGATATTGCTGTGGTACTCATTTATGAGGCGGAAATTGGCCTTTCGGAAGTTCAATATTGATAGGGGGGGAAGTGTGCTGTGGGCTGAGTAGTCGTGGTATAGGGATAGAAGAAGATGGGGTGGTGATTGTCAATAGTTGAGAGGATGTGGGGACTAGAGACAACTGAGGAATTAAAGGGCTCTCTCGTGAACACAAGGTCAAGTTGTTTGCCCAGATGATTTAGGACATTGCTTACTTGGCAAAGGCTAGAGTCGATGAGGCTGTCTATAAAGAGACACCCCTTGGTAGGAGATGTAGTGGGACTTATCGTCAGACAGTGTCCATTGGAGATGGGGGAGGTTGAAATCGCCAAGGACTACAATGTCGTCTTGGGAAGAATCAGCTCCGTTAAGCGATCGAATGCAGCAATAGCGAGTTCATATGACTCGATAGCTTGCGTAGGCGGTATGTAGAAGCATATGATGTACAAGGATTTTAAGCAATATATATATATATATATATATATATATATGCATATGTATATATATATGTATAGGTATATACATATATATATATATATATATATATATATATATATATATATATATGTATAAAAATAATACCTAATGCCTAATAGTTATTCTTTTGGCCCCTATCAATACATCAGTCTCACCCAGCCCCTACATCTATAGACTACCACCACCCCCTTCTTTTCGTGACCTTTTTTCGAATCCACTCACCATCGAGTCGCGACTTCTATCATCCTTTAGTGATGGGTAATATTAGAAGTCAGCTCGCAGTAACAGCGTCTGCACCGGCAGTCACGAGAGACGAGCAGAAAGTTCGACATTGATAAACACATTGATGAAGACCTTTTACACCATATTATATCTGCGCCAAAAGGGCTGAATATCAAGACGAACTAACGAATAGTATTAGCATCCTAAAGAATGGGAGCAGTGAGGAAGGGAAAGCCAATAATATGGACACTAAGTGGACATCGATCAGAGACACAGTCAAACAAACAGCCCAATAGGTATTAGGATTTAAGAAAACAATTAAGTCCAAACCTTGGTTTGACGATGACTGCAGGGCGAAGATCGAACAACGTAAACACATCAGAGTGATCCACTTACAAAGATATGATGAAGTCAACGCAGTAAGATACGCGACAATTCGGAAAGAGACAATGAGACTCTTCAAACGCAAAAAACGCGAATGGGAGAAGACTCGGATCGAAAAATTCTAGAAAATGCCAGAGCAAAGAGGTATGTATGCCGGCATAAACTCAATTAGAAATGGCTACCGATGCAGGGCCAAAAAATTCGAGACACAAACGGCCGTCAGGTCACAGAAACATACAATATCGTGACAAGATGAAAGCTGTACTTTGAAAACCTGCTCAATGTGCGCACCCATCAACCACAAATAAACGCACCAGACGTATATACAGCCGAGCTCTCTTTCAACGAAGTTGTAGACGCGATATATCGATTGAAAGGCAAGGCTCGCCCCGGAGTCGACTGTATACCGGCAGAGCTTATGAAGCACGGAGGAGAGGCAACCGCTCGAAAGATCCACCAACTCATCAAAACAATAAGGAAGTCACTCCGGAAGAATGGAAAACTTCAATAATCTCCCCCATTTCCAAAAAAACGCGACAGATCTGACACTCTCCACGTGACACCCCTGGATAGCTACTTTGGCACTCGCCTTCAGAGGAATAACATTGCTCCCAACCATATACAAAATAGTAACAAATGTCATACTGGCGAGAATCACATCATAAGCAGAAGAAATACAGGGAGACTACCAATGCGGATCCCATAGCAACTGGTCAACGAGCGACCAAATGTTCACAATAAGGTAACTGCTGAAAAAGAAGTGGGTATACAGAGAGACGGTTCACCAAGTATTCGTTGACCTCAAAAAAGCCTACGACTCAGTCGCAAGGCAAAGAATCTACCATATTGTAGTTGAGCTGGGAATTCCGAAAAAATATGCCGCCCTCAAGTTTTCGTGAACGAAAACAAAGGGCGAATTAGAATAGAAAACGACCTTTCAGAACCATTGGAAATCCGGGACGGACTAAAACAGGGGGATGGCCTTGTGCTCGAGTATGTTATCAGAAAGGTTCAAGACGACAACATAGCCCTATCATACCTGAACATCGCCAGACAAGTGCTCGCATATGCGGATGACAACGCCGTTCTGGGCGATAATCTAGAAACAGTAAGTACAAACATTGAAGGCATAAGAGGTATACCTAGAAATAAATGAAGACAAAACCAAATACATGATTACGGCGAGAGCAGGTGGACCTCAGGGAACACATATGAACGTCAGAGGCAAGATATTTGAAAAAGTTGAAGAATTTAAATATCTGGGAACGATACTGACGACCAGTAACGAAATGTCGAAGGAAATTAACAAAAGATTACATTCCGGCAACCGTAGTTGGCACGCAGTCAGTAAACTGCTGAAACCCGAACTGCTATCACGTAACATAAAGCTGCATGTCTATAGAACCATAATCATGCCGATTGTTCTACACGGATGCGAAACATAGGCTCTCAGAAAACGGAAAAAAAAACAAATTCCGCCTATTCGAGAATAAAGGTTGAAGGAGTATCTTTGGAGGTAAATATGACGAGGAGTCAGGACAATGGAGAAAACTCCACAACCACGAATTGGAGGAGCTATACTGCAAACCTAAAATAGTGAAAGTTATCAGGTCGCGAAGATTAAGATGGGCCGGACATGTGGCGCGAATGGGTAACGATAGGACCGTGCGTAGAATTCTTGATGGTGGACCAACGGGAAAGGACCGACAGGACAGCCGCGACGGAGATGGGAGGACAATGTTAGGTTGGACCTCGAGGAGATCGGATCGGATGATCGAACGTGGAAGGAGAGCGCACAGAACAGGGAAAAATGGCGGAGCCGAGTCAGTGAGGTCATGAACTTCCGGGTTCCTACAGGCCAGTAAATAATAATTAGAGTATGCTATAGAATTCAGCGTTCACTTCACCTTGGTGTGGGCAGTACGTATATTAGTCCAACGCTAGTTAACTGAAATGTGAACTATATGCGTGGTAAAGGCAAAAAGGCAAAAGGAATGAAAGACCTAAATGCTGTGCCAGTACCCATTTGTGCTTCTGAAAACAAAATTATTATTTTTTTTATTTTTTTTATTTACAAAATTTAGGGAGACCGGATCGTCTGGTTAAGCGTGGAAGAAGAATGTACAGGACAGGGAACGATGGCGGCGTCGAGTCGGTGAGGTCACGATCTTCCGGGTTCCCACAGGCCAATAAATAGTAATAGTAAATAGTAATACTACGAACTTTTGTGTTTCATTAGAAAGTAAGACACAAATGGACTCATAACTAAATGCAGTACTTTTGGTACATTGTATAGTTCTGTAAGGGTATTAGTGAAATGATCCTCGTTAATTTATTTAAAATAATATCGGTCTTAAACAAAAAGAAATCCAAGCAGCAGTAAAATATTGGCTAAATATACGAATTTTCGTTTCTTATTAGTGGATATTACTTTCAAAGATATGTTTAAATAAAATTAAATGTTTAAATAAATGTTCAAATGAGCATGTAATAAAAAATGTTTAACGATGCCGCATCGGGTTGCTTTGGTGTAATTATTTGACGTCATATGCTTTCGGAATTCCTAAAGGTGCTTAGTTAGCATACTAAGTATGTGGATCCTTTGTTGTCATTCACTTGTACCAGTTTTGGATATTCTAGTTCAGTGTGTTTTACGTATGCTGACTGAAAATACCAGCTAACATATGTGTTCAAATTTGGAATAATTTTAGAACCGGAATCCACAAATTTTTGATATCGTTCAATGTAAAGTCGACGAATCGACCCATACTACTGTTTCAATTTGATTTGATTCCATAAATGTTATTTTAGTGAGAAGGTTATTTTCAAGGGTTCGGGGTGGCAACAAAGCATGTTCCTTCAATGTCAGTTCTCTTCTACTCGTTTTATTAGATGAATATGTGTATTCCCTGTAGGTGTGTGGAAACAATTTCTGGTATCGATGGTAGTTAGTTAAAAAATTGGATTTTTTTAGAAAAAATAGTTTTTATGGAAGCATAAAAACTTCTACTCTCCGATGTGTATAAATCCATCCATCAATCCTCAACACGAAATTAATGTCAAAATCACTTATAGTTTAACATAACTAAACCAGAGACGACCATGAAAGATAACATGGTTATGTGCTCAGGTTATCACCTTTTTATGTTATCACTACAAAGTTCATTGAATGCTGAAAATTGAAACTGTAGACAAGGTACTGAAAACTATCTTTAACGATGCTAATAATATCCACCGTTGTGAGCCGCCGTAAAGGCAGAGAAATCAAATCATTTTTATTGAACGAAGTGATTCATTATATTACATATAATGGGGGAACATCTAACTAGCATGTAGAACTTGGGCAATCATACTTTTTCAATGCGTATTACCTTTTTATGTGTAAAAACAAAAACAAATTGTTGTGGAAGGATGTGTCAACGAGTTTAACAATTTTATCTCCACACATCAAAATGTCATAACGTGATATTTATATCAGTCTCATCTGCGAGGTAGATAAAATTTAGGATTAGGATCGAGTTTACTTCTTTGACGCAAATAAAATACCAGACAAAAATATATCAGGTTGATAAAACTGGATATGTGTGAGAGATTCTCTCCAATTCCGGTTTTACCTATTTATCAACTGGCTTTTAGCAGTTGTCAGATATTTGCAACCCATTTGCGCTCATTTTATAAACTGGTTATCACATATCTTTGAAAGTAATATCCATTAACAAGAAACGGAAAGTCGTATATTTTGGCAATATTTTACTGCTGCTTTTTTTTTTTCGTGGTCGAGATTATTTTAAATAAATTAACGAGGATCATTTCATTAATACCCTTATAAAACTATCCAATCTCCCAGAATTACTGCATTTAGTTATGAGTCCACTTGTTTCTTACTTTTTAATGAAACACAAAAGTTCGTAGTAAAAGTTAGGCAAAGCCGCACTTCTTTGTTTTTCTTTTATATTATTATTAGCAATAATTTGTTTTTCTTTTATGTTATTATTAACAATATTTTGTTAAGGTTTTTCTATTTATTTATTTATTTAATATCTATTTCTCTTTTATTTTCATTTACAATATGTTTAATTATCCTCTTGGTGATTGCTGTCCTACTATATGTTGTTCTCAGACATACATTTTGTCAACAAAATATCGGGAATTGTTAAATAAATAACAGACTTATTCATCAAAATTAATTGGATCTTCTTCAAAGTAGGTCCTATTTGAAGTAAAACATTCCGTGCCAACGCTTTTTCCAATCCTTCGAAGCAATCCATATAGGCACATTTCGGAACAGCCTTCAGTTCACTCGCTGGTCGTTTCAATATCTTTCAATCGACTCAAACCAGGCTAGCCTGGAATAGCAATTCAGTTTCGAGAGGAAGAAGCCACGCAGTGCCAAATTCGGTGAAAAGGTGGTTGCTGTTCTTGTAGTCTACGAAGCTCCTGAATGACGTTATAGAGTCAACCGCTGATATGTGTTCCCATCTGTTGCTTGAGCTTACCATTAGCAGTTGTGGCGGTTCCGCCAAACCCCACGGCCCACTTACCTGAAAAACCATCATAACTACATCCCAATCGGCTAATGCAATCGCATTAGCACCTTAAGTGCTTTACGCATCTAGGTTATCAAATTTATAATCTAAAAGTCCCTGTTAAAGAATTCCTACCTTTTCATGCATCTCGTCGCATACAAATTCCCTACAAGAATTCTTTCCATTATACAGGTGCATAAAACCAAAACCTATTCCGTATCTTCGGTTGCCAGGCAAATTCCAACCTTCCCAAACCTGCACCGCAATCTCCCCGCAGCAAAAACATTTCCTTCCCAAGGATAATTAATGCTTTCAATGCATTACATGAAAATGCCTGCAAAGAATTTTTCCTACAAGGGCATTCATACATGTCTCAACGCATCTCTGCATTAGCGACCCAAAACCGAATTTATAATTAGTGTAGATATTCACACTAGTGTTCGATCCTGGCGTCGCCATAGATGCCATGTACACAGATGGTATATACAAACCATCATTGTGTAATCATCTGCTTCGCAATGACTTGCCACTATCGATACAGCTGCAAGCACTTTACCCAGAAATGCTCCTTTGTTTGAATCTCCAAACAATCATCGACTTTACGCATAGCCGCCGGATTGAATTCAAAGCATAATCAATGCAAATATAGAATCCGTTTCCCACAATCAAATTTCCCTGCATATACAAATGCAAGCAAGGGATTTGTTTCGTCCACCAACCCATTAGCACCTTTCCCAATGTATATTCCTATATTTACACGAGGGCATCACTCATATAAGACTTTTATGATGCCCTCGTCTCGTCTTTTCTCTTACCATATTTCTTCGAAGCATCGTCGTCTATTTATTTAGACGCGATGCACTTCATAGACAACGATCTTCTCGATCCCTTTGTCCTTGCCGCCTGCCTGCTTTGTTTTGCCATTAGCTTCGCGCATGGGTAAACAACACAGATCTGAACGATCACACACATACTACCATGTTCTCCATTACGAGATCTGGTTTTCTATTCCACCAAGAGAGACTTTACGTTTCTCTGGTGGTAAGTAAATACATATCCTTAGTGGAGAAGATATCTACCACCACACCACAAACTCACCCCAAACGAAGGTTGTATCGCTCAGTCAAATTACATCCGCCGACCACCACGGTCGTTGCCGCTCCCGCTCTCCGTCGCGCGGCGCAGAAGCGTAGGTCGTGTCAAAAGGAAGTGTTTCATTCTGTTTAAAATTCATAAACATCAATTTAATATTAATAATAAGTTTAAGTGAAGTATAAAAACACTAACATAATTAATAATGGCTGAGAACAAAGTGGTTTTTATTAAGAGAATTATCCTTCACAATTTTAATAACGAAAGTGGAATAAACTAAAAATTAACAACTTGTGTTTTAATTGCTATCTGGTGGACAGTGTTTTCACTTACTACCGGTTGTGGACAAACGTGGCGGCATTTCGTCCTTTTGGTTCGGCGTTTTATTTGGTGGAACATTATGATGGAGGCGGAAGGTGAACAGAGTGTCCGTGTTAGGCACAATACTTCCTCCCCACATACTTATGTTGATCGTGTGGGTAATGTGGGTGTTCCTTGTGTTTGAATCTGTACTGGTATTGTTCAAAGCAGCCAAGTCCTCTCAGACATTGAAACACGTGAAAATCTACCTCACTGTAGGATCTCTGATCTTTTCATCCAGTTTTTGGTCTTCGGCGACATTTCATGCGTCCATCTTTTTGTGACAGCTATCTTATTTCTATTGGCATTGAGTAAGGCTCCTTTCTCGGATAGCCGTGAGTGTAGCTTCATATACACTGAAGTCTTATGCGTTCAATTAGCGAAGCTTTTATATTTCCGGCACTGATCATACGTCTTCTTCTATGGGCATGTGGCGGTTCCGCCAAACCCCACGGTTTGCCTTCCTAAAAAACACCCATAACTCTATCCAATCATATAATTTCGCTAATGCAATCGCATGGGATATAAAAGATTATCCCCATTTGGGAGAATTGGTCTGCTCACAGAATCCAAGAGCATTCTGTTCGATCTTTTAGGCCCGTACACATTTGGCATCAGTCTCTCCAGTGCGGTGTGTGTTGTCGCTGCCTTCTTTATCACGTGGCGCATGTGGTGCGTAAAAGTCATGCGATGATCGCTTCAGTATGGCTATCTCCCAAAGAGACCGGGACGATAATATTAAACAGCACCAACAGCTCTGGTGGTTGAATGACAATTAAAGACCTGATTGTCAATCTCGGTAGAATCACTGTATTATCAGCCAGCTTACACAGACTTAGCTTTTCTAGAATTAGGGTAGAATAAGATTTAAGTCAAGTTCTTTTAAGTAAATAAAATAAAATTTAAAAAAATTAAAGAATTAAATTAATTAGGCGTACAACTTTGCTTCCGCCGTTTTTCCGACATTCGAGGCTTTATTGTAAAAAACTGGTTATACATTTCTGATTCAAAGTATTGTCCATCGCTGGCCACTACTTTCTCCCATCTTTCGGGCAGCATACGAATCCCGCGTTGAAAAAACTGGTCATCTTTTGAATCGATCCACGAATCGATCCAATTTTTTACTTCTTCATAAGACCGGAAGTGCTGGTCAGCCAGGCCGGTGCCATTGATTGAAACAAGTGATAGTCCGAGGGAGCAACGTCTGGAGATAACGGCGGGTGGGGTAGGACTTCCCATTTCAAAGTTTCCAAGTATGTCTTGACCACTTTCGCAACATGGGGTCGAGCATTGTCATGCTATAAAATCAATTTATCATGTCTCTCGTTGTATTGCGGCCGTTTGTCTTTCAATGCTCGGCTCAAACGCATTAATTGCGTTCGATAACGATCACCTGTGATTGTTTCAGTCGGTTTTAACAACTCATAATACACTACACCGAGCCGGTCCCACCAAATGCTGAGCATGACCTTGTAACCGTGGGTATTCGGTTTGGCCGTCGATGTGGAAGCATGGCCGGGATATCCCCATGATCTTCTGCGCTTGGGATTATCGTAATGAATCCATTTTTCGTCCCCAGTCACAATGCGATGCAGAAATCCCTTCCGTCTTTGCCTTGCAAGCAGCTGTTCACAAACACACAAACGCCGTTCAACATCTCTCGGCTTCAACTCGTACGGCACCCAATTTCCTTGTTTATGAATCACTCCCATGACTTTCGGGCGTTTTGAAATGGCTTGTTGCGTCACTCCCAATGATCCTGCCAATTCTTGTTGCGTTTGACACGAGTCTTGATCAAGTAATGCCTCCAATTCTGCATCTTCGAAAACCTTCTCTCTTCCACCGCCATGCTGGTCTTTGACGTTAAAACCGCCGTTCTTGAAGCGTTGAAAAAATTCTCGGCACGTTCTTTCACTAATAGCGGCATCACGATAGGTATTTGAGAGCATTCGATGGGCCTCAGCCGCAGATTTCTTCATACTAAAGCAGAAAATTAAAACTTCCCGCAATTTGGCTCGTAAGCTGACATGTTTAATCGAGAATAACTTTATGATGCAGACACACATCGACTAATATTTCGATGGCGTTATGTTTACAAATACCTAAGCTTATTGTATGACATCTATGATCTATTTATTTCAACTACCCCTTACCGCTACAGCCATCTATTGCAAAACGGTGGAAGCAAAGTTGTACACCCAATACTATACTACTATTTATTGGTCTGTAGGAACCTGGAAGTTCATGACCTCATCGACACGACTCCGCCATCGTTCCCTGTCTTGTGCACTCTCTTTCCACGCTTGACCATCTGATCCGAACTCCTCAAGGTTAAACCTTACACTGTCCTCCCATCTCCGTCGCCGCCGTCCTGCCGGTCTCTTTCACGTTGGCTTACCGTCAAGAATTCTACGCACGGTCCTATCGTTGCCCATTCATGCCACATGTCCGGCCCATCTTAATCTTCGTGACCTGATTACTCTCACTATTATAAGCTCGCGGTAGAGCTCTTCCAATTCGTGGTTGTAGAGTCCTCCATTATCCTGCCTCCTCGTCATATTTGCCGCCAAAGATACCCCTTAGAACTTTATTCTCAAATACACGGAATTTGTTTTCTTCCCGTTTTGTGAGACCCCATGTTTCGCATCCCTATAGAATAATCGGCATGATTATGGTTCTATAAACATGAAGCTTTATGTTACATGATAGCAGTTTGGATTTCAGCAGTTTACTGACTGCGTGCCAACTAGCGTTGCTGGAATGCAGTCTTTTGTTAATTTCCTTCGACATTTCATTACTGGTCGAGAGTATTGTTCACAGATATTTAAATTCTTTAACTTTTTCAAGTGTCTTGCCTCTGTCATTTGACATTTATATATGTTCCCTGACTTTCACCTGCTCTCCCCGTAATCATGTATTTTGTTTTGTCTTCATTTATTGCCCACCTCTTCTGCCGCTTGCATGATGATTTCACAGTTTTTGCTTACAGTTGCTAGATTATCGCCCAGAACGGCGATGTCATCCGCATATGCGAGCACTTGTGTGACCCCGTTCAGGGATGATCCGCTCGTCTTGTCGTCTTGTACCTTTCTGATAACATACTCGAGGACAAGGTTAAAACGGCATGGTGAGAGGCCATCCGCTTGTTTTAGTCCGTCCCGGATTTCAAATGGTTCTGAGAGGTGGTTTTCTATTCTAACTCGCCCTTTGTTTTCGTTCATGTAAATTTGAATGAGGGCGGCATATTTTTTCGGGATCCCCAGCTCAACCACAATATGGTAGAGTCTTTGCCTTGCGACTGAGTCGTAGGCTTTTTTTATGTCCACGAACAGTTGGTGAACCATCTCTCCGTATCCCCACTTCTTTTCCAGCTGTTGCCTTATTGTGAATATCTGGTCGCTTGTTGACCGGTTCCGACGGAATCCGCATTGGTAGTCTCCCAATATTTCTTCTGCGTACGGTGTGATTCTTGCCAGTATGACATTTGTTAATATTTTGTATGTGGTTGGGAGCAATGATATTCCTCTGAAGGCGAGTGCCAAAGTAGCTATCCAGGGGTGTCACGTGGAGAGTGCGTGCCAACTTGGATTGAACACGGACAAGTATCGTCCGGGTTGAAAGCAATCAGAGACTTTACGTGTATGTTCGCTCCCATTCTGTTTTTCTATTCCATAGTTAAAACGATGGATGTTCCCGTCTATCTCGTCACTCAACTGAATTTGGTGAATATACTCTATAGCGATGTCAACCGAACATCCTGAGAAAGGTTGGCGCAATGCTAAGAACCTTGCCCGGAAAAACAAATTACTATGGACAATTTAACAAGTCCCGATAAGGACCGGATACCGGTGGAGAGACTTGCTAAATAAGGCCAAGACCGGATCCCGGTTGTAATGCCGATGGTGATGATGATGATGTCAACCGAAACACACCAACGTGCAACCATAGTGAATAATACAGCACGAAAAGAGAACGAAAAGCAAATCACCAGATCATTAACAGCAATCCGTGGCTTAAGTGCGTCCAATCATCCTCGTGTATGCGCGGCCGTGTTCTCATGTATTGGTGCTTTTTGTCACCTTTTCAAAACAATGGTTCTAGTGATGTTCTTCACCACTTCGTCGCAAGACGCTATAATTCCACATCTACAACTTGTTGTAGCTATTTTGATATAGAAAATGAACGTTGAGAGTAAGAATCGACTCCGTCAGATAACCGAACTGCCTACCCGAACTGTGTCCACATCAGAACGTTGTTCACCCCTGGCAGGTTGGTTAATAACTCTAATGAGATTGTATACCACCAATTTAAATATAGTAATATTCAACCCTTCTCTAATATTTTGCGTTTCAACGAACAAACGGAAAGTAGTTCCCCAACCCACATCCCTGACTGACAATATCCTCACTAACCCATTGATCACTATGCTACCCCCTTCCACACCACACTAACTTATTTCAATAATAATTAGGTAACTAGACTAAGTTAAGATAAGTTAAGTTAAGTTAAGTAAATTAGCATAGGTTAAGTAAATAACTATATCCTGGTTTTCTGACCTTTTCCAGGAAGCTCTACTCACTAAAATCTTAATCCATAACCAATATATAACTTTTATCATATTGTTTGAAAAATGTACTAGTAAGTATATGTAAACAATTATAGCTAAGGTATCATAAGTTATCTGTATTGCTTATTGTAAAAATTATTTATGGTCAATAAATACAGAAATGTAAAAAAAAAAAAAAAAAAAAAAAGAGAGAATTATTTATTTTTATTTATATTCTGTGGATCTCAGAGTTGACAACTATAATTGTTTTATTAGAGTCTTCATCAGGTGATCAATATCTCACGTACACAAAATACTTCAAAACACTTTGGAATAAACTGATCTTGTTTACATTCTATAATTGTGTGCTCTCTCGTGATACTCATCAATCAACGAGTGCGAATCAGTTTGTTGATAATCAACTTCAAACGTACAAATAAAGACAGAGTCATTCTTTAGCCAAACCGCATAAATATGTAGTGTTTCGCCTGATCGTGTGTTTCCTCGGCATTATAATCTTCAGGCATTCAATACCAATGTACATCGATATTTCTTTTCCCTCAAACTCGCACTGTGCCTCCACATTTAAGAGCACATTAAACTCCCCTTTTGTACAGGTGTTTATGTAACAAAAGCCTTTGCTTTAAAACGGTTCATTTCGTACATTTCAGGGATTTGACACAATTTATTTTGATTGTACGTACGCCCTTGCGAACGTGGCGTCCACTGTTTTCTTTACCTATACTTATTTATTCAGGTAGCATAACACAACTATTTAACAGGGTTGAAACCACGAAGTTTCAATGATAACGGTCTCTATTACTAAGTAATGGACAGGATGCAGCTACGAAAGTATCTTCATGCTCTTGAAAGGATAAACGAGACAACTGAATTATAGTTCAATGTAATAGCTACATCTGTATCTATTATACGGAACGTCCTTGCTTTTGTATTAAATTACAAACAATATTAGACGGCTGTATCTCTTTGCATAGGGTATCTGCAAATAAAGAAGAGCATTGCATTACGAATGCTAGGCATCCCAAGTAATGGAAATACCTTTTTGGACACATGTCCTTGTACGAAATAATAATAAGGAAAGTATAACGTGAAGCGAAGTCGACATTCTTCCAACAATAAATATCCGGTTTCATTACGAGGGATTCTTTATTGTGTTATGTAAGAATTTTCTCGAATTGCCGTGGGATTCAAACCGTTACAACTTTTTTGCAGAATATTTGAAAAGGATCTGACACTGCACAAACAGGACACAATTATTGAATCTGTTTCAAATGGTTTGCCATGAATGTGTCAAGTTCTCGAAGAAATTTGGATTTATATGTTTTTAATAAAAAATGTCGGAAATGGAGTGATTAGCAACGGAAGGTTTTTGATGAAGGAAAAACTCAATACTTTGGTCCATTACGTTCGCACATACTGAAGGCTTTCCCTTTCTTGATATACTTCATGTAGTTCCTAATATGGTGAGCTCAATTTGTGTGCGAATAAATAGAAACAATTTCTTCAGTGACCTGATCCCAAACTCACGCACATTTGCGTGTCGGCACAATATTGCAAGACCATGCAAGACCATGTCACAATATTTTATTTACAATCGGGGTTACGAGGTTAGGTTTTCTGTTGTCCTTCAGAAAGCTGAAAGTGATTTTTTTAATTATTAGTAAATAAATTACATTACATCTAATTAGCTGACAATGAAATTAACCCATCAGTTATTTTAGTAATTCGAAAAGTAAACAGACAGTATGTTCACTGCAGATAATTGGCGTCATTCGTCATTCCTGCCCCATTTCGTACTTCATTTTCTTATTTGTTTAAGGGGGGATTTTACAAAAACACTTTTCGTTTTGGTTTTCTCTATTTCACTCTTTAGATTTGTACAAATAATCTGTGGGGTCAAGTGATGAATATTATTAAAGCTGTGGGAAACAGCTGGCACGAGAGGGATGACGCAGTATTCTAGTTTGATTTTTGCACTTTTTTTAAACAGATTTCTTAAATAGATTTTATTTCATAAGAGAGAAGGACATAAATGCGGATTAAAGTAACTGACATGCTAGAAGACTTTTATTTATCATCTTCGATCAATAGTTTGTTTCTTGTTTTACAGATCTTTATTTTTTATAGTTTTTGTATGAAATGTGTGCACAAAGGCCACACATACTTTAATGTCTCAGCACAGTGCGGATGGAAGGAGTGAAGCATTATAAGGAAAGAAAGCATAGACGTAAGGGGCGGTCCTGTGGGGGGTGGAGCTCTCGGCGCCAACGTATGGCGCGGGGTTCACTCTCACCCGCCAACGATTTTTTCACAAGGATTGTCACCAAGAGGATAAGTCACGAAACAAAAAACACAGTGGCGTAGTTTAAATGTTGACTCCTTTTATTTGTCCTTTATGGTTTTCCTTTTTGTTCTATTTACACGTGGTTCAATTTGTGTGCCGAATAAATAGATAGTTCCTTGTTGTTTCTTTTATATTTGAATGGGGCGCGTTAATGAGGGAAAATCTTTGCGCTCAACGTATGGCAGGCACGCACTTAACTGAACACCTTGTGGGGGAAGGGGGGAGCGCCCTACGCGAGTCGACGATTGGGTTCCACTGACTAGCTCCGCTTATCCGCTGATCAACTGTTCCAAACGCACTCGGGTGTGAACTGTCGTTGCCCGCCTATTCAGTTGCCGGTTGCAAACAATTTCGGACGCGCGTGAACCGAATAAGTATGCTAAAACTCGGGAGCCGGACTAGACACGCATTTGCTCCTTACGCAGCCGCGTTCGACTTTGGTACCGATAGTGCGCACGCCGCGGTGGTTAAGGTGTGACTTGGTGTAATGCAGGAGCGATGTGCGCTCGGTGGTTGCTGGACAATGACTTCTACACACGGGGGCGGCGTGCCCCCGCATGGCCGCGGCGGTTGCAGGGGAACCTTGACGTGATCGTGGCGGTAGTTGGAGGACGACTGATTGATGAAGAAAAAAATGTATTCTGATTTCAAATGGAATTGCTATGCTTGCATAGGAATTCAGTTCCAGCGAATCCTGGCCGTATAAGCCTAGTTGGATTCGTTGGTTGTGTATACTGGGAAATTGGCTTTGGGGAACGCGAGCGAGTATGGGCATACATTTTCGGGGGAAATTGGAATTGCTCGGGTGCAAGCAAGGAATATCATTTGGGTAAAATATTAACCGAAGTAATTTCGGGGAAATGTACGCGGCTTAGTATAATTGGTGGCGATGGTTGATGCTCCGTTGTGGATTTGAATATGCGTTTCGTTACAGCATATGAATTTCGGGGAAATTAGGATTGCTTGGTCGCAAAGAGAAAATATAACTTAAGTAGAAAGTTGACCGAAGCAATTTTGGGAAAACGTATGTGGGGTGATGTAATTGAGGGAAATAATTAATATTCCGTTGTAAATTGGAATATGCATTTATTTCGGCTTGGGAAATGGGTTCCTGATAAGTATGGGGTGTATACAAATGCAGATTTTGCATGGGGAGTTGGATTAAGGTGACGCGCTGTTAGCGGTCAGGGTTGGTTAGGATTGTGGGTTGATTCTCCATGTGGTATAGAGAACCCCCACAGTCCATCTTAGGTGAGTGCAATTGCTTCTGGAAAAAAAATCCTTTTTTTTAATGTTCAGTTAAAATTATATCTATATTTTTCATTTTTTTATTATAAATTATTATTTCCTTTATTATAAATTACTCGAAAACATTCCTGGATTTATAATCAATAACGTCCAAGCATGAAAAAAAACTCAAAATTTATCTTGAAATCAATTTTTTTAGAGCAACTCTGAGATGTAAAAAAAGCAAATTTCTGAATTTTTAATCTCGCGGATATATACAAGGTGGCGCAAAATTAATCATCCAATTTTGTTTTTGAATAACTTTTTTACTAATTAAAAAAAATGATTTTAAGTGATGGAAATCTTTATTTGGACATTTACAATTTGTCCTGTTAAGTTGAAAAGATGATATCCGTCAAGTGGCTGCCGCCAGTGTTGATACACAATTGTACCCGTTTTATCGCATTTTCCATGACATTCCGCAAGATTTCCGGTGATAACTGTTCGCATTCCTGTCGAATATTCTCCTTAAGAGCTGCGATTGTCTGAGAGTTGTTGGCATAAACCCGCGACTTCAAGTAGCCCCAAAGAAAGAAGTCTGGTATGGTTAAATCGGGCGATCTTGCTGTCCATCCCAAATCGCCAAAACGGGAGATTACGCAACCAGAAAACGCTTCCTTCAGAATACCCATTGTGGCTCGTGCTGTCTGTGCGGTTACACCGTCTTGTTGAAACTACATTGGCTCGAAATCGGGACCGGTGGAGAGATTTGTGCAATAAGGTCAAGACCGGATCCCGGTTGTAGTGCCGATGATGATGATGATAAATAAGAGAGGACCCAGGTGGCTGCCTTGAGATACCCCAGATGCTACCAAGAAGAGCTTTTTATATCATGGACTTGAACAGAACGGAATAAAACCTATATATTAGATAGGAAATCCATTTCAGCAATCCAGATTCGAAGCTGAGTGCGGATAATTTGAAGAGGATTAGATTGTGGGAGATTTTGTCGAATGCTTTACTGATCATATCGACCTCGTTACCCTGCTCCAGTGCTGAGAGTGTAAAGGAAGTGAACTCAACGAGTTTGGTTGTAGTTGATCGACCATTGAGAAAACCATGTTGCTGTGGTGAAATAAAATATTTGCAACGAAAACTAAGAGAGTTAGAATGCTTTCGAGAATCTTGGGTAAGTGGGACAGTTTGGCGATGGGGCGGTAGTTCGCGACCGTTTTTGGGACCCTTCTTGTGGATGGGGGTGATGAAGGAAGTTTTTTTAAATGTGGAGTAATACGACTTGAGAGAGTGAGAGATTAAAGATCAGTGAGAGGGCAGCAGAGAGAATGCATGAGTATTTCTTGAGGAGGATTGCAGGTTTTTTTTTTTTTTTTTAATTATTGTTCCTTGGAGTCTTTGAACACTAGTACACTAGTACATACTTAACACATTTGAAAATGAAACAATCTTTGTTCGTTTTATATTTAAACTAATTTTTATTTCTAACCAACACACACAGAAGTCACTTAAATTTGTTCCCAGTTTCACATATATTCCTCGGTCAACATACATAGAAGCCGTCATCATCACTATCATTGGCACTACAACCGGGATCCGGTCTTGGTCTTATTTAGCAAGTCCCGAGGCTTGTTAAATTTTCCATAATAATTTATTTTTCCGGGAAAGGTTATTAGGCTTGCGCCGGGACATAGAAGTCAATTAACTTAATTCCTAGTTTCACGTATATTCCTCGGTCAACATACATAGAAGCCACTTTAATTAGTCCCTAGTTTCATATATATTCCTCGGTCAACACACATATAAGTCACTTAACTTAGTTAATTTAAGTTAATCGAGGAAAATCTGTTAAGATTAACTCGACTTTTTGTTTGTAAAACTTCCCAGAGTATTTTGAACACTTATCTAGTACTTTTTTCCCGCACTCACACCGCGCACCACTTGAAGACCGTCTCGGTGAAAATCCGATAACCAGCAACATGCTTTTTTCCTTCGTCTCTCCGAAAGAAGACTTTTTTTTCCTTTTTCCGCGCAGATCGAAGGATATGTCCTTTTGTCTCCATGGTCCTTTTGACATCCGGCATTTCCTTTCTTTATCTTTCCCGGATTAGGATCAGAAGGGGAAACACAAAGGAACAATCAACAGAGGATCTTGCTAATGTACATTTACGATCCTCAATGCCGGTGGGCGATAAAACGAACGTGCGGTTCGTTTTATGGCACAAGTTGTTTGTTTTAACTTGCGTAAGGAGAATGGGAGAGGATGTTGCTTGTGGGAAATGATTTGGGTAAACAAACCTTTCAAGGATCATAAAATTGCAGACGCGCATTTTATGATTCTAAATAACTGTACTTGAAAGTTGGTCACCTGGTCCGCAGATTTGGATCCAGGGGATTTTGTGTGTTGAACATATGGTTCGCTTGCCACGTCTTGGGTTTTGAAGTTAAATTCAATATGAATTGATATCACGATATTTAACGTATGCGCGATTAATGGTGGAGACTGGCTCTAAAGAGATAGGCATTAAAGGGTGGGGGGTTTTGCGCGTAACAGGGATACCACCGGAGCCCGGTGTAAACTCGTCTTTGAGTTGCAGTAGCTTGGATTCAATTAAATCCGGGTCAAGGGAGTTGCGGGGAAAGGGCCCGAGGGAAAAGTTAGGTAGGTAGTTGAAGTATGGCGGGTCAGGAACAAAGGAGTCATTAGTGAATGACGTATTGAAGCGAGTGGCGAAGAGGTTAGCAATAGTAACAGGAACAGATGAGGTGTGAGAGTTTAAGGTAAGCGATATGGGGCAACCACCGGGTCTACGTTTATAATTGACGAGCCGATAGAAGGTTTTGGGGTAATTTTTGAGATTGGTCTGAGTTTTGGTAAGATAGTTGTGATACAGGGTGTTGAAAAGTTCCGTGAATTAGAGGTAACAGCTAAGAAAGTTGGAGTAGTCAGGTGTAGTTCGATTCCGAGAGAAGAACTTATTGCTTTTGTTACTTATTCCTCAAGAATCGCAGAGGATACGAGCTAAGCGCTGTTCGGATGAACCCCTATATGCATATGCCTGCGGCTGTTGCAAGCAGTACAATGCAATGTCCACGAGTGAAGCAGGCGGTGACTGGATGAGATAGTGAAAAGGATGGTTGCGCCACCACTGAAGGACCAGTGGTCTGAGCGATATGTTTAGCTTCTGTTGACTCCATTACTGATGTTGGCGAAAGTGTGGGCTGCATATGTGATTCACGTCAAAACAACGTGTGGTGTTTGTGGCCACACCGCTTACAGCCACCGAGGGGACACTGCTTGAATGTATGCCCCTGTTTCAGGCAGTTGAAGTACAACCAGCAGTTCTTCAGTGCCTCGAAACGTTGTTCCGGTATCATAACTATTAGTAGTTGACATCGAGGAATGCGGTAAGATTCTTGACAATAGACGTGCTTCCCGTTATCAGTTGTAATTAGGTGTGATTACAAACGATGTTGTTCAGATGATGACTGCTGCTCACAACGATTAGAGACCCTTGCTAATTCGGTAGCGGGACTGTGCGCTCGTTTTTCCAGAAACTTGAGAAGATTCGCCGTATCGGCGCGCTACCTGATTGGAAGGACAACTCAGACACCACTCCCACTGCGTAGAAGCAGGAAGCTTTGAAATGGCTATCGGGTCCGCCAGGGCATCTCAACCATCCACCGGCAGCTCCACTACGCGTAAAGCCCTTAGTGATTTTTTTTTTTATTTTATTTTTTTTATTAGACTTCTCTCGGGAAAGGCGAACCTATAGCGTCGAGTGGGCGCCCCGAGATGCCATCAAATAACTGTTGCAGTTCTTTTTGAACAGTTGCAGGTTGTAACGCTCCGGGAACACTCGCGTGGGAAGGGAGTTCCACAGCTTCCCCGCTCTGTAACGGAACGAGTTCTGATACAGGGATGTTCGCGCCGTCGGGAGATGAACCACAAACGGGTGCGATCCGTCGGATTGTCTTGTGGAGCGCATATAAACCGAATTGCGTGCAACAATGCCAAGAATCTCCGAAGAACAGCACCCGTGATAATATCTGTAAAACAGACAGAGGTCGGCCACGTGCCTTCGATGTGATAGCGACTGTAGTCCCGACGTCAGCACCGAGTCCCCGATCAGGCGGATCGCTCGTCTTTGTACGCTCTCAAGTAGGTCGAGGGTATGTTTAGGAGCCGAGCTCCAAACATGAGAGCAATATTCGAGCGCGGGTCTAATTTGAGATTTATATAGGAGAAGAAGTTGGGCCGGAGTAAAGTATTTCTTGGCTCTAAAAAGATAACTCAATTTTCCTGAAGCTGATCTGGCGATACCCGATACGTGTTTATGCCATGATACATTCCTACAGACCGTGACGCCGAGCAATTTCAAACTTTCCCCAGCCTCGAGGGCCCGGCCATTCATCATCAGCTGTGGAACCGATGATCCAGTTTTCTTTGTGAATGTTGTATACTGGGTCTTCGTTGCGTTGAAGTCGACAAGATTGGCCTTTCCCCACTGCAGGACTTTATCTAGATCCTGATTCAGAGAGTCAATCTGTCTACATCTCAGCTGGTGCGACGCAGATACACCAATCGGCCGATCACTCGAAAAGGAGGAAACAAGCGTACTATCATCCGCAAAACTGAACACTTTGTTATCCGTTGTCTCCAACAAATCATTTATGTGAAGCAAGAACAAGGTCAAAACAGAACCCTGGGGCACCCCCGAATTAACAGGATACAGATCCGAACACTTGCCGTCCACAACAACCCGGATCGATCGATTCTCGAGGAAGCTCCTCGTCCAGTGGCAAAGCTGGTCGGAAAGTCCATATGAACGAAGTTTGCTCAGCAATGCCCCGTGCCAGACGCGGTCAAAAGCCTTGGAGATATCTAATGCGACCGCCCTTGACTCACCATGCCGTTCAATCGCAGATGTCCATATATCGGTTATAAGTGTCAAAAGGTCTCCTGTGGACCGCCTGCCACGGAATCCGTATTGACGATCATTCAGAAGACCGTTGCACTCCAAATACTTAACCAACTCTGTATTGATGACTTTTTCCATCACCTTAGATAAAATAGACAGTAATGCTATTGGACGGTAATTTTGTGGGAGACACTTTTTTCCCGTCTTCGGGATTGGCTGAACTCGAGCGATTTTCCAGCAGACAGCAAAGGCCGTCCGTGTATAAGATAAGCGGAAGAGTCTGCCAAGAACCGGCGATAGTTCTGGAGCACAGTTCTTAAGTACTATTGCTGGTATTCCGTCCGGGCCGGTTGCCTTCCTACAATCCAGTTCACGTAGAATGCGTTGAATAGTGCGCGGACGAAATCTCACATCCCGCATGGAAGACTGTACCGGCGAGATCACAGGTGGCTCCAAAAGGCCGGGATCGAGGTTTGAGTTCGCGGAAAATAAATTCGCGAACACATTAGCTTTATCCTTTGGATTCGTGACTAACGTCCCGCTGTCTGTCACCAACGTGGGGAAAGAGGAGGAAGCAAAGTTACTGCTGACAGCCTTTGCCATTGACCAGAAGGAGCGCGAACCTGTTGGGCACCGAAGGAGCTTATTGATCACCCTGTCGTTGTGAGCCTTCTTCGCGGTATCAATCGCCTGGTTGCACGCGTTTCTGATTCTAACAAAATTCGTTCTGTTAACATCGGTGGGATTGGAGCGCCATTGCTTAAAGCTCTATTTTTTGCCGTTGTAATCAGCTCGCATTTTTTGTCAAACCAAGGTTTATCAGACGAACATCGTTTGATGGAATGCGGAATATACATCTCCATCCCCAGGAGAATAATCTCTGATACCGACTCCGCGCAAGCATTAACATCGGAATTTCCGAAGCACACCTCCGACCATGGAAAGGATGCGAAGAAATCTCGCATGTCGTCCCAGTTAGCAGCCCCATACTTCCATACATGGCGAAGCTGCCTAGGCCGGTTATTCGCTTGGTATGCAAGTGCTTGCGCCACAGATACTAAGCAGTGATCTGAGTTTCCCAGTGGCGCAGAAACCTCTACGGTATAAATACTCGGTTCGGATGTCAAAAACAGATCCAGGGTGTTCGCATAATCGCCTCGGGCATCCGGTACTCGCGTTGGCTCCCCCACGAGTTGAGTCAAGTTGTGGCTTACAGCAAACATCTCCGCCAGCCTCCCAGCCTCGTCGGTTCTGTTAGAATGTAACAACCAGTCGGAATTGTGCACATTAAAATCGCCAAGGACAATAATTTCAGAAGCTGGGTGGTTGATCTGTATCCAGTCGACGGTATATGAAAGATGTTCGAAAAATGTCGCCGGTCGATCGTCATTCGGGGAGCGGTAAAGACAACAAAGAAATTTAACGGAATTCCTCAGCACGACCCTCAACCATATGATGTCCATATTATTGGGTTCCAACGCCTTCGTCCTCTGGCAAGCCAGATCAGACCGTGCGAAGACGCAGACTCCGCCCTAAAAACGGAATCTCGAATATAAGTCGTATCCTGAGCAACGAAGATATGTCGAATCAGTTGACGAATCGACCTGGGTCTCAGTTAGGGCAAGGATATCAGGTTTCGTTGTTTGCAAATATTGGTAGACGACATTTACATTAGTATTGGTGAAACCGATGCCCCTGATGCTACAAAATGCCGTCACCAGTCGAGCGTGGGCCGAGCCTCGAGAGCTAGCCCGGTTATGCGATGACGAACCTCTCAAAGTTGCATTATTTATCATGATATCTGTGTGATGTTCCCCCTGACATGCACTGTGTCCACAATGGCAAAAAGAGGCCTTGACGATTCGCCCGATGCAGCTTTAATGATGAGAAACTGAGCGACGTGTATTTCGGCGATCCGTTTTGGATTATCAAACCGCTCATTGAAGGATCTCTTCGCTTCCTCATATCCCCCAAACAACAATCCGCCCATGAGTGGCACGTTGATTGCCCTCACAGTCTGCCTGTTTAGTTGCTTCCGGGTACTTCTGGTCATGAACCAAAGTCTTAAAAGCATCATTGAACCCCAGCCAATCGCGCAAAGAGCATTCGTACGACTGAACCACCACCGGATAAAATTTGAGGTCGAAATCGTGTGCTGATGGGGTACTATCTACCATATCTCGTTTGGTTTGCTACTCAGACTGCCGCAATCCTCTGTTGAGAACGACACACGTAGGGTTGTAGGTGATTTCCATCTGTGGCCAGAGTTGATCGTGTGTTTCAAGCTCTCCCTGCTTCGCCTGGCCCTCCGGCACCCCGTAGAATCCTATGAAGTGGTCGTAACGTGCCGCAACCGAGTTCAGTTCCTACTCAAGCTTCCAGATCTAACCCACGCACACGTTTGTAAATTTGTCTGGCGCCGTTCACTGCTGCCATTCGTATGTTTAACTCAACCATACCGCTTTTCCAGTGCCACTGGCGGTGGCGGTCGTGTTTGTGTGTGCGGTGTGATGTAATAAAACTGAGTTGGCACCCCGATAAGGCGCTCGGACATAATCCTCGAGACTGTAATTGTTCCTCGGGTGCGTCACCAATAGTCGATTGCAACTGTCAAATATTGATAACTCAACACAAACTGAAACTAATAACAAAATATAGCAAAAACCCGCAAAAAAAAAATACAATTTATTCAAATGAACGGAGTAGGAACGCTATTGGATTAGTTAATATGATGTGAGTCACGAACGCGCAACGCGTTGTTAGTTATATGGAAGTGCCGCTTATTCTGGACCACCATCACTGCTTCAGATAAGTTTTATCCAATTTAAAAAAAAATCTATAATCGATCATCACGGGAGGCACCAAAATATTTATAATTTGATATTTATTTTACGTTACTTTATTTAGGTAACATATTATTATTACTTGACATTTACTTTACTTTATTTAGATAACATGTTTTATTATTATATTATATATATTATATAACCAGGGCTAAACTAAACCACATGTGTGTGTACCCGCAGCCAGAACCAAAAGGAAAGAAAATAATACTATTCAGTCAAAATGATACATTCATAACTGACAGCAGATGTCAAACTTGAGTTGGGTGGTCCCAAACCCAAGGGAGATAGGGTGCATCTAAGCCTCAAACGATATTTTTCATAACAATTTCGCAGACCCTTTTTTAGAGTTGCAGATTCACAATTAAATGTATTGGATAATTCTAGTATAATCCCATTCGCCAGCTGTCAGCTACCAGATAACAACGCGCCGGTGACAGCAAAAGAACGTTACCTAAGCGTCTAGTTTTTTTTTAATTTCATAACTGCTCTGACTTCCTTGGTCTCCTCTTGTGGTGACGATCGCTTATCAATCTCTCTTGGACGCATGACTGATCTTTCTTGGACGCTCCGCCGCTTTCTGACTCCTTAACTGTTCTTTTTTGGGCGCAGCACCGATCTTTCTTAGATACTTGGCCGCTTTCTGCCTTCTCAACAGTTCTTTTTTGGACACATCACCGATCTTTCTTGGATTCTTCGGCGCTTTCTGACCCCTAAACTGTTGTTTCTTGGACGCATTACCGTGCTTTTTTGGGCGCATCACCGGTCTGGACGCCTGGCCGCTTTCTGCCTTCTCAACAGTTCTTTCTTAAACGCTTCGCCGCTTTCTGCCTCCTTAACCATTCTTTCTTAAACGCTTCACCGCTTTCTGCCTTTTTAACCATTGTTCCTTGAACGCATCACCACATTTTGCCCTTTGACCATCCGCCTTGGACGCACTTCATCGGTTATCCTCTGACCAACACATCGCCGCCATAACCAGGATCGGATTCCCGACCATTATTGGTCTTTCGAGCCGGATTGTTATCGCCTACATCGCGCGATAAACTGAACCGCGATCGAGTAGCGAAAGTGCGAGTACATCATTGACTAAGACTCGGAGAAAGTTCGCTGACGGTTCGCTGGCCTTCAAATGGCCACAATGTCCCAGGTTGATGAACTCATCGCCGCTCAGTTTGCGGCACAGAACCAGATGTCATGCGTGTTCCTCAATCTAAAGAAAATGGGGGCCACCAACGTTGGGCTCAGTCGAGACTAGCCAGACGAACCTTAAGCTCAAATGGGAGGACTTCCGGAAGCGGCACGAGGTGATTGTATGGCTGGCAGTTCCAGAAATTAAGGGTAGTCGCTACTTCGCGGAGGATTTCATCGGCACGGCCGAGGAAATCTACTTAGACGAGCAGGCGAATTTCGTCCGCTCTAACCTCGGACTCCCCCCCACCAACAAAGGCCTCCGCCATAATTCCTCACATCGTCGATACTAATCGCGCCCAACCCCGAAAACTTCCTCCAGTGCAGTTACAAACGTTCCTGGGGCAGGTATTCGGAATTGAAATCATTCAAAGACTTATTCCAGGTAGTACTTGCGAATCATCAAGAGCTCATGGATGTGGAACGCCTCTACTAGCTAAAGTCTAACCACCGTGACGACGCCGCTAGGGACATCAAAAAAACATTCCCGTCACGGAGGAAAACTTCAAACGGGGTTGGGACAAACTGGTCGAGCACTATGATAATACTCGTGCCCTGGGCCACTCTGCCTTGAGCGCTCTCATACAGGTACCTATTATCACCAACGAATCTGCCGTCGGCCTACGCCAACTTCAGGACGCCACCAATGAAGCTGTCGAGATTCTTAATACGCTCGGCCGTCCCGTAAACGCCTGAAACGACATACTCGGCTAATTAACCACCCAGCGCCTGGATCCACGCTGGGGACCGGATCAGGGGAACACCATGCAGCCCCCACATACCAGCAGCTCAACGCCTTCCAAAAAACTAGGATCGAGGCTTTGGAGTTCGTTGAGCTGCCTAGAGTTACCGTCGATAATTCCCAAAGGGCTCCAAGGAATGACCACACGGACCCAACCTGAGGTCACATCTCTCAGTGCAATTCGCCTCACTCTCGCCCGACCCTACAACCTCTTTGATCGTTCTGTGGATCATCGCACTCCATCTGGCCCTGGGAGGGATTCAAAGCTCTCAGCCACGATCAATGAAAACTGTGCCTAGTGAGGCACCTGGTCTGCGACTGCCCCTCCATCACGACTTGTAGACTGTGTTACGAACGACATCACACCCTACTTCATGTTGCTGCAACTTCAACTCCAACGCCCCCACTCGTCATCACCTCCAGGAGCAGGTACCAGTCCCACAGGACAAGGCGGCCAGACTTCCGGTATCCGTGCACATCTTAACCCCCCGCGGGCGATACTTTTGGCTACTGCACGCATCCTCGTTCAATCCGAGCCCCAACGCGGCTAAGCATCACCGAACACTTAGCAATTTCGAATGATGTTTTAATCAAGGTTGTGGTTGTGGTTAGTTTGTTAATGTATGCCCTTTCCTTCAAATAATAATCCAATAGGAAAAAATCAAGAGAGCATCGTCGAAACCAGTCAGTATCACCACTTTTTCACACTATCCGGTTGGGAAATTTTTCTCACAAAATTCGCATCGTAGTACGAGCTACGTTATATGGTGCTGTGGGTGGCGGCTACGAAAGATATACACGAACTTGCAACCATAGTGAAAAACACAACATTCATGATATTCGAAAAAAAAATTTTCAGCGCCGCATACATTTATTGCAATCATTCAGCTTTAGTGGTGAGATGAAAGGTGCTCCTCCACACGTGACGGTGCTCTGATGCGTCAATGTTTTAATTCTAACCTTTTCATAGCATGAGTTCTCACATTCTTCGTTACTTCGCAAAACGTTATAATGTGACAATCTTGCCGAAACCAAATATTCTGTTGATTCAATTCCGACACAGGAAAGTTTTACAACATGTTCCATGAGTAACTTTATTTTCACAGAATAAAAATAACATTCATAACTTCTTTTCCTTTTGTTTTAAACAATTTACACAAGAGTTTTATTAACTTACAACTCAATTATGTTCTTGGATGTACCAAGTGTGGGCTTATTAATAACCATGCCAAGTCGAAATATGCTTTGTGGCTCATAATTGCTTGAACAGCAACAACAAACAATTATTTAAATAACTTCGACACATTGTTGTGATATTAGCTGTTGCGTGGCAAATTGCGGCTGTCGAATGCCAGCAAACAAATGTCGTCCAAACTGAAAAAGCAACCAAACAAAATCTATCTGAAACATAAAAAGCACCCTGCATTTGAAGGATCGGACTAATCGTTCTATAAGAAAAGTATAGAGTATCTGGGAGTGGCGGCTAACTGATTGCATCGTTCTAAATATCTTGACGAACAAAGTCGAATTTTGCAAAAAAGAATATTTTTATAAGTTAGTTTCAGGAATTTCGAACGAGATGTTAATATAAAAAAGTTTTTTTGACAAAAACAATGAGTTTCTTGTCCACTTTCCACACCTTTCCCGATTAAAGCATTATAAACACAGCGCATTTCACAAACTGATTACCAACACCACACAGTAAAAAGCGTAAAATAAAAGGAGCCAATCTAATTATTTATTAATACATCTACCTATCCCCTTAGTTCCGACCGCAGACATTTCATTGATATAAAATTCTGTCCTAAATTCATAGCTCCTTGTTAACTGCATCGTTTAACATCCCGATACCTGCACATTTTATAGTACGGTTTCAGGTGATAAAAATATTAATCCAAACAATTTAATTACTTTTTCAATTACACTTCGGGTTACGAGTATTTATAAAGTAGGAAAGCCAGCAGTCTTGACTCCGTACACTTTCCCACACTTGGTTACAATGAATGCCCTCTTACGTCCAAGCCATTTCCAGGTTATTTAAAAATCCTTTGTTGGGGTTGTAAAAGAAAAGGGAAGCACCGGAGAAAGAATGTCATAAATACCCATAGGAATTAAGGCCTCATTCAAGATACCTGTCTTGAGTGGAATATTGTATTGTGTTAAATCCTTCAGCTTCAGATGGTGGTTGTTGTTTAATGTAAACACCTTGAAAAGGACTTAAGTAGACTTAATTGCCAAACGTACACTTTCGCCAAGACAAAGAATGACTCATTCTGCACGTGACCTTTCGTAATGTATATACTTAAGAGGTCACTCCATGCAGTAAGGATAACGTGTTATTGGTATTGTAATATCGCGTGTCTTAGAATATATCACGACTAGGGTTTTCTGAATATAGTTTTCTGTTCAAGTCTACTATATCTCATTTGAGCATTTTGTGAGAAATTAGGATTGACGGTTTCACAACTACTTGAAGGAGGAGTTTCTTAAGCGAAAAAAAAATTGTTACTACTGGTCAAATTCAAAAAAGAGGTTTGGATCAAACAGAGGAGAGTCTTCTTCCGTCCTTTGTGCTTTGCGGGAACATTAAATTATCCTGGAAGACGAACCAACAGTATCGTTGTCATTAGTACGTTTACACGTTGTTTAAAACCTATTTGGTTAGATGTGTTTTGGGTGTGTATTTCTATGTAGTTTTATGTATGCCCTGTGGACCCAGGATTTTAGTATTAAATGTATGATATTTTGGGATCAAAATATTCACTTTATTACACTTTTCATGACTGACCCTCTTCAAAAAAAAAAAAAAAAAAAAAAAAATTGCGAGAGGCCGATTTGGGCGAGACAAGGACAGATGTGTCCTTCACCTTAACTCTGGCTTCTGGTCATCTTGCGATAACCAGGATCACCCACATCCGTGAGGATGTTGGGTTCGGTCTCGAGATATCTGAAAAAGAAAAAGAAAAAAGGGTGGGAGGGGGGGGGGGGGGGCTATCTAAGGATAGTGTAGGCAAGATTAGTTCAGGTGTTCTCTAACTACTTGGATGGAAGGGCGATGGGAAAGAAATCGTACAAGACCGGTACGTCTTGAGTGCGGTACTAAACGCAGATCACGTCTTTGGCGTCTGATGATCTGCGGTTTGGTCGGTGTGCGTGTATGTTTGTGGCGGCTTGAACTGTGTGTGCGTGGGTGTGTATGGTGTGTTAGCAGTATATCCTATGGGATGGGTCCGGGAATCCTCTATTATAGAGGGGAATGTTGTTGGTAAGGGTGCTTTCTTCAGTTTTGTACTGAAGAAGAAATCGCGGTGGTCTGATCCGAAGAAATCAAGAGAGAAGGGTCAAGACGCAAGACTCCCGTACAAGTAGGTTCTCGCTGTTCTGAATGCTTTCGAGGTACTTGTATGCTCTTTCTAGCAAGTACTCGTCGATAGGGGTGATAGAGGCGCCTTCGTATAGGTAAGAGTTTGGGCAATGGCGACCGTCAGGTCTTCTAGAGTGGTTGGTGCATCTTCTGAGGAGTTTTTTTTTTTCTTTCAAAAACTCGCAGTCTTTCCATTTGGGCCGAAGATATGCAGGACTGTGGCGTTTCTAACAGATACACACACAATATACAAGCAAATATTGAAGAACACCGAAAGGAAATTCGAATAAGCAAAGCATCAGAGCCGTATAGCATAGCGATAACATAACAATTCCACATCAGTTGAGTGTACTTGAGTTTAGAAATCGAATTCGTACACGCGGCCAGTAGCCTGATGCTTCAATGCTTGGCTTCTCACCCGTTTAATCGTGTGTTCAAATCACCGCTTTCACTATCCTTGCTTAACGATATAGGACCATATGCTTATAGCAGAGAAGCTTAACTTTGGTGTTAACTTTATTGTTCCACTTCAAAATGTTGTGCAGTTGCTTAGACCGATCGAGACCCCTTTTGAAGAATGTGGGTCACATGTTGGCGAAATTCATTTTTGGGGTATAGATGATCCTGTGGGGGTACGAAGTCGTGGCACCGGCAAGGGTGTGGGTTCTACTTCGTCCCACTAACACTCCGCTGTTCGACAAGGTTCCGCCAAACCGAATTGTCACTTCACTAAAAGGAAGGGACTCTGTTCGCCACATCTAGCACTTTGAATAAAACACACGGCGTATTATTCTTTTTTTCATTTTACTATTGTCTTTTATTTGGTGTATACTAAAGGTGGCCAAGTAGACCATGGAATGATTTATCGTTTGTAAACACAAGTTATTTTCGATTACAATTTGATAGAACACATTCTTTAAGTGATGTTGAATAACTGATACAAAGCGATAATGTTAACAAAAACCGCACGGAAATAAAGACAACGCTTATAAAAGAAAAACTCGGCTCCTGGTTGTAAAACGACTCTAATATGAACCCGTCCCCGGCGGTACGGGGAGCGGAAGACGAACCGACCGGCTCGGTCGAATGATGGTAATTGACTCAGCGATATCAATTCGCTGGCAAAGGAAATTCGGCCAGTGGTACTGGCTCTCTTAATTTAGGGATGCCTTTTCTATCCCAAGAGAAACGTAAAGTCTCTTTTTGGGGGTAGATAACCAAATCTCATAGAGAAGATCGCAGTGGTACACATGTATGTGTGAACATTGGTTCTTTCATGGGACAAGGCCATGAGAACGAATCTGAAAACAACGAAAGGGAATAATGTGCGTCAATGAGATGTGAGTTCGGCTAAGTAAACAAGCCGTATCTCATTGGTTAGTATTGGATTTCTGTTTGCTCATGCCGCGAGGTCATGAGAAGCAGATCCGGAAATATTGTAGGACAAAGAGATCGTATAGATCATTGTCTATAATGTGCCTTGCAGCTGTATTGAAAGACCGCAATGCTGGTGGACTTGGTGCTAATTGGTTTTAGCATATTCACAGGGAATTGGTGTTTATGGCATCTGTTACGGACCGACATTGAGTCCAGCGGACCGATATTGAGTCCAGGTCCCCCCAGAATCCACTAATCCCCTTTGATTCCCCTCTTTACCTGTAAAAGGAGAATAACGCGCCAAGTAGCTAATTTGCATAAACTACTTTATGCAAATTCTACTTGGCGGAGAAAAAAATAATAAAATAAAACATAATACACCGGAAATAAATTCGCAAAAATTGACAATTCGTCGTAAATCTTCGAATGGACTCAATGTCGGTCCGTAACAATATGTCGGTCCGTAACACATCGCTACCAAGGGTAAGTATACAATTCCTATTCGCATTTGCCTATGCCATAGGATTTAATTTATGCCTTAAGGCGCAAGATGCGTATATTTGCTTTTGTCCCTTGGGTAATGGTCGCCAGCCAATGTGTATGTAAAGGAATTTGTTGTACACATGATGAGGCTGGGAATAGGCGACGCGATGTTGATTATCCCTGTTATGATGGTTACAATATATGTAAACCAAATTGTTTCGTTTTCAAGAATCCGTCTAGGGAAAATGCGTATGATAAGATTGGGATTTGCCTGGCAACCAATGTGCCGAATTGGCTTTGGATTTATGATCCGACAAGTTTGTACAGAATTCTTGTAGGGAATTTTGCATTCGAATTAATGAATGAAGGTAAGAATTCTCTTCCAGGAGCTTTTAGATAAGTACATTAGATACTTGATGCGTGAAGCATTTACGGGTGCTAATGCGATTGCATTAGCGGAAAACTATGAAGGTTGGGTTGCAGTTACGGGGGTTCTTCGGGTAAGTAGACAGTGGGGTTTGGCGGTACCGCCACAATCCCAAGATATTTCATCCTGTCCTGTGATCTAATCGTAGTACTTCCTATTTGTATTCGAATATTCTGTGAATATCGAGAAGTAGGTTGGGAGTGTTTACTACTCAGAATGATAGCCACTGCTTTTGATGGGTTAAGTCGAATTTTCCATCGACTGTAATACTGATACAGTTCGTCTAGATGACGGTTGAGTCGATTTATTGCCAGTTTAGGGCGTTTGGATGACGTGTATACTAGGAGTCATCCGCATAGGATATCTGATTTACTCTCCCGTCCACAGGGCGAGGAATATCTAAGGTGTAGATATTAAATAAGATGGGGTCTAGAATGAAGCCCTGTGTTGTGCCTACAGCGGCGTTGAAAGTTTGGAAAAGCTTTCCATTCACTTGACCTTGGAAGGTTCTGTTTCGAACGAACTGGTATATGATACTACACAGCGTTCTACTGACGCCAGTATTCAGTCATTTGAAAACGAAACCTTTGATCCACGTTGTGTCACGAGCCTTTTCAATGTCCAGGCTCAGCGCAATGGCGGGATCCTTATTAAAGAGGCGCACACAGACGTGGTTTTGAAATATGTGGAGAGCCATAGTGGTGCTATGCGATCTTCTAAATCCAAATTGGAAATCAGGTATTAGAGTCCTGGCACTGATAAATTTATTTAGCTTCTCGTATATGAATTTTTCATATATTTTGCTGATGCAGCTGAGGAGCGAAATAGGACGAACGCTTGAGGGGTGATAATTTGGTTTCCCAGCTTTTACTATTGGGCAGACAACAGCATGCTTCCAAGCTTGGGGAAAGTACCCCATGTTGTAGGCTTGGTTGAGCAGAATGGAGAGCTTTATAAAGAATAAAGCAGAAAGCCTTCGCAACGAGTGGTAGGACATATTGTCGATACCGAGTGACTTCTTGGGCTTTCGAGATCTAACTAGGTTCCGTAGGGTATTTGGTGTGACGAAACCGTGGCTATTATCACGTGTGTCGTTGAAGTATGTACTGTTAGCTGAGTTAAAGACAACGATTGGTTCGTTAAAGTTGTCTAATTTACTGTGAACCTCTGAACTAATTATTGCATTAGTGTCTGGGTCGCCATCCTCGAGAGTGAGCTTGTGATTATTTTCAAAGGTCTCTCCGATGATGTTGGCTTTATTGGCGTCATTATTGACAACACCGTTGTAGACGATTGGGCCAGTGATACGAGAAGTGCCACGTATCTTTATAACATTTTTATAAACATTCTGGTCCATCTGAATACCCTTCAGTTTGTCTTCCAATTGTCGGGCACGATTCTTTTGGATTCACTGTTTTATCAGTGTGCCAATATTGAGAATAATGGCTCCCTTTGTGTGAAACGGTGACTATATCTCATTCTGCAGAGCTGTTTACGTTCCCGAATGAGATGAAGTGTGAAGTCCTCATGGGTAATCTGATGACTTTTCAAGTTTGTATTTCGGGACATGAGTCTCCGAAGTTTCAACTAGAATCTCGTGAAGTTGTGTTGCAGCGTTATTTATCTCAACCGTCGGTAGGTTGCTGTCAATGGGAAGAGAGAGTTTGTGGAGTTTTTCGTTCAGTGTAATATTGAATTGGCCGCAGTTTGTGCGCCTGCATGCCATCTGGTTTCCTTCTTTAAAGTTTCAAACTATAAAATAAAACACTTGTTTTGCTATTTTTGTTTATTCATCCCGTGATCTTCCGCGGGATGGTTTTTTATTTAATATAATATTTTACGAGGGGATCTTTCCTTCTCGGAGGCTATCTTACGACTAACTTATATTTCTATTTCACTTATGTCTTACATTTTCGGGTACAGCAGAATGTACCTCAGGTAGTTGCGCAAAAAGGGGTCGACGCACAAAATATCTACCTGCGTAGGACTGTAGTTAAGCTGATATTGTACCAAAACACGGGCACCGGTTGTACCAACTTACCAACGAGTGAGAGAGGAGTCACAACACACCACGGATAAAAATGTCACTGCTTCCGTCCTCTAAAAGTTATTCCGACGAGCACGACCCACCAAATATCCCGGAATCCAAAGGAGGGTAAAATAAAAATTCACTGATGTCGTTGTGATTTTTAATATGTTCTCTTTATTTAACGTTTTAGTTGGACAATGCACTTAGTTCTACTATAACATTTGTATTAAAGTACGGATCAATCGATATTCGTTTTATAACACTTCAGGTAGTGTGATACACTTCGTTTTATTACACGTTAATGGTAAACACCTTGTTTTAGAAAATGATATCAAATGATGGTTCTTTCACGCACCCAACTCGCTACTGAAATCAAACTCTGGTGAGACACGGTATGACAAAAAGACGCACATGAAAAGACTCGACTTAGTGAAAAAGAAAAAGGAACTCCATGACTATCCGCGTTGATTCCTTGCAGTAGGTGCGCACCCTCTGGATGTTAAAATCTGTCTGGTTAGAGAGATACAATCTGACTCCCTATTGAATGTCTCTTTACAGACATCCGACGAAAACCAAAAAAAACTAAAGGATTCGCCGCCAATGGCGAAGGTCCAAAACAAAAGGGAAAGAGAAAAACTCATGTAGCAGATCGAATCCGCTGCTACATGTTTGGGCAAGATAAACTGCCGCCATACGCAAGGGATAGATTCTTTGATTGACGTGAGTCAATAAAACCCTTGCCGAAGGCAGAAATCTATCTTGGAAAAATGAATCGAACATTGGGCATGGCCGTTGTTAGATCATCTAGAATAAACAAATTTCGGTCGTATGATTCGATGCATGTTATCTTAGGGATATGTTAATCCCGTTGAAGGCACTGTCAGGCGAAAGTATCCGCTTGAATGTTTACTTTGTGTAAACTAAAATTGGTGGCCATGACCGATGCTGGTGATCGTTCCAAGAAACGGCAACGGATCATAAAATCGGTCATGCTAAGATCCAAGCAAATATGCGCGCCTGAAAGGCCAATGTTTGATTTGATCTTCTTTACTTTAGGAAAGATAGATCGTAGACATGCCGTTGGAAATCTGGCTTGCAGATGTGCAAACAACCCGAAATAATGCTAGGTCAATGAATGGGTACGAAAATAACACACGGAAAGATCAGCGTGTGTTGGTGGATATGTGCCATCCATTGTTCGGTCGCGGAAGCTCGGTTGATGAATTGATGTCATGGCAAGATGAAAATCTTGCCATGAATTATGCTTTCAGGAATGACCGTGGGGAAGAGGTTTGGAAAAGCCCCCAAAAAGGTAAGCTGCCTAATATATATTTATGTCGGATATCCTTGGGGATAACCGAATTAATTCCAGCGAATTGGTTGGCGGTTAATGTCGTAGCAAGGTTGCATAACCTTGCTGAAGATTCGACTACAAGGTAAGTCGCATCGCTGGGAATGGTGGAGATCGAGCGATGCATGGCTCTTCGGGCCCTGAAAAGCCCCACAGGACTAACATGTTATTTTAAATGTGAACCTTTCGGAGAAGGGTACTCAGCATATCGTTGCGTTGTAGTGGCGAGTGGTGCACACGTGTTTGGTTTTCGTGTTTTGCTGACATGCGACAATTGTGATATGTAACACCCCCTCCGTTAGATTGAGGCTCCGACGAAATGTTTAGCAAAGTAATGTAAAAAAAGGCAAAATGATAGAGAGGTCTTGTTTACAAAATTATACATATATCGTTTACAAAATTATAATTATACATATACCATAGTACTTAGAATGCAATTACATGGGACATTTTATTTCTTTAGTTTTTCTTATCTATGACAATTATATTCTTAATTTTAGTTACATGTAGCAGTGGTATAACTTACACAAATTTAAATAGAGGGTAATTGTCATAACTTTTTCTTATTTATGTGTTAAGTATAATTTTAATAGTTATGTGTGGTAAATTACATAATCGTGTCTTATATAGTTTATTTACAAGTATTTATGTGTCCTTCACATTTGGTTATTCAATTTATATACTGATAGTGATTCGAGGTACAGGTATTTCTGAATGCTTAAACGTATAGGATATATAATTTGTATGTTTTTATTTCGTCTTGGATTTTATTAGTTTTTTAGGGGTAATTGTGGGATTCTCGGAGTCTTGATATTTTTTCTTAGGTCTAATATGTGTTCTATAATATTTGAATTGGTTTTTGGTATCTACAATATGATCTTCGTCAATCTTTTGTGTATTTAGTTTTCTGTATTTCGAATGATTTTTTCCTCCTCTAACTTCTTTAATAAAATTTTGTCCACTTTCTAAGCTATCGTTTTTGCGAGTTTGGTTTAATTTTTCTATAGTTTTTTGTTTCGTTGTAAGGATGTTTTCGTAAATATCTTTGTATTCATTTTGATGTATTTGCCCGTTAACGATGGGTTTTCGGTTAGTTGTAGAGTGTATTGTATTATTGTAATAACTTATAATCTTTAAAATTTTGTCTTCAACGGAATCGTCTTTGGTATTTTTGTCGTGTTTTAGTAATCGTATGTGTTCATTAATTGTATTATGTAAGCGTTCAATGTCGGAATTTGATGTATGGTTACTGTTCGATGTGTAGTGGATTTCTGTATTAATTGTTCCTAAGTATGTTCTCATTGGGATTGCCTTTAATCCTAATTCATTGTCTACTATAATTTTCTTTATGTAACCGAATTGGCTAAAATAATATGTAAGGGCTCTTTTGAATTCTGTCCAAGTTCTACCTGAAATTTTTATCGCACAAGCGTGTTTCGAGAATTTATCAATTATCGTTAGAAATAGCGATTTTTCTAAACTGTAAAATACATCTACATGTATGATTTCTTTTGGATTCATTGGGGTCTCGGTTATTTTTAATAATGGCTTATGGGGATTCCTAACATATTTTTCGACATTACAGACATCGCAATTGTTAACAAATTGTGTTATGCGTGTCTTTAAATTTGGGTTAAAATAATTAAGTGTAATTTCTTTGTATACTTCTTCAATACCTCTGTGATTATTTCTTAAATGTTCTTCTTCTATGATTTTTGCTAAATTTTCCTCGTCTGTTACATCTTCTAGTAATTTGAGACAGCGGGTAATTTTAAATTTGGGATCATTTGAAAAATATTTGTTAAAGGTTTCTTTGATGATTTTATAGAAATATTCGTCTTCAATCAAAATTGCATTCAATGAATGAGGCTTAAAATGTTCTTTTAATATTGTGGTTGCTGATTGTTCGTTTAAGTCTTTAGTATTTATTATTGTTCGTTTCCTATTAAATGTGTTGGAATGTTCTATTTTTTTTGTGATTGAGATTTCATAATTATGATTTGGTTTTTGAAGACGTTAAGACTAGATTTGCTTATGGGTATACAATTATTTTCGGTTTTTTAGTTTATTTCGAGTTTAGGTATACGGGAAAGAGCGTCGGCATTACTATTTGTTGTGCCTTTTTTATAATTAATTTCATAGTCGAATTCGTATAATTTCAATCGCCATTTGACTAATTTAGAGTTTGGTTCTTTAATGGAGAATAGCCATGTTAAAGGCTTATGATCGGTTTCTATTATGAATTTTCGCCCAAATAGGTATGGTCGGAAATATTTAGTTGCCCAAACAATTGCCAAAAGTTCTTTCTCAATTGTGCTATAATGAATTTCGTGTTCATTAAGTGTTCGGCTAGCATAACACGTAGGATGGTCTTCTTGTGAAAGTGCAGCGCCGATAGCATACTTGCTTGCATCTGTTGTTAGGGTGAAAATCTTTTCGAAGTCGGAATAAACTAATATTGGTTCACTAACTAAGAGTGCTTTTAAAGTTTGAAACGATTGATTGTATACAGGGTCATGGGGATCAATTTTAGTAACTTTCTTTAAGTATTTCGTCATTGGTTTCGCAATTCTTGAATAGTCTCTGATGAATTTCCTATAATAACCTGTCAAGCCTAGAAATTGTTTTATTTGTTTAAAAGTTTTAGGAATTTCGTAGTTTTTCACACATTCTATCTTTTTTGGGTTAGGTTTAATACCGTCAGGTGTGTCCCAAAAACTCTGTTTCTTTCTTAAGGAATTCCGATTTGTCTAGTTGTATCTTTAAGTTTACTTCTTTGAATCTTTCAAAAATTTTCTGTAAAGAGTCAATATGTTCTTGGAGTGATGTTGAAAAGACAATAATGTCGTCCATATAAACTAAGCATATATTATTATTTAGTGATCTTAAGACATTGTTTATCAGACGTTGGAATGTTGCAGGAGCTGTTTTTAAACCAAACGGCATGCGAAGAAATTCGTAATGTCCATTTTCGACACTAAAAGCGGTCTTTTGTATATCGTCTTCGTGGATTTCAATCTGATGAAATCCTTTCGCTAAATCGAGTGTTGTGAAATACTGACATCTTCCTAGTTTGTCCAAAATTTCGTCGATGTTCGGTATTGGATACTTATCATCGATAGTCACTTCGTTTAGTTTGCGATAATCGATTTCGAGTCGCCATTTAGGCTTTCCGCTAGCATCTACCTTCTTAGGTACGATCCAGATGGGTGCTGAATATGGGGAATTACTATGCTGTATAATGTTGTTATTTAACATTTCTTGGATTTGGTTTTCCACTTCATTTTTGTGGGCGAACGGATACCGATATGTTTTACTTTGAATGGGGATATCGTTTATTGTGCGGATTCTGTGTTTGATGACGTTAGTAAAAGTAAGTTGAGTGTTTTCTTTATAAAATATATCTTTGTATTTTTTCGTTAATTTTAGTAAAGCGTTCCGTTCTTCTAAATTCAAGTGGTCTGTTCTTAACGTTTTCTCTTGTGAATTTTTGTCATTAATTTCTATTATATTGGTTTTGGAAGTGGTAACATTTCTTTTGTGTTTTCTGTCGTTCTTATTTTAGCTTGTATTTCGTAGTTATTGATTTCGTATATGCCTTCTTCTATTATCAGTTTGTCGTTTATAGTTTGTTCTTTTAAGTAACCTAAGCCTTGCTCTTGTAAGACTGGGAGATTCGTTTCTATAACATTGCAGACAATATTTTCCTGATTAAAATATAATTTTATATTTCTCCTGTTTGTGGTTAGTTGGTGGGTCTCGTAGTTTATTTTGGCTTGCAAATCTAAAAGGATATTATTACCTATCAAACCGTCGAATTCAGTATGAAAAGGGTAAACTAAAAATTCAATATTTTTATTTGTATTACTTAATTCCTCAAATATCGGTATACGCATTTTTTCTTTTATCTCTACGTAATGTGTAAGGGTCTTAAGTTTAAAAGGGTCTTCTAAAGTTGTGTGACATTTTGGGTCAAATATATTCGGGCTTATAACAGAGTGGGTAGCACCCGTATCGATTATGAATTTTAGTGGTTTTGTTTTATGTGAAATTAGTATGTAGGGAAGGCCGTATCTGGGTCCTCTACACGAATAGTTTAGAGCTTCGTTATAGTGATTTTGATTATTGTTGTTTATCCTTCTTCTATTTTGTAACATATCTACTTCCATTGGTTCGGGTTCTGAATCGTTATTATTATTATTATTTCTTCTATATGAGTTGTTAGAGTTTGGATTGGTGTTAGTAAGATTATTATTAAATCCGTTTCAATTTTGGGGATAAGGGTTGCTATTAAACTGGGTGTTATTATAATTATGTTGGTTTCGAGTACTATTATTGTGATTATAGCGATTCTTGTTGTAGTTATTATTATGGTTATTAAAGGTATTATTGTTATAATTGTTGTTATTATTTCTTATAGAGTTGAAGTTCCTGTCAGAGTCGTTGTTGTTTCGATTGTAGTTGTTGTGGTGCCTGTTGAAATTTTCATTGCTTCGACTATAATTATTATTGTTCCTGTTAAAATTGCTAAGTCCTTTGTTAATGTTTCTATCGTTATGTTGTCCGTCTCGTTTAGGATATCTGTTTTGGGAAGTTTCGTTTTGTCGGTGTCCATTAGATCCCGGCATATTTTCTGAAACATTTAAATATGCGTATCCAGATTCGTGCAGAATATTAATTGCTGTTTCTAAACTATCTGGGTTTCTACAGAAAATTAGAGAACGCATGGGTTCTGGAAGTTTATTCCGAAAAATGATTAATGCGGAATTTTTATTATGGTTTATAATGGCTCCAATAGCTCCTTCATTACCGTTCATCAATTGCTTTGCTTTGACGTTTAGTCTTCTTAAAATTGATTTAATGTCGTTGTAGAATTCAATGGCATTTTTTCTTAAATTGTATAGAACACAATTCATCGAACAACTCTTCTTGTGTTTGTCGGTCACCGAAATTGTTGTATAGGATTGACTTCATGTCTTCCCAAGCCGTGACATGATTATTTATTTTTGATAATTTCTCGAGCTCTACCTTTTAGTTTTAATTTTAGCATATCTGAGAAGATACTCTGAGATGGGGGATCATCTTTTTTTAGAGTGGGGTGTATTTTGTCAACTAAGTCGACGAAGTTTTGCAATTCCTTGAAGTCACCGTGGAACTCTGGCAATTTCGAAATATACTTGATGGGGTCTATGGTTAAGGACAACATTTTGGCGTAAATTAAGGCCTCTTCCGAAAAAAAGTTATTCACGATGTTTGTCAACTGCCTACTTTGTTCTTGTAAAATTTCGATTTGTGTTGCGAAAGACATACGAGTTTTCCCTATTTTTTGTTCTTGTTTTTTTTTATACGTCAATTTTAATTACTATGATATTTTACGTGAAATGGTCTGATCTGATTTCGACTTGACGAATTCTATAAATTTTAAACAAAATATTCAAACTAAATTCAGCAAAAACTCGCTTAGAAAGGATTTGAGAGACGAGTGGATTGATAACACAAAAAAAAATTAAAATCTCAATGAGTATAATAAATAAGTTGACGACATGTCGACTGGAAAACAAAAGTTTATACATATAAAAAAGGTATTGAGTATATCGAAGCTTATCGCTAGCAATTATTTTTATTTTTAATAAATCGAGTGTTTCTTAATTCTAATCGAACCTGTTGTTATGTGATAGTTTATATGTTGCTCCTTTGGTCGTCTCGATGGTCCTGTTGTTATATGCTTCTTTATGTTTAGTTGTTTTTTTTTTTTTTTTTTTTTTTTTTTTGTCACTGCTACTCCTAGTGTTTTTAACTATATGTTGCGTCCTTGTGGTTCGTTTGTTTTTAAGTTGTCTTTTTATTTTGTTTAGTTCAAAAAAGTCCTTTTTTTTCTTTTCCTTTTGGTATAAACCACTTTTATATCATCACCGATGTTGTTACCACGCTGCGTTTTTTTTTTTTTTTATATATATATGTATATGTTTTTTTTTTCTTTTATGTTTATATTTTCTTTTCCTGTTTTTTTTTTCAAAATGTTTACGTGACGATTCACTCCTTTGCAATTTAGACGGTTGCGTTTTAGTTATTTCCTATCTTTAGGAATTTGCACGATACCCGATTAAGCGTTAAAGCGCACTCTATCTGTTTCAAACGATCTTTCATTCACGAAGGATACATTCGGGTATCCTACCGACTGCGCCAGTTTCAAACTATAAAATAAAACACTTGTTTTACTATTTTTTTTTATTCATCGACGAACGCTTGAGGGGTGATAATTTGGTTTCCCAGCTTTTACTATTGGGCAGACAACAGCATGCTTCCAAGCTTGGGGAAAGTACCCCATGTTGTAGGCACGGTTGAGCAGAATGAAGAGCTTTATAAAGAATAAAGCAGAAAGCCTTCGCAACGAGTGGTACGACATGTTGTCGATACCGAATGACTTCTTGGGGTTTCGAGATCTAACTAGGTTCCGTAGGGTATTTGGTGTGACGAAACCGTGGCTATTATCACGTGTGTCGTTGAAGTATGCACTGTTAGCTGAGTTAAAGACAACGATTGGTTCGTTAAAGTTGTCTAATTTATTGTGAACCTCTTCACTAATTTATTGCATTAGTGCCTGGGTCGCCATCCTCGAGAGTGAGCTTGTGATTATTTTCAAAGGTCTCTCCGATGATGTTGGCTTTATTTGCGTCATTATTGACAACACCGTTGTAGACGATTGGGCCAGTGATACGAGAAGTGCCACGTATCTTTTTAACATTTTTATAAACGTTCTGGTCCGTCTGAATACCCTTCAGTTTGTCTTCCAATTGTCGGGCACGATTCTTTTGGATTCACTGTTTTATCAGTGTGCCAATATTGAGAATAATGGCTCCCTTTGTGTGAAGCGGTGACTATATCTCATTCTGCAGAGCTTTTTACGTTCCCGAATGAGATGAAGTGTGAAGTCGTCATGGGTAATCTGATGACTTTTCAAGTTTGTACTTCGGGACATGAGTCTCCGAAGTTTCAACTAGAATCTCGTGAAGTTGTGTTGCAGCGTTATTTATCTCAACCGTCGGTAGGTTGCTGTCAATGGGAAGAGAGAGTTTGTGGAGTTTTTCGTTCAGTGTAATATTGAATTGGCCCCAGTTTGTGCGCCTGCATGCCATCTGGTTTCCTTCTTTAAAGTTTCAAACTATAAAATAAAACACTTGTTTTGCTATTTTTGTTTATTCATCCCGTGATCTTCCGCGGGATGGTTTTTTATTTAATATAATATTTTACGAGGGGATCTTTGCTTCTCGGAGGCTATCTTAAGACTAACTTATATTTCTATTTTACTTATGTCTAACATTTTCGGGTACAGCAGAATGTACCTCAGGTAGTTGCGCAAAAAGGGTTCGACGCACAAAATATTTACCTGCGTAGGACTAACATGTTATTTTAAATGTGAACCTTTCGGAGAAGGGTACTCAGCATATCGTTGCGTTGTAGTGGCGAGTGGTGCACACGTGTTTGGTTTTCGTGTTTTGCTGACATGCGACAATTGTGATATGTAACACTTAAACTCTTTAACGCTTACTTTGGGATCGCGTTCAGTGCACGGAATTGTAAAGCGATCGCTTTAAGAATTTCCTCTACAGTGGTAACCTCATATAAATCATGACATCCGACTGTAATTTCCTGTGGCACTGTTTGTACACTACCATCTTTCTTTAATACTTGTTCCACTTTTGCTCGGCATTTCAGTTCTACCAGCAATTTCCCTTTTGCTGGCTTTCGAACTTTATTCACGCTATTTCCGAGTTCACTTAGCTGGGGCTTGGCCTTCATGAACTTCAATATATCCGCATATGTTGTTTCCCCGGTTTTGGATATTATCATAGCGTCCGGGCGTGGCCTTTTTTTTTTTTAAGTTGGCTTTCCCGGTATCGTTTTTGGACCGTCTTCACCCTTTAATCTTGCATCCCTCTTCTTTCCTTTCTGGGAAATTGTAATCCACAACTCGTCACCGATTCCCCATGGAACACTACTTATGTCTAAGAGTTTTGGTTTGGTTGGATTTGCAAGTTTCCACCACTTGCTTCAGCCGGCGCAGATTCCTTCTTTCGAAGATTTTGCACTTCGTTATCATAGAGACAACCAATGATCTCGACCAATTCTCGCCACGGCATTATTAATATGCCTTTGTTTTTTAATTTTATTCTTTATTAATCTGGCAATCTGCTCCCCGAGTTGTCCGAACACCAAAAAACCATCATCACTCCCGTTACGGTTTAGATCCGCGCTCGCTAGTTGCCGCCATAAGTAATTAAAAAAAAAACCCTACTTTGCATAACTAAAATGGAGTTGGTAACTATAACTGTCTGTCTGCCAATTACAGGGAGCCCTGTTTGATAGATAACAGAACTCATCTGTGAAATAACCCCTCTGTTGTTGTCGGGAGAGTGCAGCTGTTGTCACTGAAAATCCAATTTAGTAGGACAAAACTTCCCACGTACTAAAACAAGCACTAAAGGGGGCAATTGAAAGTATCTTCACATAAAAGTATGGATCTACTTTGCTTTCTGCCACTTTTATATTATTGTTTTTTTTTTCACTGATTGGGATCCACTTTCCTTTACTCATTTTTTTTCGCTAATTGTGACGAGGATTTTTAATATTATTTTTTTTTTTTTTTTGACTCACCTTTATTTGTGTTTTCTTTATTTTCTTTATGGGCCTTTAGTGTGTGCTTGCAATCAGCTTTCTTTTTTTTTTTTTTTTTCTTCACTTTATTTTAAAATAGTGCACTGCACTACACTCGCATATAAACCGTTCTCGCTGCATCACCTAATTCTTTGGTTGTTGCTGAGTTTTTTAACTATCAATATATATCCGTTTTATCAGCTTGATCTAGTCAAAGTGTTTTCCCCCACATTTTAAAAATCCCCTTCATCATCCCTATCTATAAGAAACTCAAAAACAATGTCGCTAACTACCGCCCCAGTACCAAACCCCCACTTACCCAAGATTCTCGAAAGCATTCTATACGAACCTCTAAGTTTTCGTTGCGAATCTTTTAGTTCGCCAAGGCAACATGGTTGCCGATCAACTAAAACCAATCTTGTTGAGATTACTTTCTTAACACTCTCAGCACTAGAGCACGGTAAAGAGATCGACACGGTCTCAACCGATCACAGTGACGCGTTTGACAACATTTCCCACAACGTTATCCCCCTCATTATCCACCCTCGGCCTCAAACCAGAACTGCTCAAATGGACTTCTTCGTATCATGAGGATAGATCTTATTTCGTTGGTTCAGAGCCGTGATATTCAACCCCTTCCATGCTGCCTCTGCATTTCCTCAAGGAAGCCACTTGTACCTTCTATTCATACTATGCTATATAATGACACTGAACTTGCTGAATGTGTTCTGTTCTTCAGACATTTTTTTCGTGATAGCCGTCAATTTGAGAAGACACAACAGCTCACGTTGAAAGTCGGTTTCAGGTGCAAAAATAAACGCAAATAAAAGTTATTCTTCAGCCAAATCACACGAATGTGGAATGCTTTGTCTGGTCATGTGTTTCCTCGTCGTTGTAATGTCCAGGCATTTATCCGCTTCCTCTCCTTCCGCTCGCACTGTGCTCCGATATTTAAAGGTAATTCAGAATACCCTTTTGTGCGCATGTTAGTGTAAACAAAAAGGTCATTAAGCATTCCTGCTTGTCTTTATACGCTGATGACGCTAAGTTAGATAAGATCATCGAGTTACCACTTGATTCTGTACTGTTGCAATCAGATCTTGACAACTTCTCGGCTTGGTGTGGTAAAAACGACTTCGTACTTAACACCGCCAAGCGCCAATCCATAACCTTTTCTCGTAAGCGTATTCACTCGTCCCCGCGCCCCTTTTGCATTCATAACCCAGCCCTGACCACTGTTCAAACTATTCTAGACCGAAGGATCCTTTGCGGCAGGGAGCTTAATTTCCTCTCACACATTGACAAGATGATCCTGAAAGCCAACTCAGCCTACGGATTCGGGAAACGTGACCCGTACGTCACTCGATCCTTTTACCTTTCCTTCGTGCGTCCACTTCTAGAATATGCTAGCCAGACATGGTGCTCTTATCATAAGACCAATATCCGTAGAATTCAAAGAAATCAACGTAGCTTCCTACGGTTAGCTCTCCGGGTGGGAAAACGCATCAATCCTGCCCTCTCAAATTAATCAACCTCAGAGCTCTTGAGGAGCGTAGGTTCCTGGCCGATATTCTGTTAATTCGTCAGCTCCTCTCCGGCACGGTCGACTGCGCCTACCTCCTGAACTTAATTTGCCTGAACCCCTCGTAACACACGTAATCCCTGTCTAATCTATATCGTTCCTCACCGCACCTTTTACGACTTCAACGAAAGTCTTTCGCGGATGTTGACATATGTCAACTACAATTCTACCCTGTTCGATTTAGACCTCATTACCCATACTTTCAAGCACCGCCTCCTAAATTATTCACAACCCCAATATTAAGCGACGCTTCCCACACATTCCATTCTAACCTATTCCCACCTCTCGACCAACACCTTACCTTCATAATAAAATCTGTTCACCTTAGGTTAAGCTCAGTTAAGTTAGATCATGTTAGATTATACATACGAGGGTGGGCTGAAAAGTTTCCGATCTAACAAAGTTACAAGACATTTTTTCTTAAAATTTATTTTTATTTTTCTACACAGTCTCCTTGTAACTCTACACACTTCTCCCAGCGATGGTCCCATCTCTCTAACCCGTCCATATAGGACTCGGCGTTTTTCTCGGCAAAGTTCACGAAAGTGATTGCCTCCTTATTTGACGAAAATCTCTGTCCTCCGAGCGCAATTTTTAGATTAGGGAACAAAAAAAAAAGTCGCTTGTGGCTAGATCTTGGGAATAAAGCGGATGGTCAAGCAGCTCAAACCGTAATTCGTGGATTTTCGCCATGGCAACCGCTGACGTGTGAGACGGCGCGTTGTCTTGGTGAAACAGGATTTGCTTTTTCTGCAAATGTGTCCGTTTTTCCGCAATTCCTGCCTTCAGGTGGTCAAGTAATGATGCGTAGTATGTTCCTGTAATAGTTTTTCCTCTTTGAAGATGGTCGATTAAGATAACACCATGACTCTCCCAAAAAAACATCCGCCATCTTTTTGCCAGCGGAAAAAACAGTTTTTGCTTTTTTTTGAGCCTATTCCCACTTTGCAATCCACTGTTTTGACTGTATTTTTGTTTCGGGCATATAATGGTGTATCCAAGTTTCATCGACAGTAATTAATCGGCGCTAAAACTAGGATTTATTGCGCCTAAACTGCGCCAACGGAGCGTTGGAAATGTTCATTCGAACACGTTTTTGGTCTAACGTGAGCAAAAGCGGCATCCAACGCGCGGACAGCTTTCTCATGCCAAAATCTTGATTTAATATGTGACAAACACGTTCTTTGGACATTTTCATAGCCACTGCTATCTCTTTTTAACTTTAATTCGGCGATCGTCTAGCACCATTTGGTAAACTTTAGCGATGTTATCGTCAGTTATTGCAGTTTTTGGACGTCCCGAACGTTCATCGTCTCCCACGCTCTCACATCATCATCATCATCGGCACCACAACCGGGATCCGATCTTGGCCTTATTTAGCAAGTCTCGAACCTTGTTAAATTTTCCATAATAATTTATTTTTACGGGCAAGGTTATTAGCCTCACGGCTACGTTTAAAGTCAGCTGCCCAAAATTTCACTGTGGTGCAGAGTCCCCCTACACAGAGTCCAACTCATCTTTGATTTGGGCAGGCGTATTGCCTTTCAAAAACAAAATTTGAATGACAACTCGATACTCAATTTTGTCCATTTTCACAAAAACACTCTCATCGACTCACTCAAATGACTGTGAAATAAAAACTGCGCATCCAAAATGGCTGAAATTTTGGTGAGTAACTGTCAAAAGATGTACAACTACATTCACTAGCTTTTATTGGGGAGTGCTGCTATCTTCACGGAAACTTTTCAGTCCACCCATGTACAATAGTAAACACATACTATATAGTACACAGTGACACATATGGTATAACATAGTTTTGAAGTATATTCTCGGCGGCCGATAAGTTATAGACATATACAAGGTGGCACAAAATGAATCATCCTATCGGAAGATGTTATAATTTTTTACAAATGGCGTCGTACGTCAATCACATTTGACATTTGTGAACTAGACAGCTGCAGTATACAAACAGACAAGCAATGAGGCGCTATACTCCGCAAGAGCGTGGAATAATTGTGTCGATTTTTTTGACCAATAATCGGTCGGTGGTGTTAGCGCAGCGTGAATTTCGAAGTCGATTTCCTAATCGTGTCGCGCCAACTAGGCAAACATTCAGGCGCTTAGGTACTCGACTCGAACATACTGGAACCACAGGAGACCATGCAGACATGTTCCCGTACAAAGTGCAAACAGTGCATCAGTTAATGCCTGCTGACCGTCTGTCGTGTGTGAATTACTGTCAAGCCATCCTTAATCTCAACAACGAAGAGAACGACTTAGTGTCGAAAATCATCATGAGCGACGAGGCGCATTTGACTTAAGCGGTTACGTCAATAAGCAAAATATTTTATTGACGAGAGCTGCTACAGTGGTGGAAAAAATAATAGAAACAAACTTGTTCTTCGACATTAATCGTTAAGAAAAAATGTATTTAGGGAAAAATAAGAATTAAAAATATACTAATAGCTTTGGTGCACTGTAATACTAAATTTTTAATAAAAAAAAAGCGAGAAATAGTGAAAAAAAAATATTGATTCCGGCTTTCCTTGGATTTGCCTAAGAAATAATAGAAACAAATTAGTTTTTGTTTGTGTTTTGTGAAGAATTAATTTACAGTAAGTGTTTCATATCGTTTTAATACTTAGTTGTTGCTCCTTTGTTTTTAATGACTGCTTCGCATTTTCGTCCCATGGAATTGACTAGTTTGGTACAGGTCGCGGCTGGTATAGAGTACCA